>JAHDVF020000272.1:0-1200000 GCA_022606425.2 Lepidostoma basale | reverse complement strand
TATGGGTTGATTCTCTATAACCAGGTTTGCCTGTTTTGGGTGTTTTGGAAAAGGTCATACATTTTGTATTTTCGATAGAGATCGTCATGCTGTATTTCTTACAGGTGTGATGTAGTCTGTCTAGCATTTTTTGTAAGTCATTACTGTTCTCACACATGATTATAGCATCGTCAGCAAAACCGATCACATTGACAATTTTCTCTCCCATTCTATATATATATATATATATATATATATATATCCCAGCTGTAGTAATTTACTAATTTAGATAAATTTAAGGCCATAACACTGTAGAATTCCATAAAGACGATATATTTATTTAGTAATTCCATTATACAGATAATCGACATATATCTAAGAACATTTTTAAACAGTAACAAAGTTCATCAGAAATACAAAGATCAAATAATAGCCTTAAAGGCTCTCAGCAGATTTTGTATTGTATTATTTTTGGACATTTCAGGCAATGGAGTTAAAGTCAATTAAGTCCTTAAAGTTTTGCGTTATGTGACAACTCTTCGCCTCACATTTTATCATATTTTTCAAAGAATTATATTCTGCCGCATTGAATGGTTATTTAGTTATTTTTATTAAGAGTTTCATTCTCAAATACTGCCCCATATAATTAATAACCAAACGGAATTGTTCGCTAGTTGGCGTATCTGCCTAATCATGTCGCGACACGCCGTGATGGTTTGTTTTGTTTTGCCGTTTCGCATCCCTTTCCACCGAAACCCTATTTCCAAGAAGCGCCCAAAATACTTACACACTCGACAGCCATAAACTCTCCGGCCAGGTATGAAAAGGTAAACCACAGACGATATGTTTACGTAGGTACCTATTCAAATTTCAAACGACACGGGTCTTTGGGAATAGAACGCTCATTCTATGCATTCGCTCTCTGTTCGGTTCTCTGTCAAAATCATTCTTCATCTCATTTTATCATCATTGTTCAAAGAACGAGAAGGCGATGTTAATATTTCAGTCAACGTTTTAAGTAGTCACTTGATAACTAATACATTTTAAAGTGACAAGTATTAAGAACACCCCAAGAAGAAATTCGAAACTCTACCCCAATGAAGAAAACTATTTTTCTTCTTCTCCTTTTAGACCTTTGGTCTCTTCCTGTTTTATCAGGCTGGCCTCTCTTGGGAAGTTGACTCCCAGCTATCCCTCCATCTCTTTGGCGGTCTTCCGGGGGGACGGAAACCAACAGGATCTGATGTGCCACAACGTGTGGGATTCTGGAGGATCCATCCTCTGCACGTGCGCATTCTAGTATCTTCTGCGTTTTCTGTCCCATCTAACGATATCATCCACCTTGAATATTTCACGGATACCCGTGTTCCTCATCCTATTTCGAAGAGTCTTTTCTGCTATTGTCTACGCATATAATTCTGAATGATTAATTATGTACCCTAGAGCTAACTTGTCTTGAGTCCATTTAGCCAAAAATGGCTTACAAACATACCTGAATTCTGAGTCGAACATTTTTTTGCTATAATAACTAACCATCACGCCGTCTCTCCGGAGGGGTAGGCAGTAAGAATGGACCGCTACACTGTTCTGTCCTGACATACTTCCCTCGGATTCCTCTACATTCATACATCGTGTTATGCGCGCACGTCAATTTCTCCAACTCCTCACTTGACCGAAATTTAATATTTGATTGATATGTCAACCATGTAAAAAATAGAGGAAGACCGAGGAAAACGTGGCACCATTGAATATTTAATGTCGGCCACGTGAAGAGTCTGAGAAATCGACGTGCGTGCATGACACGATTTATGAATGTTGAGGAACCAAGAGAAGTATTTTAGGAAAGAAAAGTGTGGCGGTCCGTTCTTTACCCATTCAGGAGAGGGCGTGATGGTTGGTTAGTTTTATAGTTAAAAATAAGTTGAGAGAATCAAGTTTTAAAACAGCAAACTTAAATTTGTCTCTACTGTGTAATATTGTATTTTGAAGTTAAGACAAATTGGCTCTCAGGTACAGAATTTATTCAAGACTTGATTGTATCAACAAGGTAAAATCTTGTCAGAATTATGTAGTAGAAAATTATATTAATTTATATCACAAATCTTTTGCTTGCCGTCCGGAAATATAAACAGACTTGGGATATACTCGTATATATATTTTTATTCTGTTCCTTGCTATTGTTACAGTATTTTTATATCGTTTGCCTTAGTTTGCCAGGACTAATTGTCAACATAATTACATTTAACAACATAGTTTTTCGCCGTTCTTCCGACCTTTGTAACATTTGTAGATAAATTATCTCAAAAGTGGAAAAAAAATCAGACGATGACTCAACGTCGACGATTGGGTTCGGAATTGATGTAGAATACTTATTACAATTAATATTATATTCGGTGGACCAGGAATTAACCCATTAGCAGTGTCGCATTAAAATTTATTAATTTTTTTCCACATCCATTGAATTTAAATATCAGATTAGGACATTTTCAACATCGACCACATTTTGCAATATTTTTTCTTTCAAGGAGTGCTCTTTAAACCGAAATAGATGATAGTCAGACGGAACAAGGTCTGGTGAATATGGAGGGTGAGGTATAACCTCCCACTTTAGGTCTTGGAATTTTTCACGGGTCAGGCGTTTTTCTTTTAGCTTCAGGTCGAGTCTTCAATTGCCGACAATAAACTTCTGACGTTATTTATGTCACCTGGTTTTAATAACTCGAAGTGAATGATACCTAAAATATCCCACCATACGCACAAAATAACCTTTTTTAGTGTTTATTTTTTGCTGTCGGAATGGGTGTTTGATTTTGCGAAAGCCATTGTTTTTTTCGCTTTACATTATCATTAAGTTATTCACTGTTTGTCCCCTGTTATATGTTGTGCCAAAAAAATGGTGGGTTCTTTGTCATGATAGTAGAGAACTGCATATGTTCACGCGCGCTTTTTGTTAGCGGTGGATAATCGCGCGGTATCCAAATACTCATCTCATGCACTTTGCCAATCCGGTTAAAATAAAACTGCTCTATAGACCAGAAAGATCTGAGTTTCACACTTAATTCTTCAATGGTTTGAAGTGGATCGGAATCAACTAAAGTTTTATTTTTTTCATCAAAACTCGATCATCGTCGACTTCTATGGAGGTCTATTAGCCTCCTATCACCCGATTTGAACTTTCGAAACCAAGATTGACATCTATTGACTTTATGAACATCTACATAAATTCTATTAATAGTTTGAGTAACCTTCGTTGCATATAAACCGTCGTTGAAATACAGTACCATGCAGTGACGCATATGTTCGTCGTCGATTTTGGGCTTAAATATTTTACGGTTAGGATAAAAAATATATGCACGAAAAATAAAGCCAACAAATATCTCTGTAAGAATAATATCAAATAACGTGTTACCTCTAACTTATACACAAGCTGGTTCAAACTTGACCGTTTCAAAATAATGATTTAATTCCTGGTCCACATAATATTGCAATAATAATATCCCAACATTGCTTGAATACACGTGCAGTAATATCATGACGATCTACTGATGATTAACCCTTAACGTACCGTGTTCAAAACAAAACGCTCGCTCCCATGTGGTAAGTTCAGTTTACCGCTAACTTTATCTAAATATCAAGCATATGACTAGATGAATCAAAATTTAATTTATGTCATCTTGTAGGGAATTTCATTAGGAATAGATCGATATCTATAACATACATGGATTATTTGAAAAACATATCATTATTAATTTTTTTCTGGAACCATGCGATTTCTGATATGTAATGCGTCACAGCATACGGGCGACTGGACATCGGGTATAAACTTGTCTGCGCGCCGCGGCCGGCGGGGCGAGGATAAAGGCACCTAGGCAAAATGTATAGTACGTTCAAGACAACGAGTACGTATTAATATTTGTCCCTTTTGGTAAAGTGTTAATATTTTCACAGTTCTGATATTATTAAGTTGCGTCCTGCGTTTCCGTCCACAGTGGTATTATTACTTACATATTGAAAAGGTCAAAAATATAATTTATAATACGTTCATAACAGCGAGTAAGTATTTGTCACTTTTGATAAAGTTGTAAATATTAGCAAAACAAATTCTACCTTAACACGAATGAAGGTGAGGGCAGTCTTAGAAAATATTTTTTTTTGGGATGAAGGAAGTAATTTTTTGCTTTTTTTTTATTACGAAATATTGAGAACACTTCAATGGAGGATTACAATTTTTTTTATAATATTAGGGTCCATAGGTTTTAAGAAAATCAACTTTAAATTGGCAGTGGAAACTCAATTTACCACATGGCAACGCGACGGTTAACAAATGTCGTTTAAATCGTTTCGAGCGCCATCTCTTGGTAACTTTTTTCTAAGTAATATTAATAGACTGAAAATTTCGTCGTAATCGGTTCAGCCTTTCGTCACGTGAGAGTAAGAATGTTCCAACTGTCAAAAGTAAAAAGCTGAGAAAAATGAAGTCAAAGTGTTGTTGGTCGGCGTGTATCTTGGAATAAAAGGGTTCCATCTGAAGCAGATGAAACTCATTTACCGAGAATCGTGTAAATTTTCTCTGGCAGACAGCTGGAATAATAAAGTTCTAAGTGTAAATGAATCCTTAAGTGAATCGTGTGTTTTGAATGATCAGATGGAACTTGATTATTTTCGTAACATCAAAATGACAATACTATTACATGTTTTTTTTGTTATTGTTAGTAAGAACCTTTTTCCCGAAAAAAAGCCAAATGTGAAATTTTGTTAGTTGGAACCCACTTACCTCAGGTGACGCTTTGTCGAGTTTATCGGTCGTATAGACATGAACATTGCATTTTATTTGTGTATATTTAAAAGTTTCTTAGCGTGCTTATAATTAATCTTTGATTAAAATTAAAAAAAAAAACAAAAAAAAAAACGATCGTATGAAGCACTTAACTTGTGGTGTGAAGTTTTTAGAAATAAAAAAAATTATATCTTTCTTTTAACACCACTTTATTTTAAAAATAAATGTGGCAGTTTATTATTTCTGCAATTTAAGAAATATCATATTATTAGTAATTTAATCTACCAGCCAAATTTGTGTAATGTGTTATGAACGTTGCACATTCCTAAATTCTGTTATCGTAATAAAAATGTAACCGAATGCTTAGAACGCCGAGAACGGCCGTAAAAATGATGGTGTAACATCGCCTTTATTATAATGCCTTACAGAACCGCGGGTGCGAGAGGGACATCGGTCCCCAGGCTGATGCCCTCTCCCTCCCTCTCACAGGTAACATGGGAACAAAAGATGTGCCCGGGGAACCAACCCCAGCAGTTTGAGCACAGAACCACTTTGCTAAAAGGGTTCAAATCACCTGTTATATGTAAAAAAATATTATGAGTTTATGATTTCTCTTTTTTACTTCTGTGATTCCAATTTACAATTGATTGATGCGTGGGGTTACTTTTGCTGCATCGAACAACGTGAAAAATACCTAACATTTTTTTCTTGTTCAACTTTTTGAATGCCTACTTAAAACTCAAATTCGCTCACGCAATGGTTAAAGTATTTAAGTATTTTATTTTAAAGATCCCTTCATACTTAAGTTCTGAATATTCGAATTATTTAAAATATTTTCGGTTGTGTCTTTCACCGTGCAATACATGAAAACTCACATAATTAATTATACTTTTTTACTCGCTTACGTATGGAAGCGAAGCATGGAACTGGCAGAAGAAGGATGAGAGCGAATAAATGCGGAAGAGATGAGGTCCGTTAGATGTATGTGTGATAGAACGATATACAACAGAATCTCAAATGATGATATAAGAAAATAATGTAGATTGGAAGAAGTTATTAGAAGGTTACCGAAGGTTCCGGGTTCGATTCCCGGCGAAGGCAGTGTGATTGTCACACTATCTTTGGTCTGGTGTAGAATTCACGTGACAATAAAATGGCGATAGATTAGCTACCTATCACATATCACGAAAATCACTATGATGGCTACAATAATACCCTTTACATCGATTTGGCTCATGCTGTCATGATGTAAAGAGCGATTCAACAAAATAATAATAATAATTATGAACAAAATTATGAAAGGATCGCTGCGTTTGTTCGGATATATGGAGCGTATGGATGGGGAATTCTATTTATTCTGTTAAGAAAGTATACGTTAATGATGTAAATGGAGTACAGAGTCGAGGCAGACCGAGGAAAACATGACATGACCAAATTAATCAAATTTTAAAGATTGGTCATGTTAGAAGTCTGTTGAATCGACGTGCGTGTATGACTCGTTGTATGAATGTGGAGGAAGCTAGAGAGATGTGTCAGGATAGAGTAGTGTGGCGGTCCATCTCTCTACTTTCCCCTGCGGTGAAACGGCTTGATGATTTGTTGTTCTTGTACTACCTTACTCGTAAGAGTACTCCCGAACGGAAGCATTTATCTACCATACATTACGTTTCTTTCCAGTATACTATCATACATAATTAATTATACTTATAATTTTTTATAATTTTTTGCACATTATTTATGTACGACTAATATTTTTTAGATTTAAAACACTGTTTTTTCAACTTTTTCGATAGTGGAAAACATCGTTTTATTTCATAATTATTGTTTACTTATATTTAAATTTTTAACCCTTCCAGTCTGTAACTAGCACATCACGCCGTATCTCCGAATGGTTAAAAATAATGGACCGCAACTTTTAATATTCTGACATTCGTGCTTATCTCGCCTACTCAAGATTTATATTTACATTGAATGATACACGCCCGTCGATTTCTTCGACTTATCACGTAGCTATTGAGTTTTTTTTTTAAATCGTATTTTTCTAATTTGAATTTTTTATTAATATTTTTAAATGTTATCTTAAAAAAAATTTACCCATTCAGAATAAGCATTTTTTAAAAATATATAACAGGATTTATAAAACACGTTTAAACTTATAGTATATTAAAAATTTTAAATCGCTAGTAACACTCGACGTGTGGCTCGGCATTAGACCCAAAGGGGTTTAAATAGATTAGCTCAGTGGTTCTCATTATTTTCGAAGTCATGGACCACTTTTGATTGATATAGAAATTTGCGTAGCAAACAATCACACGGTCTGAAAACAGACATATTTTTTCTTCATCAATGGTGTAAAACTCCATATTAAATAATTAATACGAATGAATATGTCTGTTTTCTAGAAGTTTTATGATAGTTTATGGGAATGACATCTCATAAACGGTGTTTTTTTTTAGGTATACAATACATATTCAAAATGAAAAAAAAACACATTAAAATAATGTTAATTCCTATGATATTGGCTTTATTTAATAGATAATTTTATGCCATTATTGTATAAATATAATTTCGGTAATATGAGCGCCACGGCTAGCTCGAATGAAGCGCAATCGTGAAATCCAGTTTTCGACTATTGCCATCTTTGCGGATGCGTATTATCCACTTGAATGTACGTGGTGCGAAAACGATCCATGGTCTTCCGAATAACTTCCTCGGATGGAGGATTAATCGACCGTAAAATGGACGTAGTGCACGATAAGTTTGGGGAACTGAACCATGATTTTCAAAATAAATTTGCACAATTTTCAAGCGCTGTTCTGACGTCAGTCTATTCATGGTGAAATGGCAAAACGTACTGACTACAAATCAACTGTCAAATTGACAGTCTGTAGAAACAATGTTGCCAGTTTAAAAGCCAAACCTCTAAAAAAACACTATATAATAAAACATTTAGAAAACGGTCGTTTACATTCGTATTAATTAAAAATAATAAATAATATACAACATGTTTTGAGGATAGATTCCTTTTTTCAGCTATAACGTTTAATTAACTGTCATTTATGCGATGTGAAAATTAATTTATTTCGATATCTGGGCTTGTGAGGTATTGCAGATTTCAGAAATATTTTATATAATTCATCGCCTAATTTCGCGACACACTTGCAGTGAGCACCAGTTGAGAACCACTGTCTTAGTCTTAGTTACGTCCGTAGATTTTAGTCCACTGTTGAAATAACGAGCGATTTAAAGATTGCTCTCCAAAAAACTAAAACGTTTTCGTTCCTAGGTACAGTTAAAAGAAGAAAAAAACTTCTTTCTGCTAAAAATAAACTTTTGGTAAGCAAATATTTTAAAAGAAACTGCCTAGAAGAAAAGAAATTTTACCCAATAAATCGACGATGAAATACCTAAAGATCGTAAAAGTTTTATTCGAAAAATATGATTGAAGTTTGGGTCTTATGTGCTTCTTACATGACCTCTTGAGTGATCAAATTTTTAATATACATGGGTAAATACTACTTTTTTATTTACGTAATAACTAGTGCCTACTCTATTTAGGAGAGTATTTTGTTTTTATTTTCCGTATTGGTATATTTGATAACGTCAATTCAGACAACCCTTGTGTATGAAAGTGAAGCTTGGAGCTGGCAAAAGATGGATGTAAGTAGGATAAATGCTTAAGAAATGACATCACTGAGAAGAATGTGCGGGAAAACAATATATGATACAATACCGAACGATATAATAAGAAAGAAATGTAATAATATGCTAACTTTTAAAGAGCGCAGATTTTGTGATGTAATCACCTCAATGTGAGATGTGTTTTTAATCTAAATATTATATGTAATTTGCGTCCTAAGTCAAATTTAAAAAAGGATCAAAATTGAAAGGTCTCTCCATATCCATGGCAAAATATGGGAGAATACGAACTGACGCAAGAGTTAAAAGGGTTTTAAAAAAATAGACAATTACTGCAATTTACATTATTTATGAAAATGATTAATTAAAAAATGATCACTGAGATTGTGTGGACATATGGAATGAATGTATGAGAGAAGAATGGTTAAAATGTTGTATACAAGCAGTGTGAGTGGAATGAGACGCCGTGGAAGACCATGGAAAGCATAGCATGACCAAATTAATCAATTACTAAAAGGTGGCCACATACAAAGTGGAAAAAATCGACGAGTGTGCAAGTGACGATGTATGAATATAGAGGTATGTCAGGTAAGAGCAGTATGGCCGCCCATTCTCTCAGCCCACCCGACCGGGAACCGTCATGATGGTTAGTTTACACCATACATAACTTTCTAGCTTAGGTGTCCACAATGCTGTTATTGTGCCGACCCTTATGTATGGTAATGAAGGATGAAAGTAGAATAAATGCAGTAGAAATGAGATCTCTTAGACGAATGTGTGGTAAACTGTATGTGATAAGAGTGTCAAATAAAAATATACGAAGTGAATACGGTGCGAATGAAAGTGTTATGAACAAAATAATTAAAGGGTGATTAAGATGGTTTGGACACATGAAAAATATTAATGAGGACAGAATGTATTTGTAAACGATGTGAACGGAGCTAGAAATAGAAGACGGTCGATGAAAACGTGGCGCAATCAAATAAATCAAATATAATCAAACGTGGCCGACATTCAATATATATATATATATATATTGAATGTCGGCCACGTGAGGAGTCTGAGAAATCGACGTGCGTGTATGACACAATATATGAATGTAGAGAGAGAAGTATGTCAAGACAGCATAATGTGGCGGTATATTCTTTCTGCCTACCCGATTGTGTAGACGGCGTGATGGTTAGTTAGTTGAGTTAATTCTCTCTCTACGTGATACGCGCTTGTATTTTTCGTATCGCGTCGCAACAGCGACTCTAAATACCGAAAGGTCAAACCGAACCGTGAAAACAAAACAATTCCCACCCTAGGCGCCTCGTTAATTAAAATGTTCTTTTATTACGGCCCACTGGGCTCCCGGGGGAGTGGGTAGGTACTTAAAGAAAAAAACACAATTTATTAAGTACCTACCCACACCCCGGCGCTATAAGCCGCATTCTTCCTACATCCATTTTTAAATATAGGTCCTCAGATTCCGTTCTGCTAAATCTACAATTACGAGAATACCCTGTGACACGTGACCCACACAAGATACGAGTACGTTCTGCCTTCTGTCATTCGTCATCGTCAAAAATAACTTGTTACATCCTTAATAAATGGAATTATTTGTTGGAAACACACTTCACTAAAAATGTTTTTATTTAATGACAACTCTTGTATTCCTTTTACAAAGGTAGAAAAATCCATTTTTATCATGAGGTCCCTAAGACGTGTGTGTGGTAGAACGATATACGACAGAATCTCAAATGCTGATAAAAGAAAGGAATGTAGAGCGGTAGAAGGTGTTATGAACAAAATTATGAAAGGATCGCTGCGATGGTTCGGACATATGGAACGCTTGGATGGAGAAAGAATGGTTAAGAAAGTATACGTTAATGATGTAAATGGAGTACGGAGTCGAGGCAGACCGAGGAAAACATGGCATGACCAAATTAATACAATTTTAAAGGTTGGTCATGTTAGAAGTCGGAAGAATCGACGTGCGTGTATGACTCGTATGAATGTGGAGGAAGCTAGATATAGGTGTGCGAGGATAGAGTAGTGTGTTGGTCCATTCTCTCTGCCTACCCCTGCGGAGAAACGGCGTGATGATTTGTTTGTTTGTTTGCATTTTTATCAAATTCCACAGTTTTAACCCTTCGAATCCTAAGCCGTCGCGGTAGCCGGCCCTTCAGCTTGGAACAATCTCTCTGTAGACCTCAAATGCATTGAGAATACGCCAGGACTTACATAGAGATTCAAAGCGCTCCTTTTTAAACCATCTCATGCTGATATAAATGCTTATTTGATAACTAATTGGCGATCTCAAAGTCATCACTGTAAATATAAATATGTCCACTGAAGCAAAGCTGGCAGTACATAATTGAGTTCTAGTGCCAACCTTGAGTATGGAAGTAAAGCTTGGAGCTGGCGAAAGAATAATGAATGTAAGATTAATGAAAATGATGTGCGGGAAAACGATTTATGATATAATATCGAACAACAATTTATTATAGCAAAACCTCGATATAACGGAATAATTGGGGGGAGGGATTTCCGTTAAAGCCGAAAGTCCGTTATATAAAAATAGGTTTAAAATAAATCAACGAATTTTTTTTTAAAATATGTACACTGTATTTAGATATAAATAAACAATACAAAACACAAACAAAATTCAATTAATTGTTCTCGGACATTCGTCGTGAAGTGACGTTGCTGTTTGATGTCGACGCGCTTGCTTTCGGTAATCCTGCTTTGAAAAAGGAATTAAATTTTATTTCCACTTTTGAAGTTTGCTTTTTTTTTAAAACCAGCTCTCTAAAATTAAGAAAACGCATATAATATAGTTGAACTTCGTTATCTGACAGAAAGTAAATAAATGTTATTAGATCGTCGAGATGTGATCTTACAACTGACAACTTCATTTTTGGCAGTTTTGTTTCTTCTTCGCTATCTTCACTTCCATCCTCGGCATTATGTCTCAAATTCTAGTGTGACATGTATGGCGTGATTATCATGGCCGCTAATAACACGCGGCGACACTTGAATTTAAACATGTATAATTATTAACAGGACGTTTTTAATTTTTTTACATTTAACCGGATTTTTTTCCGTTATATCTGAAGTTTATTAAATAGAGGTCCGTTATATCGAGGTTTTACTGTACTGATTGAGATTTATTTTTTATTTATTTGTTTAATAAAGTTATAAAAAAAATACAGGAATCATTTTACAACTTATAAAACAATATTTTATAAACAATTAATAATATAAAAATCGCAAATGAAAAAAACATCAAATATCGGTACTTAGAACATATTGAAAGCATTTTCGATGAAAGATCGCGAGAAAACCGGCATCTCTTACCTCATTTGATTATTCACCTTTCTCTGTACTTTCAAGTCTGGGTCTTCCGAGTCGGAACCTATCACGACCTCTCGTCAAGAAGTCATGTATTTCATAACTATTTGCTACATTTTTAGTTAGATATGCAGGCACCATATTATTCTTAATTTTATAAACAAAAATCAAAGTGTTGTAAAGAACTAGTTTTCTTGTATTTAATATTTTTAATTTGCTTAACATTGTTGAAATCCTACTATATCTAGTACAGAGAACCAAGTTTTTAAATATTAAATCTTTACTTCCGTAATTATTTCAACTAGTATTGATTAAATCTGTACAAAATTCTATTTTGTAAAAAATCCTATAATGTTATTCAAAAAATGTTTATTCATGATTTCATTATTGATATTATCAGGCTATGGCGATTATGTATAGTTGGGTTGGCATAACTTATCGTAAATAAGATTAAACATATCTCTGCATGACTCTTCACAGCTAAGTAGGTATCTCCCTGGCGCCACTTTTTATCATCGCACACGATGTATTGTTACACTAATACTCCGCCGGGCTATGCAGATTATTATTATTATTATTACACGCATATCTAAAAGGGGTAATCTGTTTCGTGACCAGTTATTTATTCCATGTTTTTTTTTACTGTTGTAGGTACTTTTTTTTTTTTTACTTTTGTGTCCTTACAAACCCACATCTTCAGGTGTAAATACTCGTATATAATAACAACTAAACAAAGAAAAACTAATAAAAAATGCATTTAAAAGATATAATAATGAGATTTCTCCTTTTACTCCTTTCTTCTTAAATACTTTGTCTACTTTTAGTCTCCCAAGCTCTCATTCCCAATCATATGTGCAAATCAATCATTTATTAATTTCTATATAAATTATGTCTTTTCAAATGTATGTTTTTTTTCTAAATTCCAATTTTCTATTTTTTTATATTATTATGTATAATTATTGTTTAAAATTATTTAGTAGTTCTTGAACTGATAAAAAATAATTATTAGTAGGTACTTATAACAAATTATATAACAAATAGCCTAGTTTAATTTTTAAATTTAAATTATTGTATCGAATATTAAATGCATTTTATTATATAAGTCTTCCTTTGTTTAGTTTTTATTAAATGTTTACAGCTGAAGATAGAGGTATCCTCCGAAATACGAGTATGTCGTGTTTTTTAATATTTTGTGGAAAATAAACAAAGTTTTTTTCAATTTCCTAAGTGAATTACTATGGTTTCCACAGTGTTAATGCCTCAGCTTTCAATAAGTTATTTAATGAATTAATTAAATACTTTAATATTGTGTTTATACACCGCTTCATTTTTTTTAACTACCGACCCGATTTGGTCCAAGCGGAACATCATCGGTGTAACAAAACATAGTTTGTATTGTTTCCCTGATTAAGCTCCACTTGAAACGAAAGCGGTAGTTAGGTTTTGAAAATAAAATATTGATGTTTTTATTTATTTATAAAAATGTCACCGTCTAGAAAGCTTTCTCCGTTTCTATATCTGTTTCTTCTCTTTCTGAATAAAAAACTCTAAAGAATGGTAAGTGACAAATAGGCTAACTCAAATTACGAGGGTTCCTTAAAAAATGTCACAAATCAGAAGGTTATTTAGGCAATGAGGTTAAATTGATTACTCTAGAATATCTACATTTTTTTAAATCTCTGGTTAGGAAAAAAGCCAAAATCAAAGTGTTTTATATTGCTTTATTTAAAGTTAAGGCGTTAATACTGTAGAATTTCATTATTAATTTGAAGTAAAATTAAAAAGGGGTAGGCAGAAAGAATGTACTGCCACACTTTTCTTTCCAATCATACTTCTCGCGATTCCACAACATTCATACATCATGTCATGCACGCACGTCGATTTCTCCGATTCCACGTTGCCGAAATTTGAGCTTGCCACGATTTCCTCGGTCTTCCTCTATTTCTAGTTCCATCAACATCGTTAAATATAATTTTTTACCATTCTTTCTTCATTCATGAAGTGCAAAATATTTTATTTTTTAAATGTTTTATTTAAAAAAATGAAGTGCCCATGACAGTGTTTCTAATATATATATATATATATATATATATATATATATATATATATATATATATATATATATATATATATATATATATATATATATATATATATATATATATATATATATATATATATATATATATATATATATATATATATATATATATATATATATATATATATATATATATATATATATATATATATATATATATATATATATTTTTTTTTTTTATTATTTATTTTTTTTATTATTTTTTTTTTTTAATGAAATTCTTTACTCTTTTTGTGAATTCAATGATCACAAGACATACAATTTTTTACTAAAGTAGTGATAATATATATTTAATTTAAAGTTTTTAGTACATTAAACATTGTGCATACTCAAATCGCTTAGATTTAATGGTATCTTAGAATTTGTACGCTAATAATATTACCAACTATTCATATAATTCACATGTCACGTTAATATTCGATACATTGTAGCGGTCCGTTAATGGTATTTACCTCTCTCGTGCCTCCATCAGCATTCATTAGCTTGCCTCGCGCGATACCGTGCCGCCGACACCGCTTTTGTGTGCACACATCGTGAATTCACAAACGAACGCTTTTGCTAAGAGAAGCGCATACATCGCCGTTGATTGTAATGACATAAGTTTATTTTTAAATCAACACTTTCCTCTCTATATTTGGTGAAAAACCGGATATTATAAATCGATTATAAATCTCTTCTTTATTGCTTTTTCGTATTCTGCTATCCCGATAAGTGTGAGATCCTGTTATATTTATATAAGGTTATTGTTTAGTATGTTAATACAGTGGTCGCAAACTGTGGCTCGCAAGCCAAATGCAGCTCTTTGGTTACGAGTATTTGAACGCGGGGATTTCACGAATGACATGTTGAAAACATTTAAGTATATTTCATTATAAAATTCAACAATGCTTATGAGACCCTGGAAACATGCATTTATTTGATTACAGTAGAAATACAAAACTGACTTATTACTGTTAAAATTTAAAACACTGTTATAACATCACAAATTCTTTTTATTCACTGAGAGTGTCGCGACAGCTGTTTCGCCAACAGATGTTGGCATCATCAGGTGTTACAATAAACTAAAGTTACAAATGAATAAAAACTTACTATTTATAGGGCAAAAAACTAAGTGTGTATCATTGTAAAAATTAAGTATGCGAAATCTGTTGACAATTTTACAAACAAATGTAACAAAGGTGGGAAAAAACAGTGATTAGAAGGGACAATTATACATACAAGAAATTAAAGGGTTTGGTCACAGTTAAAATTAATTAGGTGAAGAAGCTGCAAATAATGTTATTATAACCCACACAATAAAAGTGACTTCAACAAACTATCCAAGGTAAAAGATTTATTTTGTTCACATTAAACATGACATTGTTTTAATTTTCACAAATAAATTATGTTTTTATCAATGAATAAAACTATTATAATGAATGATTTGTAGTTACCTGTATATTCAATATGTCAAGTTTTTATTGACTTATAAGAACAACAGGGTTTTTACAAAGAATAAACTCATTACTCAACAACTCACCAAATCAAATTTTCCTACAATGTTCCCATCAGACGTAAGAGGAATAGCCGCAAAAGTTGACCCTCAGTATGCCAGAAGATCCAAGCCCGAAGTACCAATAAACTATGCCGGACAAAAATGATGAAGGTACATTAAACTCCCGATTTTCCGGTTAATCCGAAAACATGAAAAAATTATAAACAATGAGAACTTACGTATACCTACTTGCTTAGTTGTGTGTGTTCGCATGTGTTGACAACGTCCCACTTTTTGACTGGCGGAAACACCGGTCGGATGTGGCAGGAGTTGTCAAATAATATCCTTTTAGTATTTTATCAATTGAATTGAAAATTTACAAAACCAATGCATTATCGAGATCTTCGTAAGATGACAACTTCATAGTCTTTCTACTGATGATGCCTTTGGCGCTATCCGATGTTCCCGCAAAATCTATCAATTTTCTCCTTTTATTAATGATGTCCCGTATCGTTTGATCACCAACATTATATTTTTTCAATAAATATTTAACGGTTGCACCATTTCCTAACTTTTGAATTATTTCGAGTTTTTGCTCAATTGAAAGTACGACTCGTTTGCGTTTATCCATTATTATAGACACATTTTCCCAGTAAAATAAAATTAACGACAATGTTTTACGAGTATGAACTACGCTGCGGGTGCTTTCTTACAAACTCTAAACGACTATAGAGCCACAAACGTATGTTGGCAGTGGCACAAATGTGAACTAAACGCCCAATGTCATTATGATTTGAGTTTTTGTTTGCATTATAAGTACTATTGTGAAATATTTTTGTTTTTATAAAATATTTTTTCACCGACTCATCGGGATTGTACTGTATTCTACATTCTCAACAAGTCTGAAAAAAATACGGGTTCTACCTTGACTATAATATTGTAATGTTATTTTCGTTAAGCCATTAAAAAAATGCTTGTATTATATATGTTTGAAAGGAAATAAAAGTCTGGACATCTTTAAAGTCGACTTCCACCAAAATGTGTTTCTGCGCATCTAACATCATACGTGCGTAAACTCATAGCCGAAGCATTAGAGTACTGCTTCAAAGTTCTTTGTAATGAAAACTATTATTTGATAATAATTTTGAGATAACTCAATAATCAAATAGTGCAATGGTCACGTATGTACAAGGTTATACATATTGATGTATTTACTTACTATAGAGATGTTTGTTCATAAACGTGATCTTTCGACTGAGCAAATTTATTTAACCGCTAGTTTATTGGTTTTCTAAACCTTATTTAAACTTCAAACACTAATATTTTAAATATTTATTTATTTACCTTTATTAATCATTATATTTAACATTATAATTTAGTTTTTTAAAGCCAATTTGAAAGACAATGCATGCATTAATAGAACAATGAAGGGTCACATGGTACGAAATAGCCAAGAAATAATGCGTATATTGTAAATGAAAACACGATATCGAGGAAGATCGAGATAGACATTGCACGACCTAATTAAGTTTCTTCTTCTTTTAAGCCAATTTTACTCCACTGCTGGATATATATATAAGGCTTCTTTTAAACTCTTTGAATATTTTCTATCTTGGGCTATCTGTTGCCAACTACGACCCGCAAGTTGGATAAGATAATTAATCATGAAATAAATCAAAATGCTTGAATGCTTTATAATTAAAAAAAAAAAATAATAATGGAATTTCCAAAGCCAATATTTTTTTATTAACTAAAAATCACACCGTATCTCTGAAGGGGTAGGAAAAAATAATCGACAACAACACTGTTCTTTTTTACTTCTCTCTATTCCTCAGAAATTATTCGTTATCTCATACACGAACGTCTTCCACTATTTCTTCTTCCATTTACATCGTTAACATATACTTTTAAATATTTTTTTATGGAAATTTAGTACAATCTAAATATCTACATTGGATGATTTATTTAAAGCATGAACGCCACAATGGCTTTTACAAAATAAGTACAATAACATATAATTCACATAAGAACTTACTAAGCAGAAGGAATTATGGCAACGAGAATATATAAATGAAATCATGACAATGTACAAAAACACAAGAATTTGATTATGATGGAACAGGTAGAATGGATATATAATAATATAACACATAATAATACATAGAATTAAACTCGTAAAACATACATAATGATGGGTACATAAATAACACAATTAAACACACAAAACACAGAAAATGACAGGTATACATAATAAAACATGGAATTAAACATAAAAAAAAAAATTGACAGGTCGCATAATAACAAATACTTAAAACCAATAAAATTTATAAATACTATTAGGTGTATAACTTCCACCGCCATGCTGGTCTTCGACGTTAAAATCACCGTTCTTGAAGCGTTGAAACCACTCTCGGCGCGTTCTTTCACTAATAGCGGCCTCACCGTAGGTATTTGAGAGCATTCGATGAGCCTCAGCCGCATATTTCTTCATATTAAAGCATACAATTAAAACCTCCCGCAAATGACGAGAATTTGGCTCGTAAGCTGACATGTTTAATCGGGAATAACTTTATGATGCAGACACAAGTCCACTAATATTTCGATGGCGTTATGTTTACAAATACTTAAGCTTATTGTATGACATCTATGATCTACGAGTATTTATTCCAACTACCACTTACCGCTACTGCCATCTATTGCAAAACGGCGAAGCAAAGTTATACGCCTAATATACTAACAATTCAACTACAGTCACTTATCACGAGAAAGTTTCTTATTTAAGTTTTACTTAAAAGTGAATAAATTGGAATGGAAGATGTCAATAACTCCGTATTCATTAGCTAATCTGTGTAATCTGGGCATGGGAGAGTTATATAAATAATTTCTTGTCGCATTATCACAATGAAAGGCTGATGCTGTCTGGTAGACCTTGATGGTACATGATACTTTATTAATTGATTATTTTGTACAAGAATTTATTTATTTATTTTGTTGTTGACGGAATTAAATCCAATACATCCAATACACAAAAATATTACATCTGTTATATTTCTACGGTCGTTTAATTTAGCCATGCCATGATGATGATGATTTGAACAACGCCATTTTTGTGAGAGATTCACATCAAGGGCGCTCTTCGCCCGATTGCTTTACCAGTCGAGAAATATATTTCTAATATTTTATGTACCCCAGTTAGGTACTTATAATTCTTTACCGGCGCTAGGTACCTACTCACAATACAAGTACCGACTCAAGAAGTCTTCACGACTTATTGTGTTCATTTTATTTTTTGTATATCAGATACGCCCAGGCCTATAGCCTAGCCTAACTGTCCATCAAACTTTAAAATTTTAACATCATCATGGTCTTACAGCATCTCAATAAGAGGCCCTACAAATGAAAGGTGCACATTTTGGATAGTTTGTCTATTTCTTGCACAATACTTGCGTTATGCAAAGGCGACTTCAAAATTGCATCAACTTTCATTTTTCTGAACGTGAGTAACTAACTAACTAAATCACGCTGTCTCCCCGTATGGGTAGACAGAAATAATAGGCCGACTTCTTTCCCGACATACTTCTCTCATATCATATCATTAATTTATATATTTTTTTAACCATTCTTTCTTCATGATTTAATTGTCTTCATCTCAATAGAGACGAAGATGCAAATTGGAAACTGAATATGGTTGATCAAGGTGTTTACAGGACTTATGACCTGTCATTGGTTGGGTTAAGCGCACGCTTTATGTAATTACAACATTCCCCATTCCACCTTTCTTTATGACCATGTATGACAAATTTTTGGAAGTTGTATATATGTTAAAGTCCTATGCCAGATTTCACATGTCAGTTTCAATGTGCCATCTATGAAGATTTTGATTACATATGTTAATCTTTTTAAGATTACTCTATATATAATCTACATACTAACGCCATCTATGGAGATTTATGTTTATTAAGCATTAAGCAGAACATCTTTCTAACTCAATGTGAATGGCTACCCCGCCTTTCATTTCTTCATTCATTATTTCCATGGGTCCAAGCCATCTTAATGATCCTTTCATTATTTTGTTAATAACACTTTCATTCGCGTTGCATTCAATTATTATATTTTCATTCGACACTCTATCATACACAGATTTGCACAAATTCGTCAAAGAGATCTCATTTCGTGTGCATTTATTCTATGAAAATATTTATTAAATTATTCTAGAAATGGGTGCTACAATATGATTGCTTTTCTGGAACCAGTTCCAAACTCTCGTATTCTTGCATAAAACAAGATTTAACATACCAATCTTGTTCTAAATCTAAATTTCATAGAGTCACAAACACGAGATCTTAACCTTACCTAACACCAGGATTAAAAATTCTAATCCTTTTTTAGAACCAGAATCAATGATTCGAAGTATTATTTTTGATAAATTTAAGGCGTTAGCACTGTGGAAGGAATGTCGTAACATTTTTTTTTTTACTTTTGAGATTATTTTTTACGTACGCTTTACACCTTCATCATCGAAAGAACGATGTAATAATAATAATAACTAGGCGAATTTGTATAGCGCCGTTTTCGTGAATGGTTCACCTCAAGGGCGCTTTGACAATGTTTTTAACCATGAGAGCTGCATCTGATACCAGCTATCAGATAATCGTTGTTTATATTTTATGCGACTTTGTTGAAAACAACACAAGAGAAGCCTATAAAGCAGTCAACGTTTTTAAGAAGGGGTTCAAACCAAATACAAGCTTATGTAGGGACGCTGCGGGAGACATCATAGCGGATTCAGAGAAGATCAAAGACAGATGGAAGCAATACTTCCAACATCTACTTAACCCAAACACAAGTTCCGAAAATGAAATAACCGAGGTACCCACAGAAAATGATTACGAAGTAAATCCTCCCACAATCACAGAAGTGAAATTAGTAATTAGGAAATTAAAAAACAATAAAGCACCGGGAGTGGATAATATACCATCTGAGCTACTGAAATATGGAAATGATCATCTCCATAAGTTGATCCACACAATTATAACAAAAATATGGAACCTAGAACATATCCCTGAAGATTGGCAGATGAGTATAATATGTCCAATCCACAAAAAGGGAGACAAACTGAAATGCGAGAATCACAGAGGCATCTCACTTTTGAGTACATCATTCAAAATCTTTACAACAATACTTAAAAACAGAATGGAACACTTTGCAGAAAACATCATCGGAGAGTACCAGGCTGGGTTCAGGAGGAACAGATCAACAAGTGATCAATTGTTCACAGCAAGGCAGATCCTAGCAAAATGCTGGGAATTTGACGTCGATGTATATCAGCTGTTCATTGACTTCAAACAGGCTTATGATAGTATCAGTAGAGAGAAACTGTATGATGTACTCTTAAACTTCAAAATCCCTACGAAGTTAGTAAGACTGGTAAAAGCAACCCTGGATAACACAAAATGTAGAGTCAAGATAGGAGGAGAGCTCACAGATGAATTCATGGTATCACAGGGCCTCAAACAAGGTGATGGTTTAGCCCCAACACTTTTTAACCTGAGTTTGGAATATGCCATAAGGAAAACTTACCACCTTAACACGAATCCCAACACATACTTTCATAGCAGCCAGATCATAGGATATGCAGACGACCTTAACATTGTAGGAAGATCCCTAGCAGCCATACACGAAGTATTTGAGCCTTTAGAGACAGCAGCCAAGGAGGTGGGTTTAGAGATAAACGAAGAAAAGACACAAATAATGAAACAAACCAGGAATGCAACCCATAACTCAAGGCGAACCATCAGATTCAAGGACAGATACAACTTTAAGATGGTGGAGGACTTCACTTACCTGGGTTCGTCTATAACAAAAGAAAACGAAGATCACAAGGAAATCGAAAGAAGAATCACAATTGGTAACAAAACATTCTTCTCTCTACTACCAGCGCTCAAATCAAGAAACGTACACTGGAAAACCAAAATCACCCTGTATAAAACAATCATCCGAACAGTAGTGACCTATGGGTGTGAGGCATGGACAATGACAGCGAAATCTGCAGAGCGACTGGATACTTTTGAGAGAAGGGTGCTGCGCAGAATTCTGGGGCCTGTGAATGACGGTGAAGGCTGGAGAGTGCGGCATAATGACGAGCTGTACAATATTTACAAAGCTCCCAGTCTCTCCACACAGGTCAGACTGAATAGACTGAGATGGGCCGGTCACGTGCAGAGGATGCCGTCATCGCGAACCCCAAAAAGATTGCTGGAGTGGCACCCAGGTGGTAGAAGACCAATTGGACGACCAAGGCTGCGATGGGAGGATGAAGTTGGGAGAGATGGAACAAGATTGTTAAGAGTGTCAGATTGGAGGGTCGAAGCGGAGGACAGGAGGAGTTGGAGGCGAAGAATACTGGAGGCTAAGGCTCGATATGGGCTGTAGGGCCATCGAAGAAGAAGAAGAATATTTTATGCGATATGTTGAAAAGGTGGGTTTTAAAATGTATCGGATAGTCAATGTGCAGGAAGCATATTCCAGGCTAACGGACCTGCCCCTGCGAATGCCCGATCTTCGAATTTGAGACCGGAAGTTGCGATTTTGGCTTAACTAATCTGCCTATTGCCGAGGAGTTTGCTGATCGAAGCGTAGATTACAGCAAGTTAGGACTATCAGCAATACAAAGTTCAGATATATAGGCTGATGCCATTCCGTAAAGCGCTTTAAAAACTATCCAGCATAGTTTATACTGGATTCTTTTAGGACACTTGAGCCAGTGAAGATCTTTTAGATGTTGTGAAATACGAGAATTTTTTGTAAAACCTTTTATAAGTCGTGCTGTCGCATTGAAAGCAGATTGAAGTTTATTTGTTTGTTTCTAGGGGATGTCGGCGTAAATGCCGTTGGAATAGTCGAGTGGAGACACGACGAAGGAGTCATTTTATATCTTTCTCCCGATAAAGGTGTACATGTCGAGAAAAAAAAACTCAAAAGTGGAAAAAACAGTGTTTTAATTCACTCGAAAGATGTTTTAAAAACGGATAACGAGAATCAATAGGCAAAGGCTATTTCTTTTCAAAATTTGTATTAGGTACTTGTGATATGTTTTATATGGTATACCTACTTGAAGTGAGTTATCGAAAACGACGCTATATCAAACAAACAGGTAGGCAGAGAGAATGGACCGCCACACTACTATATCCTGGCAAACCTCTCTAGATTCCTCCACATTCATACAACGACTCATACACGCACGTCGATTCCTCCGACTTCTTACATGACTAACCATTAAAATATGATTAATTTGATCATGCCATGTTTTCCTCGGTCTGCCTCGACTCCGTACCCTATTTACATCATTAACGTATACCTTCTTAACCATTCTTTCTTCATCCATGCGTTCCATATGTCCGAACCAATGCAGCGATCCCTTCATAACACCTTCTTCCGCTCTACATTCCTTTTTTTATATAATAAAACGTCATCTCTGCAAATCGAAAAATAAGTTAATTATTGTTTCTTGAACAATGATGCAAAAACTCCATACGAAATAATTAATACGAATGAAAACGTCTGTTTTCTAAAAGTTTTATTATATTTATCTAAAACTTATAGAAAATATATGTTTTTATTCGTATTGATTGTGAAAATACAAAGTGTTCATTCAAATTTCTATTACTATTTCTTCAAATGTGAATCCATAACACAAAGTGAAGGCAAATATAGAATAAAAAAATAACAACTGATTATATTGATGCATAGGTTAGACATCTCTGTATTCAACTCCAGAATCACCTGAGAAGCTAATTGTTTATGTTATTGTCATCTTCTATTATTTGACTTCGAAATTCTTTGTTTCCTGTAGCCATTATTACTGGAAATAGCGTGTTTATGTTTATTTTTAGCTTCTCGGAAGGTCGACTCCGTTTCGAGCGGATATTGTTATCGGGCGGTAGGGCGGTACTGTGACTTTAAAGCTTAAAATATAAAACCCAACTCTATTCAGGGCTATTTTCAACTAATCTGACATAGCACAAGTTGGTTTTTAACGGCATTCATGTAAAGAGGTTTTTAAATTTCGCTTTAAAAACTAAACGCTTTAAAAAAGGATCCCTGAGATGGTATGGACATTTGGAACGAATGGATGAGAGTAGAATAGTTAAAAAATTAGAATGAAAAAGAAGCCAAGGACGACCGAGGAAAACATGGAATGACCAAATTAATCAATTGCTAAAAGGCGGTCACATTCGAACTCGGAATAATCGACGTGCGTGCATGGTACGATGTATGAATGTAGAGGAATCCCGAGAGGTATGCCAGGACAGAGCATTGTGGAGATCCATCCTCTCTGCCTACCCCTCCGGGGTCCGGGGAATTGGCGTGATGGTTAGTTAGTCAGTTTCTTTAAAAACTAAGTATTGTACTTTTTCGGCTTGGATCTTCTGGCATCGTCTTCTTCTTTCATCTGATCACTTCCCGTTAGTAGAAATAATGGACTGCCACACTTTTCTTTCCTGAAATATTTCTCTCGCTTCCTCATTCGTCGTGTTATGCACGCGCGTCGATTTCTCTGACTCCTCACGTGGCCGACATTCAATATTTGATTTATTTGATCGTTCCACGTTTTCCTCGGTCTTCCTCAATTTCTAGTTCCATTTACATCGTTAACATATTTTTTTTCCATTTTTTCTTCATTTATTCTTTCCATGTGTGCAAACCATCTTAATGATCCATTCATTATTTTGTTTATAACACCATCATTCGCACCGCATTCACTTCTTATATTTTCATTCAAGACTATAATACACAGAGCGTCGACACATTCGTCTAAGAGATCTCATTTCATCCTTTTTTGCCAGTTCCATGCTTTGCTTCCATACATAAAGGTCGGTACAAGAACAACATTGTGCACTGCCATTTTAGCTTTTTTGGATAGGTTTTTCCATTTACAGTACGGTACGCTATACTGTATTAATGTACAGCACTTGTTACTACGCTTGCCTTGTAAAAGTGTTGCCTTTTCATTTAATTAATTAAAAGCTCTAGATCTTTAAAAATTGTTATTTCTTCTCTTTTTAACATACAAACATCACGTACAAAACTTCCTTATAACTAATTGTTATATGCAGTA
The DNA here is from genome assembly GCA_022606425.2 of Lepidostoma basale. Taxonomy (NCBI): domain Eukaryota; kingdom Metazoa; phylum Arthropoda; class Insecta; order Trichoptera; family Lepidostomatidae; genus Lepidostoma; species Lepidostoma basale. The sequence continues at coordinate 1,175,576 of JAHDVF020000272.1, read as the reverse complement.
GAAATTAGATCTCTTGGACGAATGTATGGGAAATCAGTGTATGATAGTGTCGAATGAAAATATAAGTGAATGCAGTGCGAATGAAAGTGTTTTGAACAAAATAACGATAGGGTCGTTAAGATGGTTTAAACACATGGAAAGAATAAATAAAGACAGAATGATGAGAAAAGTATATGTAAACGACGTGAACAGAGAAATATAGGTAGGCCGAGGAAAACGTGGCACGATCTTATGAATAAATATTTAATGTCCGTTACGTGAAGGGTCGGAGAAATCGTCGTGCGTGCATGACACGATGTATGAATGTCGAGGAAGCGAATGAAGAAGTTTATTGTGGAACAATGGCGGGTAAACTTTGTAACTAAATTTATACCTTTTTTTACTACGCCATAATGAGGCGAGAAATATCTGCAGCAATTTTTTTAAATTAATTTAAAAAAATTTTTATTTGATATTGAGATATAATTTCATTGTTCAGGCGGCAGTACATACATACATATTGGGTAAATTATTTATTCTATATGTAACTATTTTATTTTATCTCATTATGCAAAGAGCCAAATCCTTATTTTAAAATAACGCCCGTTTCGCCTTACAGTTTCGGGCGGATAAAATCCCGATCGCGTTTCCGGAAAACTTCGTGCTCAGCGAATAATTTGCCTACGAAAATAGTAATTTTCTCCGCCGGCGTGTATCCGCCGCCCGCCGGCAGATGGCAGTGTATCGGCGCCTTAATCGGAGCGCAAAACGCGCCAAAACTACATAATTACTATCTTTCCCGCCACGCCCTGTGACAGAAAACCCCGCAAACAAGCAAAGTATAACCATCTTGTAAAAAAATACATCACGAATACTTTGTTCCTATTAGTAACCAAATGTTCAATATTACCCTTTTTACTCATTCTCTTTTTGCTTGTTTTTGTAGTTTTGACAAAGATAATATATCAAATTGCGAAACAAGCAATATTTAACCGTGTGTAAAAAGTGATTAACATTCCATAACAGTTTTATGCAGATCTTTATATTGATTCTTTTTATGACTTGGTTAAATGCACTATTAGAATGGATATGAGAAAGTTTCTAAAGGAAATTGTAGATTATTAGGCAGAGATATGAGCAAAGTTAAATTGAACAAATTATAAAATGCCCTTTTTGTTAGTTGCTGCCGTCCAGTTACTAGGGAAATCGGAGTTGAGAGGAAGAGAGAGACCGGTCCTCAGTCGTGCCCATGGGCGATCCTTGCCAACTTCGGATGTTTCCGTATCTAGTCGGGCGACTTCGTCTCGCGGTTCGTGTCTCCGAGTCGTGAGGCAGTTTTTTTTATCAGAAGCAAAATTTTAAATCACATAATCTTCTTAACTTAAAGTTTAATGTAATCTTAGAAGCGGTATAAAATTAATATTAAAAGTTTGAAATTGCCAGATTACGAAACTCTCTTGTGCTCATGCAACCTGTACAACTTTTAATCAATATTTATTTTTAATAGATAGAGTAAATCTACGATAGCGTGGAAATATTATAAAACACAGTGAAAGGATCGCAGATGGTATAAAATGTATATTTTAACGATGTAAATGGAACTAGAAATAGAGGAAGACCGAGAAAAACGTGGCACGATCAAAATAAATCAAATATTGAATGTCGGCCACACGAGGAGTCCGAGAAATCGAGGTGCGTGCATGACACAACATACAAATGTGGAGAAAACGAGTGAAGTATATCAGGAAAGAAAAGCGTGGCAGTCCCTTATTTCTGCCTACCCCATCGTGAAGACGGCGTGATGGTTAGTTTGCTAGTTAGTTAGTAAAAGGATCGTGTAGACAGAGTTAAGTTGTGGGAAAATTTTTCTCAATCTGGAATTAAATCGCTGTACATGGAAAGCACTGCTAGTGTCAGAGTTAATAAAGATCTTACAGTCTGGTTTGATATCAAGAAATATGTCAAACGGGAGTGTGTAATCTTTCCATGGTTGTTTAATCTATATGATAATATGGACATGTGTATGAAGGAGCTGAAAGGGTTGGATGCAGGTGCAAAAATGAACGGTGCGTCAGTAAGCTGTATGTTGCATGCAGACGACGCTGTGCTACTTACAGACATCGAGCATGAACTACAAGTCCTAGTGTCTTGCATGTATGAGGTATGCAAGCGATACGATTTGATAATGAATTTGAATAAGTCCAAGATAATGATTTTCTAAAAAGATGAAAGCATGACAGTCTCTAACATTAGCGTGAACGGTGAGAATCTGGAAGGGTTGGGACAAGCAACATAGTAAATATAATAGGGAAATGACTATGTTGCTAGGGTATGAGTGGTGGTCTAGGGGATAGAACGCTTGGCTCCTGATCCAGGGGACTTGGGTTCGAGTCTGGACACGACCAGATTCCTTCTTCATAATAATGACCAATTTTTTGCTCATATTGAAGATTGTAGTATCATAAATTCTAATATCGTTGATTATGGTTCGATCTTTGGTGTTGACTTTTTTTTTTAAATAAATAAATAAAGAGAATAAAACAGTTTTATTCTCTTATCCTGACGAAGCTCCGGCGAGAGCGAAACCGGTTGGTGTTAACAAATAAAGTGGTTTAGATACAAATATTAAAAGTGTATTATTAGAATTTTTTTTATACAAATACTTGTAGACGAATACTGGATTTTTACCCATTGCGGGTTAATCATTTTTTAAGGATTAATTGTATCTCAATAGAGACGAAGATGCAAACTGGAAACAGAATATGGTGTTCAAGGCGTTTACAGGATTAATGACCCGTCATTGGTTGGGTTAAGAGATCACTATATGTTAACAAAATTCCCCATTCCGCCCTTCTTACGACACCACATTTGACAAATTTTTGTAACTTGTATATACGCTACTATTTATAATATTTATCTTAATAGATGGCTGGTGTAGAACAATGTGAAGTTATTAAAAATAGTAGCATATATACAAGTTCCAAAAATTTGTCAAATGTGATGTCGTAAGAAGGGCGGAATGGGGAATGTTGTTAACATATAGTGATCGCTTAACCCAACCAATGATCATAAGTCCTGTAAACGCCTCGACTACCATATTCTGTTTCCAAATAATTTACATCTTCGTCTCTATTGAGATACAATTAATCCTTAAAAAGTGAATTATTTGAAAAGTGTATAGTGAACAACACATTTGTGAGTGTTTCGAATGAAAATTTTACATAATAATATTTGTATCTTAGCTACGTACCCTTTAACTTATCATGAAATTTATGTAAAAACTATTTATAATACACTTGCATTTATGTACGTGTAGTGTTGCCACACGCTCTTCAAATAAAATCGCCATATTTTTGTAGAATTACTTTTTACGCTGTCTCGGTGCACGCTAGCCATAAATCTAAAGGTACCTAGCTCCCGCTTGAACATATTCCACATACCATCACGGCATGTCCCCGAGGGATCGGCAGAGAATCCAATTTCATCAAATAGTGAACGCAATACCTGCATGTAATGATAATTACCATACATAAAAATATACCACCTTCCCGTCTTTGATCGATTGACAAAATCAAAAGGAGTAAATGTCAGTTCAATGACTATTCGTTTCACAAGCAAGGGAAGGTTATTTTGTAATTGAGCACTTTTTTAAATACTTTATTTATCAGAAAGGACCTTACTAACATATATATACATTTAAATCGTCGATTTGTAAGAATCAATGGACCCAGGAACACAATAACAAGTACGACGCTAATTAGGCTGAATACACTTATATTTAAGTATTTACCTCGGAACATCGATTAAACGTTAAATTATTATTTTTTCGATTGTTAGTATGTTTATATAACTAACTAACCATCACTGCCACACTTTTCTTTCTTGCCATATTTATTTCGCTTCCTCAACATTCATACATCGTGTCATGCACGCGCGTCGATTTCTCTGACTCCTCACATGGCCGACATTCAATATTTGATTTATTTGATCGTGCCACGTTTTCCTCGGTCTTCCTCTATTTCTTGTTCCATTTACATCGTTAACATATATATTTTTTTAACATTCTATCTTCATTCATTCTTTCCATATGTCCAAACCATCTTAATGATCATAATATATAAATAATGAAAATACCAAGATCAATTAAAATTTAATAGTATATATTTATACAGGTGTCCCAAAAGTCGACGTCAAGCCGGAAACGGATGATAGTGCAAGTCATTTTAGTTATGAGAAAAAAAAAAAGAAAAAAAACGTGTCATTTTCTCGATTTTTTTTTAAATTTTAATTAAAAAATACAAAACATACATTTTTCTCACAACAACTTGACTCACAGGCTTGACGACGACTTCTGGGATCATTCTTTGTCGGAGTTTCAAGTTAAAATTATCGTTGAAAAATAGTGTTCTCATTTTATTAAATGTAGTTCGTGCAACTGCAATCCCTTGGACCCCAATTTTTTTAAAACGACCCCTCGCATGACGGAATCGACCCCTGGGGGCTCGATAAAGGTCACTCTGGGAATGATTGTTTTAGACTCTTGGTCTGTTCGTATTGTTAGGCTTGCTTCTCTTGGGAAGTTAACTCCCAGCTAACCCTCCATCTTTTTTGTGGTCTTCCGGGGGACGGTAGCCAACAAGAATCTAATGAATCACAACGTGTGGGATTTTAGAGGGATCCATACTTTGCACGTGCGCGTGACTTCTGCCTTGTCTACCCCATCTGACAATAACTTCCACCTTGCAGATTTACCGGAAAGATAGTTTTATTCTATTTGCTCTTTTAGTTTCTACTTTCTTCCGGCAGTTCGCTGTCATCTTCAGGTGAATCTTCCCATAAGATGGCAGCCGGCTGTCAAAACCGGTAGAGGATATGAATTTATGAATTTACAAATGGAATAAAAATAAACATGTACAATGTACTTGTAGCGAGAAATTTCAATTGAAAAAATTAAAACAATATGATTTTTTTTGTAGATACGGATTGTGAATGATTAAAATAAAATTAAAAATAATTTAAATCAATTTTCTTGTTTTTTCGACACTTTATTTTTGTTTTATCAAACCAACCAGTTTCGCTCCAACTGAAGCTTCGTCAAGGTTATAAAACTTTACAAATGCAGGAGAAATGAGATCTCTTAGACGAATGTGTGGAAAAACTGGGTATGAAAAGTGTCAAATGAAAATATAAGAAGTGAATGCGGTGCGAACGAAAGTGTTATGAACAAAATAATGAAAGGAGAGGTTTGGACGCATGCAAAGAAAGAATGGTAAAAAGTATATGTTAATCGTGTAAATGAAACTTGCAATAGAGGAAGACCGAGGAAAACGTGGCACGATCAAAATGAATCAAATATTGAATGTCGGCCACATGAGGAAATGCACGCACGTTGGAGAAATCGACTTGCGTGCATGACACGATATATGAATGTTGAGGAAGCGAGAAAAGTATGTCAGGAAAGAAAAGTGTGGCAGTACATTATTTAGATAGTTAGTTTAATAAATAAATAAATCAGTTTAATCGTGATATAATTTCTTTAATCTTCTCAATATCACATGCGTTAAACAATTTAACACTATAAAATGTTAATGAATAATGACAGCTGTTTCATCAACCAATGTTGACATCATTAGGTGTTACAATAATATATCAAATGTTCGTGATTTTTCGAATCTTTATATGTATTTTTTTATTGTCAATTTGAATAATTTCTTTGATATAATTATGAGGTTCTTGCTGAAATTGAGTTAGGTACCTAAAATTTTTAATTAAAAGAACGGTTAGTTACTATTTATAGGAGAAATAAAAAAATAAAAATAAAACAATAATTAGAAGGAGCAATTACACATAGTATAGAGTCAAAAACGATAAACAATAACAAGAAGTACATAGATTACATTAATTGGAAAGGTGTCAAAAGTGTTACGGTCTTCCAAAATGAAAATGCACGATCGACTGGATCTCGATGATTTATTATATAAATATACAATATGTGTGTTACAAGCTTTGTTTCCAAAATTAATGTGTGTGACAAATACAGCAAATTCCCTATTTATAAGCAGGAGTTATCAAGAAACATTAAGATAATATCCTGGACCTTGCTGCATTCAAAGTGCATAAGTTCCGTTGAGCTTTCAAAGTCCATATTCACAGCATGTTTACAGAATATTGTTTTTCGATAGATTAGGGGGAACAGGAAGTCCACACCAGATAAAGAGATGCTTAATTACATTTTTTGGGCCTGCTTTCTAGCGGGTACATAACACCTCCCTCAACAAGATGAGATAATGGCCTTTTGCTTTTATCTCATATCGTTTCAGAGTCTTGCACTTCTCCTTGGTGATGTCTCTTCAAGAGATTGGTCATCATTTATTTATATATCGTTTGTCTAGTTACATTCGATTTACATATTAAACAATTCATTATGGCTGGTATACACATACATTGGCTTAAATCATCATTTCTTAAACTTTTGTTCAATATTTCTTACATTATGTTACTTATAATTAACAAATATCAGAATTGACAACATTATACAATATAAGTATAGTAATGGTTGCTTACGATTGTTTATAATATTTTTGATTATTTGATTGAATGAATTTTTTTTTTTCATTTATTTTATCTGATTATTTAGCTACTACAATTTTTCATTCTCTAGCTAAATATCTCAATTCATTGAAGTAATTTATAATTCTAGTTTCACAATTACAAGGGAAATGATAAAGTTCAATTAACAAATATATTTCACAAATTGGTCTACTGTACTCGTATAAGTTATACACTTTATTATCAGTCTTGACAATTACTTTATCATCAAATGTTACAAATTATTCAAATTATCTAATTATGTATAAGTCGTTTACAAAAACATAAAATCCATCAGTTCCTTTTAATATCTTGTTATAATTCTAAATTAAACATAATTTTATTTACTTTCAAATAATATAATTTCATCTTTTCAAAATTCTGTCGAATATTTGTTTACTCTTATCTAAACTAATTAAGATATCCTTAACATTAGTCGTTGTTATCTTTAAAACTCGAATTTGTTATTTTAACAGTTCACAATTCTTTATCCTCAGAATTTAATTTATTAGTAGCGTCATGGTACACATGTCCTTCGTTATCATCTAAATTTCCAAAAAGACCTTTGAACGTATGTCCTAAAACCTCGTGTGTTTCTAGTTTTTTGTTCGCCTAGAGTTTCTTTTAAATTTTTATCTCATTGATTAGATACTGCAATTAACTTTGACACATATTCAGAGTTGGTTCATAATTTTTAATATTATTATAATTATCATGGTTATAAGTGTTATTACACAAATCCTTAGTTTTCGCATATAATTTTAATTAATTCTAACTTCTTCAAATAAAACCATTAAACAATATTGTTCACTATTATAATGTTTTTTATTTTATTTTTATTCTTACTTGTTAATAATAACTTCTATATCTATGTACTTTATTAAATTTCAATAATTCTCTGTGAAATTAACTTTATTCACATGTTCTTAGTAAATTCCTACTGATGACGTAATCGGTATACAATTGAATCCTTAACAAAATTCGATCTACATCAATCTGCAAAATTCGCTTTTTTTAATCTGTTACAATGTACTTTAACCTTTTTATTTTTTATCATTATTGTACAGTTTACATTCGAATTTACTTTAATTATTTTATACGGTCCTTGATAATTAGGTGAGAGTTTCTTTGAATGATTACTTTTTATTGATTCGTTTTTTAAATAAACTAAATCGTTTACTTGGAATTTTTCGTTTCTTCGTACCTTTTTATCAAAATTTTCTTTCGATTTAATTTTATTTTTAATTATATGTTCACGCGCAATTTCATGTGATTTATTTAATTTTAATTTAAGATTATCAACGTAGTTATCATAAGTGTACTTAAATTCTGGTTTCTGTGTTAGCGACGTTGGAAGTTCTGGTTTTACTCCGAATACTAGTTCGTATGGGGTGTATTTAGTACTACTGTGTGGCGTTGTATTATATGAGAACATAGCTAATTTTATCCATTCATCCCAGTCTGTTTGTTTTTCTGAAATATAGTGTTTTAAATAGTCAGCCAGAGTCGCATGACTCCTCTCCAACCCACCATTTGATTCAGGGTGAAAAGCTGTCGTCGTGATCTGCTTAAACTTAAATAATTTTGCTACTTCCTTTAAAATTTTAGATGTAAAATCCTTTCCTTGATCTGTGAGAACCTGACTAGGTATTCCAAAATTGCATATAAAATTGTTGACTAATTGATTAGCAATAGTTATTGCTTCATGATTCGGTATTGCGAATGCTTGAGAAAATTTCGTTAAGTCGTCCTGTAATGTTAAAATGTATTTGTTTCCATTTTCGGATAACGTTAGTGGACCGACTATATCCATCGCAATTTTCGAAAAGGGTTTTTCTGCGGTACTAGTTATTTCCATAGGCATAATATTACGTTTACGAGAAATTTTGTTTCTTTGACACGATTCACATTGCTTTATATATTTTTTTATATCATTCTTCATATTTTTCCAATAAAATCTTTCTTTCAATCTATTATAAGTTCTATGAAAACCTGAATGTCCTGCATGGGGAGAATCATGATTTTCTTTAATTAATTCCGGTATAAGTTCGGAATCTGGATTAATTATCTTATTATTACAAATAGTAATTTTAATATCTGAGTTAGCAAAAACAAAGTGTAGTATTGACTTTACCTTATTCCAATTTATATTATTCATTCCGTTATCAAACTTTGGAATGGAGATTGACTCTACTTTTTGTGAAGTTAATACATTTTTTAGTTTCATGAAAGAATAGAATATGTTTATATACGTAGGTTTATCCCAAAAGTGTTCTTTTATAATTAAGTGATAAACTTTGAATCCGTTGTCTAATTCCGAAGATAGAATATCTTCTATACACGTTTTGCTTTTATTTATTTCATCGTAATTATTGATTCTATTTCTTACTTCTGAGGCTATTCGCTCAGACATTTCCTTATCGTTAGAAATAACATTACATAAATTATCTTTTCTTTTTAATAGACTTTCATCCGTTTCGAATATATTTTCATTATCGATAACGTCCTTATTAGTATAATGGTATTTAATAAATTCTTCATAAGAGTTGCTTTGTGGACTAATTTTAAATTGTAATATTTGATTATGATCGATTCTTGATAATGCGTCTGCATTAGAATTTAATCTACCTGGTTTATATATAATATCATAATCATACTCTTCTAATTTTAATCTCCAACGAATTAGTCGTGATCCTGGATCTTTACAATTAAACAGCCAAGTTAATGGTCTGTGGTCAGTGATTATATTAAATTTCACTCCGTAAAGATAAGGTCTGAAATGTTTGACTGCATAAATGATAGCTAAAAGTTCGCGTTCTGTAGTTGAATAATTTGATTCAGCTTTATTTAGTGTTCTTGATGCAAATGCTATAGGTAAATCCTTTGAAATCGGACCTTGAGACAATACTGCTCCAATAGCAAAATTACTTGCATCAGTCGTTACGTTAAACCGTTTGCTAAAATCAGGGTACTGTAAAATTGGTTCACACGTCAAGTGATTTCTTAATATATCAAATGATTCTTGTTGTTTCTCAGTCCAAATAAAGGGAATATCCTTTTTTAACAACAGCGTTAAGGGTTGTGAATGTTTACTAAAATCTTTAATAAAACGTCTATAAAATCCTACAAGCCCTAAGAAACTTTTAATGTCTTTGGTTGTTTTTGGAACTGGGTAATTTTCAATAACTTTAATTTTTTCCGGATTAGCTTTAACTCCTTGTTCTGAAATAACATGTCCTAAATATGCTACTTCGCGACGCATAAATTCACATTTGTCTGGTTGCAATTTCAAGTTATGCATTTTTAATTTATTGAAAATTTCTTTAAGTCTTATTTCATGAGTTTCTATCGTGTCGGCATATATAACAATATCGTCTAGATAAGCAAAACATCTTAGTCCTTGAATTCCTGATAAAACATTGTTCATTAACCGTTGGAACGTACTAGGTGAATTTTTTAACCCGAATGGCATCCTTGAAAATTGATAGTGTCCCGTCGGTGTAGAAAATGCCGTTTTATCCGCATCTTCTGGTTTCATAGGTATCTGATGAAAACCTGAAGCCAAATCTAAAGTCGTAAAATACTTTGAATGTCCTAATTGGTCTAAAATTTCTGTGATATTAGGCAAGTTGTACGCATCGCCAACCGTTATATCGTTTAACTTCCTATAATCAATGACTATTCTGAACTTGACCTTTCCAGAAGCATCGTTCTTTTTAGGAACTACCCATAAGGGCGAAGACCATGGTGAGCTAGAGTGTTGTATTATCCCTTGGTCTAACATTTTATCTATTTGCTCTTTGACTTCTTTTTTATGTACCTCCGGGTATCTATATGATTTGACATGAACTGGATTTTGACTCGTAGTTATTATCTCGTGACTAACTGACTCCGTGTGAGTAAGTTTATCTCCTTCTAAATAGAATATACCATTAAAATCCTCGCATATTGAAATGAGAGAATGTGCTTCTTCTTCATTCAAATGTTCAGTTCTTATAGATTTCCGTAACAAATCATTTCTATCATTTGTTTTACTCGTATTCGTCAAATACACATTTTTATTTTTTAACTTATCTTTTGTCTCGTTAATATTTCCTAACATTTTACTTTCTGATTCATTAAATTCTTCTAAATATAAATTCATTTCCGTAATTTTTACTGGTCTTTCCGTCGTATTTAAAATAGACGTAATCGCTTTATTATTTGCATTAACTTTTGTTATGCTTTTACATAAATAAACACCTTCGAATATTTCTATCTCAGGCACAAGTCCTTCTCCAATCTCCGGATTTAGAACTTTAAATTCCACTAATGTCTCTGTACGAGCGTTAGCAATAGCAACTAATTTAGAATTTCCTTTTTCTTCCTTTGAATACTTCATATCAAAATAAATCGGTACAGAAATATTTCCAATACATAACGTATTATTACCGTAATTTATTTTCGCATTCACGAGTCTCAAAAAATCGCTACCAATAAGTCCATCGTGATGGATATTTGTCGCACGAGGCAACAAATGCATCTTATGTGGTAAACATTTTTCATTAAATTTCATATTTAATATAACCGTTCCTAAAGTCTGGACTGATTTTTCCGAATTTATTCCTTGAATGTTGCACGTTTCGTTTTCATTATACTTCATATTTCCATCTAACACCATAGGATTTATCACAGATATATCCGCGCCAGTGTCGATTAATAGTTTAACAATTTTATTTTTACTTTCTTTTAAATAAATTTGTACGTATGGGGTCACGCCATTAGAATTATTCAATATTTTGCCTGAAGGGAGTTCTAATTCTTCGTTTCGGCAAACAACGAAGAATTTTGACAGTTTAAATTTCCCGTGTTCTTATTTTCAATTAATTTTTTATATTTTATACAATCCTTTTTAAAATGTCCCGGTTTTTTACAAAAAAAACATGTTAATATATCATAATTTTTATAATAATTATTTTTATTATTATCAACTTGATTACTTTGATACGCTTTATTATTATGATTCCCCGTATTATTAAATTGGTTAGATTTTTTATTATTTTGTGAATTCACTTGATTAATACGTTTATCCTTATTATGATAACAGTTAGCAGAAACATGTCCTTTTTTATTACACGTAAAACAGAGCTTATTATTACTATTATTATTATTATTACGTTGCTGTGACGATAAATTAAAAATGTTTTCTTCGCTTACTGCGAATGCAGATGCTTCTTCAAAATTCTTAGGGTTTCTAGCCCTTAGAATTATACTGTATTGCGGTAAAATACCCAATAAAAACGCTTGCAATGCCATATCTTTAATCATAGCTATTTTTCCGATTATTTCTGAACTGTTCGATGTTTCAGATCGAGTAGTTCTCAACAAATTAGAATAACATTTTTCTATCCGTTGCGTGAAGTTAATAACAGATTCACTATTTAATTGTCTACAAGATTGTAATTCTAAAAGATACTGTGCAAAACTTTTAGATTCACAAAAATTTTCTTCTAGAAATTGTTTATAATCTTCCCATGTGGGTAAACTTCTACAAGAAGTAATTAAATCAGCTTTACCAGTCACTTGTGATTGAATAAATTTAAAAATTATATCTTTTTGTAATTTTGAAGCTAAATTCATTGCATAATCACATTTTTTTATAAATGAGCTAAGATCACAAGGATCACCGTTAAATGTACTTATGAATTTACTTAAAAATTGTAACGAAATTTCATTTTCGACTGCCATGTTTACAAAAATTGCAAATAAAAATATAGATAAACGATTTAAAAAAAAAATGGATGACAATTAATAATGGATTTAAAACAATATAACTTACATATAGTATAAAATAATGAAGTTCATCATCTGTGGTGGAGGGGGAACGTCTACGAGAGTTCTTCCTTCTACTTGAATCTGCATGCAGGTCCAGCCAGATGGATGGGAATCTGCAGCCTCAAGTCCTCTTCTGCAGGTCCAATGGAGATTTCCTCGAAAGGGTCTTCCGTCTTCTTCTGCAGGTCCACAGGGTCCAGTGAGTTGACAAGTTGTAGATTTCCAGGGGTAGCTTCCTCTTTTTCGGTCCTGAACCGGTACAGATGGATACTCTTGGAGTTATTATTTAACTGCAACTCTTCTTTGATTCGTGATTTCGGAGATCGAGATTCTTTTTAATCGGTCAACTTAATAATTGCGGCTTAACCAGCTAGTTGAGATGAAACCGATATCGCACTTCTGACACCAAATTTTTAATGTTACGGTCTTCCAAAATGAAAATGCACGATCGACTGGATCTCGATGATTTATTATATAAATATACAATATGTGTGTTACAAGCTTTGTTTCCAAAATTAATGTGTGTGACAAATACAGCAAATTCCCTATTTATAAGCAGGAGTTATCAAGAAACATTAAGATAATATCCTGGACCTTGCTGCATTCAAAGTGCATAAGTTCCGTTGAGCTTTCAAAGTCCATATTCACAGCATGTTTACAGAATATTGTTTTTCGATAGATTAGGGGGAACAGGAAGTCCACACCAGATAAAGAGATGCTTAATTACATTTTTTGGGCCTGCTTTCTAGCGGGTACATAACAAAAGTTGAAGGTACTATTATTATTTTTTAGCTAGATTGTACAGGGGAAAAGTTTTTGATGTACAACAACAACAAACCATCACGCCGTTTCCCCGCAGGGGTAGGCAGAGAGAATGGACCGCCACACTACTCTATCCTGGCACACCTCTCTAGCTTCCTCCACATTCATACATCGAGTCATACACGCACGTCGATTCTTCCGGCTTCTGACATGACCAACCTTTAATATTTGATTAATTTGGTCATGCCATGTTTTCCTCGGTCTACCTCGACTCCTTACTCCGTTTTTGATCCTCCTTTTTGATGTACTATATACTAATTGGGAATAAGAAGGAATTTGGTTATTTATAACATTTAGTTTACATTTTTTGGTCTTCAAAATTTTTGAGGATTTGCTATGTAAAAAAATTGTGTTGAGGAACGAACAATTTAACACTATTTTTCATGTTAATGTATATGAATGTAGTATGTCTTTCCATAATACCCGTGCGCATTCATGCACAACGTAATAACATTTTTCTTATTTCACTTAGCGTTTATGTGCAAACGCTCACATTGTATGCACGTATCGTCATGAAAGGGCGGGGAATGAAGGTTTTTCATTGGTTATTCAGCACTCTTGTATGTGCCGTGCCCGCAGGTGTATGACTCTGTATATGTTTGCTATATACACGGCCACACAGGTGGCTATGGTGATTACCCGACTAATTATTTTACACTTTTCGCAACTTGCCATTTATAATGTACAAACTAACTAACTAACCATCACGCCGTCTCATCTCATCTCTCTCGCAGAAATAATGGATTGCCACACTGTTCTTCTCTGTCACACTTCTCTCGCTTCCTCAATGCACGTCGATCTCTCCTACTCCTCACGTGGCCGATTTTCAATATTTGATCTTGCCACTTTTTCCGCGGTCTTCCTCTATTTCTTGTTCCATTTACATCGTTAACATTCAATTTTTTTTTCATATCATCATTTCTTCATTAATTTTTTCCATGTGTCAAGTTTCAGAATGAATTCATCTATCATCGGGATTCCCGATTCTAGGTGCAGTTGTGTGATCCTGGTCCATGAAGGCGCTCCAAGCGATAAACGGATAGTCTTTTATCAGCTTATTACTGAGAGTTCTGCCTGCGATGTAGTGTAGGGTTCTCATTTCTGTCATTTCCCGAGAAGTTTTTTTTAGGCCTGTAGGTATCACAGTCTTTATGTGTGTCGGAACATATATTAGTAATGTGTCATACACCAAGAAAACGGCTCTTCATTATTTAGCACCAGTCTCATGGATGATTAGTAAATAAACATCGCCGTTATCGCGCCCTGGTCGAGAAATATAATCTCGAATTATGAGAACTGAGAACGCGTGTGGTCTAGAAGTTGGTATACATTTGATACCCACTCATACATGGGCGGTACTGGTCTCCATTCTAAAGGTCCATTTACACTGGACAGTCATTAGCCGATACCGACACGTCACGATAAAAATAGCCTTGAATCTCGCTCAATCGTTATCTCAAATGCTAATAATAAAATCGCCGTCGGGGGTTGCCTAAGAAAGAAAGCACCTACCTACATAAAATTGACACTTAATACAAAATGATCAATATTTTTCAGGATGTATTTCCTACAGTAGGTATATAATTCTTTTTTTACAGAATACCGTTTTTACTACCATTTAAATTCGCCGTGGAGAAGGCAATTATATCGGAATGGAAATATATTATGAACGGAATCGGCATTAATGAAAAGTAACAAGACACAAACAAATCGATTATTTGTCAAACGCAAACGCGTGACGTGTCGGTATCGGCTGATGACTGTCCAGTGTAAATGGACATTAAAGGTCCATTTATACTGGATGGTGTCTTGTTACTTTTAATTAATGCCGATTCCGTTCATATTATATTAAAATTCCGAGATAATCGCCTTCTTCACGGCGAATTTTTGTTAGTTAGAAAGTTTCAATCCTGGGATTGGTTTGCAGCAATTTCTTCTATTCGTCTCTTCCACTCTTCCCTGTCTTATGCGGCTTTTTTTAAATCTGCATATGATGAGCAGTGCACGTCCATCAACAGGTCCTCCAGGTACTCTCGGCGTGGGCGTCCCCTAGAGTTTGTCTCCTCGGTCATACCTTCCATTATGGCATGCAAGAAACCTTCTTGACGTATTACATGGCCGATCCATCTTGCACGCCTTTCGGACAAGGTCCTGAGCAGGTGCCTTCCTCCTTCGATTCCTTGAAGAACTTGCTCATTCGTGATGTGGTCTATCCAGGAAATTCCTAATAGTCTTGAATTTATTGAACGGCGAATTTTAATGGTAGAAAAAACGGTATTCTGTAAAAACGAATTATATACTGTAGGAAACACATCCTAAAAAATATTGATAATTTTTATTAGTGTCAATTTTATGTAGGTAGGTGCTTTCTTCAGCAACCCCCGACGGCGATTTTATTATAGCATTTGAAATAACGTGTCGGTGAAATATTCAAGGCTATTTTTATCGTGACGTATAGGTATCGGCTGATGACTGTCCAGTGTAAATGGACCTTAACTCTTGCTCGCGATAATATAACATTCAGTCGCTAACAGTAAACACGTCTATACTCTGACCATGTCGAATCGGCGAAATTATGATGTCATCTTGTAGTAATCCCATCTCACCTTCTCTCCTAGCCATTTCCCATTTATTTGAGGTTGGCTCTCCTAATGAAATCGTTTATTTATAAGCCATATTATTATTTGTTGAATCGGTATTTACATAATTATAGTGTGAGCCAAATCGATGTAAAGTTTATAATTATCATATTGATTCTCATGACATGTAATAGGTAGCGCTATCTATCGGCATTTTATTGTCACTTGAATTATTCACCAGACCAAAGACAGTGTGACCATCACACTGCCATCGTCGGGACTTTTTGTATGTTTCCTAGAAGTTTTATTACATTGTAATTTATAACAAGTCTCGCCTGTCTAAGGCATTTTCAAATGTGCAAATATGCCTTAGATGGGCGAAACATGTCATTCCCATAAATTATAATAGAATATCAAGAAAACTGACGTTATTATTCGTATTGATTATTGAATATGGAGTTTCACATAATTGTTCAGGAAATAATAAATAATTTCACGTCGTTTTTGACGATTGACAGCCAAGTTGTTGTAGGACTTTTTGGACGATGAGTTTGATGAGATTCGTTCGCTATTTTGGGTTGGTCAACATTTGACTTCACGCCGATCCTGCGAACTCTTGAATTATAAACAAACCGCCGCACAATGGGGCAGGATTCAGATTTCTCATACAATAACCCAAAAAATAAAAATTATGATTCATTAAACGCTTTGTTATTATATGATGACTCAGATATATTTAGCATATGATCACGAGCAGATAGACAAGCTAGACAGTGACACGTTCGCTCTAGCACCCCTCAATCGGAGCCGATTACTCGTAGAGGTTACACATCCGTTATTTCAAGTCAGCGCAACACCTAGTTTCTAACATTTCTTTAGTTGTATTATTGATAAAAAATTTAAAGTTTTAGTATGGAACCTTACACTTCAGGCATGTATCCTCTTTTTCGAGTTAAATTAATTGTAATTACGGCTTGTTTTAAATGTAAAAAAATTAAACCGATTTCGCATTAAAATGATACAGAGGTTTTTGTAATATTAAAAAAACATTAGAGATTTAGTATAGAATCCCGATGAATTCCGCAAGTATTTTAATTGATTTATAATAAGTAATTGCTGTACTTTATTTATATGATGTTATTTTTTGCCACTTTTTGCACTTTTTTATAATAACAGCACATTTCGAATAACCAAAAATGAAAAAAAAATACACCAATTTTGTATCTTATTCTGTTTTTCCTTTTCTCGCATACCTAGGTACCAGCTCCAGCACTTTGTTCATGACAAAGCATCAATTAATAACGCTTATGAAGAGTTTCGGAAAAGAAAAATTGGAGGATCAGATTGATTTCCTGCAAAAAGAAATCATAAAACGGACAGGGTGTGTTGATGAGTTAGGAAAAAGTGTTACGTGTGTTAAAAATTTTATTCGGTTTAAATTTGATTATAAATCATGATGGGAATCAGCTCACTGGATGAAAGAAAGATTTCTCGATGTTAATAAAACGTGGCTTGATACATCCGTTTCTTTCATTCGCGCTACAAAAACATGTGGCGGTCGCCCGATGATTCCTTTTGAGGAGAGTACAGAAAGGGTGAAGCGGCAAAAGAAGGTTAATCTGAGGAATTCTGCAGCTCTGCCAGACTTACTCTACGCAACACAAATGGAACTTAGAGCTGCATGACAGGCAGATGCCTCAAAGTTGGTTCGAGGTATTTTATCTGTTCCAACAGGTTCAGGTAAATCTTATCAAACTTCCAGGGAGTCTTTTGGAAACGTGTTCATGTCAGCAGAAGATGCTTTAGCACTTTTAATAGAAGCGGACTTGCCTCCACATCAGTATAATGCTATTAAGTTGAAATCTAAAAACTTATATCCTTCGTATAAAACTGTACAGGCGTAAAAAAGACGATGTTATCCAGAGCCAGAAAATATACATGTCACGGATACTTTGGTATATGTTGATTTGTAGATCATGCTTAATCTCACGATTGAGCGTTTAATTATCACCCATCAAGATGTTGTTTTTACACTCAAACCCAAAAAATTAAATAATATGATATTATATTCCAAATGGGGAGTTGATGGAAGTTCGGGGCACAGTTCACATAAACAGGCTTTTTTTGACGCAGATGCCGATGATGCAGCGGTTTTTATCACATCATTTGCCCCCTTACGCCTAGTGTCTGGTGCCAAAATTATTTGGCATAATCCAAGACCTGGTTCAACGAGGTATTGCAGACCTCTGAAAATAGAATTTATTAAGGAATGCACAGTAGTACCTTTGGAAGAGAAACGAAGGGTAGATGAAGAAATAAAAAATATTACCACAACCATAGTCAGACTAGATGGGCGCGTTATCGTAATCAAACATCATTTAATATTCGCAATGATTGATGGCAAAGTATGTAATGCTTTCACACATACTTCTTCTACCCAAAAATGTTACATACGTGGTGCCACATCTAAACAATTGAATTATAATATATAGATGCATTGCTAACAAAATAAATAAAAACAGAAAATTTAGAATTCGGCATTTCGGTCTTGCACGTATCGATACGCTTTTTTTAGTGTCTTCTCCATTTAACGTACAAACTGCCTATAAAAGCTCGAGGGACAGACAAGGAAATCGTTGAAGAAACTAAGAAAAAAATTCAAGCTCAGTTCAAAGAAAAACTAGGTTTGATCGTGGACAAACCAAGCCGGGCTTTGGTAACACAAACGATGAAAATACCGCCAGGCGTTTTTTTTTTTAATGCAGAGGTGTCTGCAGAAATAACCAATTTAGATGTAGAATTAATAAGAAAAATGCACACCATTTTAATAGTTATATCATGTGGTCATGAAATTAGTGTGGAAAAATACCGGGAGTATGCGTTACATACAGCCAGATATTTTGAAGAAAAATATCCGTGGTGTAATATGCCACCCACACTTCACGAATATTTAATACACGGACCTGAAATAATAAAAACGTCAATATTGCCGATAGGTCAATTAACCGAAGAAGCGCAGGAAGCACGTAACAAAGATTTTAAAAAGTTTAGGGAGTACCACTCGAGGAAATCCAGCAGAACGAATTCAAACACGGATATTTTAAATTTTCTTTTACTCTCATCAGATCCTTTAATAACTAGTAGGAGGAAATTACCGAAAGAGAAACTAACTAGATTCCCCAAAGACGTTTTGGATCTGATAATACCTCCATCTACAGGGTCCTCCAGCCAAAGCGAAAATGATGAATCCGATGACAATGATGGTGTCTCAGAAATATCTGATAACGAGTAAAAAAAATATTGGTGTGTATTTATGAAGGGTAAAATCGACGTTCTTTCAAGAAACGTATATATTATGTAAAACTAAGCTGCATTTTACGTTATTAAAAATAATAATAAATGACTTTAACGAGCATAAAAAAATAAGACAGTATTTGATACATATTTCATTGTTATTGGAAAAACAAAGTGTTAATATTCATGACATTGTCTCTTATTTTCATTAACCTACCTAATTACATTAAATCCTTTGATTTATAGCTATATATATAGCTTCTATGAGTTAATGACACGTTTTCATATTTTGGCCCCACTGTGCGCCGCTTTGTTAGTTCCATAACTAAAAAAAGTTGTCAACATTCACTTGTTTTTAAACTTCGGTCGCATTCCGCTATTATTTTTCTCTCACAAACATTCTCTACCCCACTTCCTCCCCACCCACACACACATGAGTATTGTTCGGTGAGCATTTTTCCTTAGTGGCAATTTCCAAACACGAATGGATAACAAATTAGTCATTAGACCGATATTCACTTGCGCAGCCCGCATCTGGAGTTGTGCAGCTTCGAGTCACATAATCTTTTCTTCTCTTTCGTCACTTATCGCTTGGTGCACCTTCATGGACCGGGATCACACAATTGCACTTGGAATCCCAATGATAAATGAATGCATTTAGAAACTCGCCTCACGTTTTTTACGAAGGACTCCCTTCACATCCTTGTCCTATATAGAAGGTTACTTACCGCTTACCTAACTAACTAACTAACTAACTAACTAATCATCACGCCGTTTCCCCGGAGGGGTAGGCAGAGAGGATGGATCGCCACATTGTTCTATCCTGACATAACTCTCGCGCCTCTTCTACATTCACACATCGTGACATACACGCTCGGCGATTGTTCCTTCTTCGAACTTGGCCGCCTTTCCGAAAGTCCAAAAATCAATCAAATGTATAAATCATTCAAGCTAGTAATCGAAGAAATTGAAATGCTTGCAAGACATGTTTTATGAGTTGTACGTTCCCCATAGTTATAGCAGAGCAAGGGGGCATATATTATTTAACTAACTAACTAACTAACCATCACGCCGTCTCCCCGAAGGGGTAGGCAGAAAGAATGGACTGCCACACCTTTCTTTCCTGACATATTTCTCTCGCTTCCTCAACATTCATACATCGTGTCATGCACGCGCGTCGATTTCTCTGACTCCTCACATGGCCGACATTCAATATTTGATTTATTTGATCGTGCCACGTTTTCCTCGGTCTTCCTCTATTTCTGGTTCCATTTACATCATTAACATATAATTTTTTTACCATTCTTTCTTCATTCATTCTTTCAATATGTCCAAACCATCTTAATGATCCTTTCATTATTTTGTTCATGACACCATCATTCGCACCGCATTCACTTCTTATATTTTCATTCGACACTCTATCATACACAGAGTATCCACACATTCGTCTAAGAGATCTCATTTCTACTGCATTTATTCTACTTTCATCCTTCTTTTGCCAGTTCCATGCTTCGCTTCCATACATAAGGGTCGGTAGAAGAACACCATTGTGCACTGCCATTCTAGCTTTTTTGATAGGTTTTTGTTTGCGATGACAACTTTAAGTGCACCATTCACTTTGTTGCCTGCCCCAACCCTTCTTTCAATATCCCTCTTCACTCTCCCATCTCTTGTAAACATATTATTTTATGCCCCAAATTTCCGCGCTTCGAAGTTCTCCTGTATTGAAAGCGATTCGTCTTACTAATGAGGTTGCAAAAGAGATAGACCTCTTTGGATGCGATTATGGCGAATTCGTGAATACCCTTACGATAAGGGCAGCAAGGAAATAACTGGCATATTCCTCTATTCATAAGGTTCTATGTGTATTTCCTTTGATATTCTTTTTTTTCACCCTTTACATCGATTTGGTTTGCGCTGTAATGATGTAAGGAGTTTTTACAACAAAATAATGATAATAATAATGAGTGCATAAGGAAGGTAATCCACTTTAACATCCGGCGCCCCTGGAAACGACATAAAATCAGCCAAACCTTCCACCCTATGGTAAGAGAATATGAGAAATATTGTCTTATTTAGGACCATCCCTGTAAAACTAACTTACCATTGACACGACAACGAAAAAGAAGTGTAAAAGATTTCAGAGATGAATGTTATGATAGCAGAGTGTGCTTTGTCAACACAATTAAGCTATATAAAGATAAGTAAAGATTTTATATCAGGAATAAGTTTTTTTTTTCAGCTTTTTTTTCACACGCGTTAAAATTTTCACTATTACCAACACCAAATTGTTCTTATTTTGTTTTCAACACTTCTATCATGCAACAATAATCCGAACAAATTTCCAAATAATCCAGAAAATTTCTCGGGCATGCGCATCGTGTGCATTTCGAATTACTTTTGGAGATGATTGAAGCATTCTTCTTTGTATTTAAAATATTCTCGTACTCTTTCTTGGCGGCATACGGGTTTAGGCCTATTTATATTATGATATCTCACGCTTGTATTTTATATAATTTGTTTTAGATTTTTTTTGTGGATGTTAGACGATCGAAGTTAGCGCGGGAGATGCCTATTGGTGGCGATGAGGTTCGCAACTCATCACACCGCGTCTCCCGCGGGGCGAAAAGAGAAGGATGGAGTGCGCATCGGTTAAAGTGTGGCAGTTCATTCTTTCTGCCTATCCTTTCGGGGAGACGGCATGATGGTTAGTTAGTTAGTTAGTTAGTTATCTCACGCTTTTTTGCCATTTTCGGTGAAATATTCAAAATGTAAGTGTACTTGGACTTGGATCTTTTGGCTTACAGAGGTTCAGCTCAAATGGCTATTCCTTTTACGTCTGTAGGAAACATTGTTGGAAATGTGATTTTGTAGTTGTGTTGTGCTGGGGCTAAATCTATGGCCGGAGTGCTCCTCCGAAAGAGGGCGAAGGGGGATTTAGGGTTTATGATATAGTCCTACATTATTGTCAGGGAATGGAAGACCAGTTAGGGTTGGGATTGTGTATTTAAAAAAGTCTGTTCCCGGGGGGAAGAGAAGAGGAGTAGTGTCTGGATGGGGTATTGGTAGGAGATAACATCCTGCGTTAGACCATTTTGTTTGGCGGGCAGGCTATAGGGGAAGATTTTTTTTTATCCGTATTGATTGCGGGAGGGGTAATGGTCTGAATGATGTTGGATAACTTAGTAGTAAGGGTCATTACTGATAAGGCAGATGGTTTTGACAAACATTTTAGTTAAATTTAGCGAGGCCGATTTTAACTTGATTACCTTAATGACGAACTGTTCTTTTATGCAAATGAGGTACGCGATTAAATTAAGGGTGAAATTATTAGCTATATGAAAAGCAAGTTTACGAGAGTTGGAAGAGCGGATATATGCTTGTGGTAGAAACCTGAGTGGCTACAGGAAATTGGATAAACATAACGTTATCTTGTGGCGATCAAATTATTATGCAAATAATATCAATTGATGAAGGGTAAACTTCAGTAATTCCAATTTTCAACTTTCCCCGTATATAGTAAAAAATTGATTATTTTATTATACACATCTTATTTACATATTTTTTTCCTTATGCAATTGTAGATTGAAAAAAATAAAAATAAATTCTACGAATTCGTTTTTTTTTTAATTATAACTAAGATGTTTATCCAGTTGAAAATATGATCAGTATTGAAATCGGTCGATTGATGGTATCAGGGGTAAAGTTACAAAATTAGTAAGTTTCAGGAAATTACAAATTTTTTTAAGCTTAAATCGTTCTCCTGTTGTTGACGGTATACGTATAAAAAATTCGACATGTCGAGGAAAATATAGTCTTAAGTGGGAAAAAATTCGCTTTTAATTCATAAAACAATATTATTTTTAACATTAATTCGAATGAAAATGTCCGGAATGATATGTTTTGCCTTGCTAAGACATTACCAAATTCACAATTATCACAATTCATTTGCGTTGATCATAAAAAAAATCTTTCAATATTTTTGTGAAAATAATACTTTGTTTAAATAGCCCATTGTTTTGGCCGAAACACTATGATACTTAAACATTAAAACTGTCAAATTATAAAACTCTGTTTTTATGTGTCACAATTTTATTTTATTATTATTTTTATTATTTTCCACCTTTAATATTTGTTCTCCTATAAATAGTAACTAACCGTTCTTTTAAGTAATTTTGATTAGGTACCTAACTAAACTCCAACAAGAACTTCCAACATTATATCAAAGAAATTATTCAAATTGACATAGGAATAAATACACATAAAGGTTGGAAAAATCACGAAAATTTTACAGTTGATATATTATTGTAATACCTGATGATATCAACATGGTGAGGAAACAGCTGTCGCGAAAAATACAAATAAAATTGTGATACATAAAAACAGAGTGTCATAATTTAAAGCTTTATACTTTTTTTCAATGATAAAAATAAAATCGTCTCATTTGTTGATGCCTAAGCAAGGCGAAACACGCCATTCCCATAAAATATTGTGTGATAAAACTTCTAGAAAACAGACGAATATCGTAAAAATTGATGCGTTGTCCCGTTTTACTTTTTGAATACAGGCATCTATCGAGTATTGTTAATTATGATTGTAAATTCTGATAAATGTAATGCCATTACTGCTAATGGCGAGATTTGAAAGTTATAGATGGATATAATGTTTATTAACAGCTGGGATGGGAGAATCTTGAATACGAGATGAAATCGTTTGTAGTAACAAAAAACGAGATGTGTG
Source organism: Lepidostoma basale (assembly GCA_022606425.2). Taxonomy (NCBI): domain Eukaryota; kingdom Metazoa; phylum Arthropoda; class Insecta; order Trichoptera; family Lepidostomatidae; genus Lepidostoma; species Lepidostoma basale. Next base: position 1,151,760 of record JAHDVF020000272.1, on the reverse strand, counting down.
CGTCACGTGTATGGGAACTGCAAAGTCCTTGGGAATAAATAATTCATTCTTCCTCAATGTGAGGCTGCTAACCAATCCACTGTCGCCCAATCGTCTAAGTTTGGCACAGTACTTGATAAAATATACATATAGTACATATGATATTAGGATGGAAACAACAGTTACAGGACATTTCAACGGGGAATTTTTTTAATTAAATAATTATTACACTTTCGTATGAAGCGCTTTATTTGTGGTGTTGAATTATTGAAAATATTTTATTGAACAAATTATGCTTTATGTTTCTGAAATGTTCATGTATTATATATTATGCTTACTTATTCAATTAAGTACAGCGGAGCATGGAAGTAAGATGGGGTAGATTAAATGTGGTCTGGCACCCCCTTGTTGTTGCCGTCTTTAAATATAAGTCACGGATGGACTGGGGACAGGCCCAGGGAGTGTACGAGCGAGGCCGACAAAATGGCGCCGCTACGCCCTATAACAGCCTCGGGTATGTGGGGGGAACTTCTATGTTCCTTTAAAAAAAAATTATGCTGTAGATTTATAATTATATTTTTTTATGCTAATAAATATTTTCACGGATCCGATCGAATCACTATATATAGTAATTGAATAAAGCGATGTTTTTTAACTGCTACCACATTTGTCACTTTATTTCGACATCGACCGGTTTCGCCAAGTTTGCTGACATCGACAGACTGGTCACACTGTTAGTAATACAGATCATCTTATAAACATACAGATCAGGTGTGGTAAACACGAATCTATACAAAAATAATTATGTATAATTTAATGAATTTAGATATTGATATTTTAATAAGTTATATAAATTTTAGAGTCATTTATTTTGTTTTATCGAATCATCCGGTTTCGCTCCCGCCGGAGCATCGTCAGGATTACAAAAACAAACTCGGTTTTGTTTTTGAAAAATATTTTTAGTCCGTAAATGTCAGGTTTCTAGTTGCCTCATCCCGAATTCAGAGAGGCAAAATGTACTAATATAATAATGGCTCTACAACGTATGAACCCCTTTTCCCCGATTCCCTCTCACCCTCTCGACTTCCATGTCTTCCGGACATTTTGTTATTCTAATACAGTATCGTTTGTCCCAGATTAAAATTTGCCAAATACATTTTGTTTCATTCTTCTATTATATTACATCGTACGATCCTCGAATTCCCAATCTTTCTGTTCAACATGTAATTTCTCTGCTACAAGTGAGTTTTTTAAAAATGAATAAAACTTGTTTTTTTTCCACTTTTTTCTCCACCGGAAATTTTACACCTTCATCATCGGGATAAAGATATAAATTAACCAAAAATATTTAAAACTAAGAACCTAAGTATGTTACATTTTAATTTGCACGTGTTACTAACTAAAGTTCCTGTATTTTTAATGGTTATTTTAATAGTCCATTTTTTTGGCCGAAACACAATGATACCTTAACATTTTAAACTGTTAAATTAAATAACTTTGTTTTATGTATCACAATTTATTTTATTTATTTTATTATATCTATATATTATTGTAACACCTGATGATGTCAACATAGGTTGACGAAACAGCTGTCGCGTAAAATAAAATAAATTGTGATACATAAAACAAAGTTATTTAATTTAACAGTTTAAATGGTTAGTTTTTATCATTGATGTAAAACCGCCGAAACGTGTCTTCCATCTTCCCCCGCCTGGAATTAGGTCGTCACCCCATCTTTATTGGGGTGGACCGATGTTCCTTTTTTCCTCCCACGGTCTCCACGTCAAGACTATATTTCGTATTTTTCTTGTAGTTATTTTCTTAAACAATGATGTAAACTTTGTACCAAATATTAATAAAAATGTCCAACAATGTAACAAACAACAAATTTCAATCAATTTCTTCACCCGTCTCCATCCAACTCGGGTCTGGTTTCTTAGTTTTCCTTAGGGTGTGGCCACGCCGGAGTGCTAGAGTAGGAGTCAAAATGAACACCTGGCGAACCAACGTTGGCGCACTATATACTTCGCACCACAGGGCATGATCACAAGCGAACTGTGTCTCGACTCCTACCCAGGCACTCTGGTGGGGCCGTACCCTTGCTGTAAACCTATTTGCACAAGAACTTGAGAGCTCTTTTCAGGATTGTTTTAGGTCTTTCTAGCTTTCTTTCCTGCCCCATTCAATTTGAGTTCTTGGCGATGTAGGCAATGTTCCACCAGATGTAACTAATCTGGTTCTGCAAGCCTTATTATGATTACTGGAGATGTCCATAATGAAAAAAAAAACTTTTTAAATCTATATGTAGTTAAAATCCACTGATTTTTGTGTCTTCGACCGGTTTCGGCAGCTCGCTGCCATCTTCTGGAACCTATATCATTTTTTTTTAGGGTTATAAATTAAATGAAAATGGTGGGGGGTTGAAGTTAAATGACTCTATATAATCCAACGGTGTTAAAAGATGCAAACAGTATAATAATATTAATATATTAATACTTTCATCCTTCTTTTGCCAGTTCCATGCTTCACTTCCATACATAAGGGTCGGCACAAAAACACCATTATGCACTGCCATCTTAGCTTTTTTGGAGAGGCTTTTGTTTGCGATGACAACTTTAAGTGCACCATTTACTCTGTTGCCTGCCCCAACCCTGATTTCAATATCCTTCTCCACTCTACCATCCTTTGTAAACATACTTCCTAAATAAACAAATTCATCCACTTAACTAACTATTAACTAAATAATCGGAGGGGTAGCCAGGAGGATGGACTGCTACACTTTCATAGCCTGACAACTCTCGCGCCTCTACTACATTCACACATCGTGACATACACGCTCGTCGATTGTTCCCTACTCCAAACATGCCCATCATTAATTCATTAATTGTTTAATTTGCTCGTGCCGTGTCTTTTTTGGCCTTCTCCGACTTATTTTCCATTCACACTACTTTTATTATATATAAATTTTTAACCATTCTTTCCTTCATTCCCTGTACTCAATAGATGCCTTAAACATTTATGCTGTTTGTAATGTCTTTTGAGTAAATAAACTGATTTGATCTATTCGTTCCATAGTCCAAATCATCTTAGTGATCTTTTTTTAATTTTTTTTAGAACGTATTCATTCCTTATTAACTTCATCAGTAGGTATTCTTTCATACATAATTTTCCCGCAAATATCAACAGAAGCTGGCTTACGTAAATAAAATAATGTTTAATATTTGCAACAACAAAAAAAACCTTTTAAATAATAACAGTTTTCTTCAGCTCTGCTAAAGGAAGCCATAAAATAATACTATTTTACACAGGGCTATTTTGAAAGGTAATTAAAAGCGTAATACGGTCCATTCGGCAGATCAAAGGGAAAACTTTATTTCAACCAGAAGCTTTAGAGTTGTTTTGTTTTAACTACCAATACACCCGTGTGTTGCTTTAATACTTTATTAAATTGAACTTGGAATATTTTTTCACATTTAATACTTTTTAATTTAGCAGCGTTATCCTCACGTAAGTTAACATCGGTGGTATCCCACACAAAAAATGAGTTGCCTTTATTTTTTTTTATATAATATCATCTATTTTATGGCGCTCATACGAATGAATTATAATAAATTTCTTTCATGATTTTTATTTATGAATTAAAACACTTTTTCCACTTTTGAGTTTATTTTTTTTTCGACATGTTTCGAATGCTTCATCTTCCTTCATCATCGGGAGAATAATATTAACAGTTTATATCTTTCTCCCAATGGTGAAGGTTGAATCGAAGGCTCTACAGCCTTCGATTGATGTCAAAAAAATAAACTTGGAAGTGGAAAAACAGTGTTTTAATTCATAAAAAATCGTCATTATGGAATTCCACAGTGTTAACTCCTGAAGTTTATTTAAAAACACATTTTTAAACTAGCCATTACAATGTATCTACGGGATAGTCGATGAAGATGGTAGCCACACTTTTATGTTCTGATATACTTTTCTACACTTTATGTTCACTTCTTCTTCTTCCTTAGCCTATTTCCGTCCACTCCTGGACAAAGGCCTCATCCATTCGCTTCCATGTCATTCTGTCTTGTGCAGACTGCATCCAGGTTATTCCGATATGTCTGTTCAGATCATCCTTCCACCATAGTTGCGGTCGCCCTGCACTTCTCTTTACCGTCCACGGTCTCCAAGTCAGCAGTATTCTTGTCCATTTTTCTTCTGAGCTTCTAGCTACGTAACCTGCCCATTGCCATTTTAGAATCGCTACCCGGTGGATGATGTCAATGACCGTTGTTATTTCTCTCACCGTATCGTTTCTGACTCTGTCTCTTAGGCTTATTTCTAACATGGCTCTTTCCATGTCTCTTTGGGTCACTCGTAGTTTCTCGGTACTTTGTTTGGACATATCTGTTTGTTTAAGTTCACAACACATGTAATTTTTTTCCATCTAATGAGAAGCTCAATATTAAAAATTAAAATGTTTTATGTCGTGGCATATTTTCCTTGATTTCTTGATACATTGACATTATCAACGTTAATATTTAATTAACACGAGTGAAAACTTTAGTTTTCTAGAAGTTTTATTATATTTTATGAGAATGACATGTTCTGCCCTTCTAAGGCATTGTCAAATGTTTTGATAATGCCTTAGAAGGGCGAAACATGTCATTTCCATAAAATATAATAAAACTTCAAGAAAACTAACGTTTTCATTCGTATTAATAATTTTTTAACATTTGATAATGCTATAGAAAGGCGAAACATGCCATTCCCATAAAATATAATAAAACTTCTAGAAAACCAACGTTTTCATTCGTATTAATTATTTATATGGAGTTTTACATCATTGTTCGAGAAACAATAAATAACGTAAATATTGTTTATCCATTCCTTCCGTGTGTTCGAACCATGCTTCCAGTATTTTGTTCGTAACCGCTCTCATTAAAAGATTATTATTAAAATTAACCCAAAGACTTTTTAAAATCGATAGTATTAGAATTTATTATATAATCTTCAAACTAAGAGCAGAAATAGCTTGTTATTATGAAAAAGGAATCGGATCTTGCCCAGGCTTGAAACCAAGTCCCCTATATAAGGGGACGCATGTGTCAAAGACATCACATTTATTATTTAATAGCTAACCAACCAATAATCACGCCATCTCCCCAAATGGCCAGGTAGAAAGAATCGACCGCCATTCTGTTATTGTCTGATACACATCTTGATTCTTCCACATTCATAGAGCGTGTCATGCATGTTAGTCGATTTCTCCGACTCCTCACTTAAATATTTTTATACTATATTTGATAATGCCTTAACAAGGCGAAATAAGACGTTCCTATAAAATGGTTCAGTATTGATGGTGACAAATCTTTGCAATTTGATTAATAAAAACGCGCAAAAAACAAGCAGTCAAGCATGTTTCAGAACCGAGGAAAACGTGACATATAAGGGGGCGGTGGTTTAGGAAAGGTTGGGAATTGTCTGTTATTGTACTTTCATATTTATTTTGCCAGTTACATGTTGTACTTCCACACGTAAAGGTCGGTACTAATGGTAGTACACGTGGTCGAATACATAACCCTGATATTTTGAATGACTTGACTTTGTTTGTCCTCGACAATTATCTGCGACAAAGGCAACATAGAATATTTCACCTGCCACTGTGTAGAACCAATCTACCTCAGGTGATGCCCATGGGCAGGGCTATAATCCTATTAAACCGCATCTCTTCGGATTTTTCACGATAGTGAGGCTACCCTCAGAAAGCATCTCTTATGTATTAAATTGCTGTATCGGACGTACGGGGGCGATTAAAACTTCCCGATATTATCACTTAATTTCATCTATCTATTTGTGTTTGTGCGGCGTTGGAATCGTGGGCTGAATTAGGTAACGGGCGGAGAGAGGGGACTGCGCTGAAAGTCTGCTACCTAGGACGCCGAGGCCAGCAAGCTGTGTGCGAGCGAGAGAGGGCACACAGGGGTCCGCGGCGTCCATTTTGGCCAGTCCCACAATTCTCCCCGTACATTTTTTGCTCCCGGTTTTAACGTCGCAACTTTGTGTATTTAGAGTATAAGTCTTCTTTTTTGTATTTTTCTTGTATAATTGATCATGAGGAATAAACGAGGCGGTCGGGACGGAGTGAAGTGTGAACGGTCGAAGCGTGGGGTGGCGAAAACAGTGGGAGGCCTCGCGGCCGGCAGGTAGCTTTGGGAAAGTGCCGCCAGGTGGCACTGCTACCGGGACCGCCGCCGGCAAATCGTATAAATAGGTGGGCCCTGGGCAGAGCAAATCAGTGCATGCCTAGAGCCTGCCAAGAGCATCAGTTGAAAATAGCCTTTATAAAGGCTGAGCCCTCGCACACCCCACTTCGCATCACGCTTCACTCTCTACCGATCGCCGACTAAATATAACTTGCTTATTATTTTTCGCCCGCTTTCGGTACGAGAGTTAAGTAGCATCACGCCCCTTTCCCCGTGGACTACATCGGAGACGAGCAGCAGTCGGCGCCACAAATAAAAAATTACAGGGACGTCCAGTGCGTCCCGTACATGGTCCTTCGAGCCGGATCAGTCTCATCTCCGATGTCGCCTTCACTCCGCTCCGGGAAGGAAGCCTCCAGTGGGCCCGCTGGACCTTCCACCACCACAGCCGGAGGGAATGCACCGCCTTCCACCCACTTCGCTGCCGCCCCGGGCCTAGCGCCCCCGGCAGCCCCTCTCACCGCAGCCGAGCAGCCTGCGCCCGCCGTTCGTGTGCCTTCCGGGGACCAGACGACCGCCGAGTGGCTGCAGACATGTTCATCTGCGCCCGCCGACAGCGGGGCTTCCGCAACAGCCGACCTCACCACGCCGTGTCCGAGCAGGAGCACGGACACCGAGGATGAGGACCAGCCGTCTTCGATCTCTACCCAGGACACCGTCCGCCTGCTCCGCAAGGAGCTGCGGAGGCGCGAGCGGGAGGTCGAGAGATACGCGGCACAGATGGAAGATCTTCAGGCTTCACTGCGTGCACTCACAGGACGAGCGCCGCCAGCAGGAATGACCGCTCCCGGCCCAGGCGGGCCGGCACAAGCAGGTCAACCGCGGCAGGATCCAACGCCGTTCATGCCCGGACAGCAGACCCGGGCCAGCGCGCCGGCGCCCGGCCGAGACGGCCCGGCCCACACCGGCGCGCAGTGGAGGCATGGCGACCCCACATCACAGGAGGACAGGGCGCAGTACCACGATGACGCACCCGCGCCCGGCGCACCAAGCCTGGCGCCAGGTGCGCAGTGGGAACAAGCAGATCCTACTCCGAGCGGCTGGGCGCGGCCTTACGACCCGCGTTCAGCCCCCGAACGAGCGCTGCCACTGGGGATGACACCATCCGGTTACAACGGACCGGCACAGGCGTGTCAACCGCGGCAGGTGCCGCCAGCACTCACCCACCAGGAGCCCGGACATCAGCACCATGCAGACGCGTCAGGCGCGCATTGGAGCAGAACGGATCCGACTCCGAGCAGCAGGGTCCCATCATACGACCCCTATGCTGCTGAGCGCAGGATGCAGGACCACAGCAGCGCGCCCGCGCCCGGCCCGAGGGCCCCGGCGCCGGCCGACACGCGGTGGGGACCCACGCAGCCTGTGCAGAGCGGCGAGGAGCGGAGCAGCCACGGGCGCTCCGCCAATCGAGAGGAGCCGCACTACAACGCCGCGCCCGGCCTACAAGGCCCGGCGCCGGACAACACACGCGGGTACGCGGCCGGCACACACGCCCCGCCACCCCGCATGGACGGAGCGCCGATGCAGGCGCTTTGGCCCCCAGTGAGCGGTGGAACGGACGAGTCACTCGCCCGCCTGACCGCCTTGATGGAGAGGGCTGAAGCCAGGAGCCTCAACGATGGCCCTTCCCACTCAACTGAACAGGGGAACCAAATGACGGCCTTCCTCGCCAGACAGTCCATGGCAAAGGACCTTCCCAACTTCGCCGGCGACCCCCTGGACTGGCCGGGCTGGCAGGCCCAATTCTGGTCGTCTACCACCACCTGCAAGATGACCAAGGCGGAGAACCTGATGCGACTTCAGCGCGTACTCGTCGGGAAGGCGCGGGGAGCAGTAGCAAGCCTTCTTTTGGACCCGGAGCACGTCCCGGAAATCCTCGAGGTCCTGGAACGCCGCTTCGGTGACGTCCACTCGATTGCGACACTGACCCTAGAGAGGGTTAGGAAACTCCCCGACCTCCCGGACAACGCAACGAACGAACAGTTCTTCGATTTTAGTGCGGCGATCCAAAATCTAGTGGCACAACTAAATCTCATGCCCTCGGATTACTTGGCGAACCCGGCGCTGTTGTGCGACGTAACTGCAAAGTTACCTTTCTTTCTGCGGGTGAATTGGGCGCAGACTGCAACCGAGTCAACCATCACCGAGTTCTCGAAGTTCCTCCGGAACATCATGGACCGGATGCCTCGTTTCGGTTGCTCGCTGAGATCGGGAAGGGCCGCGACGGGACGCGAGAGGCGCGACTTCAAGGCCACAGTGCACGCGACAGCGTACGAAGCAAAAGAATGCGCCGCGCCCGCGCGCGACACCGTGAGTGCCCCGCCGCGTAAACGCCCCAGTGAATTAAGTGACAATAAAAGTGTAAGAAACGCTTGTGCGATCTGCCAATCCCATAAACATAAGTTGAAAAAGTGCCCCGAGTTTACGAAAAGTGATCCGAAACGGCGCTGGGTGCTCGTTCGAGCGGCCGGCGCCTGTGTTGTTTGTTTGGCCTTACACAAAGGTCAGTGTGTGCAAGGACCGTGCAACATCGAGGGATGCGGCGGAGATCACCACGAACTCCTACATAGGACGCAAGCGGTGACGTGCATGCACGTCTCGCGGCCCGACCCAGATGTCTACCTCAAAGTTGCGGAGGTAACGGTGACCGGACCTAGAGGTGCAGCCCCAGTGCACGCTCTCCTCGATGAGGGGTCAACGGTCACCTTAATCGACGCCAGAACGGCAAGAGACGTCGGCGCCACGGGACCGAAGTACGAGCTCCGCCTACACGGAGCACTCGGAGCGTGCGCAAAGGACTCTCACTCCCGGCGAGTATCGATATCCCTCCTTAACTCGGAAGGACAAAAGTACACCGTGGAGGCATACACGGTGGAGGGTCTAGACCTCCCACTACAACCGCTACCCGACGGGCGACGCGTACGACCGGTCATACTGATCGGGAATGATAACGCGCACCTAATAGTGTCACGGGAGGTCTCTGAGAAAGCGGACCTCCCCCTCATGTCCCGAACGGCCCTCGGCTGGTTAGCCAGCGGGAAGATACTTCACGCAACAACCTTGGCGCTACGATCCGAGGACCGGCAGGACACCCGACTAGACGAGCTGCTCCGCTACAATTTCGCGGTCGATTCCCTCGGAGTAACGGCCGCGGAACGCATCAACGCAGACGATCAGAGAGCGGAGCAGCTGATGGAGCAGACCACTCAGAGACTGGCGGACGGCAGCTGGGAGACGGGCCTATTATGGAAGGAAGACTCCTCCCTGCTCCCGGACAATCGTGCGTGTGCGAGGAGGAGGCTACTCACGCTTGAGAAGAAGCTGCAGAGGGACCCGCCACTAGCTGCCCAATACACAGAGAAAATGGAGCTCCTGCTTAGCAAGGGTTACGCTAGGCAGTTGAGCGAAGCGGAGGCCGCTGCACCGGCACCACGAAGATGGTACCTGCCCCACTTCTCCATATCAAACCCGAATAAGCCAGGGAAGTTCCGAGTGGTCTTCGACGCCGCCAGCCGCTGCCGAGGGACCTCGCTGAACGACCGTCTGCTGACCGGCCCCGACTTGCTGACATCTCTGCTCGGGAACCTCATCCGCTTCCGCGAGGGCAAGGTGGCTCTCGCGGCTGACATTAAGGAGATGTTCCTGCGCATCAAGATTCGCCCGGCCGACTGGCCCTCGCAGACGTACCTATGGCGCCCGAATGCGCAGTCGGAGCCCGCCGCCTACGTCCTCACGTCCGTGATGTTTGGAGCGACTTGCTCCCCGAGCAGCGCGCATTTTGTGCGCAACAAGGCGGCGGAGGCTTGTGCGCTGAAGTTCCCCGAGGCAGCCATCGCGATCAGAACCAAGTTCTACATGGACGACTATCTGGACGCGGTGGACACCCCGGAGGAGGCCGCCACGCTCGTCCGAGACATCCGAGACGCCTTGGCAGCCAGCGGTTTCGAACTGACAAACTGGGCGACCAACGAACCCGCGTCCATCCAGAGTGTGCCCATCGACGCCAGAGCCAAGACGGCTGTAACCATCGACGGAGGCGAGGAGACAGAGAAGATCCTGGGACTGGAGTGGAGTCCGGCCGCCGACCAGTTCCGGTTCAACTTTAGGAGGACCGAGGACGTGGCGGCCCGACCCACCAAGCGACAGCTGCTGAGCGCCGTCATGAGAATTTTCGATCCGGTGGGCTTCATCACCTGCCTGACGATCCGATCGAAGATCCTCCTACAGGCCGTCTGGCGGTCGGGCATCGAGTGGGACGAGGTCATCCAACCGGCGCAGGCCAAGAAGTGGCAGGAATGGTTGGAGCTCGCGAGCCACATCGATGTTAAGATCCCGCGTTGCACGGCCGGGAGAAGCGGCGGCGACGTCACACTGCACGTCTTCTGCGACGCGTCCGAGCTGGCGTGTTGCACCGTGGCTTACATAGTCGGGGGAAAGGACGTCTACTTCATTGCCGCGAAAACAAAGGTGGCACCCCTCAAGCCTCTGTCCGTCCCCCGAATGGAGCTGCAAGCCGCCCTGATGGCAGCCCGCCTGGCCGCCACCATACGAAAAGAGACGCAACTACACATAATCAAGACGACTTACTGGACGGACTCCTCCACGGTCCTATGCTGGATCCGGACGGACCCGCGCAGTTACTCCGCCTTCGTCGCCAACCGCCTTGGCGAAATCGACGAGTTGTCATCTGCCTCGGACTGGAAGTGGGTGCCCACCAAACTCAACCCCGCTGACGCCGGGACCAGGGACGGCGAGGCGCCGGATCTCACACCCGCTGGGAAATGGTTCGGCGGCCCCGCATTTCTGAGGGCACCGGAGACCGAATGGCCACGTGAGAGGGCGCTCCAGCCCCAGCCCGATGACCTAGAGTTGCGACCGCAATTCGTCGGGACACTTACACAACTCGACGAAGGAGGATTACCTGACGTCACACGGTTCTCATCCTGGAGCCGTCTGACCCGCGCCACGGCGTGGGTCCTGCGATTCATCCGCCGATGCCGCGAGGGAGCAGCAAGACGGGAACCAGAGGGGACGCTCCGCGCCGAGGAGGTCCGCGAGGCCGAGAAGAGGCTGACACAGGCCTCGCAATCCCGATCCTTCCGCAGCATGCGTTCGAGCCGACTAGCCCCTCTCGCGCCGTTTCAGGACCGAGAGGGCCTATGGCGCGCTGACAGCCGCCTGAGGAAACTCCGCGGAGTGTCGGGCGACACGCGCTCGCCGATAATCCTCGACGGGGACGACCCATACACCCGTCTCCTGCTCAACCACATCCACCACAAAGGACTTCACCCGGCGATAGAGACGACTGCGGCAGAGGTGCGCAGCAGCTTCCACGTGCTGAGATTGCGCACTAACTTGCGCGCCTTGCGCTTCCACTGCCCGACGTGCCGCTTCAGACGCTGCCAGCCACTACCACCCAGAATGGCCCCCCTGCCATCGATCCGGTTGGCCGGACGCGTCCGGCCCTTCACACACTGCGGATTGGACTACTTCGGGCCGATGGAGGTTACCATCGGCCGACGGCGGGAGAAGAGGTACGGAGCGCTCTTCACGTGCCTGACGACGCGCGCCGTGCACCTTGAACTCGCCGCCTCACTGAGCGCGGACTCCGCCATCATGGCGCTCCGCCGGATGTCCGCCCGCAGGGGCCAACCCGCAACCATACTCACGGACAATGGAACCAATTTCCACGGCGCTGACAGAGAGATGAGAGAGGCCGCCACGGAGCTGTCTGCGAATGAGAAGATCGCAGAGTACCTGGCGGGGAACGAGACAGAGTGGAGATTCATCCCCCCCGGAGCCCCGCACATGGGGGGAGCATGGGAAAGGCTAGTGCGGTCGGTGAAACAAGCCCTAAAGGCGATCCTAAGGGAGCAAGCCCCTCGGGAGGAGACCTTGCTGACCGCACTTGCCGAGGTGGAACACACCATCAACAACCGCCCGCTGACCCACGTCGCCGTGGACCCGACAGAGGAGGAACCCCTGACCCCCAACCACTTCCTGATGGGGGGAGCCTCGCGACGACCGCATCTCACCATCCTCGCAAGAGGAAAGCCGGACGCCTGCCTGCGAAAGCAATGGCGCATCAGCCAACAACTCGCGGATGGATTTTGGAGACGCTGGCTAAGGGATTACGTCCCCACCATCAGTCACCGGCAGAAATGGCACCAGCAGCGACCGCCCATCAAGGTGGGGGACTTGGTGCTACTCGCCGACCCGTCTCTGCCAAGGAACACATGGCCCCGCGGACGCGTCGTCGAGGCCACCCCGGCAGCTGACGGCCAGACCAGAACCGTGACAATACAGACGAGCAAGGGAACATATACGCGGCCTGCAGTCCGCGTCGCTGTATTTCAGCCGGAACCAGACACGCCACTCCCGAAGGATGCTCTTCCGCCGCCGAAAGACCCGTCGACGACCGACCCCCCGCCTAGGATACGCCCGAAAGTGTTAGTACGGCGCAGCCGCACGGGGGGAGTGTATCGGACGTACGGGGGCGATTAAAACTTCCCGATATTATCACTTAATTTCATCTATCTATTTGTGTTTGTGCGGCGTTGGAATCGTGGGCTGAATTAGGTAACGGGCGGAGAGAGGGGACTGCGCTGAAAGTCTGCTACCTAGGACGCCGAGGCCAGCAAGCTGTGTGCGAGCGAGAGAGGGCACACAGGGGTCCGCGGCGTCCATTTTGGCCAGTCCCACAATTCTCCCCGTACATTTTTTGCTCCCGGTTTTAACGTCGCAACTTTGTGTATTTAGAGTATAAGTCTTCTTTTTTGTATTTTTCTTGTATAATTGATCATGAGGAATAAACGAGGCGGTCGGGACGGAGTGAAGTGTGAACGGTCGAAGCGTGGGGTGGCGAAAACAGTGGGAGGCCTCGCGGCCGGCAGGTAGCTTTGGGAAAGTGCCGCCAGGTGGCACTGCTACCGGGACCGCCGCCGGCAAATCGTATAAATAGGTGGGCCCTGGGCAGAGCAAATCAGTGCATGCCTAGAGCCTGCCAAGAGCATCAGTTGAAAATAGCCTTTATAAAGGCTGAGCCCTCGCACACCCCACTTCGCATCACGCTTCACTCTCTACCGATCGCCGACTAAATATAACTTGCTTATTATTTTTTCGCCCGCTTTCGGTACGAGAGTTAAGTAGCATCACGCCCCTTTCCCCGTGGACTACATCGGAGACGAGCAGCAGTCGGCGCCACAAATAAAAAATTACAGGGACGTCCAGTGCGTCCCGTACAATTGCTATTTGCTTCTCTTCTTATTTTACAACAATGTTTGTTTTTACTAAATTGTTCTCGAATATTTTTTCAATTGTCTTCTGTTTGTTTTCTTATTATATTATTTGTATTTATTTACGTAAGAGTCGGAGAAATCGACGGTGTGTGAATGTTGAGTAAGCAGGAGAAGTATGTCAGGAATAAACATTTTGGCGGTCCAATCTTGTTGTCTACCCCTTTTTAAGACTACGTGATGGTTATTAACATTCTTACAATTTATATCTAAAATAGTTTTTCATATAAAACTTGAGAAATCCTGGAAAAAAAATTAGCAAATTGCCATAGTGTGTGTATTTATGTTTATGTCACTAACACATGCAACAATTCCTGTGGCGCCACAATACATACTCGGGCATTATGTAACGAACCCGAGTGTAAGCTAATGTTATATACGTATTTGCTTTTAAGTAATGCGGACACAGCAATGTTATTTACCATACATCGATCTAATTCAAACAAAATATTATTTTTATGAATATTTTTTGTAATTAATTTGCTTAAAAATCTTTCCAGAAAGAACCATTAAATTACCATGTTTGCTACGTAAATAATAAAATTAAAAAAATTACGTAAAAAAACTTTTTTACATGTATATTTAGTTAAAATCCAATAAAATTTTGTGTTTTCGACCGGTTTCGCCAGCTCGCTGCCATCTTCTGGTACCTTTATAAAAATTTGCTAGGCTTATAAATATTATATATAGATTTCTTCAATTTCAATTTCTAGCCTTCTAGGCCTGGAAATGGGTGGGGGGTTGAAGTTTAACGATTCTATATAATCCAATAGTGTTAAAAGGTTGGAACAGTATTATTAATATTAATATATAAATATATATTTTTTGTAAATGAACTTATACCATGAAATTTTTAATAACATTTTTTTGTTGTCAAAAGGTGGTGAATGGTTTTTAAAAAAAAAGTCACATTTGATAATGCCTTCGAAAGGCGAGACTTGTCATTCCCATAAACTATTATAAAACTCCTCGAAAACATACGTTTTTATTCGTATTGATTATTGGATTTCCACACTAATTAATCAACTTACATATTTGTTCCCCCTTTTTTGCATACCCTTATGTGGATTATGGATTAAGGATTAATTAATGTAATCACATGATGCTGATGTGTTCATTAAAATATTGTATGCATTACACATTTAATGGGTTATTTATGTACTAAAACAGAGAGTGCAGGCATCCGCGGTTGATAATGATGGATGCCGCAGATGAATGTTATTAATATAGATTGAGCATTATCGCCCTAATAGCCCTGGGAATGCTGTGAAGGCGGCATCCCCGCAAAGGGCGCTATTCGTCACGCTGTAATGGACAATGACGCGCATGCCGTTGCTGTATCGCAATTATTTATGTAAGGATTGAGGATATAACACCATATTCTCTATTCACGAGACTAACATAAATAATATAAAACAAATTTTAAGGATTCTCAATAGAGACGAAGATGTAAATTATTTGGAAACAGAATATGGTAGTCGAGGCGTTTACAGAACTTATGACCTGTCATTGGTTCGGTTAAGCGATCACTTTATGCTTAACAACATTCACCATTCCACCCCTTTTTACGACACCACGTCTGACAATTTTTGGAACTTGTATATATGTTAATATTTTTTTTAATAACTTCACTGTCTGTAGGTAGGTAGATGGCGCTAGTGTAGATGGACCTACCGGTCCCGGGTTCGATTCCCGGCGATGGCAGGGTGATTGTCACACTGTCGTTGGTCTGGTATAGAATTCACGTGACAATAAAATGGCGACAGATTGGCTTCCTATCACATGTCATGAGAATCAATGTAATAGCTAAAATAAATTGTATAAAGTAATTGGGTTGTTGTGTACAAAGAAAAAAAATATCTATATGCAATAGAATAGCGTGTTTTTTCTTCTCAATTTGACTGTGCCCCTCTTGCTTATCACACAAGATTTGAAACTCAATGGTGTTTCAAGCCTCGCGTTCCAATACACACGATACACATAGGAGGAGGATTATTTATTCCGTAACTTACTATTCCACTTTTTTCCTAACCTAATCCCGTTACAGCCCGAACGCTAGTAGAACCGGAATAATTATACTTTTTTTGTGTGATTATTTATGTACTGATTAGCATATTTTTTCGATTAATTCATTAGATTGCAAATTAATTTTTCGACAATATGAAATATGTTTTTCATGCCAGCGGAGTTATTAACGTTGCACCAGGGCTTTTATTTTGCTATTAATTGGTTTTCCATTAAGTAAAATAAATTTCAAGGTATAAAGTATTTTTTCTTAATTATTGATTTATGAATTATTTACAATGCCTTGTTCATTTACGTTATTATAGTGTTCTAGTGTGTATCATATGTACCCTTATGTATAGAAAAGATTTTAGAAAATCTACGTATTATAAGAGTGTCAAATGAAAATATAAGAAGTGAATGCAGTGCGAATGGGGTTTGAATGGATGGTTAGGGCCGTGGGGGGACATACCGTGCTGGATGGTATGTGTACCAGTAAATACCATGAAACGCAATAGTTGCTTAACATCAGTAACACTACCATCTAGTCTGACTCTCTGGCGTCCACGTGTGATCTTTATGATCCCGCAAACCCTGGGTATGACATATTGGACGTACTCGTATGTTGATGTGCTAACAGAGAGAGGGCGAATGGCGATTTTCGGCGCCACAAAACCGGTAGCCCCCAGCTAAGGGAAGGAACACCCCTACAGAAAAACCCTGGTCCTCCTAGTAACTAACTTCGTAAAACAACAAACGTTACGAACACTTCAAGAAATTCGTTTCTTGGAGGAGGCAGAGACCCACCAAGGGTTGTAGCGCCGGAGAAAACGAATGAAAGCGTTTTGGACAAAATAATTAAAGAAACGAATGAAGAATGAATGAAGAAATAATGGTAAATAAAGAACATGTTAACGATGTAAACGGAACTAGAAATATAGGAAGACAGAAGAAAACGTGGCACAATCGAATAAATCAAATATTGAAAGTCGGCCGCATGAAGAGTCAGAAAAATCGACGTGTTTGTATGACACGATGCATGAATGTCCTATTTATAATCTTTCATATTTTAACAATGTTTACATACAGACAAACACGAGCACATTTTTTTTTAATTATACTTTTTTTTCAATTTTATAAACAAGAATTAACCATAAAGAGAATTTTTAATGAATTTAAACACTGTTTTTTTCAACTTTTGAGTTTATTTTCCTCGGCATGTTTCGTAGGCTTTACACCTTTGTATCGTTTATATCGTACTCTCGATGATGAAGGTGTAAAGCCTACGACTCATGTCGAGAAAAATTAACTCAAAAGTGGATAAAACAGTTTTTTAATTCATAAAAAAACATTTTTCTACTCCTTAGGGGAGACAGGGTGATGGTTAGTAAATTAATCAATTAATTAGTTAGAAATACTTGACATTAATAATAAATAGTTCTCAGGAATGTGTTTATTTTTATTTGTCCCTACACTTGGGGTCACGCCATGCGTATCAAGCTGCTTTTATTTCGACCTATAGAGTTATTTACCAAAGTTTTTTTTTCGGTATTGAATCGCCTCCATTAATCACTTGTTGAAGTTTTCCCATCAGTTATTCTGTGTATTCTAAATCTCACACCCATATAATCCCTACATGTGCATTTTTAGTGATACTAAAGATAATCCAAAGTTTAAGTTTTTTTGAACTCGAACACAAAACCCAGCATTCCAACATTATGTAAGAATCCCTTTCTTGTAAAAACTCTAAAGATGTCTTACTTTTTGTCTCATTTGTTTTCCAACCTTTATCATTTCTTCTTCTTCTTCAAGTGCCCTGTCGGGTCGCCCCAACGTTGGCGATCACCTCGGCGAACCTGTCCCTGTCGTGCGCCGCTCGGAACAGTTCCTCCACACTTCGGATGCCGGTCCACTCCCTCACGTTTTGCAGCCAGGACATTCGTCTTCTTCCGGGCCCTCGGCGTCCCTCAATTTTCCCCTCCAATATCATATGGAGAAGGTGGTACTTTTCCCCACGCAGTGTATGACCCAGATGTGAGATCTTTCGAACCTTGATAGTTGATAACGGTTCCCTGTCAACTCTAGCTCACCTCAGGACTTCGGTATTGGTAACCATGTCTGTCCAGGGAACTCTGAGCATTCGGCGACGGAGTCACATTTCAAATGCTTCCAGTCTGTTCATTAAGTTAACTTTCAAGGTCCACGTTTCACATCCGTACAATAAAACAGACCACACATAGCATTTGATCATTCTCTGGCGGAGTTTCAAGTTTATGTTATCATTGCAGAAGAGTGATTTTATTTTATTAAACGTAGCTCTTGCTGCCTCAATTCTGCATTTTATCTCTACATTTATCATTTAATGACTACCAATGTCATTTAAATTTCATACGATTTTGGAATTGTATAAGTGCTGAATCCTTATTTTTGGTTTTGCATAAACATAAAACCGTTATTTCGCGCGTGGGTACCTACTTATTGGTTTGCATACATCATTATCATGCATGAGGTACCTACATAACGATAATCCGCTTCTATGGAGTTGCCGCGGACAAAGCCGTTTTTCATCTATTCGCAAGCATTCGAAATTCAAATGGCCCATTGTCCGTGGCCTTTTTTTAAAACGATTTTACTATAGAGAGGATGTTCGCTCTGACCTCTGCGCTTTCGGCGTGGGCAGATACCTACCTACACACCGTTGGCAGGAAATTATCTATGGAAATGCAACCGATGGGCGACATTCTAAATTCGAAATGAAAATCTCACTGGTTTTTGCTTAGTCCGTTACGTTTTTTTTTTTTAAATATGTCATTTTGCATTTGTATAAGGTATCATTAAAAACAAAGTTGCTACCTACGTGTATCGATGACTCTAAGGTCACGGCCATACCGAAGTGTCTCGGTTGGTGACTCGCTTTCTGTCTGTCCGAAAATGACAAAGACTGATGTAACAGCGTTACTTCAAATTTCTCAATTTTAAAATGTCACGCTATCAGTGAAGATGTAAATTGTTTTTTTGGAAACAGAATATGGTGGTCGAGCCGTTTACAGGACTTATGACCTGTCATTGGTTGGGTTAAGCGATCGCTTTATGTAATACAACATTTCCCATTCCGCCCTTTTTACGACCACCACGTTTGACAAATTTTTGAAAGATGTATATATGCTACTCTGTTGAGAAACACTTCACATATTTTAGTTTAATCTACAGTAGCGCCACATATTAAGATTAGATGTAATCATTAAATCTTTATTAATGCAATGTGAAAGGCTACGCAATTATCATACATTGCTAGACAACGCCTGGAGAAAACTTCTCCAATTTTTTATGCTTTTTTTTAACTTTGACCAGTTTTTATGCATTATTTTGTTTTTTGAATATTACCAATACTTGTAGACAAATACTGGATTTTACCCATTGCGGGTTAATCCTTAAATGATTAACCTGCAATGGGTAAACTCCAGTATTTGTCTACAAGTATGGGTAACATTAAAAAAACAAGCAAGTTAATTTATTAACTCAATATTGTATAATTACACGCTTGCACAGAATCAAATAAATCGATAAAAAATTAAAACATTACCAAATTTTACTAAATTTGAAATAAAGAAATATTCAATACAATAATAATTGTAAATTTAAAAGTTAATAAAAAAAGCTTAATCAATATCTTGCCTGAATGAATATGAATGGTTGAAGTAAAATAGGCCCTAACTAAAGTACCAAAAAAACTAAATATGCAGTTTCGTTCTATATGATATTAAGAACGAATCTGCATACTTATTTATTTTGTATCTAGTGCCTATTTCACTTATTACTTCTACCATTAAATGTCCCTGAAATGATAGTTTAAATTTATGAATTGAATTTAACTACCCAATTATTATTAATAATATTTTCATAAAAATATTGTTACATTTTTCTAATTGTAATTTCTTTTCTTTCAGGTATGTCACGCTTTTCAAGTACTGGGTACCCTAAAAATGAACGACAGGTTTGGTTTTATTTTTATACATTTTATATATTATATAACATTTTAAATATTGTATTCATGTTACTGGATTATTGAAAAAAAAATATTTTCATATTTCAAAACTTTTGATATGAAAATATATTCGATATCACGATTGTTCAACATTCATGCATTGTGTCGTGAACGCACGCCGATTTCTCACGTGGCCAACATTTAATATCACAGAGATTTGATTGTGCCACGTTTTCCTCGGTCTTCCTCTATTTCTAAACTAAACTAACTAACTATCACGCCGTCTCCCCAAATAGGTTGGGAGAAATAATGTACGGTCACGTTTTCCTTTGTCTTACTCTATTCCTTTTACAATGTATTTTCTGTACCATTTTTTTTTCATAACGATTTCATTCGCACTGCATTCACTTCTTAAATTTGACCATATCATATACAGATTTAACACACATTCGTCTAAGAGATCTTAATGAAAATAAGAAAAAAATATTAATTGGTTTACCACCAAGTAATTGGTAACACCAGAATTGGAGAGATACGCGAGGCTGAGGATATAAGATAGAGTAGACAGCGAAGAAGGGACTGGTATGGTCATGTCTAAAGAATGAACAACCATCAGACTCCCCTATACTGCACTACATAATCAGCCTCACGGGACTTGTCCTCGTGGAAAGCAGAAGAACAGACCACATAGGCCTACAACAAGGAAGAAGAAGAAGTATTTAACCTACTTAATTAGACAGACGTTCTCATCCACTGCTAGACATAGGCCTCCCCCATACTTCTCCACGTATTTCTGTCTTGTACCTTTCGCATTCAATCGCTAGCAATTCTTCGAATGTCGTCGGACCATCGTGTGAGGGGGCACCTTCTGTTTTATCTTCGCGGGGTCTCCACTCTACTACCCTTCTGGTCCATCTATTGTCTACCAATCTGGCAACATGTCCCGCAAATGACCATTTAAGCTTAGCTACCTTTTCGACGACATCTGTTACTCCCGAGCTTCTACGTATTTCAGTATTTCTTATCCGATCTTTGAGTCTTACATCTTACACTCTGTGCTACACGGAGTCTCCTTTTGGTCGACTCGGTGAGGTTCAGCGTTTCTGATCCATATGTCAGTACTGGAAGTACGCATTGATCATACATTTTGCGTTTCAGACACTGGGGAATGTTGCTATCAAAGAATCGTCAACTATATGGTATGGTTTAAATACCTTCCAACCATGGTAACCCATTCTAGGGAGCCGCCTAAACATACATAGTAGTATGTATAATATGTTATTTGTCTAACACCATGCCCGTTCTAGCAACTCCGACGTCCGACATAAATACCGATACACGGCCATCCTCTTCGCTTTCTACTCATATCTTTACATACTAATGTATTATTTTGGTACTTTATTTTATTGATCTTTAAAAGTAATATAAATTAATTGTATCCGTACGTTTTGAATTTTATAGTGTTATGTTAATGTATAACAATTAGGTAAGGTACCTACTCTTGTTTTACAGAGTAGAATTCGGCCAGGGAAATTATTATAATTCTTTATTCTTGTGTATACATCTTTTTGACTGTTGATTCTCATCTCATGACATGTGATCGGAAGCTATTCTATCGCCATTTTATTGTCACGTGAATTCGACACTAGACCAAAGACAGTGTGTCAATCGCACTGCCATCCCCGTGAATCTAATCTAGGACCTTCGGTATTGCAGTCAGAGATTTTACCACTCTGCCACGAAGGTCGGTTTTCATTTTCTTTATTTTTTTTTATAAAAGAGGTCATTTAAACCCAATTAGTTTAAAATATATATTTTTAGCTATTATATTTGATTCTCATGACGTGATAAGTAGCTAATCTATCTAAGTAACTTGCTCCAGTGTCTCACCGTTCTCGCCTATGTCACAAATTGTCTTCCTTCTTCTTCATGATATTTACTCTTATGTATTTTCTGTTTAACTTTATTGTGTACAATCTATGGTGGCGAATATTTATTTTTAGATTTTATAATTTATTTGACATACTTAATCCTTCTTTAATAGAGTTACTTTTTTGGGAAAATTAACAATTTTCTAACGTGTTTAAACATTTCTGGGTAAACTAAATACTGAATCAATACTATCACATAGAATGGTAGAATTGTGGAATTCGAAGTGTAAATATTTCACAAAATTAATTTATATTCAATATATTCTAAAAATATATTTATTTTGCAATCTAATTTCGCCCCTGGTTTACCTTTACCGGTTTGATGTTTATATGTAACACCTCGTCTTTTTGGATTGTTAATTAAATTGACCGGTGCTTTTGTGAACACGCACCAAACAATCATATTAGAGGGGGGAGTAACCCAAGTCGGCCCCTCACTTGGGAAGGTATTTAATTGTATATATCCCTCTATAATAAATTAAGTGTGTAATTAAAATTAAAAATATATTTATGTCTACATAATTGCAAATTGGATTTCAATTTTTTTACGTATTTATTTAAATGTTATCGTATTTCTTATAAGGAATATTCCGTTACAATTGCAAATAATTAATACACTCAAGAAATTCCCCGGTTATTCCACAAGAAATAATGACATTTTATAAGTAGTTTAAAAAATACAATAATTAGCACTGGCAAACTTGTTAAATATTCTCTCAGCTTATTTTTACAAAAAAAAGGGTTTTGGTTAATTTCTTTCTTAATTTGTTGGCATTTTATCTGACCATCCATGCATTCTTAACCTTCCCTTCCCTATGATGGGTATCTTCTACACGTTGCTTCTAAAAACCATCAATATCTCTATAAATATAATAAATACAAGGTTAAGATTTTAGGTATTCCTTCATAATATATTTACGCATTGATTTAAAAAATAATATTAATAATAATCAGAATTTATCGGGTATATCGGAGGTATTTTGTGAAAATCGAAAACAAATTCGCGTATAAACAGCGATTTGAGTGCGTCACACTATATTCGCATCTCACTCTTGCATATGTTCTAGCTCAATGTTCTCACTCTCGCCGTCCCTCCGCGTCGGCAGTTGCTTTCGGGCTTGCAACCAGAGCGGACCTATGCCCGTTCCGTGAGCGTTGCCAGATGTTCTTAGCAATTAAATCTCAATTATTATAATTTTTGACTTCAATTAAAATTATATAAGGGGATTGGCCATGAATGTTCCTATTTTTCCGATTTAAAGTCGCTAATTTTTTAACGCGTACTGACTACCCTACACCGGAACGCACGTTTTTATTTTAGCACCGTAAGGGAAAGATTAAAATAGTATTGATAATTTATATAAATTTAATTACCGTATAGTAAAACCAGTTTTTACAGATGTTAAAATGTGTATCTGTCAAAACTGACCACATTCATGATTAAATTTGTTTAAATATTTATTTTGTATATATAATATTTAAACTACACTGATGAAGAGCTCCTGTGTCCCGAAACATATTTTGATACATGGTGTAGAATTCACGTGACAACAAAATGACGATATATTACATTTTACATGTCACGAGAATCAATACAATAGCTAGATCATTGTTCCAGAAACAATAAATATGGCAGCTCTAAACTACGAACAAACAGTAATGAAGTGGCAGGGGTAATCCGCCAGGGCGGGGGCGGGGGTGGGGGCGCCCATAACAGGTGCAATAACCCCCTCACGCCGGCCCTGCGCGCCCTTATCGCCCGAGGAAGTTTACAGCCGGAAGCGGAACTACCCCCACTTCCCTATCCCCCCTCTCTCCGCCACGAACGTGCTGTGTAGGAACTTTAATTAACTGCTGCACTATCGGTTTTAATTTAAATACACTTTTTTTTTAAAACTACAAAAAGCATCACGTGACCATCACACTTAAAGATCAAGAAAGAAATACTATTTCATGTTTTCTTTACTTTGTGTTAATTAATATTTGAATGTAATTAAAAATACTTTGTATTAATACAATACTTTATTATTTTTAACGAACATGTTTCAAACACTTATTATTATTCTTCAAAGTAAAAAAAATTTGTTAATCATCACGCCTTCTGCTGAAGGGGTAGGCAGAAAAATAAACCGCCACATTGTTCTTTCCTGGCATACTTTCCTCGCTTCCTCAACATTCATACATCATTCATCTTTTCTTACTTCTTCCTCAGCCTATCCCCGTCCACTCCTGGACAAAGCACTGCACTCTGTCCTGTGCAGACTGCATCCAGGTTATTCCGATATGTCTGTTCAGATCTTCCTTCCACCGTAGTTGCGGTCGACCTGCACTTCTCTTTGCCGTCCACGGTCTCCAAGTCAGGAATCTAGAGAGATATACCAGGAAAGAACATTGTGGCATCCATTATTTCTGCCTATCCCTTCTAGGAGACGCCATAATGGTTAAGTAGTTAGTTTATGTACGAACTGTTAGTTTATGTTAATCGAGAAGGTACAGATATTGAATATTGAATATATCAAATATTGAATGTCGGTCACGTGAGGAGTCGGAAAAATCGACGTGCGTGCATGACAAGATGTATGAATGTAAAGGAAGCGAGAGGCGTATGTCAGGACAGAACAGTGTGGCGTTCCATTCTTTCTGCCTACCCCTCCGGGGAGACGGCGTGATGGTAAGTTAGTTAGTTAGAGAAGGTACAGAAAAAGTTCTTAGGATTTCTGTACCTCAAAGAAAACGGTTACTACCCCTGGCTGTACCCAACTGATTTCTTGCTGGGTTTGCTGGACTACCAATCATTGGAAATTAGACGAACTATCCACCTGGGTGTTCATTTTTTTCAATTGATTCGTGGTCGAATACATAACTCTGATATTTTGAATGACTTGACTTTGTTCGTCCCCGACAATTATCTGCGACAAAGGCAACATAGATTATTTCACCTGTCACTGTGTAGAACCAATCTACCTAAGGTAATGCCCGTGGGCAGGTCAATAATTCTATTAAACCGCGTCTCTTCGGATGTGGACATTTTTCACGATAGTGAGGCTACCCTCAGAAAGCATCTATCTCTTATGTATTAAATTGCTATTAGCTTCTCCTCTTATTGTATTATACAACAATGTTTTTTTTTACTAAATTGTTCTCGAATATTTTTTTTAATTGTCCCCCTTTTTTATATTGTATTATTTGTATTTTTTTAAATTGTTATTATTATTTTGTGATTATAAACGATTTGGAATTGACATTATTCTGTAATATTATCTGAACTTTGTGTTGCTGATAGCCTTAACTTGCGGCAATCTACGCTTCGATCAGCAAACTCCTCGGCAATAGGCAGATTAGTTAAGCCAAAGCGCAACCCCCGGACAAATTTCGGAGATCGGGCCTTTGCAGTGGCAGGTCGTTCCGCCTGGAATATGCTTCCTGCACGCTTCAGATGCATTGACAATCCGACAAACTTTAAATCTCACCTAAAACCTTTTCAAAATATCGCATAAAATGTAAGCAACGGTTATCTGATTGCTGGTGTCACATGCAGCTCTCATGACTAAAAACATTGTCAAAGCGCCCTGAGGTGAGCTATTCACGAAAACGTTGCTATACAAATTAGCCTAATTATTATTATTATTATTATATTATAATTTTTTTTAATAAATTGAATTGAATTGAACACAGCTCAATAATCCGCTATTTGAAATGTGATTTCAATGGTTAATCTTGGGATTGTGTGCAATGCTTGATAAATTAAAATAAACTATTCATAGTTTTCATTGAGATCTCTTGAATTCAAACGCTTCAAAACATGACTTCGATTTCACCAGCCGTTATAATCTGCGTATTTAATAACGCATTCTTGCATTTCTCCTCGCAAATTATCCGTACTTACCTTCCGCCGCTTTCGTGCCATTGCAAAGAGCAGATGACAGTAATTTATATGTGCAAGTGCCAATTTACTAGCGCCCTTGAAAACGGAAGGAACAAAAAAACGGGTTGCATATCCCCCGGATGATTCGATTTGCCGTGCGCGCGCACCCAATGAGAGCGAGCTCCGTTAATTTTCGGCGGGAAACGTTCGGAAATTGGCCGCCATCTTGTTGCCGCCGGCGAGAAAACTCTTGAACCGTAGATCTAATCTTGCGCGCTATCATCCGCCTGCCATTCGCACATCCGACGCGATAATGTCGCGGGAAATACTGTTTGTGTTTTATTCCGCAGAAATCACTTCGCATTTGAAATGATTGGTAACATTTCAAAATGACATTTTAATCCATATTAACGTATTTTATTTTAATTTTAACCCTTACCACTCCTTTGTCGAATGCCAGCCGACATCGCTATATTTACGCTACAACCTGTGGCGGTACTCCCATATAAAAGCCCAGAAGAAGGCTGCGTAAGAAATTTTGAATCAAAACCTCTTCTGGCTTACAGAGGTTCAGCTCTTGTGGCTATTTCTCTTGCGTCTGATGGGAACATTGTTGGAAGGTGATTTGATGGGTTGTTGGTTTATGCGGGGGCACTATTACTTAGATTTGGGGATTTTGATTCAAAATTTCTTACGCAAGCCGGGCTTCTGGGTTTCTATGGGAGTACCGCCACTGGCTACAACTCAGTTGTCGGCTGGCAGCCGACGAGATAAGACTTGTGCGCAGTGTATTTTCTTGTGATTATTCGTTGAAAAAACATTTAATTTCACGTTTTAATAAGATTTTGACTGTTTTCCGTTTTTATTTTATTATAAAATAAACCTTGCAAATTTACATAACCTAAAATGGCGGGAACTTCGCGTGATACGTCATGCAGAGGAGCGATTAGAGTACAAGCCCCACTTCATTGAGAAACTGGACAAAGGTTCAAAAGACTGTACTGTGTGCAGTAACAGAAAGATTCCAGGGGTAAGAGGGGAAACAGTGTGGTTTTGTGAGACCTGTTCCAGAAAACCTGGTCTCCATCCTGGAGATTGTTTTAAAAAGTACCATACTATGCAAAACTATAAGTAGTCCATAATGTTTTTTGTAAATTGTTTTTTTTTTTAAGAATAAATCATTACAAATGAATTTTTAATGATTTTTTTCGTAACTATATCAATAAACATATTTGACATTATTTAAATTAGAATTGGCTGACAATGACAAACAACATCAAAAAATAATGGAGTGGTAAGGGTTAATCCATATAAATAAAAACGAGTATCTGTCCTATAGTGAAATATGAAATCGAAACGAGGGCTGACACCATCAGAACAAAAAGTCTCATAAGAAACACAGAAATGAGGACTCTCCGATCCGTTGCGGGAACGACACTCCGAGACAGAGTAAGAAATTCTGAAATAAGAAATATCTGCAATGTGGAAGATGTCGTGCGATGGGGAAGACTGAGAAGACGCTACTGGAGAGATCATGTTCTGAAAGAGTGATAAGTAAAGCGGCAAATAAAGTACCAATAGAAAAACGATCTCCAGGAAGACCACCCAAAAGATGGCAAGACAGTTGGACATCTATTACACATCCCAGGAAAAGGCTCCGAGAAATAACAGGACAGTCCTAAATAAAGCAGAAGATGAAGAAGAATCAAATCAAATCAGTTTATTTACTCAAAAGACATTACAAACAACAAAATGTTTAAGGCATCTATTGAGAGACAGGTAAAATATTATACATATACAACATAATACCAGGAACGCATTAGAGATGGTTCGACATTAGGAAGACAAGATACTTTCTAATGTCGAGAGTATTTATCCCCTGAACGTACCTTCACTAATATAAATGACGTCGATCTCCGAGGAGACCGCGTTCAGCAGACTATTTGCTCTTCCCACCGGTGTCACCAGAGACAGATTAGTTCTGGCGGCCGGTAGGTAAAACAATTTGTGATGTCGCTGTCAGAGATATCTATCAGGGACAAAAAGAGCCGAGTTCTCTCCGAGCCCTGATTAATCTAAAGTAATGGGTTATGAGAAGAAGGAAATGACATATTTCGCTTAGCTTAGGCATTAACGTATGTTAATTTGATGAAACATGTCATCACCATAATATACATAATAAAACTTCTAGAAAACAGAAGTTTTCTTATTAATTACTATATTTAATATGGAGCTATATTTGTTCAAGAAACAATAAATTAGTTGACAAATATTTTGAGCGATTTTTTTTATATTATTGCATGTTTATTTTATTAATGGTTTAATCAACTAAAACTAACTAACCATCACCCCGTCTCTCCGAAGGTTTGTGCAGAAAGAATGGACCGCCACACTGTTCTTTTCTAACATACTTCTCTCGATTTCTTAACATTCATACATCGTGTAATGCACGCACTTGATGATTTCTCCGACATGACCGACATTTAATATATGATTTATTTGATCGTGCCACGTTTTCCTCAATTTAATTATGATTTATAACTGAATATTCCTATGTTAAAACGAAATTCACCTCAAGATGTTCCATTCGTAAAGCACATTCAAAGAATACGTCAAATATTTAAAATAAATGAAATATGAAGAAATAGCTGTTCGTCTAGTTTATTCTCCGAAGTTTTCGGGATCACTGACTCGTCTCGACTTCCTCTCTGTTCCCTATTCATTCCCCCCCCCCCCCCCACCTCTTATCATCCCATCAATGCGCAAGCGCCGTTCTGAAACTAAATTCTTGCCATACTTGGCAATTCCAACAGTTTTATCGAAAGGAATAAATTACTTATTGCTCTACAAAGAAATTCTATGAACGAGTTTAATTTATTTACGCTGCCTTGAAAAGTATGCAGTGGAAACTTAAAACATTTGTACCGAATTTACATAAAACTGTCCCATACTTGCACATATTACTGCTGTATAATCCACTGAATATTTTTTTTACAAAATTAAAATTTAAAAATATTATCCACAAGTGTTTAAGAGGTGACCTCCATCCTCATGTGTAAATATAGTCTTTATTTACACCTGATGAATGAAACACACCCCCGAAACATGTTGTGGATAAAAACTAACTAACTAACTAACCATCACGCCGTCTCCCCGAAGGGGTAGGCAGAAACAATGGACTGCCACACTTTTCTTTCCTGACATATTTCCCTCGCTTCCTCAACATTCATACATCGTGTCATGCACGCGCGTCGATTTCTCATGGCCGACATTCAATATTTGATTTATTTGATCGTGCCACGTTTTCCTCGGTCTTCCTCTATTTCTGGTTCCATTTATTATTATTATTATTTTTTTTTTTTGTTGAATCGCTCTTTTACATCATGACAGCATGAGCCAAATCGATGTAAAGGGTATTATAGCTATCATAGTGATTCTCGTGACATGTGATAGGTAGCTAATCTATCACCATTTTATTGTCACGTGAATTCTACACCAGACCAAAGACAGTGTGACAATCACACTGCCCTCGCCGGGAATCGAACCAGGAACCTTCGGGGTGGCAGTCAACGCATTTACCACTCGGCCACGAAGGTCGTCAAATCATTTACATCGTTAATATATAATTTTTTTACCATTCTTTCTTCATTCAATCTTTCCATATATCCAAACCATCTTAGTGATCCTTTGATTATTTTGTTCATAACACCTTCATTCGCACCGCATTCGCTTCTAATATTTTCATTCGACACTATCATACACAGAGTATCCACACATTCGTCTAAGTGATCTCATTTCTACTGCATTTATTCTGCTTTCATCCTTCTTTTGCCAGTTCCATGCTTCGCTTCCATACATAAGGGTCTGTAGAAGAACACCATTGTGCACTTTGTGTGGATTGTTGAGATTGTTGTTGATAATATTTATATATGTTTTTATTTTGTAAAAATATTTCGTAGATGAACTGGATTATGCAGTATTTAATATTCTCATTACAAATTAACAACAGAATTCCACAGTGTGTATGATTTAACTTTCAATAAATATTACTGCATTCTTCATACTTTGTCTAGTATTCCGTTGCTTTCTGCGTTTTTGTATACAACAGGTTATTTGAACCTAATTACTGTGTATATGGAATACTCATAGATGGAGAATCATTTACGGTTTGCGGATGACATAGTGGTGATTAGCAGTAACCCTGAGCAATCCACGATTTCGGAAGAACTAAATACAATATCAAATAAAATAGGACTATGCATGAATCTTGAGAAAACGAAAATCACGACACCTACTCCTGTACAGATCACAATAGACAACACCGTTATCGAAATGGTTGATTATATACATATAATATATATATTTGGGCCACAAAATAGTACTGGAGTTGACAGAAGAAGGATGAAAGTACGATAAATGCCCTAGAAATGAGGTCACTAAGAAGCATGTGCGAAAACAATGTATGATGAAGTAAGAAAGGAATGTAAAGCGGATGAATGTGTGATAAATAAAATTAAGAAAGGGTCACTAAGATGGTTTGGACATATGGAACGAATGGATGAGGGAAGAATGAGTAAAAAGATATATACATGTAGTGTGAATGGAAAAAAAGTCGAGGTTGGCCAAGGAAGACATGGCATGACCAAATCAATTACTGAAAGGCGGCCATGTTCGAGCGTGCACGTCACGATGTTTGAATGTAGAAGAGTCGTGAGAATTTTTAGGATAGAACAATGTGACGATGATGTTGAAATTTTTCACGTGTGTGAAAAAAAATTACATAAAAAAAAAAGTATTAACAGTGAATGAACCAAGTTTAAAAGGGTAGAAAATCTTTACTTATGTGAATAATAACTAGTTAATAATTTATTTTATTTTATTTCCATCATGACAG
The DNA here is from genome assembly GCA_022606425.2 of Lepidostoma basale. NCBI lineage: Eukaryota > Metazoa > Arthropoda > Insecta > Trichoptera > Lepidostomatidae > Lepidostoma > Lepidostoma basale. The sequence goes on along the minus strand of JAHDVF020000272.1, from coordinate 1,121,559 downwards.
TGAAGAAATGCAGTGCATTCGATATGCAGCAGGGCCTCTGCGTGTGTGCGCCGATGCACAAATGACCGGACACTTTCACATTGTGTTTTTAAAATGCAAATCGGCCGAAGTCGCGATGCAATCCTACGGTATTTTAATTCGCGCATAATTTCTTCTGCTAGTGGTTTCGTAAGTAGAGAATTGGAGTTTCAAATCGAATCACATTGTTAACGTTGTCAGTCCTTGATGTTCTCTTGCAAAAATGGCGGTATAAAAATTATCACCATCATCATCAAAAAATTCATTATGGAGCGTGTTGTTACTCGCTTGCGCCCTACAAAAAAAAGTATGTACCTTTATGAAAGTAATACTAACGAACAGTGAAAATCAGGTCAGGTCCCCCCAACGTTGGCGATCACTGTATCAAAGGCATCTCTGTCCTGCGGCACTTGAAACGGATTCTGAACTCTTGTAATTCCTGTCCACTCTCTAATGTTCCGCAGCCTGGACAGCTGCCTTCTACCAATTCCTCGACGTCCCTCCACTTTACCCGTTAATATCAGTCGAAGGATGTGGTATTTTTCGCCCCTTAGCACATGACACAAATATGAGACCTTTCTAATTTTCACACTCGACAACAGTTCTCTATTGGCTCTGGCTCGCTGTAGTACGTCTGCATTACTGACCCTATCGGTCCACAGTATACGGAGCATTCTGCGGTATATCCACATCTCGAACGCCTCCAAGGTGGTTCATTACATTCACATTTAGAGTCCAGGTTTCGCAGACATATAGTATAAAATGTCACCAAGATTTTTCAATTGGTTGCCGAGTCTTTTGAGTTCAAAGAAAAGAAGAAGAACATACCCTTCATTTTTATATATTATGTATAGCAATCTTCCAGCAGACCTTAAGTGCATTGAGAATCAATCAAAGTTTCGATCGAGACTCAAAACGCACCTTTTCAAATGATCATTTCCTGACAGGAAGGACTGATCGACTACGTCAGGTGCAGCCTTCATACTAAATATGTTTATTATTATTGTTATCATTATTTTTTTTGTCTAGTCGATAAAATGAGTGACTAGATGAGTAATTCATTAAAATGGCGCTCTTTTAATTATCCAATTTATTTTTATTATTATAGATATCTATTAATTTCAAATGTCCAACTGCAAAGTGAGTGCTCCATATGTAAATTTAATATAATTTTACAACATCTTGTCGAGGTTTCCTCAAACAACCGATGAACACATCTGGTTTTCCCTTTTCCTCGTATAACATTTTTTCTTGATTACAATTTTTATTTGCGTCATTATGCCCGCCTGATTCATTGGCTGGCGCAACTGTATCGCTGTTGCGCGGGCAGTGCTGCTCGGTGTAGCCAGTATGCAAACTGCGCTCTGCGCCGCACGGTCCGGTGGACAATGCGAGATGCCTGCGCCGATAGCTTCTAGGGATTCCTACCCACAGGGGCGGCACGAAACATTTGTTTAAATTAAAGCCGTGCCACACTGTTTTAAACAAGCTCTCCACATCGGTCTCCACCGACACTTGTTTGAAACCAAAATTTGTGGACGGACGCGCATAGTATGCGTGTGGATCCACAGTTATAAACACGCATTCCACAGTTGGCGCTCCACATTCCACCAGTGTGGAGAGCTTGTTTAAAACAGTTTGTGGGCTCCACAGCTCTCCACCAAGGTCACCCCTGTGGAAAGCTTGTTTCAAACAGTGTGGCACGCACGGCCTTTAATACGAATGAAAACGTCAGTTTTCTAAAAATATTTTTATACAACAACAATAACAACAAACCATCGCGCCGTTTCCCCGCAGGGGTAAGCAGAGAAAATGGACCGCCACACTACTATATCCTGGCATACCTCTATAGCTTCCTCCACATTCATACATCGAGTCATACACGCACGTCGATTCTTCCGGCTACTGACATGACCAACCTTTAAATTTTGATTTATTTTTTCATGCCATCTTTTACTCGGTCTACCTCGACTCCGGACTCCATTCACATCGTTAACGTATATTTTTTTTAACAATTCTTTCTTCATCCATGCGCTCCATATGTCCGAACTTCTTATTCGAGTTCATTATCGAGTTCATAATATCTTCTTTAGCTCTATATTCCTTTATAATATCAGCATTTGAGATTTTTATATTTTATAGGAATGACTAATTTCGCCCTTCTAAGGCATTAACAAATGTCAAAAATTATTTAGGATGGAGTTTTACATCATTGTTCAAGAAACAATATTTTTTTTTAGTAATTATGTTTTTTTTAATGTTGTATAAAAATATTCGGTATTCCCTTCTATTTGTTGTGATTGTATGTATTAGTATTTATTTGTACCTAACACACCAAATTAACTAACTAACCATCGCGCCGTCTACCCGAAGGGCCAGGCTGAAAGAATGGACAGCCACAAGGTTGTTTCCTGACATATTTCTCTTGATTCCTCAACATTCATACATCGTGTCATGCAGGCAGGTCGATTTCTCGACTATTAAATGTGGACTTATCATATAAGTTTGATATAAGTTTGATTTGATCGTGCCTTATTTTCTTCCACATTGTCTTCCTCTATTTCTAGTTCCATTTACATATACTTTCATTGCCATTCATTCTTTTCATGTGTCCACACCATCTTAATGTGCATCGAAATAGTAAATAATAATATTCCCCTTCTGGGAGACGGCGTGATGGTTAACAATATATCGCACGCTTAATAGTAAACTGACCGATTATGGTTTAGGTCATAATTGAGTTAACATTAGACAGAGGCTTGTGTTAACGCTATCCATCTATTTTTCACAATGTTAACGCTATCCATTCGTACGTACGATAATCGTTCACAATGTTAACGCTATCCATTCATACGTGTTTTTCGACTGTTCTTGTTAAAACACCGACTCGTGTCAGATTGAGCAAAACTTGCTTTTTTGAGTTAAGCCAGTGTTCTATTAAGCGTGCGATATGTATAATGTTCTAAATCTTCCACTGGGTCTGAATTGTACTGTCACACAATTAAAATTTGTTTTCAAAAGAATCTAATTATTTTATTGAAATCTGTTAATGGAAGTTTATTATATAATATTTAAATAAAACGATGTTTTTTTATTAACTACTTCCACTTATTGTCTTTATTGTGAGGTGACATGATGAATCATGTTGAATCTTATTGTCTGTGGAAACTGCGCGTAATTACTTTGTCAATATTACCAATGAAGCGATTAACATACACAGTATCTTTTAATAATTAAATATTGATAGAATAACATACACAAAAAATACAAAAGCCAGCGTCCAAAAAGTTTTAATATAACATTATAGTATTGTATTTATTGTATTAGTACTGTGACCCTTTTAGAGACGTGATTCTGTCTCACGTTTTTTTTCAATGACATGGTTATCATGGACCGCCTTTGGAAAATGCCCCAAGGAATATATTCCTCCCACCAGGAAAATCGATCTTCCAGAACCATGATCCATTTCAACCTATAATCATCACGATGAACGAAATCTGATTTGGTCCATTACAATTTGATCCAGCTCTTCGTAACTTTGTACGTTTTTGCAAGTCTGCAGAAAAATACACTTTTCTTAAGGGATATGGGGCAGTCGGAGGTATAAAAAAATAGTATTTTAAATATATTTTTTGGCAGTAATTTAATTTATTTTATAAAACCAACAATATGAAATTATTCCATCATGGCCGACATTTAATATTAGATTGATTTGATCGTGTCACATTTTCCTCGATCTTCTTCTATTTCTAGTTCCGTTTACATCGTATATATATACTTTTATTGCCATTCTTTTGTTCCATGTGACCAAATGTCTTCCATCTTAATGTGCATCGAGTCGTCAAGGCGATACACAAATGAAGAAAGATTTAATCTAGAACCATTTTTACAATTATCTCTTCTCCTTACTAATACTTTTGCGTCATCTTCCCATCTCGTATACAACACAAAAGTAATTAAAACGATTAAAAGGTGCTGCCCGCCACCTGGCCTGAGTAATCTGGTGACACACAAAGAACTAGTATCTGTAATACTAGCGGAACCTGTGAATGTCTAAGAATGCTTATTACCATACTGGGGATATGCTGCACTGCTAATGTCAAACACCAGTGCATCTATGTCGCAATAAATCGATAATCAGTAAAAATATATTAATCGATTTTTTATATATCATACTAAACCTGCAATTAGTTTTTATAGGAGATATTTTTATTTTTTTCTGTTTAAGAATGCCCTCGCAAGGGGAAACAAATTTGTAATGAGTATTTATACATATACAAAGAATGATTAAATGTTATATATGGTCTGTTCTACTATATGGCTGCGAAACCTGGACTCTGAAAGTGAATGTAATGAACCGGTTGGAAGCGTTCGAGATGTGGATATACTGTAGAATGTTCCGTATACCGTGGACCGATAGGGTCAGTAATGCAGACGTACTGCAGAGATGATAAGAGGATCAGTGCCTGGATGGAGTTGTGATAGGAGATAGCATCCTGCGTGAGACCATTTTGTTTGGCGGAGTGCGTAGTGTGCTATAGGGGAGGATTTTTTTTTTTTACCGCATAGATTGCGGGAGAGGTAAAGGACTGAATGATGGTGGATAACTTGATGGTAAAGGGTAATGTGCATCGAGGAATATTAATAAGGAAGATGGTAATCATTTAGGTCGTGGTCTGGAAATGAAAGAGATGAAGTTGGGGTAGTGCACGGAATAATAGAGCTGGAGTCGCAGTATTCTGATGTACCAAAGAGTGAGACCTGTCTTTCCTCAATGCCAACCTTCCTTTTTAGAGAGCAAGGGAGAAACTCGCCGAAAATTTGAACGTCCATGTTTATGTACCGTTTCGACCTCTCTAAAATATATTGTTATTTCCTGTAATCATTTGTGAAATGATACTATATATATTAAAGTTAATATCGAAGCAATCAGTAGAACTGTTTACTTTGCCATCGTTTTCTCCACTTGCCATGAATGTGTTGTTGGTTGACTGGCGACATTTTGATAAGAGTTTTTTTTATATTGGAATTCTTATCGAGATGACGTCATTCCTGACTCACATAGTCCAATTAAACGAACACTTAGTAATAGCTAGTAAAGTTTCGCGCAGCTCTATCAAATAAATCGAATCGATTCGATTGTGCAATACTTTTATGTCCCATCGCTTGTTAGGATATTGAAAAGTATGCTCGTAACATTTTATTACGCAGATAACTTAGTAGAAAATTATGATTCATCCTGTATTGTGTCACGTGTTTTTGCATTTCATTTTTTTTCTTGAATTTAAAATGAGATTTGAATGCGTAATACTGGTATTGTTATAATAATCCAATTTATATAATCTAAATAAGGATAATATCGAAAAAAATATTTTTATTTGTTGTCTTAGTATTTTTTTTTGTATTCCACAATCTTCAAATAACACATCATACAGAATGTGTATTTGAAACAGTGGCGTAGTGTTCGTTTTTTTTTAAATATATAATCTTATAACTTTAAATATATAATCTAAAAATATATAACAAGAATCTATCATGAAAGCGAAAACGGCCGTTCACAATGAAGTTTTGGTCCCAACTCTAATGTATGGAAGCAAAGCATGGAACTGGCAGAAGAAAGGTGAAAGCAGAATAAATGCGGTAGAGATGAGGTCGCCAAGACGTATGTGTGGTAAAACGATATACGACAGAATCTCCAATGCTGATATAAGAAAGTAATGTAAAGCGGAAGAAGGTATTATGAACAAAATTATGAAAGGATCGCTGAGATGGTTCGGACATATCGAACGCACGGATGGAGAAAGAATGGTTAAGAAAGTATACTTTAATGATGTAAATGGAGTACGGAGTCGAGGCAGACCGAGGAAAACATGGCATGACCAAATTAATCACATTTTAAAGGTTGGTCATGTTAGAAGTAGGAGGAATCGACGTGCGTGTACGACTCGTTGTATGAATGTGGAGGAATCTAGAGAGGTGTGTCAGGATAGAGTAGTGTGGCGGTTCATTCTCTCTGCCTACCCCTGCGGAGAAACGGCGTGATGGTTTGTTTGCTTGTATGATCTTTTCAGTCGTATTCCTCATGATTGAGGGTCGTGTCCATCCTGCAAACTATTGACCATGGCACGCCATGCGCTCCTGTCACCCAGCAGTCTCCAGGCTGCAGCTAATGAGAGACCTGCTAGCGCCCTGATTTGTTCTGACCAGCGACTTGGCGGTCGCCTTTGGGTTGTCCTGATTTCTGTGCCCAAAATACTGTAATCAAAATATAAAAGAATTAATAATGTATACAAAAAGATGACAGCGCGTTCTATGGTGGTAACTTTACAAGATGCTATTTTCTGGCTCTTCGAAGGGGTAGGTAATTGACTGATTTTTTGCATCCACATCGAACATTTAATCGATTTTTCTTACCGCGTTTCTCTCGATTTTCATCGATTTCGTTTTCTATTTATTATTTTTTAAATGTTAAATTAAATTTTACGATTCATGTTGTGACTTATCTAAAAAATTCAATGACGCGGTTCACTTACGCAGCCAAAGAATAATGCTTTTATTTGATTCATTTGCCACAACAATCGACCTATTAAATGTGTCATAGAGATGACGAATCGCAAAACAATTGCATTGTTTTGGGTGTTTAAATATAAAAACAAATAATATTAAATGTCGGTCACGTGAGGTGTCAGAGAAATCGACGTGCGTGCATGTCACTATGTATGATTGTAGAGGAAGCGAGAGAAGCATCTTAGGAAAGAACAGTGTAGTGGTCAATTCTTTCTGCCTATCCCTTGACGGCGTTATGGTTAGTTTGCTTCTTTTATAAAAAACAACTTTCAGACATTTTAGAGACGTTGCGGTGAAGAGATATTTTGACTGTTTCTTGAATAATAATTTATAACTCCATGTTAAATAATTCATACGAATCACAACCTCTTTTAAAGATGTTGTAATCTTCTTCTTCTGCTTTATTTAGGACTGTGTTCTGTTATTTCTCGGAGCCTGTTCCTGGGATGCAAATGTCATCGCCGTCTTTTAGGTGGTCTGTCTCGCCATCTTTTAGGTGGCCTTCCTGCAGGTCGATTTCCTGTTGGTACTTTATTTGCGGCTATATTGATCACTCTTTCAGAACATGCTCTTTCCACATGATCTCTCCAGTAGCGTCTTCTCAGTCTTCCCCATCGCACGACATCTTCTACATTGCAGATTTTCTTACGTTTAAATAGTTTTATTATTATTATTTTGTTGAATCGACCTTTACAACATTACAGCGCGAGCCAAATCGATGTAGTATAGCTATCATACTGATACTCGTGACATATGATAGGTAACTAATCTATCGTCATTTTACTGTCACGTGAATTCTACACCAGACCAAAGACAGTGTGGCAATCACACTGCCATCGCCGGGAAACGAACCCGGGACTTTCGGTGTGGCAGTCAAAGCACTTATCACTCGGCCACGACGGTTTCCTCTATTTTCAAATGAAAATAGATGGAGTAGAAAAACATTGTATTTAATTTTTTAATGAATTGTGGAGGAAGCTAGAGAGTTGTGTCAGGATGGAGTGTGAGGCGGTCCATTTTATCTGCCTACCCTTCCGGAAAAACGGTGTGATGGTTGGTTGGTGTAATATTTGCTTTTTCAATTCAATTTATTAAAAAGAAATACATTATTACAGACATTTTCTAAGCCGTTTATGATTACAATTAAAAATACATTTTATAACAACAACAAAAAGAAATTAAAAGGAACAAGACAGTAAGATAAAACATAAGACAATCAAAACAATTAAGAACAATTTAAAAGAAAGAAGAAATCTATCTGAATTATTATTAAAGATTCTATAACATAATAATGAAATAAATTATGTTTTTTACTATTGTCTTTATTTTGACAGCTACCAGTTTTGCCAGGATCGCTGTCATCGACAGACTGCTGACACAGTTGTAAAATGACTCCTATATATACAAATCAGGGGTAGTAAACATGATTCTAAACAAAAGTAATATTTAAATAATAATAAGGATAAGAGTATTCTGTTTAGGATGCAATGGAATTAAAATTGATTACAGCTGAATATGTATTTATATATATTACTTGAAAAAATATATACTTTTTTTAGAAATATATCCACAGAAGCAAAGATGGCAGTACACAATGGAGTTCTAGTGCCAACCCTCATGTATGGAAGTGAAGCTGGCAAAAGAAGGATGAAAGCAGGATAAACGCCGTAGAAATGAGATCACTAAGAAGAATGTGCGGGAAAACGTTGTATGATAGAATACCGAACGATGAAATAAGAAGGAAATGAAAGGTAGATGACTGCATCATGGATAAAATTAAAAAAAGGATCCCTGAGATGGTTTGGACATATGGAACGAATGGATGAGAGTAGAATGGTTAAAAAGTTGTACACAAGCAGCGTGAGTGGAAAAAGAAGCCGAGGACGACCTGCTGAACGCGGTCTCCTCGGAGATCGACGTCTTTTATATTAGTGAAGGTACGTTCAGGTGACAAATACTCTTGGCTTTAGGAAGTATCTTGTCTTCCTAATGTCGAACCATCGCTAATGCGTTCCTGGTACTATGTTTTTTATAATATTTTACCTGTACTCAATAGATGCCTTAAACATTTTCCTGTTTGTAATGAATGTTTTTTGAGTTAATAAACTGATTTATTTTAATTTGAATTACTTAACCGCGGTCACATTCGAAGTGCGTGCATGGTACGAAGTATGAATGTAGAGGAAGCCCGGGAGGTATGCCAGGACAGAGCTTTGTGGCGATCCATCCTCTCTGCCTACCCCTCCGGGTAAATGGGGTCATGGTTAGTTAGTTAGTTCTGAATTTAACGTGAAAGCAGTTTAAAAAACATCGTTTTGATTTAAGTATGATTTGAAATGAACTTCCGTCAAGTGCTTTCAGTGAAATCATTAGATGTTCTTCAAAATTTCGCAAGACGAGTATCGCGCTTGAACAGAGAGGAAAAGATCAACGAACGCTCTTTGAAGTTGCAGCTTGTTTTTATTGCCCTTTCGCTGGCGTATCCCAAATAAAAACGTTGCACCGAGTTATATAATAATAACCCGTAAAACTCATATTAAACAAACCTCTTGGGTATTCACTCACTATTGCCCCATCTTTCAATTATCCACACTCCTATACTCCCATCCTTTCTTATTGGATGGTGTTGAGGCCCATACACACTCGCGCATTCCGTGCGGTAAATTTATTTCATGTATTTGTGAGAACCCCACGAATCGAATCTACCACTTGGACTCTTTTAGCTCTAGTAGCTATTTTCTATTGAAAATTTAACAATGTTTGTAAAATTTCGTAGTAACCAATTTTTACGGAGTAATTAATACGAGTTAAAATGTCAGTATTCGAGAAGTTTTATTCTCAATAGATGCCTTTTGTAATATCTTTTGAGAAAATAAACTGATTTGAGCGAAGCAGTTTATTATTTTAGCGAAGCTTCAATATTATTTTTAAGTTCTTGCTGGTTAAGTGCCTTATTACAGCTAATTTAAAAAACGGTGGATACGTGTTACATAAATTAAATTAACACAAAAGTCCGGATCGTCCATGTCAACATGTGCAACATCGAAAAAAACATTATGTGTTATTACATTATGTGCTAAATTAAAAAAAACGGTGGATACGTGGAACATATAATAAATTAAATAGACAATATGTGCACCATCTAAAAAGAACATTTTGTGTTAAATTATTTTTATTTTATTTTGTTATTTTATTTTATATCATTGTATTTTATATTATTTGTTTTAGATTTATTTTGTGGGTGTTGGACGATCGAAGTGTGCGCGGGAGATGCCTATTGGTGGCGATGAGGTTCGCAACCCATCACACCGCGTCTCCCGCGGGGTGAAAAGGGAAGGATGGAGTGCCGCATCAGTATTAGTGTGACAGTCCATCCGCATCAGTATTAGAGACGGCTCGATGGTTAGTTAGTTAGTTACTGATTTGAGAATTAATTGTATCTCAATAGAGACGAAGATGTAAATTATTTGGAAACAGAATATGGTGGTCGAGGCGTTTACAGTACTTATGACCTGTCATTGGTTGGGTGAAGCGCACGCTTTATGTAATACAACATTCCCCATTCCGCCCTTACGACCACCACGTCTGAAAATTTTTTGGAAGATGTATATACTCGTATGTTACAATGTTGGAAAACATTTCACATATTTTAGTTCAATCTACACTAGCGCCATCTATTAAGATTGGATGTAAGCATTAAGCAGAAGATCTTTATTAACGCAATGTGAAAGGCTACCGCCATTAACATACATTGCTAGATAACGACTGGAGATGTCTCTCCAATTTTTATGCTTTTTTAACTTGGACCAGTTTTTTACAACATTTTGAATGTATACAAATACTTGTAGACGAATACTGGATTTTACCCATTGCGGGCTATAATTTTTAAGGATTAATTGTATCTCAATAGAGACGAAGGTGTAAATTGGAAACAGAACAAATACTTGTAGACGAATACTGGATTTTACCCATTGCGGGCTATAATTTTTAAGGATTAATTGTATCTCAATAGAGACGAAGGTGTAAATTGGAAACAGAACAAATACTTGTATACGAATACTGGATTTTACCCATTGCGGGCTATAATTTTTAAAGATTAATTGTATCTCAATAGAGACGAAGGTGTAAATTGGAAACAGAATATGAAACAGAATATAAACACCATATTCTGTTTCCAATTTACACATTCGACTTTATTGAGATACAATTAATCCTTAAAAATGATAACCCGCAATGGGTAAAATCCAGTATTCGTCTACAAGTATTTTTATACATTCAAAATGTTTTGATTTACAGAGATATGAAATAATAAATAATTAATCGTAATACGTGTATACAAGCTAGAGAGGTGTATCAGGATAGATTAGTGTGACGGCTCTGTCTACCCTTTCGAGGAAACGATGAGATGGGTTTTTTTTGTTGAAACACCGTTTTCCCGTCAGATGATCCCACGACCCTTTCCTCGCTAGACGAGCGTTCTCGTACGGTCTCCATTGTCTACGAAATAACGATACATGCTCGGCGTGCGCATGTCAAAACAATATAACATGGTTTAATTCGTTTAAAAGTTGGTAATATTTCGTAACGGTTCCATGGTGAATGGCTGGCTAGTTCCTACCGTTTCCTGCTTAGATATTGGGCCCGTTCCGGTCTGCGGGCTCCGTGAATAAACAAAAAATATTTGGGTCAGACCAATCCGCTCGCAAAGATCTTTGCCATTAACTGTAAGTGAATTTTTTTTTTCATGTTTTATAATAATGGTTTCTCGCGATCAATTAGTTTTTGGCTTATTGAATTTCTTCCTTGTTTATCGTATTTAGCAATTATTGGTCGTTCGTGCTTCGATTCGAACGTATTCATTTTAAATACAGCGGTTATGTCGTGATTGAAAATAATATTATAGATTTTTTTTGTTAACGCAAAAAAAAACAATTGAACATAAAATTAAATAAAAAAATAATACACTTTTAGTAATTTGCATTAACACCACTTTATTTGGTAACACCAACCGGTTTCGCTCTCGCCGGGAAATTACTAAAAGTGTATTATTATTTTATTTAATTATGTAACACCACAAGTTAAGTGCTTCATACGAAAGTTTTGAATATTAAATTATTAAATGTTAAATTTTGAAACCTTGTTATAACACGTATGAAAAACAGGTATGAAAATGTATTTATAATTTTTTGTGGGTTTGTCGCGACAGCATTTTCCTCAACCTTTGTTGACATCTTCAGATGTTACAAACAACTGTTGTTTTGTAATTGGCATAGGTCGGCGAAACATCTGTCGCGACAATCTTATTTAAATAAATTGTGATACGTATAATAAAGGTGTTTCAAATTTAAAATATTTAAAAATGATCGAAGGGTTTCGTTTGAAACAATGGATTATATAAACATGTTTTTTTTTTACTAAAATCATACAGCAAAACAATTTATTGTAGAATAATTCCGGTATCATCACTAAAAATCAAAAACAATCGTTAAGCTGGAACGGGTAAATCGATTCAAATACCTAGGATGTTAGCTGATAAATGAATGGGGTGTCGGCGTGATTCTGGTGATGCCGGCGTAAACACATACTGTTTTATCTCCCAGCATGCAGAACCAACTTGTCTAGGGTGATGCCGGTGGCGAAAGCAATCAAACTTCGATCGACGTTTTTCATAATAATGTTCAAAAGTAAAATACTCCAAATATAGGAAAGTATTCAGCCTCATTAACGTCGTATTTGTTCATGTGTTCTATGTCAATGCATTGTTCCAAATTGGGGACTTAAATGTATTTATTATTATTATTTATATTATTATTATAATGTTGAATCGCTCTGTACATAATTAGAGCGCGAGCCAAATCAATGTAAAGGGTATAGCTATCATATTGATTCCGTGATATGTGATAGGTAGCTAATCTATCGCCATTTTATGGTATTATCACGTGAATTCTACACCAGGTCCAAGACAGTGTGATTTGGAAAAATAAAGGATTGGATTCGTATATCGTAAAATGTTAAAAAATATCATGGACAGAGAGAGTCACGAACGAGGAAGTTCTGCAGCGAATTAAGCAAGAAATAAATCATGACCATAAAGCGCAGGAAACTGGAATACTTTGAGCACGTTATGAGAAACGATAAATACAAAGTGTTGCAACAGATCATCTAAGATAAAATAAATGGAAATCGGAGTATTTGAAAGAGAACCTAGCTAGAAACCCTTCGAGAATAGTTCAGTTGCAGCACAACATGGGTTTAGAGCGATGTTGTCCAACCTCCGGTATTAGAAGAACAAGTAGAAGAAAAATCGTAATTGGCAACCAACTAACTAAACCTCACGCCCTTTCCCGGGAGGAGTAGGCGAGAGAATTGACCGCCAAACTGTTCTATCCTGACATAAATCTCGCGCATCTTCTACATTCACATACCGTGACACGCACGCTCGTCGATTGTTCCTGTTGCGAATATGACCGCCTTTCAGTATTTGATTAATTTGGTCATGTCATATTTTTGACAATTCTTCCCTCATCCATTCGTTCCATATGTCTAAACCATATTTCGCATTCATCCGCTTTACATTCCTTTCTAACTTCTTTATTGGGCATTCTATCATTTTTTTTTCGCACATTATTCTAAGTGATCTCATTTCTAGGCATTTCTCCTACTATCATCCTTCTTCCGCCAACTCCAAGCTTCACTTCCAAACACGAATACGACTATACAAACATAAAATGTAAATTTCTAGAAGTTTTATTATATTTTATGGAAGTGATATTTTTCACGCTGTTATAAGAAATGAATAACTCCAGGCTTCCGTTATATAACCACGTAAGTCCATTCTCAAGACAAGGATAAGTTTTTAAATTCCACATAGGTACCACTGCAGATGGAAAAGCTTTGAATGTTTAAACTGGATATTATGCAAGAAGACTTGACTGCCAGGACACGAGTTACCATGGAAAACCTGGTATGCAGGTTCCCCAAATTTCATATTAAACATTATAGAAAGCATACGATTTCATCATGTATTCAAAATTATCACTTCCAATAGAAATATATCGACAAAGCAAAGATGACCTTGCATAATGAAGTTCTATTGCCAACCGTTATGGTGAAGCAATGATGGATATGGAAAGTAAGATGAATGCAGTAGAAATGAGGTTGGTAACAATAATGTGCGAAAAACAATGCTTGATAGAATACCGAATGAATGAAAAAGGAATGTGTAGACAGATAAGTACGTCATATATAATATTGACAAATGAAAACTACGAAAATTTGGACAAGAACAAATGGATGAGGGAAGAATGGTTATAAAAAATATATATAGAAGTGGTGTGAATGGAAAAATGAGTCTAGAAAGACCGAGGAAAACATGGCGTGGTCATCCTTAAAGTCAGAAAAAATAACGAGCGTACATGTCACGGTATATGAATGTTGAGGAAAGGCGAGTATTGCGTCAGGTTAGGAAATTATGGCGGTCCGTCCTCTCTTCCTACCACTGATGTGAAATGGTGTAATAATAATAATAATAAATTGGATAATTTATAAAGCGCCATTTTTATGAATTGCTCATCTCAAGGGCGCTGTAGAAGATGCTCCGTTTTATCAACTAGATAATAATAATAATAATGATAAAAAATATATATAAACATATTTAGTATGAGGGCTGCACCCGACGAAATCGATCAGCCCTTCCTGTCCCGGTGTAATTGTTAGTCAGTTATTAGACTTGTATCCTCTGGCATACAGAGGTTCAGCTCTAATATATGAAATGCTGATGGTAATATATATAAATTAGCCTAACAAACTTTGATGTTAGATCAGGTTAATGAAGAAATATGAGAGCGAGTTGCCGAAACCGGTCAAATCTAATAAAAAAAGTAGAATAAAACTTTGGGTCGTACATAGATTATAGATAGGTATCTCGTGGTTTCGTCGGTAGAATTATATTTTAAACTCTTAAATGAAATAACTTTGTTTTTGTATCACAATTATTGTATTTTATTTTACGCGACAGCTGTTTCATCAACCTATGTTGACATCATCAGGTGTTACAATAATATATCAAATGTCAAATTTTCGTGATTTTTCGAATCTTTATGTGTATTTGTTGCTATGTCAATTTGAATAATTTCGTTGATATACAATTGTGATACAAAAACAAAGTTATTTAATTTAACAGTTTAAAATGTTAAGGTATCATAGTGTTTTGGCCAAAACAATGGACTATATAGAATTATATTTCTTAGGATCTTGGATCGTACATAGATTATAGATAGGTATATCTCGTGGTATCCATTTCGACAAATATATGTTTTCATATGGAGTTATACATCGTTGATCAAGGTTTTCTCCTTACAATATTTCACGCCTTCTTTGACTAACGCATAACACTACTTAATTCTTAACCTAGTGCTATTTCGCCATAAAGTTCAGTCTCGATGACGTCAGTTCGACTCGTACCTAAACGCAAACAATGTGAGTGTCTCGAACGAAGCCATAAAATTACCAAAATTCAAAATTTAATGCACAAGTAATGTTTTCCATACAACTTTTACGAGGTTATTTCGACAGCCCTATAAAACATCTGTTTTTCTTATTTTATTATGGTGTTTTATTCCATAACTTGGCGCGTATCTCGCATCGAAGGTACCGATTTCAATTTATTCCATGAAATGTGAAATACATATTGATTTGTATTAAAATCACTTGGATATGTTATGTGATATCTCTTGATACAATAATTGTTGTGCAACTTAAGAGGAATGGCTGCATCGTTTTAATCACATACATTACGATTTTCGCTTCTGCTCTTACTACGTGCGGTAATACTAATATTCGCATATATTTTCAAATATTTTTTTAATTTGTCAAATAAAAAATAAACATGTTATATCTTATTTACGAGAAAACGAAATAAGATTATAACATGTTTATCGCCATTGCCAGTTCCAAGCCTAGATGAGAATGGAGGAGGGTCACTGGGTTAGGTTGGCCACCTGCCCGGGGTAAAAAAAAATTCGCGCTCATAGTACAGAAAACACAGCCTCTCGTGCCACGTTTTCGTCGGTCTTCCTCTATTTCTAGTTTCATTTACATCGTTAACATATTGACCATTCTTTCTTCATTTTGTTCATAACACCATCATTCGCACCGCATTCACTTCTTATATTTTCATTCGACACTATTATACACAGTGAATTCACACATTCATCTAAGAGATCTCATTCCTACTACATTTATTCTACTTTCATCCTTCTTTTGTCAGTTCCATGCTTCGCTGCCACACATAAGGGTCGGTACAAGAACACCATTGTGCATCGTTATTCAAGAAACAATAAATAAGTTTTGTAGTGCTTTAGTGCGGTTATTTTAGGCAATGAAGAAGTACGATTCCTTACTCTATATTATTGAAGTTGTAGGGAACGTATAGCTTTGGTTCACTCAGTTTTTTTTTGTTTTTTAATTTTGTTATCGATTATAACTTAAGTAGCCCGTTCTCATTTTTATTAAAATATATAAGAAATGTAATAAGCTAGCCATTTGCCAACTACAATTATATAATTACGTTTCGTATTATTTAATGCCTGTTGGTTTTCAGATATACCTACAAGTAATTAATTACTTGACAATTGGTAACAAGTGTAACGAAGCGTAAAACGTTTGCCCTTCAAATTTAGAAGAATATTGTTACCTTTTTTCGTCGGGCCCACTGCTTACTACTGTCCTTCCAATAATTATTTAGGTTTTGAGCTGGTGTGTACATCCATCATTCTATAACCACCTCTCTTATCGCTACCAAGTGTGGCTACTCTGATCGCTTGGAGATTCGGATACATTTGATATGCATTTATTATTTATTTAACAATGATGTACAATTCCATATTAAATTTATAAAACAAAAAACTAACTAATCATCACGCCGTCTCCCCGAAAGGGTAGGCAGAAAGAATGGACTGCCACACTTGAACCGATGCGGCACTCCATCCTTCTCTTTTCGCCCCGCGGGAGACGCGGTGTGATGGGTTGCGAACCTCATCGCCACCAATAGGCATCTCCCGCGCACACTTCGATCGTCCAACATCCACAAAATAAATCTAAAACAAATCATTTAAAATACAATGATATAAAATAAAATAAAATAACAAAATAATTTAACACAAAATGTTCTTTTTAGATGGTGCACATATTGTCTATTTAATTTATGTTCCACGTATTCGCCGTTAAATTTATAATACCGATGAAATTATCTGTTATCTATAAGTATTGGATTTGATAATGCCTAGCAAGGTAAAACAGGTCTTATTTATATAATAAAATAAACCTTTATTCATTTATTTATTTTAAACATATCTAAAGCATTACAGATTTTTTTTTCAATACACTAGATACTAATTCACACACTAGACCGGTTCCCTGTGGGTGGAAAGAATCGAGGCAAATCTAGAGCCACCTAGAAAAGAACCTTACGAACATAGTTAAGGCAACAGGCCTCATTTTGCATGGTTTTAGACAGAACAGGAAAAATGAGAAGAATTCTACCAAAGTTTAGGTACTTACTTCTGTATCATTCACTTCTTTATGTAGATCTTGCGACCTGTTTAGACAGCACATCAAATTCGATGCTGTGATGAAGACGTCCAGCTTTCTCTCCATCTCTTTGGTGGTCGACGCCCCTCTGGAGTCTCGTGCGTCACAATATTGCGAATCCTCAAAGTGTCACAAAACATCTGTATGCTTACTACGGCGTATTTTTTCTTTAATTATTTAATATTATTTTAGTTTTTTTTTCCTTCAATTATGTGATATGTTTGGTTTCGCGTCTGTAAATCGTGCGTAGTATACGAGACCAGTATTTTTTCTATCGTCCACCACGGGCGAACGGCGCGGCGCACGGGCCGCAGCTCCAGGGACGGCAGGTGATAAAAAAGGCCCAGCTCCCCAAAGCTTTCGGCGTGTGGCGGGGCCGCCAGGACCGGTTATGGCGGGCGGCCGGTTCTCGGCTCCACTGAACTCTGCAGCCACGTTCGAGACGAGCGACCACTCGCTCGCCACTCTCATTTGGTCACGAAACGAACTTAGTATCCAAAGACTCATCTGCAATAGAAACCCGGCGTTCTGAAACTAATCTTATTTTCTTACTCCATAATTGATGAGAGGCAACACCAGAATTAGATGCGATTATGAACTAAGTAAAACAATCCCCGTACTGACAGCTATACGACAAGGAGACAGCGTAAACCCTTTTCTGTTCAATCTAATAATGGAAAAACTGATAGAGGAGAACCAATCGCTACAACTGGGATATAGGATGGGAGAGCAAACTGTCAATGTGGTCTAATATGCAGACGATGCTATAATCATAAGTAAAAACAATAATGACCCACAAATAATGCTAGACAGACTACATCACGCCTGTAAGAAATACAACATGACGATCTCTTTCGAAAAAACTAAATGTATGAACTTTTCCAAAACACCCAAAACATGTAACCTGGTTATATAAAATCAACCCATAGAACAGGTCAAGACCTTCAAGTATCTAGGCATAGACATGGTGGGGGGAGCTAATCTGCGGGAAGAAATACAAGCCCAAGTAAACAAGGCAGCTGCAATCTCCGGGGCTATATAATCCACAATTTGTAAAAACGAAGGCATGGCCATTAAGAGTAAGATGAAAATCTATAAAGCATGCGTAAGACCAAATTTAAAAATAGGCGTCGAAGCAAGGGCAGACATAGTAAGGACCAAACAAGTTTTGAGGACTTCCGAAATGAAGACAATGAGGACGATAGCAGGCATGACACTGAGAGATCGCGTGAGGAACACCAGAATAAGAGAGATATGTGAGGTTGAGGATATTATAAGATGGAGCAGACAGCGAAAAAGGGACTGGTACGGTCATGTTCAAAGAATGGACACCACCAGACTCCTCTATATTGCATTGCATAATCAGCCTCATGGGACTCGTCCTCGTGGAAGACCTCCTAAAAGATGGAAGGGCAGCTGGGAATCTACCTCACAGGAGGAGCAACACTCTGGAGAACAAACCACATAGGTCTACAATAAGGAAGAAGAAGAAGAATACTCCATAATTGAGGACTGATCATTACAAAGGTGCCAAGTATCAACAACAACACACTATCACACCGTTTCCCCGAAATGGTTGACAGGGAGAATTGCCGCTTCACTACTCTAACATGACACACCTCTCTAGCAATGTTCCCTCTAATTTCTTTTACATCCCTAGAACGGGTTACCCCAGTAGGGAGGTATTAAAACCTTTATTAAAACTTTCTTCACCACTATTTTTCTATATATGCACTCCAAGGTATATAGAATAAATATGGTAAGATATTCCGCGTTTTATTTTTGACATCTACTGCGCAGCTACGTCACGTGGAGACCCAAGCATTAGGTTGTGTAGTATGAGTTGAGTATATATTTATACATTGGGTATGGAATTTTTCTTTGTTTATTTATTACGTCTAATTAAAAGAAGTTTTTGTAATTGTATTAAATAAATTATGACAAATCGTTTTCTTTATTTAAGTTATTGTTTTTTTTATTTTTCTTTTTTTAGAGTTAGCATCTTCAATGAGCTTTAAGTTCATTGTTCTTATTTTGAAAAACATTTTACATCGATAAAAAAGATTTTTAACTGGATATGGCAAATCAACTCCATTTGATTTAGCTTGTTTATAGTTATTTAGGTTTGTTTATAGTTTCGTTTCGATTTCGAGTTCACCACATGACGTCACTTGACAGCAAATTATTAGAAAGGGATAGCATGCTACGTGCGCAATATCTTACCATATTATTCTATATACCTTGTATGCACTCCATATGCCCGAACCAACGCAGCAATCCTTTCATAATAGTAATTAAAGGAACTATATAATGTCAATTAAAAAATTTTTTTCTCGAACAATCATACTCTACAATGCTAACCCTAACCGGTTTCTGTTCCCTGGCCGAAAAATATAGGATTTTAGCATAAACCCCAAATTCTCCCTCACTCTCTTTCGGAAGAGTACTCCGGGTCACAAATCTAGCCCCCGGATAAAACAACCACCAAATCACATTTCCAGCAATAATTCCAACGGATGGCATTACAGCTGAACCTCTTTAAGCCTGTAGAGTCCAAGAAAAATTTTCTTCTCTTTTGAGAATGATTACTACCATGGATAATTTTGTGGCACCCTGCATATAAAAATTTCTAACTTTTTAATAAATCCGCTTACAATGCCAACGTTCACATAAATTTTCTGCATACTAGACACAAAAAATTCTATAATTAAAAATATAAATAATGTAATTTTTCACGTTTTTTCACTTTTGAGATTATTTTTCTCGACATGGCTCAAAAAAATTACACCTTCATCAAGATAATGAATGATCTTGTCCAAAAAAATATACTAAAATATGGAAGAATCGTTTTTTTAATTAATACCATATATGTATTCTGATAAAGCTACGACGGTAACACCGCAATTTTATAACAACGAATTTGAAAAAATAAAAACAACGTTTTTTCCACTGAGTTTATTTTTATCGACATTTTTATAAGGCTTTTTATGCCTTTATCATCGGAAAAACAACATAACTTACGTTTACCTGGTGTTAAAGGTAATACATTTCGAAACAAGTCGAGAAAAATAAACTTTAACGAGGGAAAAAAATCGTGTTAAAATTCATATAAAAATATTAGCAAAAAATGTTAGATAATCCATTGTTTTGGTTGTAACACTATGATAGCTATAAGCTATAATATGTCCCTTAAGCTATAATATGTTTGTATTATTTTTATAAATCCAATGTAACAATTTTTGGGATCTCAAAAATGAGTGTTCACAACACTCACGAGACTCCTATACAAAATAAAGAGAAAAAAAAAAAAAAAAAAAAAAAATAGTTCAATATTATTAAATGGATACATTTTATGTTTTAGACGCCTGATGATGTCAACACAGGTTAGCGAAACAACTGTCGCGGCAAACTCGTATAAATAAGTTGTGACAACAGTGTTTCAAATTAAAACATTAAAAAAAATGTTAATTTTCTTGTATTACAGTTTGACATATTTTGCCTTATTTGGACATTATCAAAATGTATTCAGCATTTGCTAACGCTTCTAGTAAGGCACATTTTTCCATATTTTAAATCTTTTGTTTTTAACTATGAAAACCGTTCTGCAATGCCGGTATACCATATCCATGTATGATTTTAAGATGTCGATACATATTTCTCGATGCGGAATGTATTTCTCGAAATTTCACGATAAATAGAACATCTTGTTCGCGTCTATCTGCCTGTAAAGTTTTATTGCTCCCGTAAACTCGGATAACATCATTGGGCGGGAAAGTTCGCCTCTCAAACCAGATTTGGCGGGAACCTAACTTGTTACAGTTCCTGCCACGCGAGCGCCGTAGTCTATCACTGAAATCACTTTGCATAAACATTCACTTCTATGCTTTCGGCCAATTGGGAATCTGCAAACTAAATAATCATATTGCCATCTCAGACAAATTTTATTGTCATATCTACGAATTAGAAATAAAGCATCGCTTTTTTTGATATACAAAGCCGCTGACTGTAGGCCGAACGCAACATCAGATGAGAGTAGTGATGTCAGGAGTTCCACTAAAGAACACCAAGGAGTTTGTCTACATCGGCAGCAAAATAACATGGGACGGTCGGTCTAAGAGCGAGGTCGACAGCCGTATACATCAGGCTAGGTTTGCATTTAATAAAAGGTCGAAAATAATATAATCAAATAATATAGACCTAAAACTGAGAATACTCCTCATCAAGGCCTATGTATGGAGTATCTTGATGTACGGCTGCGAGACATGGTGCCTATCCGAAAGAGATAAGCGGAGACTTTTGAGATGTGGTCCTATAGAAGACTATTAGGAATTTCCTGGAGAAACCACATCACGAATGTGGAAGTTCTTCAAGGAATCGAAGGAGGAAGGCACCTGCTCAGGACCTTGTCCGAAAGGCGTGCAAGATGGTACGGCCATGTAATACGTCAAGAAGGTCTCTTGCATGCCATAATGGAGGGTATGACCGAGGGGACAAACTCTAGGGGACGCCCACGCCGAGAGTACCTGGAGGACCTGTTGGTGGACGTGCGCTGCTCTTCATATGCAGATTTCAAAAGAGCCGCACAAGACAGAGGAATGGAAGAGAATAATAGAGGAAATTGCTGCAAATCAATCCCAGGATTGAAACTTTCTAACTAACTTCTTTTGGCCCATTTAGTAGAGGGTAAAATTGAGAACTCCGCGCACCCTGTCAAAGAAGTGCGACACGACGAAGTACCTAACCCATCAATGATATAATTGAATAAATATGACTGCACTAAGTATTACAACACTTTATTTCACTTATCACAGACATGTTTTGGTTATAAAAATTATATTAACCTAAAATTTTAATTAAGATAACATTTTGTACATTGATAAAGTTTATGTTATAACCGAAACATGTCTGTGATAAGCGAAATAAAGTGTTGTAATACTAAATGCAGCTATATTTATTCAAATATGAATCCACAACACAAAGTGAAGGCGAATATACAATAGAAGAAAAAATGATATATTTATCCGTTATTACGGCCGGACATTTCACGAAACAAAACACAAACATTTTTCTATCATTCGTAAAATATGTAAATTTGAAAATTCGGAAATCGAAAACATTCTTAATATTTAGCTTTCATTTGTTATAATTGACTATTTACGTTCAAATATTATCTAGATAATAATATTTATATTGTTTGATTTAAAGTCATTTTATTTATAGATTATATAATTTACTACTCCCGATACTTTTAAAATTTAAGTTTACCCAATTTTAAAGCATTATAGAAAATCATGTTCATTCTAAACTTTCATCCATTTGCACGTATAGCTTATAATCGATACTTACGTAAATTTTGCAACGTGAGTTTAATTAAAAAAGATTTTTTTTGATAAACTTAGGCGTTCACACTGTAGAATTCATAATGAATTCCATAATGAAGAATTTTTATAAATTAAAACACTGTTTTTTTTTCACTTTTGAGTTTATTTTTCTCGACATGTTTCGAAGGATTCCTCCGGAGAACGATATAATAAGGTTTATATCGTTCTCCCGATGATGAAGGTGTAAGCCTTCGAAACATACCGAGAAAAATAAACTCAAAAGTGAAAAAAACAGTGTTTTAATTCATAAAAATTCGTAAAAAATGTGTATTAAATTATTTATTGTTTGTTGAACAATGATGTAAAACTCCAGATTAAATAATTAATACGTATAAAAGTTGAATTTTCGTCACATTTGATAATGCCTTAGAAGGGCGAAACATGACATTTCCCATAAAATATAATAAAAATTCTAAAAAACCGACGTTTTCATTCGTATTTATTATGTATTAAAGTATTTCTTATGAAGGTTCCCATTGTCTTTCCAAATTAACATTGGAATTCCACAGTATTGACAACTGCAGTTTTGTTTTATTTATTATATTTCTGAACTAACTAACCATCACGTAGTTTCCCTGGAGGGGTAGACAGGATTGACCGCCATACTTATCTGTCCTAATATAATTCACGTAATCTTAATCTTAACATACACGCTCATCGATTTTTCCGACTTCAAATGTATTTTGTATTGTACGACTTTTAGTATTTGATTAAATTGGTCATGCCATGCTTTCCTCTGTTATTCACTGCTTTTGTTTTCACGTACACTGCTTGTATACAACATTTGATCCATTCTCCTCTCATACATTCATTCCATATGCCTACACCATTTCAGTGACCATTTTTTAATTAATCATATTTATGAATGATGTAAATTGAAGTAATTCCCTATATTTTTTAAACCCTTTACACTCTTGCGTCAATTCGTATTCTCCCATACTTTGCCATGGATATGGTGAGACCTTTCAATTTGTCCATAGCTACGTGCGGTTTCTTTATTCCCCTCCTTTAACGTGACCTAACCACCAACCATGACTAAATAGATCTCATCATTGCATTTATGGATTGGACCGTGATCCTCATTATGTTCTCATGTCCTTTATGCGTGTCCTTACGTAGCCCTTTCAACTGGTTTGTGGACCTCAAGAACCTTACATTATGTATTTGTTGAGGTTTTAGAGATTTTAATTGCCTATTTCATATACTATTTCTTCATTCGTGGTGAGAAGTTTCGATGCTTTTTTCCAGAAATTGGCTGGCTATTGCTTTCTTACTTTGACTATCGACGACTCTTAGGGGGTACTGCAGTTCTATAAAATCCCATCCCGAAATCAATTTCCTATGTTGTGCCCTCCCCTTGTGAAAACGCCATTTTCTCGAAATCGAAAATTTGGAGAAACATTATAGTATTGAAACCACGACATAAAACCTTTCTAATAGATTGATTTTTAAGATTGACATGCTTCATCTTACTGGAGCGTGTTTTCAAATCTTATTCACATTTGATTACGCCCTAGTTAGACGATACATATCTCTCTAAAAAAATATTTTAAAAGTTCGAGGCTACGTACCATTTTCATAATATTCATTATTAAATCATCATTTTTGTATTACAACAAACCATCACGCCGTTTCCCCGTAGGGGTAGGCAGTGAGAATGGACCGCCACACTACTCTACCCTGGCACACCTCTCTAGCTTCCTCCACATTCATACAGCGAGTCATACACGCACGTCGATTCTTCCGACTTCTAACATGACCAACCTTTAATTGATTAATTTGGTCATGCCATATTTTCCTCGGTCTGCCTCGACTCCGCACTCCATTTACATCATTAACGTATACTTTCTTAACCATTCTCTCCATCCATGCGCTCCATATGTCCGAACCAACGAAGCGATCCTTTCATAATTTTGTTCATAATACCTTCTGCTCTATATTCATTTCTTATATCAGATTTGAGATTTTATTTTATTAGATATATAATTATTTCCTACACAATCCAAACTTTCTAAACAAAAAAAAAACTCGATTCGTGAATTAAGTCCGTAATTTTCTTCTAAATTAGAAGCAAAGTTACACCAGCTTAGATTTAATATCAGTATCGGAAGGCGGCGGAAGAGATGGGCCGAAGATGTAATCTTAATAACTGGTAAACAGTGGGAGAGAAAGGCGAACGACAGGAAGAAGTTAAAGCGTTTGGAAGAGGCCTATAATGGGGGGAATAAGAAGAAGATTACATCCCGACTACATATCGTAAATTATAAAAAAAAATGACGGGCTTCGTGGTAGAGTTACAACAGCTATGATTGTCCTGGGATCGATTCCCCTCGATGACCGGTGGGAATAGCAATTAATCTGCTGAACGCGGTCTCCTCGGAGAACGACGTCTTTCATATTAGTGAAGGTACGTTCAGGAGACAAATACTCTTGACTTTAGAAAGTATCTTGTCTTCCTAATGTCTATTGTGTTCCTGGTATTATGTTGTATTTTTATAATTTTTTTACCTGTACTATAGATGCCTTAAACATTTTGCTGTTTTTAATGTTTTTTGAGTTAATAAACTGATTTGATTCGATTTGATGTCATGAGCATCAATCGATAAAAAGGTGTACTCGTATACAGTAATTGGGTTCAAATGACTTGTTGTATACAAAAATGTGGAAAGCATCGGAATTTTACCATATTAACCACTCGATTAATAAAATATTAATGTCATTTACAAATCGTATTTTTTTCAGTTTGTAAAACATGTAACTAGCCGATAAATTATTTAATTTTGCTGGGCTTTTATCGTTAGTTTTCCCAATTTTGACATAATCTGGGAATATTCGAAAAGTTATAAATGAGCCCCAAACATTAGGCCATACGCTATCTGACCATGTAATGGCCCCACGGTTGGGGCTGTATGCACGGAAAGGTTAAAGACTCAAGTGGCATCCCAAGAACCAGCGAAGTTATTAGACTTGCTGCAAACTTGAAAGAATACTTCGAATAAGTATTATCATTTAGCATGCAAATGAGTTATCCATTAATTACGAAGGTTATAAGAATTAACATATTTTATTAGCACTTAATAGAAGATTCTGCGCCCAGTTAGCGGGAAGGATGTTACTTTGGATACCCCCTGTTTATAACCAATATAAGGTTATAAATGATAATAATGATGGGATGTCTAATAATCAATTTTGTTTCGATTAATCGATATTTAAATTTGACCACTAGCCACTGGTTCCACATACTAAATATAATTTAAACAATTTATGTTTTTACCTTGTTAATGAGCATATCAGAGGAAGTCTGATAGTCGCCCCCCATAGCGGAAAAAGCTAGGGAACGTCGTCTGCAATGTGACAGTGATTACATTGTCCACAAGTACAAGTGTAAGATTGAAGGAGGGAACCGGGTCGGCCTCCTGCAATGTGGATATCCACAGTCAAGAATGACCTGATGGCGCTGCGACTGGACAGCCAAATGACCCAGGACCGCGAAACTTGGCGGAGCCATATTAAGAGAGCCGACCCCAAATAACGAGAAATGGCTCGGAGAAAGAAGAAGTATTTTCCTGGATAATTTATTGTTTCTAGAACATTGGTGAAAAACTCCATATTTAAATGTGTATGCATGTATAATTGCATTTAATTTATTCGAATGAAATCATCTGTTTTCTAAAAATTATGTTTTTTGGGAACGACAGGTGTTGGAAATGTTGTCAAAACATTATCATATGTAGCGAAAATCAAACGCGTTGCTGTGAATATACCCGGCCATGAAAAAAAATAACAAAATTAGGCTTATAGAAAACCGACGTTTTCATTGATATTAATTATTAAGTATCGAGTTTTACGTTATTGTACATGAAATAAAACTGACTGTGACGTGTTTCGCTAGTTTTTATTTTATTTTTAAAAATACGCCAAGGATTTATCAGACAAATTCCAATGTAAACAGAAATAATAGCTTCTTTTTTTGAAAAAGGAACTGGGTCGTTTCTAGGTAGGTTTTGAACCCAAGTTTTCTGGATTTCCTTATCCTAATAATGTTCTGTCCCTTAGACCGCTACCCTTTGATGGTATTTGCCTCCTGAACGTTTTCATAAATATGAATAATATTGATATCCAGAGCGATCATGTTCAACATTTCATTCTTGAATAGGTGTGTTTTGAATGGGAATAACGGGACAAGTATGTTAGATTGAAAGAATGTATTTTTAATTGAAATTTCTAATCGATGCGCCCATCACTAGTTTTATTTATGAAAACAATAATTATCGCCTAAATCCCAGTGAACCGAAAGTCTCCGACCTCCAGAAGCAACAGACCTTGAAAACCGCCCAAAGCCGACAAATAATATTATGATAAACGCACTAACATAACTATAGTGCTCCGGGCTGTTATTTTTATTTCCCATACATAAATTATTCTAAGTTATAAAAAAAAAAACATATTTTTTGCGTTACCTAATCACCGTTGAAACCCATCTCGTGAACAATTGTCAAAGGGGCATACAATTACCTACTCGTGCCAGGGGTTATCAACTCTTGTAACTAACTAACTAATTACCTAACCATCACGCCGTCTCCCCGGAGGGGTAGGCAGAAAGAATGGAACGCCACACTGTTCTGTCCTGACATACTTCTCTCGTTTCCTCTACATTCATACATCTTGTCATGCACGCACGTCGATTTCTCCGACTCCTCACGTGACCGACATTCAATATTTGATTGATTTGATCGTGCCACGTTTTCCTCGGTCTTCCTCTATTTCTGGTTCCATTTACATCGTTAGCATATAATTTTTTTACCATTCTTTCTTTCCATATGTCCAAACCATCTTAATGATCCTTTCATTATTTTGTTAATAACACCATCATTCGCACCGCATTCACTTCTTATATTTTCATTTGACACTGTATCATACAAAAAATATCTACACATTCGTCTAAGAGATCTCATTTCTACTGCAGTTATTCTACTTTCATCCTTCTTTTGCCAGTTCCATGCTTCACTTCCATACCAACTCTTGTTAGTGAATGTGTAATCAGTAATCACCTTATCATGCATCTACAAATTGTAGACAATCTCATCTGTATATAATATTAAAAGAACTAAACAATTGATTTTTTTATCATGCAATCGATATCTAAAGTTGTAAATTTTACATTACAAGCTACAGATATTGTGAGAAATTTAAATTAATGAAATTGCCTTTAAAAATATTTAGTTTATGGTCATACATTATAATAACGTTTTTTTGGGAAATACAATTTAGCAATGCTTTATAAATATTATGTACCGACACTACCGACCCTTATGTATGGAAGCGAAGCATGGAACTGGCAATAGAAGGATGAAAGTAGAATAAATGCAGTCGGAATGAGATCTCTTAGACGAATGTGTAGATACTGTGTGTATGATATAGTGCCGAATGAAAATATAAGAAGTGAATGCGGTGCGAATGATGGTGTTATTAACAAAATAATGAAAGGATCATTAAGATGGTTTGGACATATGAAAAGGATGAATGAAGAAAGAATGGTAAAAAAGTATATGTCAACGATGTAAATGGAACTAAAATAGAGGAAGACCGAGGAAAACGTGACACAATCAAATTAATCATATATTCTATGTCGGCCACGTGAGGAGTCAGAGAAATCGACGCGCGTGTATGACACGATGTATGAATGTTGAGGAAGCGAGAGAAATATGTCAGGAAAGAAAAGTGTGGCAGTGCATTGTTTCTGCTTATCCCTTCGGAGAGACGGCGTGATGGTTAGTTAATTAAAAAATTTACCAATATAAACCCTTATATTTTTTTAGAATTCGATATTTTTAACTTTTGTACGTGTTTTCTGCTTTCTTATTTAGTTATTTATAAAATATTTATTCTCATATACAATACATCACTTTTGACACTTGATCCCGCGACCAATAAACGCTATCTCCTGGTGACAAATAACAGCCGAGTAAATCCCCTTATCGCGTGTTTAACTAGGAACTTTCGGTACACAAGATGCTAATGCACAGGGAATGAAATAGAATCGGTTAGATGGAGCATTCGATTGGAATAGTGAAGCCTATGTATTTTTTCGCGACTGGTTGTTAATTTCATTAACTTTCATTCATCTGGTAATAATAATAATAATAATGTGCTAACATTTAAAACCCCCGTTTTCGCATAAACAAGTAAGATAATAATAATAATAATAAATATGTATTTTTGAGTTGCTCTTTACATCAGCGTGAGCCAAACGAAAATGAAAAATAGAGTTATTATTGTAACTTACTTTTGAAATTGTATAATAAATTCTAAAAAAATAATATTTAATAACTGAGTATTTTATTATGAATCACGATCATGGTAACATATTAATCGATGAAATATTTTTATCCTTTTATATTAATTTAACTAACTACGCCGTCTCGCCGATGGGGTAGGCAGAAATAATAGACTGCCACACTTTTCTCCCCTGACATACTTCTCGCTTCGTGTCATGCACGCGCGTCGATTTTTCTCAACCGTCCGTTACAATCATCCGATTTAAGTCAAATATACTCCGTTCTGCTCGATTACTGATGGCAACAGCCAAAGAGAATCCAACTTCATAATGCCCCTCTCGTATAAGCCCTTGTTCCTATTGGCAAAAAAGTCGGACAACCAATTTTCACAGGCTTCTATTGAGGCCAAATTTGTACCTCCAAGTGCGTTGGCCATAGACGGGAACAGGTGATAGTCACTTGGTGCCAGGTCCGGACTTTAGGGTGTATGCATAAGAATTTTCCATCCGAGCTCCCGGAGCTTCTGGCGCGCCATCAAAGATGTGTGCGGCCTGGCGTTGTCCTGATGAAACACGATTCCTCTGCTATTCACCAATGATGGCCGCTTCTGTTTAATCGCCAGCTTCAAACGGTCGAGTTGTTCACAGTAGAGGGCAGAATTAAGCGTTTAGCCATAGGGGAGCAGCTCATAGTAGAGTATTCCCTGCCAATCCCACCAAACACACAGCAATACCTTCCTGACCGTCAGTCCTGGCTTGACCGCTTCGTTGGTTTTCGACCACGATCTCTGTCGCTTGACATTGTTGCATCATTCACCTCCACTACACCAGAACGAAATCGCTCGAACCACTGTTGTGCATCATGAACCGAAAGAGTATCAGCCCCGTATTTTCAGTATTATTTCATTTCAGTAACTTGGCGGTTAAAAAAACAATCACTTCGCTGTACTCTCTGGTTTATTGTTTTGACCATATACTCGTAGATACGGATATGTCTTGCTTACCAGTTTCGTCGCTGTCACAATCGAAATTATCTAAAACAAAAGTTCGTTTTAATTAAACAAGATATTTTAACAGATATTTTGTGAGGACTTTCTCAAACCTGGTTTACGAAAAAAATTCACCTGCGACCTCAAAAGCTTCTTTACAAACATTGTTAAATTCTCTCTCCTTTTTAAAAGCCATATCTCCAGTGCCGGGTCCACGTATCTCCGGTCACCTCCGCCTTATCTAACGGAAGCTGTCATTCAAAACAAGCGGGAAAAAATATTTTGGTTTGTTTATACTTTTTATTTCTTTGAATTTACGATACTAAATTTAGACGAAACCCGGGATCCAGTGGATTTATGAACCATCATCAGGATTTATAAACTACTTTATGTAATTTATTCGTTCGCTCCGCTAGTTTCAATCCAAGGCGTTCGTTTGCAGCAAACTGTAACATTTTTGCTGGTCCTTAAGATGCCACTTGGACCTATAATGTAGTAGTTACCCGTTGCTTTCCAAGTTTGTATACATTTATATATGTACGAGTACATAATTATTTGAACCCAATTAATGCAGATAATTAACCTACGGCAATTATAATGTCTCGTGAATTCTGCATCAGACCGAAGACGGTAACAATCACACTGCCATCGCCGGGAATCAAACCAAAACTCTTGCCACTCTGCCACGAAGGACTATGTCAGTTTATTGTCTTATTGTTTTTAAAATATATTTAATACTTTTACAATTAAAATAAATGTGACTTATTATAAAAGAGCTCGTTTTCTGCTTTTTGTTTAAGGCATTATTTACTTACTAACTAACTAACCATCACGCCGTCTCCCCGAAGGGTAAGGCAGAAAGAATGGACTGCCACACCTTTCTTTCCTGACATATTTCTCTCGCTTCCTCAACATTCATACATCGATCGTGTCATGCACGCGCGTCGATTTCTCTGACTCCTCACATGGCCGACATTCAATAATTTGATTTATTTGATCGTGCCACGTTTTCCTCGGTCTTCCTCTATTTCTGGTTCCATTTACATCATTAACATATAATTTTTTTACCATTCTTTCTTCATTCATTCTTTCCATATGTCCAAACCATCTAAATGATCCTTTCATTATTTTGTTCATGACACCATCATTCGCACCGCATTCACTTCTTATATTTTCATTCGACACTCTATCATACACAGACTATCCACACATTCGTCTAAGAGATCTCATTTCTTATTATTTTAATATATTATACTTATTATGTAGTGTGACGCAGCTCTAAGCTTTGCGCCCTTGAGGTGATTACATCACAAAACGGCGCTTTAAAAGTTAGCATATTATTATTTTTATTATTATTAACCATAGATGGATATAACGTCTCCTTTGATGGTGTCCTAATTGCGACCCGAATCCCAGCACGTCTCCAACTTCGTTGGAGGAACTACATTTGAAGATATTCTAGTGTAGAAAATTGAATAAATCTTTTTATTTTACATATTTTTAAAGTTTAGACCTTTAAAAATATGACCCTAAGAGGAATACCTGAAATTCTGAATATTTTCGAAGTTACAGCTATTTTTGTGACTCACTGACTAAATCGGTACGGCCGGACGAATGGACGATAGACGGCAGGCAAACTTTGATTACCTGGGAAAAGCCCGCATTATGAAAACTCTTTTGTACCCAATAAATCATTAGAAATCGACTTCGTGGAAGGTCGAAAATTGTATGAAGCTAGGATCGCTGGTTGAGAAAGTGTAGGTAAACACCCAAACTTTAAACGCGTTTATCCAAAACTGACTTTTTTCGATACAAGTTCTAATGTACCGATTTACTTGAAATTTTGCACAGAACTTTTTTTATATATCTGAGTATCGCATGAGGTAGTTTTTTTTTGAAAATTTTAGTTTTCACTATTTAAAAAAATATTCGAAGGTTGAATAAAAGGTCATTCTTTGCTTTCCAAAATTTCCCTACGACTTGCGATAACTACATCCTTCTTCTTTAAGAATTTTAAAGAGCAATTTTTCTCATCTTTCTTATTGTTTTTTTTTTTATTGCTGAAATATCATTTGTGAAAATATGGATGGTAAAAATATTTATAAGTTTTTTTTATAGCGCCCGAAAAAACACCATAAAATCGGGCGTCTAGACTAGAATACCCCCTTAACCGCCCTATACGTATCTTTGGGTTATTTTCCGAGAAACGTGCAAAAAAAACAGGTTTTTTATTAATGAAATTTAATTGTATATTAATTTTATTTTTTTTTAAATTACGAAACGTCAAATACTCGGCCGCACACTTCGCCTGCCCCTTGTAAAACTATCATATATTTACGAAGACTTGTACTCGAGTGTTGTTGGTACACGCGCGTATCCCTAACAGTTTGTACATTTTAGGTACATTACTTTTTCTCAAGCGCGTACGTGACGGGATAGCGCAGAATGGTACAGTCAAGGTGAACGTATCACGTACGTTCAAATACGTAGGGTGGTTTTAAAGAGACCGCCGGTATGACATACTTGTATATGCGTGTTGCCCAGGATTGGCAGAAATGGAAGCAGATGGAGGAGATGATGATGATTATCTAGTGTTGTGTATATTAATAATTATTCACATCGAATTTTTAATTGTATTATATTTTTATACTACGAATATATTCGTATAGGTTGAATTTTACTATTCGATATTCGAATAGTTGGAATCCCAAGTGCCAACCCACATAGAAGTGTATGTATGTATTATTTACGACTGCACATTGTGCTATTGTGAGGCTCAATAGTCACGCAGGCTTTGTAATGAAACATGCACCCTGCCGTGTGATTCGCTGACACCTCACAGAGACACTTACGATAAAATGGCCTATCTATGATGTTCGCCTAATTACTAAATAATGTATTTTTTAGATCCAATTTACGATCTATCATATCATACATATCATATCAGACCTGACCAAATTTGAGACCTTGAAAATTGTTCACAGAGTGACCATGGAAGATACAACAGACAGCAGCTACAAATTAACTAAAAATTCAGACATACACAAACACTGGACCAGGATCTGTGACAGATATCACTTACCGAATGCACGAACTAAAACAGGACAATCAAGGATATTGAACAATGGACTGAAACTTTACAATGAACTACTAAAAGACACAAGGAGTCTCACTACAACCCAATTTAAAATATACCTGAAACATTACATAATTAAAAGTAAGATCTAAAAATGTATCCATATAATTCAATTGTTTTTTTTTAAATAAATAAAATACCTACATTCGTAAGAAGCACTTAATTTGTGGTGTGGCATTATTAAAAATAATTAAAAAATACTTTTATCTTTTGTTTTTACACTAATTTATAGTATATTGTTTTATCGGACCAATCGGTTTCGCTCGCACTAATCCATCGCGCCTCTTCTCCGAAGGGGTAGGGAGGGAGAATAGCCAGTCACAGTGACCTATTTTGACATACTTCTCGAGCTTTCTCTACATTTATATCCGATTTGTCGGACTTATATTCAATATGGAAAGAATGGATGAGAGAAGAATGGTTTTAAAATTGCATATAAGCAGTGTGAATGGAGAAAGAAACCGGGAACGGCCGAGGTAAACATGTTATGACCAAATTCTATTTTTCATAACATTTATTTATACAAAGCAAAGATGGCACTACATAATGGAGTTCTAGTGCCAACCCTTATGTATGAAAGTGAAGCTTGGAGCTGGCAAAAAAGGATGAAAGTAGGATAAATGCCGTAGAAATGAGAACGACGAAATAAAGAAGAAATGTAAGGCAGATGATTGCATCATAAGTAAAATTAAAAAAGGATCGCTGAGATGGTTTGGACATATGGAACGAATGGATGAGAGAAGAATGGTTATAATGTGGTATACAAACAGTGTAAGTGGAAAGAGAAGTCGTGGAAGACTAAGGAAAGCATTGCATGACCAAATTTATCAAATACTGAAAGGCGGCCACATTCTAAGTCGGAAAGATCGACGAACGTGCATGTTACGATGTATGAATGTGGAGGAAGCAAGAGAGGTATGTTAGGATAGACGTATGGCGGTCCATCCTCTCTGGCCACCCATCCGAGAAGACGGCGTGATGGTTAGTTAGTTTGTTTTTTTATTTAATTTAAGGGGAATGATATGCCACATTTGATAATGCATTATTAAATCTTTTATGTATCTATCGGAATACTTCTTAAGTGTGAAGTAAAATTATAAGCACGCCCAATTTAATTCCGCTCTAATCTCGTCTTCCCAACCAGTCCACCTCGTCGCGTCCTAACCGGCCCTAACACACAATACCGATTGGGGATTATGTCCTCCTCTTCGTTTTGTATCCCACACGCGCTATTCCATTCCACCTTACTCCACACACTGAGATGACAAAAGCCTCCACCAATCTACCTGACTAAAACTAAATCACCATCCGAGTGGCCAGGGCTGTTTAAA
The DNA here is from genome assembly GCA_022606425.2 of Lepidostoma basale. NCBI lineage: Eukaryota > Metazoa > Arthropoda > Insecta > Trichoptera > Lepidostomatidae > Lepidostoma > Lepidostoma basale. The sequence continues at coordinate 1,087,270 of JAHDVF020000272.1, read as the reverse complement.
CATTACTCCGTAAACCAATTATAATATATTAATAAAATCAAATCAAATCAGTTTATTTTCTCAAAAGATATAAACTAAACTTAACTAACCGTCACGCCGTTTCTCCGGACGGGTAGCAGGGAGGATGGACCGACATACCGTTCCGTCCTGAAATACCTCTCTTGCCTCCTCCACATCATACATCGTAACATGCACGTTCGTCGATTTTTTCCGACTTCGAATGTGGCCGCCTTTCAGTATTTGATTAATTTGGTCATGCCATGCTTTCCTTGCTCTGCCACGAATTCTCTATCCACTCACACTGCTTGTATACAACATTTTAATCATTTTTCTCTCGTCCCTTCGTTCCATACGTCCAAACCATCTCGAGGGATCCTTTTTTAATTTTACTTATGATGCAATCATATCTGCCTTACATTTCTTCCTTATTTCGTCGTTCGGTATTCTATCATATATCGATTTCCCGTACATTCTTCTCAGTCATCGCATTTCTGCGGCATTTATTCTACTTTCATCATTTTTTGACAGCTCCAAGCTTCATTTCCATGCATAAGGGTCAAAATATATTATTAAACAAGAAAAATTAAAGTTTATGGCATCTGTTGAGAACAGGTACAATATAATACCAGGAACTTACTTATTGTAATGATGTAAAACTCCATATCATATTAATACGAATGAAAACGTCTGTTCTCTAGAAGTTTTATTATATTTTATGTGAATGACATGTTAAGCTTGTCTAAGGCATTATCAAATGCCAGGGACGCATGAGAGATGGTTCGTCTTTCGGAAGACTAGATTCTCTGTAAAGTAAATATTTGTCTTCTGAACAAACTTTCACTAATATGAAAGACGTCGATCTCTGAGAAGATTATATTCAGCTCACTGATGGCTCTTCCCACAGGTGTCACCAGAGGCAGGTTAAGATGGTTTGGACGCATGGAAAATATGAATGAGGAAAGATTGGTGAAGAAAGTGTGTATGTTAACGATGGAAGTGGAACTAGAAATAGTGGAAGACCGAGAAAAATGCGGCACAATAAAATGTCGGCCATGCGAGGAGTCAGCGAAATTGATGGACGTGCATGTCACGATGTATGAATGTTGAGGAAGCTAGAGAAGTCATTATTTCTTCCTCCTCATTTGGGAGACGACGCACAGTGGTCCGGATTTGGGAAACAGTGGACTTAGGAACCAAAGTCATTATTTCGATTTGAAAAAAATTGCTTGCTGTAGAAAATCTAATTTGTAACAATATTTGTCATGTTCAACTTTTCGTTATTTGGAGCTTAACATGGTTTAAAAAAATACAAACGAAAAAAATGTATGGAGTAAAATTGAATTATATTTTTTTCTCAATATATTTTAAATTGCTAGCAACGAAACTTTTTGTATATTAACGTATGTAATTAGTACTTTATGTCCATATTTTTTTCTTTCCAATATACTTGCTTGGTTGGCGTAAAATTGCAGTTGAACTTTAAAAAAAAAAAAATTATTTCACAACACAACAAATGTTTCTGCCAGAAGATTTGGTTGGGTGGTTATGATGCACAATTATTTCTTTATTACAAATAAGAAAACCAAAATTGCCTATCACCTCCAGTTTTTTAAATATTCTCCAAAAACTGCATTTTAAAGTATGAAAACCCATGCTTACAAATATAATGTTATTATAATGGAGTGCTACATAATAATTTATTTTATGAATGAGTCGTTACTGCAGTTTTTAAGAATTATACGAAACAAATAAATAATTATTAACACCTTCTTTATGGTAATAATTCACCGTTATGACTTTGTATTTTTATATTGTATTTTTTTAAACCATGTTAAGCTCCAAATAACGAAAAGTTGAACATGACAAATATTGTTACAAATTAGATTTTCTACAGCAAGCAATTTTTTTCAAATCGAAATAATGACTTTGGTTCCTAAGTCCACTGTTTCCCAAATCCGGACCACTGTGCGACGTGATGGTTAGATAGTTAATTTCAAATTTAATTTTTATCCGCACCCGTTGAAATTCCGGAATTTGTATGAAATAAAACGTTTTTTTGTTTATCTAAGCACCATTGGCGGTTATACGACTGTAGGCGTATATACGTATTATTTTTCACAATGCTTAGATATGGCATAATTTGTGGTTTATATTCAACAAAAATATTTATTAGTGATAACAATGACAGCAACACTTCTATCATTAGCGATAACAAACATAATTATTCCTTGTTCACACACAACAGGGCCAAACCTATTTAATACGTACTGTTTTTACTGCGGGAATTACGCACCGCCAATGTAATTGGAAAAGATTAACCCGAAATCGATATAATATTAATACACATTTGATATTTCCCTAACTAACTGTTTACCTTATGTAAAATTAATTTATTAGAACTAACTAACTAACTCTATATCGTGCCGTCTTCCCGAAGGTGTAGGGAGAAATAATGGACTGCCACACTTTTCTCTCGATTTCTGAATATTCATACATCGTGTCATTCACGTGCGTCGATTTCTCAGACTCGTGTGGCCGACATTCAATGTTTTATTTATTTGATCGTGCCACATTTTCCTTGGTCTTCCTCTATTTCTAGTTCCATTTACATCGATAACATCTACGTTTTTTTTAATACTATTGTAATTTTATAATCTTTTACAACGTTTTTAATTATTTGTTTTTTTGTTTTTGTTGCAGGTAATACAAAACTCCAAGATTATTCGTTTAATTATTGTTTACATACAAAACAATTTGGTGAGTAATATTGCATATATAATATATTTACGTATATGAAGGGAGAGGCTTTCGTCAGTATAATTCTTAAAACATGATATTAAAATTTCTGACGATATATATTTTTTCAATATGTTGAATTCCCCTGATAAGACGGCGGTCTCGTACCTAGTACCTAGTTTTAGTAAATGCCGCCTCACTGAATGCGTTTTCATCAAGTGAGAATTAGGCAAACCATCCCTAATTGGGGCATTTAGCATTTGCGGACCCTTTTTTGCATTGCATTATGAATAAATTAATTTGCACCTCGGATTGGCTGCCATTCTTCGTTTTTTCATCCATTTGTTTTTTTTTTCTCTTGAACAATATTTATCACACAATTTATTATATTTAATTTATTCTACAATATATTCACCATCACTTTAGGTTGTGGATTCACATTTGAAATACTTTTGAAAAAAATGTGTTGTGTGAAAAAATTAAATAATAAATAAGTTTCGGATTGTACTGCATTCGAATTAAAAATGATATATAATAAAGATATAGAACTTTCATACGTATTTAGTTTTATTCCACTTGATCTTTAGTTTTGACCAGTTTCGACCGGCAGCTACACCAGATGATGACGAAAACAAGTTTCAAATGGAATCAAATTAAATACGTTATCATTTTTTTATTTTCATTATTTACAATGAACTTCTACCAAGAAATTTCAATTAACAACATTAATAATTTCAATCAAAAATACATGTATATTTATTTATTACATTATACACAAATGAGAAATAACAAACGAAAAACATTTAGACGACTCATTTGAGAATTAAAAATTAAATAACGATATGAAACTAAAAAATATCAGAAGGATCACAAATATGTCAACGTCAGTGAGGCAACACTCATTCCATAATTTGTATATTAAAAATAACGCATAAATAATATTCGATTGGGTCGAGATAACCAAACCGCAGAGCTAAAAAGAAGAATTGGACTAAGCTGGGCAGCTTTCGGAAACATGAGTTACATCCTTGAAAACCGGAAAATACCAATCAACCTGAAACGAAAAGTCTATGAAGCCTGCGTTCTGCCAGTTGGTACTGATGGTCTTGAAACTGTTACATTGTCTAAACAAAGTGCCGATAAACTACGAGTGACCCAAAGAGCCATGGAAAGAGCCATGTTAGGAATAAGCCTAAGAGACGGAGTCAGAAACGATACGGTGAGAGAAAAAACAAAGGTCACTGACATCATCCACCGGGTGGCGACTCTAAAATGGCAATGGGCAGGTCGCGTAGCCAGAAGCTCAGATGAAAATTGGACAAGAAGACTGCTGACTTGGAGACCGTGGATGGCGAAGAGAAGTGCAGGGCGACCGCAACTACGGTGGAAGGATGATCTGAACAGACACGTCGGAATAACCTGGATGCAGTCTGTACAGGACAGAGTGACATGGAAGCGAATGGAAGAGGCCTTTGTCCAGGAGTGGACGGGAATAGGCTGAGGAAGAAGAAGAAGAAAAATATATCATGTTTATTTTATTGTAAAAGGGGTTAAATGGAAATGTATTCATAAAGATCTTAGGATAGTAATATTCCAATACTATTCACGATGCAATATAAAACGCAATTGCTTTTTGGGTTTTACATTGATTTATTTTTTACACAAGTTACACATTTGTTTCGCATTGCGAGGCCATTATCAAACTCTAAGTTTGATAATGGCCTTGAAAGACGAAACAAATTTGGAGTTTTTCAAAATAAAATCCACACCTTGAATACTATTCACCATTTCGAAATCGCTGTTTTTGATATTTTAAAATTAATGTCGAATAACTTTTCTATAAGTATATTCATTATTTTATTCACCAGACATGGTATATACGAGTATAATATTAATTTCTAGTCACTAGATTGGTTCTCGGGCCAACGCTCGGAATCACTTTCCCTTCGTTGTTTATGGTCTCTTCTTGTGTTCCTTGCGTTTTATTATTCCTGTCTCATTCCCCTACTCCCGCCATCTTGCCTCCCGCATACTAGCTTTTGTACGACTTCTAATTTACTCGATTTCTAAGGGTTTCTTATCATTTAATTTAAAAAGAATATATCCCAAACCCTGTAATTCCACGGAATATAATGTAGCGCCCCAAGGGAAGAGGTAGGCCCAAGTTGACATGAATGGGACTCATTTAAAGGACTCTCAAAAGTGATTGGATCCCATCAGATGCCACCCAAGACAGACAGTCCTGGAAACGCTATACAAGAAGAGCCGATCCCAAGGCTAGGAAGAAGAAGAGGTATCCTCTTTATCAATTTATTTATCCACATATTGTTTCTTGAACAACGAAGTAAAATTCCATTTTAAAACTAACTAACTAACCATCACGCCATTTCCCCGGAGGGGTAGGCAGAGAGGATGGATCGCCACAATGTTCTGTCCTGGAATACCTCTCGGGATTCCTCTACATTCATACATCGTACCATGCACGCACGTCGATTATTCCGACTTCGAATGTGGGCGCCTTTTAGTAATTGATTAATTTGGTCATGCCATGTTTTCCTCGGTCGTCCTCAGCTTATTTTTCCACTCACGCTGCTTGTGTACAACTTTTTAACCATTCTTCTCTCATCCATTCGTTCCATATGTCCAAACTATCCATGATGCAGTCATCTGCCTTACATTTCTCTCTTATTTCATCGTTCGGTATTCTATCATACAACGTTTTCCCGCACATTCTTCTTAGTGATCTCATTTCTACGGCGTTTATCCTGCTTTCATCCTTCTTTTGCCAGCTCCAAGCTTCACTTCCATACATGAGGGTTGGCACTAGAACTCCATTGTGTACTGCCATTTTTGCTTCTGTTGATATATTTCTATTTACAGTAATGACTTTGAATGCGCCATTTATTTTATTCCCAACACCAACCCTTCTTTCGATGTCTTTCTCCATTTTTCCGTCTCTTGTAAACATGCTTCCCAGATACGTAAATTCGGTAATTTGCTGTTTTTATGATATTTTAATAATAAAGTACTTGACGACATCGGAATTGTTATCGAGCAAAAATTCATTAATGTGCTACAAACATAAAATTTTAACAGTCTGATAATACAAAAACGAACATTAATACAATGGCCTTTACTGATGAAGAGAGATGGCCAGGGACAGAAGTCAGTGGAGGGCCGTTGTGGAGAAGGCCAAGTCCCACACCGGGATGTAACGCCGAGAAATGAATGAATGAATGTTTTCTAGATGTGTTATTATTGTATATGGGAATGACATGTTTCATCTTTCTAAGGCATTATAAAATGTCTATGTCCACATTTGATAATGCCTTAGAAAGGCGAAACATGTCACCCCCATCAACTATAATAAAACTTCTAGAAAACAGACGTTTTCATTCGTATTAATTATTTATCCATATGTTTCGAAGTTATTTAAACCTTCGTCATCACGAGTCTGATATAAATATGTTTATACCTGAAAGCCATGTCTTGTATAATTTTTTATCCGAAATGAGTTATAATGGTCATGTCAGATTTTGTCATTATAAACAGTTACTTCATATGCCATACGCTATATTTACTAACCGGAATCGTAACTAGGTGACAACGCTCGGCTCCTGATCTTGGTGACTAGGGTTCAAGCCTAGACACGAGCAGATTCCTTCGTTGTCATAATTAGCTTTTTTCTGCTCGTATTGAAAATTGTATAATAAACTCTAATATTGATTTGAAACCTTGGTCATAATATTTTTTAAACATTATTTTCATTAGACTGAGGGTCGTGTCAATCTACCACTGTAAGGTGTGAAAGTAAGTTTGATTAGTAAGGGAGCGCCTTTGAAGTGAATCTCTCACAAAAATGGCGCTATTTAAATCAGCATCATCCTCTGCACGCCAAAAGTAAACAAGAGGTAAACGAAATTAAATTGAATGTACCATGCCTTTAACATTGCATTAATAAAGATCTTCTGCTTAATGCTTACATTCAATCTTAATAGATGGCGCTAGTGTAGATTGAACTAAAAAATGTGAAGTGTTCCCCAACATTGTAGCATATATACATCTTCCAAAAATTTGTCAGACGTGGTGATCGTAAGAAGGGCGGAATGGGGAATGTTGTATTACATAAAGCGTGCGCTTAACCCAACCAATGACAAGTCATTAGTCCTGTAAACGCCTCGACCACCATATTCTGTTTCCAATTTACACATTCGTCTCTATTGAGATACAATTAATCCTTAGAAATTAAATTGCTTGAAAGTATTGAAGTATTCAGGGTCAGTGACACAATCACCTGTATAGCTAACCACCCCTGAGATCATAAAACACCTCGTGATTTGTGGTCAAATTTGTTTTACGATTCTCGCATCCTTATACCTTTTACAACGGCCATTTAAATTTATCTTAAATCTATTTATTGTTTCATGAATAATGATGTAAAACTCCATATTAAATAATGAATACGAATGAACACGTCTGATTTCTAGAAGTTTTATTATAAATCACGTAAGTTCATAGTACTGATTTTGAGAGAAGGGTGCTGCGCAGAATTTTGTTTTCTGAAGAGTGCGGCATAATGACGAGCTGTACAATATTTACAAAGCTCCCAGTCTCTCCACACAGGTCATACTGAATATACTGAGATGGGTCGGTCACATGCAGAGGATCCCGTCATCGCGAACCCCAAAAAGATTGCTGAAGTGGCACCCAGGTGGCAGAAGACCAATTCTACGACCAAGGCTGCGACGGGAGGATGAATATGGGAGAGATGGGGCGAAATTGTTAGGAGTGTCGGATTGGAGGGTTGAAGCGGAAGACAGGAGTGTTCTATGTGGGTGTTTTTATTATGCAAAAAAATGATGCAATTTTACGCAGTAAATAGTGTTTGTATATTGGAGATTGAACGAATTCTTGGACTGTGTCTCTGTGCCCGTTTTTGTTTACAGTTTCGGTTGGTTCATTTGTATCGTTAGTAAGTAATTGCTTTGTTGCAGTTTTAAAATGGGCAGTATTTCCCAGGTAGCCATAACCAATTGAAATGTTAACTGTTGAAACAAGTTGCCGGGAGTTGCGTTCTTTTATTATTATTGAAATTTAATTTTAAACCCACTGGGGGCTGGTGCTTAAGCGAACGCGTAAATTTTGCAAACTCACCACACGCGGAACACTCCGTAGCTCGTCAAATCCAGAATGCCTTTGTTACGATAAAAAAGTGGCGGGAAACTGCCATTTTATCCGGATCAACGAAAACAATCCGGTGGCAAGTTAGCAATACGCACTTACCCACATTTCATGTCTGTCTCAACTAACTAACTAATCATCAAGCCGTTTTGAATGTGGCCGCCTTTTAGTATTTGATTAATCGATTAATCACGACGACCTTCGTGGCAGAGTGGTAAGAGCTCTGACTTCCATACCGAAGGTCCCGGGTTCGATTCCCGGCGATAGCAGCGTGATTTTCACACTGTATTTGGTCTGGTGTAGAATTCACGTGACATTAAAATGGCGATAGATTGGCTACCAGTCACATGTCACGAGAATCAGTATAATAGCTAAAAAATAAATAGTATAGAGTTCAAGTAGTACAGGGTTCAAACGACCTGTTGTATACATAAAAAAAAAATAATAATAATAATCTGCCATATACAGGTATATTTCTTCCTTGTTTCGTCGATTGGTATTCTGTCGTACGAGTATATCGTTTTTCCCGCACATTATTTTCAGTGATCTCATTTCTACGGGATTTATCCTACTTTCATCCTTCTTTTCCCATGTCCAAGCTTCACTTCCATAGATACAGGTTGGCACTAGAACTCCATTGTGACTAACTAACTAACCATCACGCCGTCTCCCCGAAGGGGTAGGCAGAAAGAAACGACTGCCACACTTTAACCGATGCGGCACTCTACCCTTCTCTTTTCCGCGGGAGACGCGGTATTATGGGTTGCGAACCTCATCGCCACCAATAGGCATCTCTCGCGCACTCTTCGATCGTCCAACGTTCACAAAATAAATCTAAAACAAATAATAAATACAATTGTCATCCCTCCTCCCAAACGAGAACATGCAGAGAAAACTAGGGAAAAGAGCGTCAACGGTCACCGAATATCGGAGGAAGCGATCTAAGGTGTTCGACGGTCCGGCCACTTTCATCACCGCGTACCTGACCTACTTTCCGGAACCTTGCCGAGTTCTCTCGCGCTTCTGCGGCTCCAGGATCCTTGTGAGAATAGCTCACCAGAAGGCAAGTCCAGCAATGCCGTCAGTCAGGAAAGGTGACACTTCATTGCGTATTGCCATATTTCAGTGGATATATTTCTTTTTGCGCTGATGATTTTAACCAAGTAAACAAGGCAGCTGCAATCTCTGGGGCTCTAAAATCCACAATATGGAAAAAAAAAAGACATGGCCATAAAGAGTAAGATGTGAATCTATAAAGCTTGCGTAAGATCAATAATAACATTTGGCGTCGAAGCAAGGGCAGACACAGTAAGGACCAAACAAGTTTTGAAGACTTCCGAAATGATGACACTGAGGACGATAGCAGGTAAGACACTGAGGAACACCAGAATAAGAGAGATATGTGAGGTTGAGGATATTATAAGATGGAGCAGACAGCGAAAAAGGGACTGCTACGGTCATGTTCAAAGAATGGACACCACCAGACTCCCCTATACTGCATTGCATCCCCTATACTTCTTTTCTCAATCTTCATAAACGATGTCGCGAAAGCAATACACTTCTCGCGATTTCTTTTATTTGCAGATGACTTAAAACTTTTCTTAAAAATAACAACATTGGAGAACTGTTTGCGTTTGCAATCCGATATTGACAGGATTGTTGACTGGAGCAAGCGCAACCAGATTTACTTCAACATATCCAAATGTGTTATAATGTCATTCTCTAGGGCGCACTACATTACATATCATCGATATTCCATGAGTAATGAGAGCCTCAAACGTGTATGTACTGTCAGAGATCTTGGGATAATTTACGAGAGTCGATTGACATTTCGTGCTCAGATCGAGAAGGTATGTGACGTTTCGTTAAAGATGCTGGGTTTTGTTCTTCCAACTGTTAGGGTTTTCAGAGATACCCGGGTCCTTAGAACTCTGTATAACTCCTTAGTCAGAAGCAGACTCGAGGGAGGTGCCGTGATATGGAGTCCTCATGAGGCTCAGTATTCTCTCATGTTGGAGAGGGTTCAAAAGAAATTCTTGAGAGCCCTCTACATGAGAGAGTACGGGGTATATCCTTGGCTCTATCCAACGGCATTTCTCTTGGGTATGCTGGGGTATAACTCCCTCGAACTAAGGAGGGAAGGATTACTAACATCACATTTTTACAAACTGATTCGGGGCTCTATTGAGAACCCCTATGTTCTGGAGCAAATAGGTCTTTTTGTTCCTGATAACTACCTGCGACAGCGCCGACATCAATTGTTCTTTACTCCGTCACGCAGAACCAACCTGCCTTTGGTGATGCCAGTAGGAAGAGCAATTCGGACGCTGAATCTTATCATCTCGGATTTGGACATTTTCAGTGTCAGTGAGGCAGTATTCATAAAAAAAATATTGCAAACTCTGGAAAGAGTACTGCCTCACTGACGTCGACATATTTGGATTCCTTCTGATATGTATGATTTTTTTGGTCTCATGTTGTTTTGTTTTTTTATCTTTATAATACCGATTTGTGTCCAAATGAGTCGCCTAAATGTTTTATCGTTTGTTATGTCTCATTTGTAAATGTATAAATAAATAAATAAATAAATTGCATAATCAACCTCATGGGACTCATCCTCGTGGAAGACCTCCTAAAAGATGGAAGGACAGCTGGGAATCTACCTCACAGGAGGAGCAACACTCTGAAGAACAGACCACATAGGTCTACAGTAAGGAAGAAGAAGATTGATGATTTTGCAAGCGCCATTTAACTACATACTTAACACGTTTATTGTGTAATTTGCTATTTAATTGCGTATATTTTTTATCCATCTGCGACCAATCAGACAATGATATTTCATGTCCGTTGGTGCGCTTTGCTTATAAGCATTCAAGCACTTACTCATCCCATATAAAAGTTTACAAAACGTAATAAATATCCCCCAGTCTGTTGAAAATTCGTTTTCGAGCCCTTCAAACTCGGTGTATAGCGCAATTTTATTTACGTTTATTTATTTTTTTATTATCCAGTTTTATAACGCATCAATTCCCAGATATTGTTTACGACCTTTAAGCCATTTGCGTGTTTAAAACTGTGAAAGATGAGTTTATCCTTGTGCCGGGACGACGTTCCACAAAACACAATACTTTGTTGTGTTTGGGTTCATAGATCAAATTAATTAAACTGTTTTTGTTCTCGAGTGTTCTCAAACGAAATGACGAAGCGGTTTTACCGAAGAATCCTCTTAAGTTTTCTATCATCGCCTCTGGGAGCATCTTCAGATTTTTTTGTCGTTTTATATACATAAAATAAAAGTCTATCGAAAAAAGCAAAGATGGTAATGCACAATGGGGTTCTTGTGCCGACCATCATGCATGGAAGTGAACTCTGGAACTGGCAATAGAAGGGTAGGAGTAGAATTAATGTAGTAGAAATGAGATCTCTTAGATGGATGTGTAGTAAATCTGTATATGACAGCGTCAAATGCAAGTATAAGAGAATCGTAGAATTAATTAATAAGAATGAAAACGTCTGTCTTCTTCCGGACGTCTTCAATTCAATTCCGAAATCTTGACATTTGATAATGTCTCAGAAAGGGTAAAACATGTCATTCCATTTAAAATTTAATAAAACTCCTAGAAGACGGACGTTTTTATTTATATTAATTATTTAATATGGAGTTTACAGATGGATGATGGTACAATTAATGCAGTAGAAATGAGATCTCTGAGACGGATGTGTGGTAACAGATTAATTATTTAATATGGAGTTTTACATCATTATTCAAGAAACAATAAATAATCATGGAATTGGCAATAGAAGTATGGGGTTACAATTAATGCAGTAGAAATGAGATCTCTTTGACGGATGTGTGTGACAGAGAAGAATTGAATTCAGTGCGAATGAAAGTGTTACGAACAAAATAATGAAAGGGTCATTATGATGGTGTGGACACATGGAAAGAATCAATGAAGAAAGAATGGTGGAGAAAGTATATGTTAACGATGTAAACGGAACAAGAAAGAGAGGAAACGTGGCACGATCAAATTAAGAAGATCTTAAATGTCGGTCATGTGAAAATTAACTGATTTTCTTTTCTTCTTCTTTTTTGTTGAATCGCTCTTTACATCATGACAGCATGAGCCAAATCGATGTAAAAACTAACTTACTAACTAACCATCATGCCGTCTCCCCGGAGGGGTAGGCAGAAAGAATGGAACGCCACACTGTTCTGTCCTGACATACTTCTCTCGCTTCCTCTACATTCATACATTTTGACATGCACGCACGTCTATTTCTCCGACTCCTCACGTGACCGACATTCAATATTTGATTTGATCGTGCCACGTTTTCCTCGGCCTTCCTCTATTTCTAGCTCCGTTCACGCCGTTTACATACGAGTATACCTTCTTTACCATTCTGTCTTCACTCATTCTTTCCATGTGTCCAAACCATCTTAATGTTCCTTTCCTTATTTTGTTCATAACACTTTCATTCGCACCACATTCACTTCTTATACTTGCATTTGTCACTCTATCATATACAGATTTGCCACACATTCGTCTATTTGCCACACAAATCGATGTAAAGGGTATTATTATAGCTATCATAGTGATTCTCGTGACATGTGATAGGTAGCTAATCTATCGCCATTTTATTGTCTCGTGAATTCTACACCACACCATAGACAGTGTGACAATCACACTGCCCTCGCCGGGAATCGAACCCGAAACCTTCGGGGTGGCAGTCAATGCACTTACCACTCGGCCACGAAGGTCGTCGATTTTTTTTGATAGTTCATTGTTTTAGCCGAAACACTATGATACTTCAACATTATTTAAAACACTGTTATAATATCACAATTTCTTTTTTTTACTGAGTGTCGCGACAGCTATTTCGCCAACCGATGTTGGCATCATCAGGTGTTACAATAAACTAAGTCCAATTTATTGATGATGCCAACATCGGTTGGCGAAACAGCTGTCGCGACACTCAACAAAAGAAAAAAAATGTGATATTATAACAGTGTATTAAATTTTAACAGTAATGATTTGATTTGATTTCAATTAATTGTTTTTTTTTATCTATCAGCATCGTAAATTTTACCTCCTTTGGAGCACCCTTTCGGTATTTATCACTCTGCCTGTCAATCGTATTGTGTTCTTTTTGTGTCTCGGTTGTACGTGTCTCATTGTGTGTGGGTACGGGCGCCGCGTTTGGAGACCGCTGCATCGTCTCTTGAAGAATGGAGTATAATTATACAGAACGTGCGTCAGCATAAAGCAAAAGTGCGCCACCAACACGGCCGCCAGTTCACACACTCTTCTAATAACACCGATCCTACTCCTGCATCACCGTGATATGTGCTAGTGATGGGAAATCGAACGATTCAAATAATTACAATTGTTAAGGATTAATTGTATCTCAATAGAGACGAAGATGTAAATTGTTTTTTGGAAACAGAATATGGTAGTCGAGGCGTTTACAGTACTTATGACGTGTCATTGGTTGGGTTAAGCGATCGCTTTATGTTAACAACATTCCCCATTCCTCCCTTCTTACGACCACCACGTGTGGACAAATTTTTTGAGAGATGTATATATGCTACTATATTAAGAAACACTTCACATTTTTTTAGGTCAATCTACACTAGCGCCATCTATTAAGATTATATGTAAGCATTAAGCAGAAAATCTTTATAAATGCAATGTGAAAGGCTTACGCAATTATCATACTGCTAGACAACGCCTGGCGATCCAATCTCCAATTTTTATGCTTTTAACTTGGACCAGTTTTTATACAATTTGTTTTTGAATGTATACAAATACTTGTAGACAAATACTGGATTTTACCCATTGCGGGTTAATCATTTTAAATCATTTTTAACAATTTACATCTTCGTCTCTATTGAGATACAATTAATCCTTAAAAATGATTAACCAGCAATGGGTAAAATCCAGTATTTGTCTGTATTTGAATACATTAAAAAACAAGTTAAAATTGTTCTCAAATTACTAAGTACGCTCCCAACAGTACAAACGTACAGACGATTTCATAATTATAAACAATATAGATAAAACTTTGTGTGATAATTTTGAGGCCGTTGATTGGTCCCGTGGGATTATTAGTATACTTAGATTTTTAGATTAAACTTCGATCTAAACATTTCGAGATAAATTGTCTTTTATTAATAAAACATATAATTTCATATATCCCGGGATCCTTGGTATGTTCGTATCTCGTATTATCTCTTCTAACAATGTTTCAGAGATCGTTGCAAACTCCAACTTCAGGGTAGTTGTTGTTGATGCTAAAACGGTCTGTTTATTGTTTGTTTTAACACCGTTTGATTTATTTTACGCGACAGCTGTTTCATCAACCAATGTTGACATCATCAGGTGTTACAATAATACGTCAAATTTTCGTGATTTTTCGAATCTTTATGTGTATTTGTTCCTATGTCAATTTAAATTATTTCTTTCATATAATTTTGAAGTTCGTGCTGAAATCGAGTTAGGTACCTAAATATTTAAATTAAAATAACGGTTAGTTACTATTTATAGGATAAAATATTAACGGTGGAAAATATAATAATAATAATAAAACAGTAATTAGAAGGAACAATTACACATAGTGTAGAGTCAAAAACGATGAGACATAGTAAATTACAAACGATAAATTTTGATTTAAATCAAAATTTTGGCAGATTTAAGTTTACTTTTTTTAACATTTTAATATACTAGTACATACTTACTTATACGAATTCTTGGCAAACAAACGAAAACATGGCTCCCTAAATTTTGGTCATGTCATGTGTTTATTTATCTCCCTCGACTTTTACAATCTATTTACAAATCAAAACGCGTATTTGCTAAATCTAATGAATATAGAGAACTCGTAAAATCTTAGTTAATATATATAAATGATTAAGTATTTGTTATAAGAAAATCATGCATTAGGCAAATTCTATGGCTCTCCTTTTGCGTAATACCGTGTTTTTGTTTCGATATTTATTCGAATCGATCATTTAATTTTATCGATTGTAGCATTCCCATTACTATTGTGAACCCACGCCGCAGAGAATTGTGTGTAAGGTCCTAGATGCACTTTTTCGTTCTTGTTTATTTTCTATGCTGTAGGTGGCATAGCATTAATGTACATCGACTTCACGTAGCATCGATATATTTCCCAACTGTTAACTTTTTGATGCATGAGTTTATTTATTTTGAAATTTTTTTAATACGCCGTTTTGTAAAATTAATTACTCCAAAGTCGTACTAGGAATCGACTGACCGAACAGCGCAGTCTTCAGTATTCTCTTAACCAACGAGAACCTGAATGTCGTACGGTCTACATTGGGATCAGCAAAGCCTTCTGCGATTGGTAGATTGCCTGTGCCAAATCGCTATCTTCGCACAAACTTTAGGGACCGAGCTTTCGCGATAGCCGGCCCTTCAGACTGCAACAATCTTCCAGAATATCACAAGTGCATTGAAAACCCGTCAGAGTTTAGATCAAGAATATAAACTCATCTTTTTTAAATGATATTTTCCTGATGTAAATTTTGATCGTCTGTGTCAGGCGCAGCCCTCGTATAAACATCTATTGTTTTTTTTTTACAAATTTTATATAAACATTTCAATAGTGTCAGTGAGATGATTAATTCATAAAAACGGTGCTTCATAAATCATCAAATTTATTATTGTTATATTAATCAATGCATTGAGGTTTTGTGTACCATAACCAGAGATATAATTCAATCCAAAACATAGACTTTTAAACCAATTAAAGTAATATGATTTTTTCTCTATTTATCACATTCTCAGGACAGCGTCTCGACACAGGCAATCTGCACATCGCAGAAGTAAAGGTTCGTAATGTATCATAGATTACCTTGCATTCAGGCTCGCGATAGTGCAGAATTCAGATACTCGTATATAAACATTCATTGCATTGCAACATGCATTGCATTGCAATATTAATTGCATTCCAACACCCATTGCATTGAAACATCAGTTTATCAGTTTATTTCAGTTTATCAGTTTATTTCACTTCATCAATAGACATTACAAAATTAATTTTTAAGGCATCTATTGAGAACAGGTAAAATAATATATTGGTAAAATAATAATATACTACCAGAAACGCATGAGAGATGGTTGAACATTAGGAAGACAGGATACCCTCCAGAATTAAGAGTATTTGCCTTCTGAACGTACTTTCACTGATATGAAAGACGTCGATTTCCGAGGAGACCGCGTTCAGCAGATTGATTGCTCTTCCCACCGGTGTCACCAGAGCCAGGTTGGTTCTAGCGGCGGATAGGTAAAACAATCTATGCTGGCGCTGTCGGAGATATCTGTCGGGAACAAAAAGACCTACATCCTCCAGCACGGCTGAGTTTTCAAAATATCCCCTAAAAAGCCTAAAGAAATGGGTTATGAGAAATCCGTCTCTTCGAAGCTGCAGAGAATTAGACCCCAACATTCCCAAAAGAAACGCTGTGGGATAGAGCCATGGATAGCTACCATACTCCTTCATGTAGAGATACCTCAGAAATTTTTTCTGAACCCTCTCCAGCATAAGGGAATATCTCGCCTCGTGCGGACTCCATATCACAGAACCACTTTCGAGTCTGCTCCGAACCAATGAATTGTATAGTACTCTGAGCACATTGGGATCTCTGAAAACCCTTCCGGTTCGAATTATGAAGCCCAACATCTTCAGCGCAATGCCACAAATTCTCTCAACATGAGCATGAAAGGTTAATCTACTCTCATAGATGACCCCGAGATCTCTCATAGTGGATACATGTGCCAACTGCTGGTTATTCATCGTGTATCTATGATATATAGTTCTCCGTGCTCTCGTAAAAGATAACATTACGCACTTAGAGACATTGAATTTCATATGATTACTGTGACTCCAGGTAACAATATTATTAATATCCGACTGAAGGCGTAGACAGTCGTCAGGATTATTTATGTCTAGGAATAATTTCAGGTCATCGGCAAATAAAAGAAATCGCGAGAAGTTTATTACCTTCGCAATATCGTTTATGAATATAGTGAAGAGGAGTGGGCCAAGGTTCGAACCCTGTGGCACCCCTGAATAAACAAAAAAAGGTTCCGATTGAAAAATTCCGTACGAGACGAATTGTTTCCTCCCCTCAAGGTAACTAGTGAAAAGCATAATAAGTTGAGAAGAGAAACCAATTTGAGATAGCTTTGTTATAAGAATGTCATGGTTCACAGTATCAAATGCCTTTGAGAAGTCATTATATGAACAGTCAACTTGGTGACCATTGTCCAAGGCCCTTGTTATGTATTCTGTGAAGACCATGAGATTTGTTTCAGTAGAGCGCCCCTTCCTGAACCCATGTTGTTCTGTTATAATATATGGGTCAACTCTGGGAAATATCAATTTATGTAGAATAGATTCGAATAGCTTGGCTGGAGCCGACAGTATTGCTACAGGTCTGTAGTTTTCGACTGACTCTTTTGTTCCGCTCTTGAAGATAGGACTGATCCTAGAAACTTTCCAGAGATCAGGAAAAGTATTTGTACTTAACGATAGGTTAAATAAAAAGTACAGCGGATATATTAAGAGCTCAGAGCAGCCTTTGAAGAAGAAGATGGGAAGAAAATCCGGACCAACCGAGTGCGAATTCTTCATTGCTTTGATGGATGATTTAATATCATTTGTGTCTATGTTAGATATGTCAAAGCTATGAGCGCACTTACTGGTATTCGAACCGGTCGCTGAATTTAAATTAAGCCGCGGGGGAATATTGCTATAGACAGATTGAAAGTGCTTAGCGAATGCGTTCGCTATGTTTGCGCCCTCAACCTCTCTATCCCCATGCATCATGGTATTTAGGATGCCACCGTCTTTACGTAGGCTTTTTATGTAGTTCCAGAAAGTCCCGGGGTCATTCATAAGATCGCCCTCAATGGTGCTTACATATGCTCGAAAGGCTGACCGAACATTCCGTCTCACCACCGAGCGGTGCTTGGCATTGTAACATGCATTTCATGCAACGTCTTAAAGACCGTCCAATAGATCACATTTTTCATTATTTTTGGACATTTAAGCCAATGGAGTTCCCTAAGATGTTGCGTTAATTAGATTATGTTGACTTCAAACTTTCTTGGGTAAACGCTATTTTAAGTTCATAAATGTACCAGACAATTATATATTTTTTACTTTAAATGAAAGAAGTTTTGAAAATTCCATTCAATTACTTACGTATTTTTTTTCTTCCACATCGATACACAGGCAGGGTGCGGAGAACAGAGAGGATTGGAGGCATTTTTAGCCACGGGCAGCTTCATAGATCACGACCCTCAGTAATGAAGAAACGAAGAAAGTAGAAGAAAAAAATACTAGAGCAGCATGAGAAATGAATCGACTTTAGTAAGACGAGATACAATATAATATTAAGAGTATTGCATTTGAACCTACTTTCACTAATTTGAAAGGCGTCTATCTCCGAGGAGATCATGGTCAGCAGACTGATTGCTCTCCCCACCGGCAATAATCATAATATGATTACACTTTGCATTAACCGATATAATTGCACTATGCGTAAATTTTTTAATTAGCAGTATCCGTATTATTAAATGGTGGGTGTTAATCGAATGGGCGTGTCCTCCCTTTTTAAGTGACGTCACGGAGCGCGTAGGCGCCATTTTGTTTCGGCGGTTTGCCGCGTTTTTTCCCTCACATTATTCCGTGCACTTTCTTGCATAATTCTTAATACCTAAGCTGTAACGACGATGAACTCGCAATTATTCGAGGCAACGTATATTTTTCTTTTGACGAGAGTAAAAACTGACGCTGTACTTGGCATATGTATAGCGTCACGCCACATCTCGGCAGATGTAAGTGGTATATTTTTAAAATTACGCCATTTTGAATAGCTGCATCTAATTAATTCAAAACTACGATGATTGTTAATTATTAAATATACATATAACCGATTGTGTCTAAATTATTTGATTGATTTCTTCTTATTTGATTGTTTTGTTGACTGATAAGGCTATATCAGTCAACCAAACAAAAAGTCTCACTATATCTAGGCAACCTACAAGATGTAAGCTTACTGTTATGATATACCTGTGGAGCAAGTAATGAGTTTCAGATATTTGGGAGAAGAGAACTGCAGCCAAAATGACCTTTATACCGAAGTACGAGAACAAGTCAGTAAAGCCTCTGCTGTGTCAGGATGCCTGAAGAATCTAGTCTGGAAGAACAAGCACATGCGTATCGACAGGAAGATCAGAATTTATAAAACATGTGTGCGACCTATCATGACGTACGCTGTAGAGACGCGGGCCGACACTGTGCGAACCAAGGGACTACTAAGAACATCGGAGATGAAGGTCCTAAGATCAATTACTGGAAGAGCTCTCCGAGATCGTGTCCGCAACGTAGACATAAGAAAAACTTGCGAAATAGAGGATATCGTTCAGTGGAATAGATCCAGAAGAAGATACTGGAGGGACCATGTAGCCCGAATGGATGGTGACAGGCTTGCATATACAGCCGCTTATGAAATCCCCTCCGGACACCGCCCACTTGGAAGGTCGCCTAAGAGATGGAAGGACAGCTGGATCTCATCATCCGACGAGACATGATTTTTGTGCCACAGATCTTCAGATGTATTAAAAGAAGAAGAAGAAGATTTATTCTTCTTCCGGTGCCTCCCCTCAACGTTGGTGATCACTGCAACGAAGATATCTCTGTTCTGTGTCACTTGGAATAGGTTCACAACTCATTCTTATACATTATCTTATATTAAGCAGCCAGGACAGCTGCCTTCTACCAACTCGCCGGCGTCCCTCTATTTTGCTCATCATTATCAGCCGAAGGAGGTGATATCTTTCTCCCTTTAGATTGATTTTATTAATTTGATTAATTCTATTTCGAGTTGGTCATTAATCAAAAATAAACGAAAAGTTATTAATCGTCCTTGTAGTCGCCCTCCCTCCACTTTGCCCGTGATGATGAGCTTTTCAAGGTTGTCCTGATCTCTCGTGGCTATGTGTTCAAAATATTTCAACACTCTCTGAGAGCACATCCGCGAGAGTCTATTCGAATTTTGCTGAACTGCCTAAATGATATGATTTATTTTCGCTCTTTTTTTTTAAATTTAAATTTCGTATTTTTTTTTCTATCGTGCAAAGCCGGTATTATACAGTCCAATCTCCCGCAGAAAGTTAGCAGTGTGTGAGTATAATCTGCATAAGTACTACCTATTATATATATAATGATCATTGTCAAGTGATCCCCCCTCCAAGGTCCCGCACCGACAATCGCCGTCCACGACCTAACTGGGCGCCTCGCAGAACACTCCGTGAGAAATACAAGATCTTTGCTGCAAATAATTGCAAGTTCGTTACGAGAAATAGTTGCAGCAAACTTAGTCAGTGACAGCACGAAGTGGACATATTTGTTTTTATTGTTTCTTGAACAATTATGTAAAACTCATTATAATTATAAATAATAATAACAAATGAAAACCTAATGAGTTTACTGAAATCTCTTTATGGAAGTTCATTTTAAATAATAATGAAATATCTTCTATATTTTATTTTATAATATTTTAAATGTGTATGGAAGCGAAGCATGGAACTGGCAGAAGAAGGATGAAAGCAGAATAAATGCGGTAGAGATGAGATCCCTAAGACGTATGTGTGGTAGAACGATATACGACAGAATCTCAAATGCTGATATCAAAAAGGAATGTAGAGCGGAAGAAGGTATTATGAACAAAATTATGAAAGGATCGCTGCGATGGTTCAGATATATGGAACGCATGGATGGAGAATGAATGGTTAAGAAAATATACGTTAATGATGTAAATGGAGTACGGAGTCGAGGCAGACCGAAGAAAACATGGCATGACCAAATTAATCACATTTTAAAGGTTGGTCATGTTAGAAGTCGGAGGAATCGACGTGCGTGTATTACTCGATGTATGAATGTGGAGGAAGCTAGAGAGGTTTGTCAGGATAGAGTAGTGTGGCGGTCCATTCTCTCTGCCTACCCCTGCGGGGAAACGGCGTGATGGTTTGTTGTCGTTGTTAAATATGAATCTTCATAATATGTATCACGGAAGGACTGGTTTTCCGAAACAAGTCTATGTAATTTTTTTAATGTTAGTGTTGTATATACAAAGTACGAATATATAAAAAAGAAAAAGAAATAATGAAATAATTTTTATTTTAAACTCGAGTACTTCCACTTTTCTTGTTGTTTAGACAACGACCGGACAGCCTGGTCTGCCGATGCCAGCCTGGTGAAACCAGTCGCGGTCGAAATAAAAACAAAAATGGAAGTTCTTATTCTCCTTCTTCTGATTGTAGACCTTGCGATCTGTTTATATAGGATATCAACTTTCCTCCTGTGATGAAGACGACCAGCCTCCTCTCTTACTCTGGTGGTCGTCATGATAGTCGACGGCACTCTGGAGTCTCGTGCATCACGATCTTAGGAATTCTTGCTGGATCCATTCTCTCGGTGTGGTCTCTCCAGAATCGTTATAAATCGCTACTCTTTTTTGTTTAATTATTATTCTACAAATAAAAACAACTGTATTTTAAATACTATGTTACAACTGTAGTTTTAAATACTATGTTATTATTATTTTGTTGAATAGCTCTTTAATATCGCGAGCCAAATCGATATCGGTGGGAGAAAAATAATATCCAGAGTGTTGAAATCCAATATTTCTGTGAGAAGCAGTTATGGAGATTAACGAAATGTTTCGCCTTGCTAATTTATTTCATAAAAAATCATTTAATAATAACTTATCAAAGCAAAACATTTCGTTACCATTAAAAATATAATTATGCTTCTAGAAAACAGATGTTTTTCTTTGAAAATTCATTTTTGATTTTTTTGTTTTTATTTCAATTATTCCGATTCCACGGTGTGAAAGATGCCTCAATCAGTCAAAAGTAGAAGTTATTATAATGAAACACAAAATAACATATAAATATAAACTTAAAATAAAAAAAAGTTCCAAGAAGAAACCACCTTGAATACAGTCCGTTCTAATTTCACGAATTTGGATTTCATACTGGATCTATTCAATTCAATAAACTTCTTAATTTAAAGTTCATAGAAATGGTAGAAAATATAATTTTTTTTTTAAATGTATATTTAGTGAAAATCCACTAATGTTTGTGTGTTCAACCGATTTCGGCAGCTCGCCGCCATCTTCTGGCGAAGAAGAAGAAGAAGTTTTTTTTTTCATTATTTAGAATGAATTTCTACCGTAAATTAATAAAAAATGTAACGTCAGTATCTTATGTCGAAAATGTGAATAAAAAAATGTGAATTAACCCATGTTTTTTTACATTGCGCCAATGCTACTAACCGATAGTTATCAAATACCTTGAAAGTTATCAATTTTCATTACATCCATTCGATTCAATATTTTCCAACCATTAAATATAAGATTTATTATGCAAATTACATCATCGCGTTTTCATATTTCACATAGAAATTATTTATAAAAAAAAAACTTGTTTATGTGAAGAATCCTATTCGTCTTAACTATTATTTTATATGGGGTCTGATCTAAAAGCAACGTACATTTTTATTTGTCAAAATTAATATTCAAATCAAATCAGTTTTTTTCATCAACAGACATTATAAAATTAGGGTTTAAGGCATCTTTTGAGAACAGGTAAAATAATATATTGTATATATTATACTACTAAAAACGCATGAGAGATGTTTCGACATTAGGAAGACAAGATGCTCTCCAAAATCAAGAGTATTTACCTTTTGAACGTACTTTCACTAATATGAAAGACGTCGATCTCCGAGGAGACAATCAATAAATGTTGTGTTAACTTATTAGTTGAATTAAATTAAATTATTTATTAAGTTAAAATGAATACTCAAAATGAACTAAGTTTAATAAATGTGCAAAAATTATAATGTAAAAATACATTGAAATGAATTAAATTCACGTGGCGGCAGCAAGGTATTTGGTTTGCGGACACGTGATACTATGCACAATGGACATTGAGAAAAACATTCAATTTCTAGATTCAGGCCACAAACACCCAAGTATTGGGCCTTGTGATTTGTTGATCGTCATGGCGAATAACACAGCGCAACAGAGTCAATGATTTGAGGCAAGCGTTTATTTCATAGCATCAAAAAAGCCGTTCCGTACAAAATGTGTGAGAATATGTTTTTTTTGTGATTTTTTTTCGATGTCTTAATAGTTATTCTGCTATTCGGGACTGAGAAAAATTCAACAAATCAAAGATCTTAAAAATCGGTCCAGGCGTTCTTGAGTTATAAATGGTGTAACTAACACAACTTTGTTTTATATACGAGGATCGCCGAATAGCCTTTGGCACACAAAAAACGAATCACGGAGCGTACTTCACACCTCGCGGGCGATGCGATCGGGAGCTCCATTCTTTACGGCTGCCAAACCGGTACTGACTGTCGCAGCGGGTTCGGCTGGGTGGGGATGTGGAGGGGGAAGACCAAGCTACGATCCAGTGTTGCCGGATCGCACGTAACAGCGATCCGCGCGCCCGTGGCAAACAATAAACATATTTTACGGACAACCCTCGTAAATAGATATTCTCGTACTCTTTTTTGATGACCTACGAGTTTTTGAATATTAATATTTTGTTTTTTTGAATGTATACAAATACTTGTAGACAAATACTGGATTTTTACCCATTGCGGGTTAATCATTTTTAAGGATTAATTGTATCTCAATAGAGACGAAGATGTAAATTTTTTTGGAAACAGAATATGGTAGTCGAGGCGTTTACAGGACTTATGACCTGTCATTGGTTGGGTTAAGCGATCACTTTATGTTCGTAAGAAGGGCGGAATGGGGAATGTTGTTAACATAAAATGATCGCTTAACCTAACCAATGACAGGTCATAAGTCCTGTAAACGCCTCGACTACCATATTCTGTTTCCAAAAAATGTACATCTTCGTCTCTATTGAGATACAATTAATCCTTGTTAATATTTTGATAAGACAATTAATAGTATTATTATGAATGATGTCATTTTTTCCATTTCTTTGTGCGGAGTGTGTGTAATTAGTCGGACGGCGTTATTCCCTAGATGGCCGGAGCGGCCCTGGACCGCCAGGGCAGGCACGCGCGCACAGCGTACAGCGTCCACGTTAATTGAATTTCCTCGGCGAAATGCGTCCTTTGTTACGGCCTGTTAAAAACTGTACATCCTTCCTTGTTAGCTAATTCCACCCGCCGTGTGCCCTCTGCCTACACGCCGGCTTAATGGAATATTCATAACCTCTTTAATAAGCCCTTCCGCGCCTATATTTACATATTTATACCCATATTCATACGGTAGAACTTTGCCAATTTAGACTAATAATGCTCTTAAAAACGGCAGGGTGGCTAATGTACCAGCGGCTCTAGGTTACTTGTCATTAATGGCTTGCATAACCTACTTGGCGTTGATATTGCCAATGTAGAGAACAACCAAAAAAAAATTATATTTAAAAGGTTTTTATTGATTTAAATTTTTCAAAAATTAATTAACATAATACTCGTATTTCGGTTTCACTCACTCCCCTTACGTAGAAATTTCTTGTGCTAATGAAATGATTAGAGGCATTTGAAATGTGGCTTCACCGAAGTATGTTCAGGATCCCATGTACAGACAGAGTGACGAACACAGAAGTTCTGAATCGTGCAGGAGTAAATAGAGAGCTGCTGACATTGATCAAAGTCCGCAAGATTTCATATCTGGCCACGTTCTACTAGGAGAAAAATATCGCCTGCTGCATCTAATTTTGAAGGGAAAAATAGAGGGGGGCAGGGAGAAGGCAGATCTCTTGGCTGCGCAATGTGAGGGAATGGACGGGAATCGGAACTGTGGAGGAGCTATTCCGGACAGCGCAGGATAGGGAGAGTTTACCAGAGTGATCGCCAACGTCGGGGGGACCTGACAGGGCACTTTAAGAAGAAGAAGGAAAGGAATATCTGCAGGATTTCTCTTGAATGTCACTAATATCTTGTTACCGAGTCACTCTTAACCAAGTTTTCAGTTTATCAATTCTGAATTTATATTTCTTGTATGACCCTTAATTTCTGAGCTCTCCTGGGAGGGCATTTAACAATTTTTGATCAATAACTTCAAAATCATGTTGGACTGTGGCTGAATCACTACAAAAGTCGACAACTTGTATATTCCAAGAAGCATATCTATTACATGATACCATTTTATGTGCTGAGGGGAGGAAAATCCTTATGGACGAATGCAGAATCCGTGGGCAGACCTACTTGCTAAAACGCCACTGGTGTTTCCCTTCTGCAACGGTACCTACCACCTTTCGGCATTCCTTCGTTGCAGCCTTGTCATTGTTGAAATAATTAACCTCTCATGAGAGCTATATAATGTCTTTAATGAGTTGTTGGACGAATTGAATTGTGATGATCAGAGTTTTATTAGATCATTATTTCGTTAACGACACTTATCTGTTGAATTACTATTCTGTATGCTGTGAACCGGATATACTATACTATGATATGTACTGGATGCTGTGTGGACGATAACATAAAATGAACGTTACTCATTTCGGCCAAAAATGCACTTAAGACTTTTTGGCTCTATATGCAATGTATTATGTATGGTTCCAATCACTATAAAAATCGTTTCGTAATATTGTATATGCTTGCCCAGGCACATTTTTTTATAATAAAGGGATTTCAAAATCGAATATTTTAAGATTATCTAAAAGATTTATGATTTTTTTTCGCTTATGTAGGTACATATAAACATTTTTTTAAAAAGATATTAAGGTGGTGATATATTATACATATTTATTATAATTCGCAGTAAACACATCATCATCATCATTGATCCCTCTTCCTTCCCGACTTCCACAACTCTTTATCCCTCGCCACTTTGCGCCATCGACCTCCTGCCTCTTTTTTATGTCATCAGTAAAACACGTGCCATAAAACATTCCATTCTGAGGCGTAGCGTAACTAGCAAAAATAACTTCTCCAAGTTGGATGGCATTGCGAAAGATTTCTTGCTAGTGAACACTTCGCATACTACTCTGCTTCCATTATCATCATAAGACATTAGTCGTCCAGTGTTGGACATAGGCGTCCCTAAGCGACTTCCATAACTCTCTATCCCTCGCCACGTTGTGCCATTGACCTCCTGCCACACGTTTGATGTCATCAGATCATGTTGCTTGTAATCTGCCAGAATTTCTGTAGCCGGTTCTCGTTCGCCACTTCAGGGTGCGTCTGGTCCACCCATCATGATGATGATGATGATTTGTATAGCGCCATTTTTGTGAGAGATTCACTTCAAGGGCGCTCAACGTCCGGAAAGCTTCTCTTAAAAAGAAAAGTTTTAAAAGAGCTTCTAAACACTCCTTCATCGTCTTGATTGCGGATATTGTAGGGCAGCCTGTTCCACGCCGTCGGTCCCGCGATGCCAAAAGCGCGATCTGCGAAGTTTTAAGCTCCTTGGCGCCGCGGGACGAGAAGTTTGTGTGTTGCTTCTTCCTTCGAGGATCGTAGAGTTGACTGCCGAGGGTTCAAATCTATCAGCTTGCAAAGTTCTGTGAGGTAGTGGGGCGCTCGTCCATGTAAGCATTGAGGTTATATGGGTGAATTTTGATGCACCAAAAATTTATCTTGCTGCAGCATTCATTATGGATTGCAGTCTATCCAGTTGCTTCTTGGGTTGTCCGGCATATAGTGAGTTGCAGTAGTCGACACGTGAGATGTCATCCAATGTTCTCGCCATATGGTCGGCTCAATTCCACTTTAACTAAGCTATCGGCAACTTTTGCCATTTCTCTGTCTCGCGGACTGATATTCAACATCCTCTAATTTGCTGACTGGGTCACTCTGTTTCAGTACTGTTCTCTGCTTGCGCCGAAAGTTAAATGCTGTTCCCATATTTACGAATGTGCACGTATTTTGAGTTGTGTTTTTCTCGGCGCTCTGTGTCATTAATCCCTATTCGCCTGTCAAACATTTATGTTTTGACAGATACCCGCTCGATGTCGGCGGTGTCACACGTTCCGCCCTCGGGGATCTATTTCGGGAGCGGGCGCGACAAGGATGCTGGGTTTTATGTCTTCTGGAAACTGTTGAAATCCGATTCTTAACTATCGCGCAGCTAGTCCCCGAAGAATGTTAACAGGAACGCATGAAGACGTCTATCGCTTAGTATAAATTTTACGGCCATTGCAAGTACACAGATAAACTTGTGCTTTACTGGATGAAAACTAATTACTCTGCGTCTTAAAACCAGAATACTTATTCAAGTTGGCATGTATCACATTTTACCAAGAATTAACAACGATTTTTTATGAATGAAAACACTGTTTTTTTTTTAAAACGTGAAAAAAACAGTGTTTTATTTCATAAAAAAATCGTTATTATGGAATTCCACTGTGTTAACGCCTTAATTTTTATCTAAAATTAAAAAGAATTAACAAATTTTCACAGTAAAATTTTCCTTATTATTACTTGTGTAAAGATTCTTTAAGCTCATAAAATCACGTCAATATCAAATCAATTAAATATATAATATTTAATATAGACCATAGAGACTGGTCGTCCAGAAAAGGTTGGGACTTCACAAAAAAAAAATTCAACGCTCCCATAACACGTAAACCAAGTTGGACTTGGACTTGGATCTTCTGACTTACAGAGGTTCAGCTTATGTGGCTATTCCTCTTACGGGAAAATTGTTGGATGGTGATTTGGTGGGTTGATGACATGATTTGTGTGGCCCGGAGTGTTCCTCTGAAGGATGATCGATTTTGAGCGCTTGTGGCGGCTGGAGGTGTTTGGGTCGTAATTTGAAAGGTCTTTTATTGTGGGGTTAGGATGTAAGGGAGTCATTTGTAAAAACGGTCGGCAAGTTTCAGAATGAATTCATCTATCATCGGGATTCCCGATTCTAGGTGCAGTTGTGTGATCCTGGTCCATGAAGGCGCACCAAGCGATAAACGGATAGCCTTATTTTGCAGGATTTGAAGTTTTCGTATGTGACTCGAAGCCGCATTGCCCCAAATTGGGGCTGCGTAAGTGAAGATCAGCCTTATGACCGTTTTGAATATCAGGAGTTTACTGTCGGTGCTTAGTTAAGTTACACACTATCTATATTATATCTCTCTATCTAGCGATACATGCTTGATAGTGTGATTGCGTCTTTGCTTGCTAACTCGCAAAGACGTCGTCACCGGCAATTCTAAACGAAATTAAATAGTGTATGTCGTTTCATCCTTTGCTTAATCATTCAGGTGAAACGACGATATGGTTAGTTAGATACCGCTTCAATCGTATTCTTCTTATCAGCATGTTTTTCTCCACTATCGAATATATACTTATTATTTTTTTTCCTATATAGCGACTCTGTTTCCACTCATGTCCCACGAATTCAATGATGTCATCAGACCATCTCCTTTGTGGTTTCCCCCACCTTCCTTTTATTTTCAGAGGGCCATCAATTCAGTACTTTGGGGGTCCACATATTAACGCCTTGTCTCGCCACTTGACCCGTTCATTGCCATTTTTCTCTTCCCACTCTTTCTGCGATAACGGTGACCTTTGTACGCTTCTAATTTCCTTATTCGGGTTTTTAAGTATTTAATTCTTCAATTGTATCGCCAGTTTCAAGATTCTTCAATTGTATTGCCAGTTTCATGATTATATTAAATTAAATTGACAACAACAACAAACAACAAACCATCACGCCGTTTCCCCGTAGGGATTGGCAGAGAAAATGGACCGCCATCCTATTCTATCCTGTGTATCTATTCTATCCACATTCATATAGCGAGTCATACACGCACGTCGATTCTTCCGACTTCTAACATGACCAATCTTTAAAATTTGATTCATTTGGTTATGCCATGTTCTCCTCGGTCTGCCTCGACTCCGTACTCCATTTACATCATTAACGTATACTTCTTAACCATTCTTTCTCCATCCATGCGCTCCATATATCCGAATTAACGCAGCGATCTTTCATAATTTTGTTCATAATACCTTCTTCCGATCTACATTCAGCATTTGAGATACTGTCGTATGACGTTCTAACACACATACGTCTTAGAGACCTCATCACTCGTCCTTCTTCTGCCAGTTCCTTGCTTCGCTTCCATACATTAAGGTTGGGACCAGAACTCAATTGTGAACGGCCGAACATTAAATCAACAGTTTCATGATTATTGAATTGTATTGCCAGTTTCAAGATTCTTCAATTGTATTGCCTTTTTTGAAAATGTTAAAATGAGGAATAAATCTAACACTGCGCTTATGTCTTGAAATAAGTTGTAGTGTATTACGCCTTGCGCTGAGACAGATGCGATTAGGCCCTGGACCAACGCAGTGCCCTAACATTAGAGGCTAACACATGACCGGTTATTTATGTCTCTGATCATTTATTATCTCCGCGCACATCTGGGGCAATGTCGCAGGAATAGCGCGGGCTCTATATATTCAGTAACTTCATCCAAGACCATTTGTATTGTGCATATAATGGATATACTTTCTGCAAATCAGGTGCACAATGGAGTTCTGGTTTCAGCTAATGTAAGCGAACCATGGAACTTGCAAAAGAAGAACGAGAACTAAAATAATGCGGTAGAGATGAAATCCCATAGATGTATGTGTGTTTAAACGTTATATCTGGTAGAAATGTAGAGCAGAAGAAACTTTTACGAACAAAATATTATGTAAAACTATGAAAGAAACACTGGATTGGCTTAGACCAGTAGTTCCCAAACTTGTTTGTCCCGTGGACCCCCTAGCTGATTTATTTTATTTTGTGCAGACCCCCTGAATGAGAATGTTGTTCAGGGACCCCCAACTCAATTTTTATTTTCCACGGCCCCCCTGAATGATCCCAGGGACCCCTGGGGGTCCGTACAGACCACTTTGAGAACCATTGACTTAGAC
This sequence comes from Lepidostoma basale, assembly GCA_022606425.2. NCBI lineage: Eukaryota > Metazoa > Arthropoda > Insecta > Trichoptera > Lepidostomatidae > Lepidostoma > Lepidostoma basale. The sequence goes on along the minus strand of JAHDVF020000272.1, from coordinate 1,057,408 downwards.
ATATGGAACACATGTGTGAAGTAATAATAGTTCAAAAATTTTTATATCGATTTTTGCTGCCAGTTTTATGATTCACTTCCATACATAATGGTCGGTACAATAACACTATTGTGCACTGTACATATTTTCCTTGTTTAAAGAGGTTGATTAGTAAGAATGTATACCTTGGATATTTCATATTGTTTTATTTATTTTTTCTTAAACAATGATGTAAAACTCAATAGAAGTTGTATTATATTTGATGGTTAGCAAGGCGAAATTTGACATTCTAATAAAATATTATAAAACTTCTATAAAACGACGTTTTCATTCGTATTCATTATTCATATTTTCTGTCTCCGGTGTGCTCGTGAGAAATGCATTGGGATACAGTTAAAGACAACTATCTGCATTCTTTCTTGTATTTATTTCAATGAGTTATACTCGAGCCATCTCTGATCGTGGAAATTATAATTGTAAGAGCATCTTCTCTGCCTACCTCCCCGAAGTCGCGCTAGTTATTTGCAGTTTTTTTACTCTAGTGAGTGCATTTTCACACTAGACAATTTAATATATTAATGTGCGTACGTTATATAAAGTACATACAAAACATCATGCATATAGTAATTATAACCTTAGATACAATGTTTCTAAAACAATATATGCAATATCGCACTGGTATTTCTAAAGTACAATAACACAAGTGAAAATCACGTTTTCGACTAGCGTCACTTAAGAAAACGGTGCATTATGTTTTTTTTTATAATATTTTGTTTGAAATTTCATGGTAAATAATGAAATAAATATATATATATATTTTTTAATGTATTTTTGGTTAAAATCCACTGATGTTTATATCTACGACCGGTTTCGGCAGCTCACTGCGTATTTGGTGACCAGACCAGAACAATAGTTTTTAGTTATTTAACTAAATATGCATTTTTTTAATGTTTTTTTTATTTATTTTTACATGATAACGTTCGTTTTCTAGAAGTTTTTATGTGTTTCGCCTATCTAAGGCACAAAAAATATTATAAACCGTCTATAAAACGGACGTTTTCATTCGTATTAAAGATTTAATATAGAGTTTACATCATTATTGAGATGTAAAACTCTATATTAAATCATTATGTCTTTAACGAAGTGTGTAAACTTGTGAATGAATGTTTATAATCTAAATGTTGACTGTAATGCAAATCTTGTCTACTCATTTTCATTTCTATACCATTTCATGCTCAACATTTTAATCTCCTTTTAATATTACTCGTATGTTCAATACTGATTTGTATTTTTATATTGTTTCAGGTAAGACCCGATTTTGACACGGATTACACTATAAAAATACATTCAAGTTGATTGGTAAGTTTTCTTATGATTATATTGAAACTATTTATTCACAACATAATAAACATTTTATGAGTCAATTCGAAATGGTACATCAAACCAGAAACACAAAAAGGTTAGACGTTTAGGAGGTGGAATACTAGAGTCTTTCCCTCTTGAACGTTGTTTCATCGAAAAAATGACGATCTGCAATGTGATCATGTTCAGCAGTTTGTTTAGTTATAAATATAAAATAATAAAACACTTCGTACTTTACTATGATTATATAATAATTGATGCCAACTAGTTTCGCTTACTCAAGACTGCTGACTTGGAGACCGTGGACGACAAAGAGAAGTGCAGGGCGACCGCAACTACGGTGGAAGGATGATCTGAACAGACACGTCAGAATAATCTGGATGCAGTCTGCACAGGACAGAGGGACATGGAAGCGAATGGAGGAGGCCTTTGTCGAGGAGTGGACGGGAATAGGCTGAGGAAGAAGAAGAAGAAGAGGTTTCGCTTATATCCAAGATTCTTCAACGCGATATAATAACTAATAATTAGTTATTATATCGCCCGATAAAGCTTGGATATATAGTAACGATTTTTTTATGAATTCAAACAATGGTTTTTCCACCTAAGTTTATTTTTCTCGACATGTTTCGAAGTCTTTTCACCGTCATTATCGGGAAAACGATATAAAATGAATTAGATGAAAGTGTAAAAGCCTTCGAAACATATCGAGAAAAGTAAACCCAAGTGGAAAAAACAGTGTTTTGATTCATAAAAAAATCGTCATAACAGTATTCCAGTGTTAACGCCTTAAGTTTGTCTAAAATTATGATAACCATGACGTGGTTAAATACAAAGTGTTTTATTATTTTATATCATTTGTGTATTTAGGTAGCATGTTCACAGCAGATGGCTGAACGGATAGTGATGTCGAAGGAAGGTTTGGTGCGGGTAACAAAGTGAATGGAGCTTTAAAATTGGAAACAAGAATTTATCAATGAAAGCGAAAACGGCCGTTCACAGTGGAATTCTGGTCCCAACCATAATGTATGGAAGCGAAGCATGGAACTGTCAGAAGAAAGATGAGAGCAGAATAAATGCGGTAGAGATGAGGTCCCTAAGACGTATGTGTGGTAGAACGATATACGACAGAATCTCAAATGCTAAGAAAGGAATGTAGAGCGGAAGAAGGTATTATGAACAAAATTATGAAAGGATCGCTGCGTTGGTTCGGACATATGAAACGCATGGATGGAGAAAGAATGGTTAAGAAAGTATACGTTAATGATGTAAATGGGGTACGAAGCCGAGGCAGACCGAGGAAAACATGGCATGACCAAATTAATCAAATTTTAAAGGTTGGTCATGTTAGAAGTCGGAGGGATCGACGTGCGTGTATGACTCGTTGTATGAATGTGGAGGAAGCTAGAGAGGTTTGCCAGGATAGAGTAGTGTGGCGGTCCATTCTCTCTGCCTACTGCTGCGGAGAAACGGCGTGATAGTTTGTTTGTTTGTCATAAGTTAAAAATTTCTAACCAAAAACTTTGTGCTTTATATGAAAATTTGTTTACTCTCTGTGCTGGCATCACTGAAGTCAGTTTGATTACACACATTTGAGAGTTCAAGAGAAATGTATCGCGATATGAACAAACACCCCTCCTAATTGTTAACCTTATTATAAAACAAAATAATATGCAAACTCGTAAATTACTGCCGCAAACAAAATCACCTTGGCAAGGGTAAAAAAACCACAAACAAACCTTGAAATTGCACACGAATAACGTCAGCGTTGTGATAAATCTTGCCACGTGGTTTCTCTCGGCTGCATCCACCCTCGCGATCGTGTCCCCTCGCCCGTAGGGGTGTGTCCCCACCCGACCGTCTCCTGGCAACTCCCCCATCCCCCGGCGACTTGCAGCCCCTGGAGTGCCAGAACACTTTGATGTTCGGCCACCCCTTGCCGGCGGATCTTCACTCCTGTTTTGCCGCGTCTACGGCTTCTAGTTGGAAAAATGATAAATCTAGACTAAACATTGAGCTATGGTAGACGCGGAGAGTCAACGAACTCGGGCTGCAAGGGATTTATTCGTTTTCAAAGTCAACGACCGCCTATGCAAGAACAGGACAATGGAGATGACACTCGCTAACACGGTGACGATAATTACCTTTTTTAAATAATAAAAATATGCTTACTTTTAAAGCGTCTTTTTTGTGATGTGATCAACTCTAGGGCGCATTTAGGGGTGTTTTAAATCTAAAAATCTAAATATGAACCCTGCATCGCGATCTGTTAGAAAATAAAATATACAAGTTGGGTATGAAATATGAAAAAGGTGGGTTTTCAGCTAAGATCTGAAATCTGTCCGATCATTTATGCAAGGTATGAATGGAGTTTGTTCCAAGCTGATTGATCAGCAATGTTTCAGCTCATTGTAGAGGAATTGGCTTAGCGAAGTGTAGATTTCCTTGAATTTAGGCTGTCCGATATACTGAGTTCGTATCTATAACTTGGTACCATTCTATGTAGTGCTTGAAGACCTTGAAGAACGCTTGACCAACATTGTTTATATTGGATTCTTTCTGGACTTTCTGGCCAGTGTAGTTCTTTGAGATATTGTGTTATATGGGACTTTTTTAGAATACCTTTTAATTCACTAATTTGGTTAAAATTATCATGAGTGAAGTCAGTGCGAATTAAAATTGTTGAGAACAAAATAATAAAAGAAACTAGAAATCATGGCACAACCAAATTAAATGTCTGCCACGTAAGCAGTCGGAGAAATTGACGTGCGTGCATGACGCGATGTATGAATGAAGAGGAACTGAGAGAAGTATGTCGGGAAAGAACAGTATGGCGTTCCATTCTTTCTGCCCCTTGGGGAGACGGCGTGATGGTTAGTTTGTTTAGTTTTTCATTTCAATATTTTCTACTTAAATTATAATTAATACAATCAACTTAATTAACGGTTAGTGGTTGAATTAAAATTAATGAAATTCTTTCTTCATTCATTCTTTTCATGTGTCCAAACCCTCTTAATGATCCTTTCATTATTTTGTTCATATCACTTTCATTCGAACTGTAATCACTTCCTATATTTTTTATCGACACTATCATACATATCTCATTTCATTCTATCTTACTTTTATCGTTTTTTGCCAGTTCTATCACCGCTGTCATTTTAACTATATTTTTATATATTGATGAAATGATATGAAACAAATATCGTTATTGCGTTTTTTTTTTTCATTGCTTGCTTGAGCTATGATAAAAAACTCCGTATTTACTAAAATGTATTGAAAAATATATAAAATAGTTTTTATTTGTCTTTTTGGGTTGACTCAGCCTTCACTAGTTTCACGATCAAATTGTTAAAAAATGTTAAGCACAAAATAATCGATTCAATTAAAAATATACAGGCAGTTTTTTCCACAATGCCACCGAGCAAGCTTTTATAACCTCAGTCTCCGAATTTCCGCATAAACGGCCTACGCGACAGTCCCCCCCGGCCGCGCTCTCCCTCCCCCGCCCGAGCCTGGAATGATCACGTGCGACAGAGAAGGAAGATCACGGGCCTTATTATTCTTTGTCGTCCTCGAGACGTTTTTCACGACAAAATGAAAACGATAGTTGTTATCGACATTTAATCGTGATGTTTTCATTAAAGGAATCCTCGATTCGGTGATTATTAATGCAGCACGCTTTTGTTGCACATTTTGTTTTAGTGTTCTAAAAACAAAATTCAAATTAAATAGGCCATTGTTTTGGCAGAAACACTATGATACTTCAACATTATTACTGTTAAAATTTAAAACACTGTTGTATATCACAATTTCTTTTTATTTACTGAGTGTCGCGACAGCTGTTTCGCCTGTTAAAACCGTTTATTGTAACACCTGATGATGCCAACATCGGTTGGCGAAACAGCTGTCTCCACACTCGGTAAATAAAAAGAAATTGGGATATATAACAGTGTTTTAAATTTTAACAGTAATAAAATTCAAATTGTATAGAATTCTAAAAGTAGACTTTTAACGTTTAGGAAACTATTTTCGATTTATAATTAACTAATTTCTTTTCCCATACAAATACACCAATTGTATTCATTGTTTCACAAACGTTTTCTTTTTGGCCCTACATCCCAGTGTTGAATTTGGCATCCTTCCAGTTTTCCACTGGCTCCTGTTCCTGGACATCCCTCTTCGTTCCCTAGATCTTCCTAGTTTACTGCAGTCCTCTTCCACACAATCCGCCCATATTTTTCTTGGTCTGCCTCTTGATACATGTACGGCGGGATAAAATAATGTAGATTAAATGTGGTCTGGGTCCCTCATGATTTGTCGATATATATTTTTTCTTACTCTAACGTAAGTCCCGCTTGGACGAGGGATGGGCCTAGGAATTGAAAGAGCGATGCTAACGAAAGCGCTGGGCACACTGTTATAAATTTACTAGAAACTGGTCCAATAAAATAAATCTCCATTATGAAATTTCAGTAAAATCATAAGCTATCAAATTGTTACATTAAACACTTGACAAAGTTCTCTTGAGGTAATTTTTATTGTTATTATGACTGCTACTACTATGCGCTCTTTGAATCAATCGAATTTATTCTTCGTCTCCTTTTAGACCTTTAGTCTGTTCCTATAGTTAGCCTGGCATCTCTTGGGAAGTTGTCCTAGCTATCCCTCTATCTCTGTGGCGGTCTTCCGGGGGGACGGTAGCCATCAGGAATCTAATGCCCCACAACCTGTGGGCTTCTGCAGGGATCCATCCTCTGCACGTGTACATTACAGTATCTTCTGCGTTGTCTGGCCCATCTTACGTGTTCTTCACCCTATCTCGAAGATTTTTTCCTGCTTTTGTCCTCGGCGTCCGCATCTCTGCCTCCAGCACTTTAGCCTTTGTTCTTGTGGTATCCGCTCTGGTCTCAATGCTATATGTCAGTATAGGCCTTACCCAGGCTTTGTATATTCTGACTCCTGACACCGGTTAGTTTCCAGACTTCACCTATTGAAAGCTTTTGATAATAATCTTAATAATGACAATAAGCTTAATTAATATAAATGAAAACGTCTATTTTTAGAAGTTTTATTATAACTAGTTGCAACCCGAGAAATATTCACGGAAGTAATTATTTTCTACCCTTCAAAATTGGTTCACTGTACAATTATAATCAGTAACAAGTTTAAACTTTAATGTAAATGTTTTTTTTTTCAGAAAAGTTAAAAATTTCACAGTTAACTCACAGTTTTCTACAACAACATACAACAATAATTAAAACAATTTTCAAAATAAGCCAGAACGTTTTCGGGCATGCGCATCTAGTGCATTTCGAGTTTTCCTCTCTCGCTCTCTTGTATTCAAAATATTATCGTTCTCTTTTTTATAACATCTGGGTTTTTGGCTATTTATATTAAGATTTACCGGAAAGACATATATCGTTTTTAAGGGATTTTTATAATGTATTTTTAGTAACCACCACCAAAAAGGATCCCTGAGATGGTTTGGACATATGGAACGAATGGATGAGAGTAGAATGGTTAAAAAGTTGTACACAAGCAGGGTGAGTGGAAAAAGCAGCCAAGGACGACCGAAGAAAACATGGCATGACCAAATTTATCAATTACTAAAAGGCGGTCACATTCGAAGTCGGAATAATCGACGTGCATGGTACGATGTATGAATGTAGAGGAAGCCCGAGAGTTATGCCAGGACAGAGCATTGTGGCGATCCATCCTCTGCCTACCCCTCCGGGGAAATGGCGTGATGGTTAGTTAGTTAGTTAGTTAGTTGTTTTAGTAACTGATTTTTTCATACCGATTAGAAGGCCAAAATTTCGATCGAAAATATATATTTTTGGTTTTGTTTGAGAAGCCAAATTATTTTGATTATTATTACTTCATTCATCTAATGGTTGTTGAAAAATATTTGAGCCCAACCGTTTGATACTAGCACACCAAGTTATTATGTTTAATACCTCAAGTACACAAGATGGGTCAACTTTCACTTTCGTGGAGCTGACGTTGGGTGTAATAACATAGCGGTGGTGTGCACCAAGGAGCAGAATGCAGGTCGGGAAATGCATTTGTTTGGGTGCATTTATATACTACCTAACAATTCCGTCTCCAACACCACCAATCTCTACAAAATAATATTTGTAATTTGTAAAAATCCCATATCATCCCCATTCTGATATTAAAACCATTACAATTTTCCTGCGACCTTTCGATGCGGTCTCTTCTCTTAACTTGCTCGCGGCATTTGCCGATAGTTGTGAGATCGAACGCCCTAGGGAAACACTATCGATCGTCCTAATTTTCTGTTTCTCTCTCGCGTCCGCTGCGTCCCATATTGCTATCTCGGTTTGAGTGCATAAGGATGCAGATACATCAGACGAGTAGGAAAACGGAATTAGTAAAAAGCTTCAATCACAGCCGTAGTGTTAGATAATTTGTTAAAATTTTGATAATTTCTTTTTACACTCTAACAAATTTTTGATAGCTATTTGTTAGGATCAGTTGATATTCGGTCTAGACCGAGTTCAAAGTTTGCAGTACATCTAGTTTTAACCGGTTTTATACATACAATCTATAATAACCTTTTGACAAAATTGATAACTTTAGTGGTTGCGAAGTTGTAAAAAAATAATTTAATTTCTTCACATTTGAATAACTTTTTGAAAACATTCTATTTTCACAACACGATTTACAGATGCTTCGGGATACCTACGCCCTTCCTCAGTGTAGAAATTAAACTATTTTCTCTGTGAACATACAATGTTTTTAAAATGTTATTAAAAATTATTTATTTATTTATTATTTCTTGAACAATGATATAAAACTTCATATATTTATATTCACCGTTTCTTTTTGGTTGTGAATTCATAATTAAACAATTTTTCTTTTCAATTTCTTCAAGTAATTCAACTTTGTAAAACAACACTTTATAAAGTGTTGCGTTACAAAGTCAAAAAAATATTTATTGTAGTATACGTATAAACCGAAAATGTTGGTTTATTTAAAAAAAAAACGTTTTTCCAAGCAATATGAACTCTTTAAATTCCCATATCTACAAACTGTTTATTTGCACTTGCGTCGGTTTTACACTCGATATTGTCCCAAGGATTTAATGTTGAGAAAAACGTTTGTTTTCTGGAAGTTTTATTATATTATATCTGAGTGACATGTTTTGTCTTTCTAAGGAGTTATTAAATGTCTGATGTTAATATATGTTAATATATACCATAGTGTTAAAAAGATATCTAAGGTGATGTTTTAAGCTCACAGCAAATTTAAGGGCTGTTGAAAACTAACGGCCGCCCCCAGGCATATAATGATTTTCACCTAAGAAAGGCTCTATCGAATCACCCTCTGAAAAGGTCATTGAGTATTTTTTTGTAATGGGAGGAGGTAGGGTAAAAAAGATTGGGAACCTGTGGTCTGATAAGACGAAATATTTCAACTCCATTTATTAGAATAAAACTTAAAAAAAATCATTTTCACCAATATTCATTTACTGTTCAATTGAAACACTTATAATATCACAACTGATTTGATTTCTATGAAATTGTCCTGACAGCTGTTTCGCTAACCAATGTTAGCATCATTCACATTTGTTAGCGAAACAGCTGTCGCGATAATTTCAGAAGGAAAAAATCTATTGTTCTATTATATAACAGTATTTATTGTTTCTTAAACAATGATGTAAAACTCCATAGCCTTCTAGAAATTTTATTATATTTTATTGTATATCAAATGTCATGTACATTTGATAATGCCTTAGCTGGGCGAAACATGCCATTCCCATAAAATATAATAAATTTTAATTAAACAGTTAATAAATACTTTATGATCACTATCAGGATTTAAACTGATATTCTAAAAGTGATGTATTATATAATATTTTGAGACATTTTGATGTTATCTATCTCATATATGAAATGAACCTTGTAAAAATTAAATAAATTTTAGATAAACCCTTGGCGTTAACACTGTGGAATTCCATAATGACGATTTTTTTATGAATTAAAACACTGTTTTTTCCACTTATAAATTTATATTTCTCGACATGTTTCGAAAGCTTACACCTTCAGCATCGGGAGAACGATATAAACTGAAACTTTTTATATCGTTCTCCCGATGATGAAGGTGTGTAAGCCTTCTAAAATATAAACTAAAAATTGGAAAAAAACGTTTTAATTCATTAAAAATTCGTCAGTCCAAAAAATGTATTAAAAATAAAAATATATTAATTAATTATTATGTTTGCTATAACTTTTCACATTGGCTACTGCAATTTTATCTTTTGGGTCCATTCGTTCCACCCGATTCAAAATTATGTATGAACATGCCCTAATTCTCTTGTATTTTTTTCTGCTTCCTCGTGGACCAGGGTGTGAAGGTAAGATATGCAAATTGTATTTCCATAGATTCATTTCATCATAGAAAATTATTTCACTCTTTCGTTAGTTTCTAAAGTCTTCATCTTCTCGCTTCTAGTTCGTTCTTTTATCTCATACCCGCTTTATCTCACACTTTATTGTTTGTTCTATCAACAACCAAACCCTCTCGTGTATCCCCAGAGACACATTATCTCTAACGATTTATTTTATGGCATTCTTTATATTTTATTCTCTGCCACGGAGAAATGTTTTTAAAATATTCCATATTTGTATCTATACTTTGTAGACAATAATTATCTTTAGTTTTATTAATTTCTACGTACTACATACTCGACCTTTAATAACTACTTATATGATAAAAAAATGATTAATAAATAAATATTGATTAATAAATGCGCCGAAATAACCAAACCGCAGAGCTAAAAAGAAGAGTTGGACTAAGCTGGGCAGGGTCTTTCTCCAGAAGTGGACGGGAATAGGCTGAGGAAGAAGATAACGTTTAAACACATACATTTATGGGATTTCATCTCTACCGCATTATTTTAGCTCTCGTCCTTCTTTTGCAAGTTCCATGGTTCGCTTACGTTCCATGGTTCGTGGTTCGCTGGTTCGTTCCATGGTTCGCTGAAACCAGAAGAAGAAGAAGAATAACTATGGTTAAAACATTTTGAGTTTGAAGAAAAAACTTGGTTTTGTGTATCACAATTGTATTTTTATTTTACGCGACAGCTGTTTCGTCAACTTATGTTGACCTCATCGTATCAGGTGTAGTAACAACAGATGATGTCAACATAGATTGACGAAACAGCTGTTGCGTAAATTAAAAATACATTTGTGATGCACAAAACAAAGTTTTTGTTTTTAATTTAACAGTTAAATTATCATAGTGTTTCGACCAAAACAATTGACTATTTTGAGTTTATTTTAAAAATAATTAATCAAATGATTTTACTGAAATCTCTTGATGGAAGTTCATTTTAAATAATAATTAAATAAAACGATGTTTTTTAACTACTTCCACTTTTGTCTTTATTAAGACAGCGACCGGTTTCGCCAGGCTCGCTGGCATCGACAGACTGGTCAACGATGCGAGTCGATGCCAGCGAGCCTGGCGAAACCGGTCGCTGTCTTAATAAAGACAAAAGTGGAAGTAGTTAAAAAACATCGTTTTATTTAATTATTAATTAAAAATAACTAGTTTAAAAAAAAAATTATTGTATTACTGTGCCAGCTCTCTAATCCGAACGCTCCGTAATCCGAAACGCGCTAAAATCCGATTCCATGTACAGAATTTATTTATTTCAGCACCATTCAAAATGAACTTCCGTTAATAGATTTCAGTAAAATGTGTGATTGGGTAAATCTATCGATTTGGGCCGAAACATTATGATAACATTTTGCCAGCTCCAAGCTTCATTTCCACGCATAGTAGTTTATGTACCTATGTAATAATAAATTTGTTAAATTTCTGATTTGGTATAATAACCGTAAATAAAATTGGTTTGAAGGCCGAAAGACCATCGTAATAGTCGGTTTATCATTTGGAACACAGGTCCGGCGGATTATTATTCCCGTCTCGTTCCATAAAACACCGCTGGAACGGCTCCGTGGGCCTAATATTATGGCTTCCTGGAACCATCGGTAGCCGAGAGTCGACGATAATCCATCACGAGCCTCGTCACACCTCCGAGCCGTGCTTTACGGCTTCCGAGAATCTGGACAGACGAACAGGAATTAAAAATAATCGCTTACATAACTGTTTTAACTCAATTTTAGTATAATCAAATGATTTTACTAAAATCTCTTGCTGGAAGTTAATTTTAAATAATAATTCAATAAAACAATATTTTTTAGACCAGTCTGTCGATGCCAGCGAGCCTAGCGAAACCGGTCGCTGTCGAAATAAAGACAAAAGTGGAACCTGGTGGTGGTCTAGGATATAGAACGTTTGGCTCTTGATCCAGGGGGCATGGATTCAAGCCTGGACACGACCAGATTCCTTCTTCATAATAATGAGCTATTTTCTGCTCACATCGAAGATTGTAAAATAAATTCTAATATCATTGATTTAAATCCTCGATGTTAGTCTTTTTAACAAAAAAAAAACCAAGAAATTAAAAAGCATCATTTAATTTAATTATTATTTAAATTTATTAAAAAGTCCATTGTTCTGCCCGAAGCACTATGAAACTTCAACTGTTATGGTATCACATTTTTTTTCGCGACAGCTGTTTCGCCAACCGATTGTGGTATCATCAGGTGTTACAATATTTTTTCGTTTATGTGGATAATTTACAGTTGTTGTCAAAACTCTCCACATAAACGATAAAATACTTATAATATCACATTTTATAATTATGCTTTTTATGAGAATGTCGCGACAGCTGTTTCGCCAATCGATGTTGGCGTTATCAGGTATAACAAACAAATTTTAGTCGAAGTGCCACACCTGATAATGCCAACATCGATTGGCGAAACAGCTATGGCGATATTCTCAAAAAGTGGATATTAAAAAAATGTGATATTATGGCTGTGTTGTAAATTTAACAGTTATGTTAAAAATGTTGAAGTATCATTGTGTTCTAACAGGCAATTATGTTCTTAATATTTCTGAAAATAATTTCTGTCCTACCTCTTATTTCCTTATTAGAAATTGGTTTATCGAGCCTCTACTGAGTTCTAAGTGTCACTGGAATTTTAACACGTTTTCTTACATGCCGAATAAAAGCTTTCTTCGATTAAACTAAGTTACTTCAAAAGCACTCTTGGCTGTCAAAGAGAGATATATTGAACATTTTCACAAAATTCTAAAGATCCTTTGCATTTTGATGGTAGAATCCAAGTCCAAGGGAACCACTTATTGTAAATTCATATTATCTATCTCTCTTTCTAACCTTCACGCCGTTTCCCTGAAGGGGTAGGCAGACAGAATGAACCGCCATACTGCTATATCCTGACATACCTTTCAAGTTTCCTCTACATTCATACATCGTAGCATGCACACTCGTCGATTTTTCCGACTTCGAATGTGGCTGCTTTTTAATATTTGATTAATCGTCGGAGAAATCGACTGGCGTACATGACACGATCTATGAATGTTCACGAAGCGAGAGAAGTATGCCAGGAAAAGAGCAGTGTGGCTTTTCGGAGAGACGGCGGAATGTTTAGTTAATTAGTTAGTTAGACTAATGAATTTAAATATTTATTATTTTACCTGAATTATAATGCAGTAAGGGGCTTATACCTAGATTTTTCTTGGTCAATTAAAAGTTGAACAGGTTTTTTTCGTTCAATTCTATGTGTGCTAATGTAACTTACTAACCATCACTCGCCACAATGTTCTGTCCTGGCATACCTCTCGGGCTTCCTCTACATTCATATATCATACCATGCACGCACGTCGATTATTCCGACTTCGAATTTGACCGCCTTTTAGTAATTGATTAATTTGGTCATGCCATGTTTTCTTCGGTCGACCTCGGCTTCTTTTTCCACTCACGCTGCTTGCGTACAACTTTTTAACCATTCTACTCTCATCCATTCGTTCCATATGTCCAAACCATCTCAGGGATCCTTTTTTAATTTTATCCATGATGCAGTCATCTGCCTTACATTTCTTTCTTATTTCATCGTTCGGTATTCTGTCATACAACGTTTTTCCGCACATTCTTCTTAGTGATCTCATTTCTACGGCGTTTATCCTGCTTTCATCCTTCTTTTTCCAGCTCCAAGCTTCACTTCCATACACGAGGGTTGGCACTAGAACTCCATTGTGTACTGCCATCTTTGCTTCTGTGGATATATTTCTATTTGCAGTAATGACTTTGAGTGCGCCATTTATTTTATTCCCAGCACCAACCCTTCTTTCGATGTCTTTCTCCATTTTTCCGTCTCTTGTAAACATGCTTCCAAGATACGTAAATTCGCTAACTTGCTCCAATTTCTCGCCCATCGCACTTATATTACAAATCGTCATGTGTGCTAATGTATTTTCCTTAATTTTGAAACAGAGAACAATTATTGATAATTTTAGTTATAAATAACCGCTTTATTTGCATTAATACAAATATGTTAAAATACACGTTTTGTTTGAAATATGTATGAATGTATAAAGGGAAACTACCATATTAAATAGTATCCTAAGATCCGGTAAATAATGATACACTTTGCTGTAAACCAATCCCTAGGAATGAAACAAAAAAAGGTCTTAATAAATCCATAAAAAAAAGGTGTTAAATTTGATCAAATACCCTATTCCACCATTAAATAAGAAGGAAGTATCTCGAAAGATTATACAAAAAAAGTTCCTAATTTACAGATACAAAATGTCTAAATTATAAGGTATTTTCAATAAAAAAATGTGAGAGTGGTTGTGAACCGGTCTTACCATAGACAATTACCATTCAAGGGATTCTAACGATGTCTATGACGTGAAATCTTTCACCGAACATAGATAAATAAGTAGGTACGCGAGAAAACCAACATCGTCCTTTCATCCGTGAATTAATTATCTTCCCGATTAACATCTTACGTTTATCCTTCCTCCCTCTCGCTCTCCGCGGGAGCGAGGGGACAAGCAACACAATCCGTCTTTTTATTTTATTCCTTGTAATGCCGCGACGGCTCGTATTCATTTTTTATCGTTCTTTTTTCAATGCTTCTTTTTTACTCTTCACTCTCGCTGTTCGCTTATTGGGATTATTACGCTAGAAAGGGACGGACTGTTTTCCCGCCTTGTCTGACATAACCTATCCGGACAAGATCACTTCCAGATGGAGAATGAATCTTTAACCAAGAGCAAGTCAACAGAAAATAAATAAAAACTCGTACAAAAATATTTTTATTATTTGAGTATCGTTTTAATGTTATATGTACAAAAAATATAGGTAATAATAATACACTTGTAAAAATTTTATACAAACCACTTTATTCTTTTATAAGGATTAATTGTATCTCAATAGAGACGAATATGTAAATTGTTTTCTGGGATTATAATATATATATAAATTGGATAATTTATAAAGCGCCATTTTTATGAATTACTCATCTCACGGGCGCTGTAGAAAGATGCTCCGTTTTATCAACTAGATAATAATAATAATAATAATGATAAAAAAAATTATAAACATATTTAGTATGAGGGTTGCACCTGACGAAGTCGATCAGCCCTTCCTGTCAGGAAATGATAATTTGAAAAGGTGCATTTTGAGTCTCGATCTAAACTCTGATTGATTCTCAATGCACTTAAGGTCTGCTGGAAGACTGTTCCAGGCTGAAAGGCCGTCTACCGCGAAGGCTCGGTCGCCAAAGTTTGTGCTTGGACAGCGTTTTGGCGCAGTCAATCTACCGATCGCAGAAGACTTAGCTGATCGCAATGTAGACTGTCTGGCATTCAGGTTCTCGTTGATGCAGAGTTCAGATATATAAGCTGGTGCCATTCCATGCAACGCCTTATAGACTGTCCAGCAGAGCTTGTTTGTATCCTTTCTGAACATTTCAGCCAGTGGAGCTCCTTGAGTGGAGCTCCTTGAGCTCAAGATGCTGTGTTATGTGACAACTCTTTGGCACACCCCGTATCAGTCTTGCTGCTGCATTGAATGCAGACTGGAGTTTATTTGTTTGGGGATATTGGCGTAGACACCATTGCAGTAATCTAGTCGGGACACAACGAAGGAATTGATTAATGTTTTAAAACTGTCAATGTGTAAGCGGTGGGAGTCCCTTTATGTTCTTCAGTAAATTAGTTACCTCTGCGGAGACTGTTTCTCGCACTGGAAGGCGAGATTCTCTTCCCCCTGCATGGCGGTTTCTTCCACACCTTCCACTACGGTGGGATGCTGGTATTTCTGGCAGGTGTGGACCTCTTCCAACTCTTCGGAGAAGTCTTCCGGTACGGTGGGACGATGGTTGTTTATACATTATATATTTATATTTGCATAAATCATCAAGCCGTTTCCCCGCAGGGGGAGGCAGAGAAAATGGACCACCACACTACTCTATCCTGACGCACCTCTAGCTTCCTCTGCATTCATACGAGTCATACACGCACGTCGATTCTTCCGACTTCTTACATGACCAACCTTTAAAATATTATTAATTTGGTCATGCCATGTTTTCCTCGGTCTACCTCGACTCCGTACTCCCTTAACATCGTTAACGTATAGTTTCTTAACTTTATTCATAATGCCTTCTTCCGCCCTACATTCCTTTCTTATATCAGCATTTGAAATTCTGTCGTACGTCGTTCTTCTACACGTACGTCTAAGTGACCTTATCTCTACCGGATTTATTCTGCTCTCATTCTTCTTCTGCCAGTTCCATGCTTCGCTTCCATACATAAGGGTTGTGACCAGAACTTTATTGTGAGCGGCCAAAAAGTAAAAAATAAATAAAAACTAAGTATGCAGTTTCGTTCTATGACATATAGAACGAAGCTGGCAGACAAGAACCGAAGATGCCGAAGAACCAGAGAGCGCCAGCGTATACGAGTATATCGGACCTCTGCGTGACACCCATGCCAACGGAAAGGCAATGTTCACTCCGATCAGTAGAAACAAGTGCAAACAACATAACAATTCCAGTCAGAGCCAATAAAGCAAGTTTCTATGATCGTGCTTTCAGCGTTTCGGGTCCGTTGGCGTGGAATAGCCTCCATGTTATAATAGTATTAAGTATGATGATAGCGACGTTAAATTTAAGAAACTTGAAAAGACTGCACTGTTCGGTCAGTCATTTCCTAGTGAGCCCTTGGAGTACTTGATTTTACAAAACCGTGCACTTAAAATACAAGTCATCAGAATAATATTATAAATAAATAATACTCTTGTAGGTTGCAATACCTCGAATAATTGTGATTGATCAAGTATTATTTGTTTCGATAGATTGTTAAAATATGGTTAATGTGGAAAGATATTTTAATGTTTGGTATAAAAAACTATTATGGGTGAGGGGCATTGGATTTTTTTTCTTGTAAAGGGGGCATGGTCGAGAAAAGTTTGAGAACCTATGACCTAGATCGCGAAGGCAAATTAAAACTTTGTGTCCTGCAACAGGAGTTCAGTGTTTTGTCCGAAAGATCACAAACCAGGCAAATATTGCGTTATTCATTTATAAGCGTTCATAAAATTTCTATGGCATCTAAATATTCGTTCAAAAACGAAGTAAAGTGTATAACTTTATCCCTTCACATAATTCTTCTTTATTAATACATATTTTATCTTTTTTTATAAATTGTCTTTTACCACCATAAATACTTTAATTTACAAGTATACCAAAAATATTTCAAGTGTTTCGGGTGGCTTTTAGTTAAAATGTCTCTAGATGAACTCTGGTGACAGCGTTTTGTCTTAAATTACATTCACTCCTTTGGTAAAGTGTCTTTTGCTGGGTAAGAAATTAGTCCAACCAGTATACGTGTGGAATTTCGTTGTCAAGAGTCGTCTTGGAATATTTTCTTTGAGGCCGTACCACGTGGTCGCATAATCACAAGTGTATAATAAATAATACAAATTGTTTCTTGAACAAAGCTCTATATTGATAACGGTCTTACATCACAGACAACACAAATTTCAGGAATCGAGTCTTCGTGGTAGTTGACCATCAACTTTGAAGAATCTGGTCATTGGATTCATTAATGATCCGACAGATTTCATCAAGTCTTTCCTATGTCGAAGTCTTCTCAACAGAAAACCCATTTTCAACTGTCGTACCATTTTTAAAGTTTTATTTTCAAATAAGTACATATTTTAAAGTTTCAAACACGTTTGCGTAATGTCTCAGTGGTTATTTAATCTATATATGGACAAGTGTATGCAAGAGATGAAAGGGTTGGATGGAGGTGCCAAAATGAGCGGAGTGTCAGTAAGCTGTCTCTTGGCTATGAGCCTATTAAGCTATGGGGAGCATGAACTACAAGTTCTGGTGACTAATATGTATGAGATATGCATGCGAAATGATCTGATGATGAATTTTAATAAGTCTAAGGGAATAATTTTCGAAAAAGTAGATATAATGACAGTCTGCAACATTAGCGTGAATGGTGAAAATCTGGAACAAGTAGATGAGTTTGTATATATAGATTGTGGAGAGGGATATTGAAGGGTTGGGGCATGGGCAAACGGACATCATATCGCCATATAACCATATCACATCATATAACCATATCGTCCAAAACGCTCCATAACTAGACGCGCGCTTTTTTTCGTTTTGATTAAGTCATATCAAAAACTGCATAACACGTTTAAAAATCTCCTTCCAAATATTTGCTACACCATGAAATGAAGTATTAATAACCCTTTCATGGCATGCATTGCATTAGTTTCGTATAAAGCACTTAATTTGTGGTGTGATATAAAATATAATAATAATACACTTGTAAAATATAAAACATTTTTTTCTTTATAAACACCAACCAGTACATTCTGTTACCCTGACGAAGCTCCGGCGGGAGCGAAACCGGTTGATGTTTATAAAGAATAAAATGGTTTATAAATTGTACAAATTTTACAAGTGTATTATTTTTATATTTTATAATATTATTATCCTTTGTTTTGGCTGAAACGCTATGATACTTTATAACTAACTAACTAACCATCACGCCAATTAAATATTGTATCACAATTTATTTACAATATGAGCTTGTCGCGAGAGCTGTTTCACCAACCTATGTTGGCATCATCAGTTTCAAATTTAAACTTTTATTATATAATCTATAACTCAAAATGTGGTTAACACTTTATGAATACAGCGGAAAAGTTATATAACAAACTTTTTTTAGTGTATTTCCTAGAATTGGGCAACAACAACAACATTGCAAATTTCTAACATTAGCAAACCTGTTATCCTTGTTTTGCTGCAACAAAAAAAAAAATATGCGGATGATACCGCTGCGGCTTTTGTGATTATCCAATTTCGGTTGCAGTCAAACCGAACGAAAACAGACGGAAAAAACAGCACTCACTGAAATCATTTCCAGATGAACGGTCCGCGGTGCCTTCCAGGTGAACAAGCCTACCGCAGATGACCGGCAGATGAAACCATAATACTGCCTAGAGGAAATATAATATTATACGCTATGAGCCAACCCATTATCACACAATCCCGAAGAGTCTTGCGTGCTATTGTCCTAATTAAACAGTTCAAATGACATATAATATTAAAACACTAATTAACCATCACGCCGCCTCCCCGAAGGGATAGAGAGAAAGAATGGACTGCCACGCTTTTTTTTCCTGACACTCGCTTCCTCAACATTCATTTATTTTTATTTCATTTATTTATTTTAAACATATCTAAAACATTACAGAATTTTTTTTCCAATACACTAAAGATACAAGTTAGAGATACACAATAATAAGTAATACATAATAGATTAATAAAAAGAGCGAGAAACATAAGATGCATGACAAATTAATAAAATAAATATGCCATACAATTATAATAAAGATAGTACTTCCCTCAGATGAGCCAAACTATCACAAAATATGTCAAACTCCGAGGTGATACGATTAAGCAAAGATATACTACCTTAATACGATTAAGCTCTACCTACCGGCATAACCATTGGCAGGTTGGTTCTGCATCGTGGGAGATAAAACAATATATGGCCCCTTTGTCGAAGATAATTATCAGGGACGAACAGACCTACGTCACTCAGGATTTCTGAGTGGTGTATACAACCGCCTATCAGTCGAAAGAAATGGACATCCAAGTGAATGTCTCGTCTCCTCTCGAGTGACTGGTAGACTAGCATCCCTAGCAAGAAATCATTTGGAAAGAGCCGTCGCGTCGTGTCCGTCGTACTTCGTGTCCATACAAGCCGAGAAGCCGGGCTTGGGCTTGCCTTAAAAAATCTATAATAAAACGATGTTTTTACGCGTTTGAACCGTCTACGAATAAAATAATATTTTGAATTTTCGCGCAAGTTAAAGCGATTTAATTTGTTTGACATGCGCAGAAATGACAATTGTACAATTGTATGTTTTGTTCCACTCATACGCGCCGTATTTTAATTCACTCATACGCTCTTATGGTGAGATTGCACGCAAAATCACATGTTTTGTTTCATGTTTTCGATGGGCTTCATATTGGGCTTCATATTGAGCTTCATATTGGGCTTCATATTGGGCTTCATATTGGGCTTGCAAAATGTAAAAGGGTTTTTGTCGCACTTATGTATTTTTGACTTGTAATCATATAGCTAGATGCATGTATACCAGAAGATATCTACAATTTTTTGTATGGATTTGAAGCCGGGCTTTATCACTCTGAAGTATGTTACTATTCGATGTGTAACGAACTTCATTTCTATTGACAGAATGTTATCTGTCATTTTGTTATGTGCAGAAATGTTATGAAAAGAAAGTTTGTGTAATTTCTTTACAAACATTTATTTATAATTCGTATTTCGGTGTTATTATTACAAATTTATTATTATTGTCTATTTACAGCTTATTTCTTATTAATTGTATTTCTTCTTGTATTTGTAAATACAGTACAAATACAGTACAAACATACAAGAACATGAGTTTGGTGACGCAGTTTTTTTTTTTTTTTTTTTGTATAGAATTAAAATGCGCCTTAAATGGGATATAAAATCAATTCTGGGAAAAATTTATCTAGAAAGATAAAACTCTTTTAATCCGGAAGAATATGTTACATTATCGTGACCCTCTACTAATATTATAACCCAAAAAAGTCGCACGGGCTTGCCTTACCGGATGACCTAGGCACGCCACTGGTCGTGTCATATACTTTTTTTCACGTACTTTCTTCCTTCATTCTTTCCATGTGTCCAAACCATAATTATACATTAAATATTAATGTTTACTCTTTCCCTTCGAAACATGCAAAGGTAAAACTCACTAAAATGGAGAATGCTGTGTTTAGATTTATATATTGTAATTTCTCAGTTTAAATTATTCGAAGATGGAAATAAATGGTACAAAACATTGTAAAATGACGATGTTGTAAAGGAAATTATCAACACATCACGATCGGTAAATACTCCATTATTCCGAACAGTATGTGAATGTGAATAAGCGTGATTCATTAGTTAAAACTAAAAAAAACTTTCTTCGTACATTATTGTTTCTTTCTGTTTATGCACTTCAGCAGTTGGCAGTACTTCAAAGTAAGTACTTTCGCCATAAAAACACGTTTCTAACAAAAGTGCTTACTTTTATCGAATGGCTGAAGGAAACGGTGAAATATTTATGATAATTTGTTCTAGTGTCTGTACAAAATCAAAGTTACAAAAAAATGTGTATCTAAATAAAATTAGAATTAAACACTAGAGGACCTGTTGGTGGACGTGCGCTGCTCACCATATGCAGATTTTAAAAGAGCCGCACAAGACGAAAGAATGGAAGAGAAGAATAAAGGAAATTGTTGCAAACCAATTCCAGGATTGAAACCAGAGAGAGAGAGAAAACGTTGTATAAAACCACTTTATTTTGAGTCAGGAGCGCCAACCGGTTTCACTCCACGAGCTTCGTCAGGGCTATACACAAACTGAGTGAAACCGGTTGGCGCTCCTGACTCAAAATAAAGTGGTTTTATACAACGTTTTAAAAGTGTTTCATTCTAATTTTAAATATGTCAAACCACCAAGTAATAGCTTCTTTCCAAAGTGTATCTAAATATATTGTCTAATTTAGAGTTGTGGAGGTGAAATGCAGGATCGAAATGGTCCGTAGTATATTCAACAAAATGAGGGCAATATACTGGAATAATAGACTGAATTTGAAACTTACGCAGATACTGTTCGAACTGCTAAACATGGACTCTGAAAGTGAACACTAAGAATGTTTCGTGTACCGTGGACTGATTCTTCTTCTTGGTTACAATCCTGGGGATTGGTCTGCAACAAGCCTCACTCGTTCCCTCCACTCTGTCCCGTATCCAGCTAACCTTTTCATCTCTTCTTAACTGCCACAGCGCATGTCTCTAAGTACCTGATCCATATAGGCTTCTCTTGGGAGACCTCTGCAGTTTCTGCTCTCAAACATTCCCTCTGCGATGGTAATAAGCAGGTCCGGATGCCCGATGTTATGACCTATCCAGTTTGCTCGTTGTTGGACAATCCTTTTAGTGATTTACCTCATTTCTTCGGCCCTACTCTATACCTTGTTGTTTTGGATGTGTCCCAATCATTAGATCCCCCACCATGCGGTCTGTAGCACCACATTAATTTCAAAAGCAGTTAGATGTCTGCATACACTCTGACCAATTGTTTGTGTTTCTGACAAGAGCCCAATGCAGCGTTTTGTGTTTCATAATTCTTTAAGAAATAATAAATACGGTTTTATATATTGATTTATTGTTAATTGAACAATGATATAAAAATCCATATTAAATAATTAATACGAATGCACATTTGTATTTTCTACAAGATTTATATTATAATTAAAATCTTTTTTCGTTTCTTTATCCTTGGCGTTGTTTAGCTCAAGGATATTTCGAATTATTTTTTAATTTATTTCTGTATTTTCTGTACTTGATTTACAAAAAATGTCTACTGATCTGACTAAGTCATGCTCTATGGTCCGTGGGGCATATCTGTATATAGGTATGTATGTGGTCTAACAATTCCCTTGCAGCTGACGAAACCATGGAAAACCTCAACCATCTTATTTTATAAGAATAGCATGTTTCGCCTTGCTAAGGATTTATAAAATGTTTTATTTAGGCATTATTATGAAACAATATGCCTTGTGTGAAACACTATCTTCCCTCTTCTTTCCCTTTGCCATTTCCCATCATCTGGGGTCGACACTCCTCGTACGAAAACGCCAAACTTTTCTATTTTGACTCTTCTCCACTGTCAGGTTCTCGCGTTGGAGCTCCTTTTCCATGTTGGCCCACTATGTTGTCATTGGGCGACCTCTTCTTCTTGGTTTTGTAGGAATGATGTGAAACACTATTCTCATAAAATAAAATAAAATTATATGTTAACGATGTAAATAGAACTAGAAATAAAGGAAGGTGGAGGAAAACGTGGCACGATCAAATAAATCAAATGTTGAATGTGCCACGTGAGGAGTCAGAGAGTGCGTGCATGACACGATATTTGAATGTTGAGGAATTGAGACAAGTTTGTCAGGAAAGAACATTATGGCGGTCCATTTTTTCTACCTCTGTGGTTATAATAAAAAATTCTATAAAACAAACCTTTTTTATTTGTAATAATTACGGTCGATTTTTTTGTTGTTTTATGGGTAAATTCGAATCTCATGAGATTCGTTTCGACCTGTGAATTAACTTTCTTGAATTTTGCAATGATATGAGAATAGTCGGTTAATTAAACGTAGCTTCAATGTTAAAAATGTCGCTGTTGCTTAAGTGCAATAAGATAATCAAAACAACACGTCCCCTGTGATACCAGTAGCTTCATTAGTTTATAAATATAACGATGATTCATAATGTCATGAAGTCACCACTCTGAAAAAATGGATGACACACACAACGATTTCCTTTAATCTTCAATTTGTGTCAGTTTGGCTATTTATAGTAAAATATTAATGTTCCTAGACTTCTACTCCATATGTAGCGCATAGCATATTTTTCAGATCATTCGCTCTACAAATATTTCATTACCCTTCCCTAACCGATGCAGTGTAGCCAGTACACATTGCTTTTAATTACTTTAATAAACTATCACGCCGTTTCCTCTGAGAGTGAACCGCCATGATACTTGGCTTGACATACCTCTCGCTACATTCATATTTCGTAACATGCAATGCATGCGATTTTTCCGACTTCGAGTGTAGCCTTTCTTAAATAAATTATTAATTTGGTCATGCCATGCTTTCATTGATCGTCCTCGGCAATACGAGTATATACACCTATTTAACCATTTTTCTCTTATTCATTCGTTCCATCGTTCCGTTCGACCTTCGTGGCCGAGTGGTAAGTGCTTTGACTACCTACGTTGTTTCGCGACTTGATTATTGTAATGGTATTAATGCAAACATTCCAAAACAACAAATAAACAAACTTCAATCTGAGTTCAATGCAGCAGCAAGACTCATTAAAAGCATTCCAAAATAGTCTCATATAACACAACATCTCAAAGAACTTCACTGGCTTAAAAGTCCAGAAAGAATCCAGTATAAACTCTGCCGGACAGTATTCAAAGCGCTACATGGAATTGCACCAAGTTATATATCTGAACTCTCTATAACGGACAGCCTAAATACAAGGAAATCCACACTTCGCTCGGCGAACTCCTCGGCAATAGGAAGATTAGTTGAACCGAAGCGTTGCCCCAGTACAAATTTCGGGGATCGAGCGTTCGCGGTAGCCGGTCCATCAGCTTGGAACAATCTCCCTTCACTCCTCAGATGCATAAATGATCCGACAGATTTCAGATCTAAACTGAAAACCCATCTTTTTCATATTTCATACCCAATTTAAACATTTATACTTTGTTTTACTATACTTTCTAACCGATCGCGAAAATTAGATGCAGCGTTCACATTTAGTTTTTTAGATTTAAAACACGTCTTAATGCGCCCTTGAGGTGATTAAGTCACAAAAAACGGCGCTTTAAAAGTTAGCATATTATTATTATTTATTACCGAAGGTCCCGGGTTCGATTCCCGGCGATGGCAGTGTGATTGTTATACTGTCTTTGGTCTGGTGTAGAATTCACATGACAAAAAAAGGCGAAGATTAGCTACCTATCACATGTCACGAGAATCAACATGATAGCTATACGATTTTCCTTGCGCGCTGTAATGATGTAAAGAGCCATTCAACAAAATAATAATAATATGTCCAAACCATCTTAGGGATTCTTTTTCAATTTTATTTGTGATGCAATCTACTGCCTTACTTTTTTTCTTATTTCCCTGCTCGATATTCTATCATATATCGTTTTCCTGTAAATTCTTAGTGATCTCATAATTACTTTATCACAATTTTTTTAGCAATTTAAATTTTTATATGAAGCCCTCACTTCGTGGTTAGAAATTTTAAACTTATAGATTCAAAATAATAAAACACTTTGTATTTAATTACAGTATGGTTGTTAGTTGTTTTAATTGACGCCAACTAGTTTCGCTTGTACCCAAGCTTTATCAGGGCAAGCTTTATCAGGGCAACAAAAACACAAAATTCACATGTAGATATAATAATAAACGTTGGTGAAGACAGATGAGGAGGGTTTGAGATGAAAAAGGATATGCGAAAAATGTTTTCCGTTGAAATAGCTAATTTCTAGGAAATGCAAACGATTCTTATTAGGTGCATTATGTAAGGGATAAGAGAAAAAATGTTTCAAATAGCAAATATCTATGAAATGCAAATTAATGTAAGTGTTAGATACAAATGAATTCTAATGCAAACAATCGCAACAAAAAGAAGGGAATACCGGCTTATGAATAATTACAAAACTTTGCTGGAAACAAATTAAGAATAGGGCTGAATTCAGACAGTTTTTTCCAGTTCCGTGCTTAATTTCCACACATAAGGGTCGGCACAAGAACACCATTGTGCACAGTCATCTTAAACTCAAAAACCATGTTACATTGAAAAAAAAATGATTTTTGAAATTTCATGGTATAATGAAAATGTATACCAGAAGATGGCAGCGACCTGACGAAACCGGTCGAAGACACAACTATTATTGGATATTAACTCAATATACATTTTTTAAATTTAATTTTCATTATTTATAATACATTGTTTTATAATGTCCTTGAACTATCTCTGTTTTATATGAAATAGTTGTTTTAAAAGAAGCAGTAAACTTCAATGTTTATTTTTTATTCCCTGCGGAACATGGGAGGGCCATGTCACCCGCGAGTTATTCGACCTAACCCATCCTAACCTAACCCTATTTAAGTAAATTGTAAAACAGGTTGGGCGCGGTTGTTTATCCACACTATTTCCATACATGGAGATATCAAGAAGCACCTGTTCTCCCGCGAGACATTCTGTCAATACTGCGAATAAAATAATTATTTGAATCATAGGTGAAGTGCGATAACTCCATTTAAAAATATATATTTTAAGGTCTGGTCGGACAGAACGCGATTTTTCATAGCGGATAGAGACATTTTGCTCGCACTTCTTCACTACAAGTGAGCTTTCGCAATTCGCGGCATTAGTTCATCAGCCTTCTGTCATCCAATGCTGAATGTAGGCCTCTCCCAAAGCACGCCACCGCCCCCTATCCATTGCAACTCCCATCCATCCAGGTCCAGCAATCCTCTTCAGATCGTCGGTCCAGCGGGCAGGGGGACGTCCAACTTTGCGGAATCCTGTACGCGGTCTCCACTCCAGAACCCGTCTCCCCCATCGACCGTCGGTTCTCCGACAGATATGACCAGCCCACCGCCACTTCATCCCGCCCATCCTCAGAGCCACCTCAGTCACCTTGGTTTGTTGACGAATAAATTCGTTTCTAAATCTGTCCCTCAAGGTTATTCCAAGCATGGCTCTTTCCATGGTGCGTTGGGCGACCTGGAATCTGTAGACTAGACCTTTCGTCATTGTCCACGTCTCGGCTCCGTACGTCATGACTGGCAAAACGCGCTGGTTGAAGACTTTAGTCTTGAGGCATTGGGGTATTTTAGAGGTGAACATGACGTAATTTTCCAAAGGCCGCCCAACCCTCTTCGGTCGGCTTTAGTTCGCTAAGCAGAAATGCGAACCCTACGCTCCATCGCAGGCAAAACCCTCAGAGATCGGATCAGAAATGAAACGATAAGGTCTGTCTGGGGTGTTGAGGACATATTGAGATGAAAAAGAAGCAGAAGGCGCTTTTGGAGAGACCACGTGGATCACATGGAACTAACTAACTAACTTACCATCACGCCGTCTCCCCGGAGGGGTAGGCAGAAAGAATGGAACGCCACACTGTTCTGTCCTGACATACGCCTCTCGCTTCCTCTACATTCATACATCTTGTCATGCACGCACGTCGATTTTTCCGACTCCTCACGTGACCGACAATATTTGATTGATTTGATCGTGCCACGTTTTCCTCGGTCATCCTCTATTTTTCTTTTCAATTACATCGTTAACGTATACTTTTAACAATAATAATAATAATAAAACAAAGTTTGTGTACAGAATACGTAATTAATTTTGTTATTTACAATTTCATGGTAGAAGTGTACTCGTATTGTAAATAATGAAAATAAAAATAAAAATATTATATTTTTAAATGTTTATTTGGTTAAAATCCACTAATGTTTGTGTCTTTGACCGGTTTCGGTAAAAAAAGTATATTTATTTTCATTAATACTTAATTATTTGTTAATTCATTTTTCAATAAACCAAGAAAGATTTTTCTGTAGAGAACATTTTTCAATGAACACACCATACTTATATTCGCACCAGTTTTTGACGGTTTAAGGAGTTAAAATTGTCGAATTCCGTAATGACGAACTTTTTTTATGATTTTTTTATTCTTTTGAGTTTATTTTTCTCGACACATTTCGAAAGCTTCATTCTCCCAATGATGAAGGTGCAAAATCTTCGAATTGTGTAGAAAAAAATAAACTGAAAAGTGCTAAAAAACAGTATTTTTATTCGTAAAATAATTCGTCACTTTAATTTAATTTTTTTTAAACAGTTCACTGTAGTGATGGCTGTAGCCATCGCTGATAAATAGTGATCAGTGATCACCCATTTTAATGCGAAGTCTGCGCATGCTCGTTCACATTATCTGATCTTCTTAAAAGGCACGTTCGAAAATTACTTTTCACATTTACCTCCAGGCTCTCAGAACTTAGATTAGGCAATGTGATATGTTTTTCTATGCCCATTCTGCCATACTCCATTCCGCGCTTAATAATTATCTCATTATTTTAACCCCGTATTTAAAATAATGAATTATTAACATTTTTTATATCCTATTTATTTATTTTATTTTATATATTGCATATTAAACAGTGATGTAAAACTCCATATTGAATAATCAATACGAATGAAAACGTCTTTTTTCAAGAAGTTTTATTATATTTTATGGGAATGACATGTTTCAGTCTGCTAAGGCATTATCGAATTATATTCCATTCCGCGCTTTATAATTATTAATAATGGTTTATTTACGTTTTTTATGCTTTTGTATTTTTTCTTCTTATACGAGTATATTGTTTCTTGAACAATGACGTAAAACTCTACATAAAATAATTAATACAAATGAAATGAGGTGTTTTCTAGAAGTTTTATTATATTTTATAGGAATGACATACTTCGACCTGGTAATGCATTACCAAATGATATTCCATTCCACGTTTTATAATTAGTAATAATGATTCATTTACATTTTTTATACTTTTG
Organism: Lepidostoma basale; assembly: GCA_022606425.2. Lineage (NCBI taxonomy): Eukaryota > Metazoa > Arthropoda > Insecta > Trichoptera > Lepidostomatidae > Lepidostoma > Lepidostoma basale. The sequence continues at coordinate 1,029,395 of JAHDVF020000272.1, read as the reverse complement.
TATTTTTTTCTTTTTATATATTGTTGCTTGAACAATGACGTAAAACTCAGAAACGAATGAAAACCCGCTGTTTTCTAGAAGTTTTATTATATTTTATGGGAATGAAATACCTGCTAAAGCATTATCAAATGATTTATTTATTTTTATTTTTTTATTGTTATAAACGGAATAAATTCCAATACATTATTTTATTACAGACAGTTTACTTAAATCTATGAACATTTTATGAGCAACGGTAAAAATTAAGCCTAAGACGAGTTAAGTCTGTGATCAGTCTTAATAATGCAGGTAAGTATTGAAATTTGATGAAAAAAGTACACTATTATAAATGAGAATACAGGTATTTTGAGTAATAAAGATAGGACATAGTTAAAATTAAGAATACAGGTATAAGATTATTAACGGAGAAGTACAATTATAAAACTAAGACTACAGGTAGGTAGGTATATAGATTATTTAAGAACTACAAAAAGATTACAAAGGACTCATTCAAATCGACATAGAAACAGAAGGTTCGAAAAATCACGTACATTAATACTATGAACTAGTTTAAAAATAAAAATAAATTAAGGGTTTGGTAGAGGTCGATACTTTTTAAGTGTAGAAATAAAGGAATTTAGATTTATTCCAAAAAAATCTAAGTCATGACAAGAATTTGCCAGTCTAGTCATTCTCGGTATAGGTGCATTATATCCATAGTTGGTTTTATGTAGATTTTCGCGGAAAAGTTTAAAATTCCTTAAATTTCGGGTTGGTATATTAAACTTTATACTGTCGAGTAGACAGGGTGCATCAAAGTGTGAGTTCATAATTTTGAAAAAGGAGATTAAGTCATAATTACTTCTGCGATTAACTAGTGGTGAAATATTCAGTAGTCTTTCCAGGTCGGAGTAGGAATAGTCTTCTCTATCAAGTCTTAGCATTCGACCAATTTTCCTAAGAAAACGATGCTGTACGGACTCAATATTGGAGATGTGAATTTCATAGTATGGAGACCAGACTACTGATGCATATTCTAAGTGAGGACGAACTAAGGCACAATAGAGTGATTTAAGAGTGGATATGTTTTTGAAGTCGGAAGAAATTCTATTAATAAAGCCAAGAAGTTTATAGGATTTGTTGACAGCTAACTCAATATGTGCGGTGAAAGATAATTTGGAGTCTAGTGTAATTCCTAGGTCGCGTATGCAGGTTTCACTTGAGAGCTGTATATTGTCAATGCTAATGCAATGATATTGGCGTAGTAAGGCGAAACATGTTGTTGTCATAAAATATATAATAATAAAACTTCTAGAAAACATACGTTTTTTTTTTTCGATAAACATTTGTAGTATTGTACAAAATTAAGTTAATATTTTGTAATTGGCACACTATTACCAAAAAGACACCTTCACAGACCCATTTTTTCATTTAAAATTCGACTCGATGGCGCCAAAGAGCCAAATTTTGGGGTTTTAGCACCAACATAGAAAGATCGCCTATGTAGAATGTTTAAGATATTAAAATGATTTTACTGAAATTTCTTGATGGAAGATCATTTTATATGATAACTAGCGGACCGGACGTTGTTCTGCACGAACGTTGGCTTGCCTATTAGCTGGTTCAGCAATCATTTTTTTTCGATATTCGTATTTTCGATAAACTATATACTAAATGATATTTTATTTTGAAATTGAATTTTAAATCTACGCCACGCTACAACGCAAGTGATGTGAGGAAACCTAAACACATAATTCGACATCAGCGCCATCTATGGTAAACAAGCATAACTATGAATTATTTTCAGAAGGTCAATTATTCATGAACTTTCCAGAAAGTTTTAACGATCACCTACCGGGTTCATAGTGAATCTAAGCCACACACACTAACACACAAAAAATCATCAAAATCGGTCCAGCCGTATAGGAGGAGTTCAACTACACACGGCCATACAAAATAATTATATTTATAAAGATTAAACAAAACAATGTTTTTTAGAACGACTCCTAAACTTTGCTTTTGTTTTGACAGTGACCGGTTTCACCAGGTTCGCTGGCATCAATATACAAGTAATATGAAGAAAAAAAAAACAGTATTAAGAATCCGTATTTTTTTACTGGTATGCTATATCAGGTGGTTCTTTTTATACTGATTTTTTTACGTATTTGGATACGTAAATAAAATTATTCGTATAAAAAGCGCCATTAGACGGAACCTGTTTGACCTTATTATTCCGAAGTTACATCAATTATGACAAACCAGTATTTTTAAATTTTGTATTCTTCAAAGATCTCTACTTATTTATTATTATAGCGTTTTTAAGAGTGCTTTTAAACGCATGAAAGATGGGCAGAGAGAATGGACCGCCACACTACTCTATCCTTACACACTTGTCTAGCTTCAACTACATTCATACAGCGAGTCATACTTGCACGTAGATTCTTCCGACTGCTAACATACGACTAACGACCTTTATAAACTAACTAACTAACCATCACGCCGTCTCCCGGCAGGGGAAGGCAGAAATAACGGAACGCCACACTGTTCTGTCCTGACATACTTCTCTCGATTCCTCTACATTCATACATCTTGTCATGCACGCACGTCGATTTCTCCGACTCTTCACGTGAACAACATTTAATATTTGATTGATTTAATCGTGCCACGTTTTCTTCGGCCTTCCTCTATTTCTAGCTCCGTTCACGCCGTTTACCTTCTTCACCATTCTGTCTTCACTCATTCTTTCCATGTGTCCAAACCATCTTAAGAACGCATTCACTTCTTATACTTGCATTTGACACTCTATCATATATAGATTTAGCACACATTCGTCTTAGAGATCTCATTTCTACTGCATTTATTCTACTTTCATCCTGCTTTTGCCAGTTCCATGCTTCACTTCCATACATAAGGGTCGGCACAAGAACATCATTATGCACTGCCATCTTATTTTTTTGGATATTTGATTAAGTTTATAATGTCATGTTTTCCTCGGTCTTCCTTGACTTCCTTGATTTACATCGTTATTGTATACTTTCTAAACCATTATTTCTTCATCCATGTGTTCCATATGTCCAAATCAACACCTTGATCCTTTCATAATGTTGTTCATAATACTTTCTTCCGCTCTGCATTCCTTCCTGATAGCAGCATTTTTAATATTGTCATACATTTTTTATCACACATATGGTACCTCATCATAGGGATCTCATCTCTACTGCATTTATTCTGCTCTCATCATTCTTCTGCCAGTTCCGTGCTTCGCTTCCATCGTAAGGTTTGGAACCAGAACTCTACTGTGAACGCCCACTTTCGCAAAAAAAGTTGTTGAATGTTTAAATTTAAAACACTGTTTATGCAAATAACAATTTATTTTTATCAGATTGTCGCGACAGCTGTTTCGCCAGCCTATCTTAGCATTACAGGTGTTACAAACAACTAAAACTGTTTTTAAGATAATCAAATGATTTTACTAAAATTTCTTGATGAAAGTTCATTTTAAATAATAATTAAATAAACCAATTTGTTTTATCTACTTGCACTTTTGTCTTTATTTCGACATCGAGCCTGGCGAAACCGGTCGCTGTCGAAATAAAGACAAAAGTGGAAGTAGTTAAAAAAACATCGTTTTATCTAATTATTAACTAAAGCTGTTTTAGTTGTTTGTAACACCTGATGATACCTACATAGGTTGGCGAAATAGCCATCGCGATAATTTTGAAAATAAATTGGTAGTGTTCCAAATTTAAACATTTAATAATGTTGAAGTTTCATAGCGTATGGGCCAAAACAATGAAATATTTTATATTTAATTTTTTTATACAAGTGAGTATTTCTGTGTAGAATCTGTATATTTTCCTCCATTACATTATCTTTTCGTTTACATTATTCCACGTCTTTCATCTTATTTTTTTCATTCATAATTTTTTACTCTTTTTAAAATTAATAAATTGTGTGTCTTTTGATGAAATAGTGTGCAATTAGTCTTGCGGTGAGTATTCTGTAATGAGTGATCTGTTACAGGTGCGGGCGCCCGCCCTCCGGCGGCCCGCCTGCCCCCCTGGCCCCCCGCGGCTCCGCCCCCGCCTCCGCCCACCTCCCCTGACGGTCAGTACTGCGCCACTAGCTTGCGTAGTCTGCCTCTCCTCTTCTTTATCGTAGTTTACATACGCTAACCGTAGAAAACCTTCTGCAAACTGTTGAATATGCTGCAATCTTCTGTAGAATACGCGGCAAACTTCTGTAGAATTCTCGGCAAACTGCTAAAAGTTCGCTGCCATTTAATTCAATATATGCTGAATTATATTAAATAATTTGCTATTGATGTCCATTTTCATCTACTGTAGTACACCCTGCAATCCGTTGTAGAACTCCGCTTTAATCTATAATAGAATGTACTGCAATATGTTGTAGAATACGCTGCAATCTGTTGTAGAATACCATGCAAACTGTTGTAGAATACTATGCAAACTGTTTTAGAAATCCATCGTAATCTGTTGTAGGTTATGGTGCGTTTTCGAATCCGCTGCAATTTACTATAATTCCAGCGATATTTGCATTGATTCGCTGCAATTTAATTCAATAAACGCTGAATTTTATTAAAATCGATTTGATTTTGATATTTTCTGTCACATGTTACGCTACAATATATATTAATTAGTTATAAGAATACCTTTCCTGCAAACGGTTTAAGAAATCCTCCGCAATATGTTGTAGAATAAAAAACTAACTTTTGTAGAATATGCTGCAATCTATTGTAGAATATGCTGCATTCTGCTGTCGATTTCCGAGAAGACCGCGTTCAGCAGAATAATTGCTCTTCCCACCGGTGTCACCAGATGCAGGTTGGTTCTGGCGGCCGGTAGGTAAAAAAAATCTATGCTGTCGGAGATATCTATCAGGGACAAAAAGCCGAACACCTTCCAGCACGGCCGAGTTCTCGAAATATCCCTTGAGTAATCTAAAGAAATGGGTTATGAGACGCCCATCTCTTCGAAGCTGCAGGGAGTTGGTCCCAAGCATTGCAGGGAGTTGGTCCCAAGCATTCCCAAAAGAAACGCCGTGGGATAGAGCCACGGATAGCTACCATACTCCCTCATGTAGAGATACCTCAGAATTTTTTTCTGAACCTTCTCCAGCATAACGGAATATCTCGCCTCGTGAGGACTCCATATCACAAAACCACTTTCGAGTACGTTACCACTTTGATGCAATCAATCCCTAAGATTGAATCTAAAAATAAAACGTTTTTTATTGTTTTTTGAACAATGATGTAAAACTCCATATTAAATAATTAATACGAATGAAACATGTCATTCCTATAAAATATAATAAAAGTTATAGAGAACTGACGTTTTCATTCGTATTAATTGTTAATACGTTTTTATTGGTACGTCAAATTTCTCGTAAAAAAGGTCTGTATTATACATAAAATTGACTTAATGCTCGGAAGTTAAAGCCCTTACCGTTGATATTTGTGTCTTGGAAAACCTGTTCCTCAACATTGTATCCATCATCCATCTCAAACACAAGTAACACGAATTTCCACTTTTCTCATTAATGCCAAAACCGGATTCCATCTTCTTTATTGAAGCAGGAAATCCTCATTTATTGGTTCTAGGGAGTAATCGTGTTCATTGAATCCTTCCTAAGATCTTGTTGCATTGCCTATCACGATGAATTTACTCAAGATACTACGATGCAAATCAGTGACGACAAGACGACAAGAAGAACAGAGGCTACCATAGCAGAAATGAAGATGCTGAGGTGGGCCGCCTGGGTTACGATGCTGGATAAAGCTAGAAATTAGCACATCAGAGGTAGCCTAAAAGTCGCTCCCATAGCAGAAAAAACAAGAAAACGTCGTCTGCGGTGGTACGGCCATGTGAGCAGGAGGGACCATGAATACATCGTTCACAAGACCCTGCAACTGGAAGACGGAAAGAAGGGACCAGGTCGGCCTCCTGCAATGTAGATGTCCACAGTTAGGAACGACCTGAAGGCGCTGGGACTGGACAGCCTGATGATCCTGGACCGGCGGAGCCGTAACTAAAGAGTATTAACAACAACAAACTATCACGCCGTTTCAACGTAGGGCTAGGCAGAGAGAATTGACCGCCACACTACTCTCTCCTGGCACACCTCTCTAGATTCCTCCATATTCATACAGCGAGTCATACACACACGTCGATTCTTCCGACTTCTAACATGACCAACCTTTAAAATTTAATTAATTTGGTCATTCCATGTTTTCCTCGGTCTGCCTCGACTCCGTACTCCATTTACATCATTAACGTATACTTTCTTAACCATTCTTTCTCCATCCATGCGATTCAATAAAATAATAATAATATTAATAACATGGCATGCAATAATAATAGTATCAGGTCGAACCCATAACTTTATAATCTGTATCCTCACATCTTATTCTCTGCATTGGTACCAGGATATCCTAAGAATCAAACTATGCAATGGGTCGATGTGTAACCACCTACTGTTCAATCGTATCACGTTTTCAATCTATCGATCTGTTTCAATAGATTTGTCCAACGCACGGATGATTGAAGATCAGGTGTTCTTCCATATCACGATCCATATAAAAATAATGCTTACGATTTATTTACTTGCTACATAACCTCTTTATGTATTAAAATATACTTATCAATCATCTGGCTTTTTAGTATAAGTATCTTTGACAGCGTCAGCACAGATTGTTTTATCTTATAATTTGAACAACCAACCTGCCTCTGGTAATGCCGATAACAAACAATCAAACCTTTGGACATAATATTCAATAATCTAATGATTTAACTGAAATCTCTTGATGGAAGTTCATTTTTTCTTCTTCTTCTCCTTATAGACCTTCGGTCTGTTCCTGAAATCAGGCTGGCCTCTCTTGGGAGGTTGACTCCTAACTATCTCTCCATCTCTTCGGCGGTCATCCGGGGGGACGGCAGCCGGCAGGAATCTGATGCGCCACAGCGTGTGGGATTCTGGCGGGATCCATCCTCTGCACGTGCGCATTCCTGTATCTTCTGCGTTGTCTGCCCCATCTCACGACATCCTCCACCTTGCAGATCTCGCGGATGGCCGTGTTCCTCGCCCTATCTCGAATACTCCTTCCTGTTATCATCCTCAGCGTCCTCATCTCTGCCACCCGTAATTTAGCCTTCGTTATTGTGGTATCCGCTCTGGTCTTAATGCTATATATCAGTATAGGTCTTACGCAGGTTTTATATATTCTAATTAAATAAAACGTTGTTTTTTTTAATTAACTTTCCAATTGTTGTATTTATTTAGACAGCGACCGGTTTCGGCAGGCTCTCTGGCATCGACAGACTGATGACACTGTTAGAATCTAACTCCTTCCAAATAAAAACAAGTGGAAGTAGTTAATAAATAAAATCAACGTTTTATTGAATTATTATTTATAATATTAAATGTTTATTTTTTTTATGTAAACTAACTAACTAACCATCACGCCGTCTCCCCGAAGGAGTAGGCAAAAAGAATGGACTGCCACACTTTTCTTTCCTGACATATTTCTCTCGATTCCTCAACATTCATACACCGTGAAATGCACGCGCGTCGATTTCTCTGACTGAGGAGTCAGAGAAATCGACGAAATGTATAAAATTAAAATGTATATATTATATTTTGCATTTTGTCGATACTCCAAGATCCAAAGCAAAACGAATCGATCGTTTTATTTTATCTCTTTTTGCTAACACGGCAGTACGAGCAAAACCATCAATCATTGTCCGTAATTTAGTCCGCCCGGCTCTGAGGCATTGTATCGTTAGCCATGGTTAGTGAAGCATAAACACTAGACCAGATCTCATCGATTACCATCGTGGCTTATGTAAAACAATCTCTTAGTTGCGCGGACCTCAGGCCACTGGAAATAGAATTGTCAGTTCCTCTGCGGTTGGCTCTGCCGTTTACCCCGTAATTATCCTTCAGGTTAATTTACCTTTACGGCTAATAGCCTCTTGGTGTGCGTTTTGAAATTGCCTACCAATTAGGAACAGTAATATTAAGATAGAGACACTTAGATGATTTGGACAAATGGAACGAATGGCAGACGAGCATCCTACCACTGAGCCACGAAAGGGCGTCGCTGCGTCCTTTAACTGATTCGGGTAATCTGTGGTTAACCTGGCATAAAATCCGAGAGCGACTAAAATATAAATTGTGTTTGAAAGTGTTTAAGGCTCAACACCAGAGAGCGCCAGCGTATATATCGCACCTCTGCGTGACGCCCATGCCAACGGAAAGGCAACGTTCAATCCGATCAGTAGAAACAAGTGCAAACAACGTATATGTTACGATACATGAATGTAGAGTGGTATGTCAGGACAGAGCAGTAACGGCGTGATGGTTAGTTAGTTAGTTTCTTCTATATTCGCCTTCACTTTGTGTTGTGGATTCATATTTGAATAAATATAATTATACTTTGTATTATTACAACACATTTTATTTTCACTGAACTAAGACATGTTTCGGTTACAAGTAACCTTTATCAATGTATACAATTTTAACAATCAAATAAAACAGAGCAGTCACTAATATACTAAATGGATATCGAGTTATGTATAAAAGTGGAAGGGGTATAATTAGGATTGAGGAGAGGGGAGATGTAACGGGAACATATCTAAAGCATGGGAATTGAATTTTATATTTATTCAAAAGTTAGTTGTTATTTGAATACTATTTTAATGGTATTTATTTTGATTGGCACTTACTCTATTACTCCCTTTCCTTTTTGATCTTTGGGTCAGGCGAGTCCAAGTGGGCAGTGTTTGCCCAGCGCTTGATGAATGTACGAGATAAGTCCCCGCCCGAGGGCTCGGTTCGCCGGGTACCCCGTAATTAGAGTATCCATAGCAATCGCCTAATCCCACGCATTTGATGCCAATGCGCGGATACATGCATAATATTTGTCATATTTAGCGATCCAGTACCCATTCCAATTAAGTTATTTTTTATGATAATCTAATGATTTTACTCAAATTTTATGATAGAAGTTCATTTGAAGACTACAGGGGAAAAACAAGGAATGTCAGTTAAAATTCAAAATAAATGTAAAAATGCCATCTAGCGGCATTTGTACGTATCTATCAACAGTAAAATTTTCATATTCTCAATCATCTGTGTCATCGACTATGGCCAGATAATCGATTGCTAATTGCTAAGAAATATATAGACTTTGATTAGCTTTATTCTCAATTTATTCAAATTAACCTTCTACTGACATTCCTTGTTTTTTCCCTGTAATCTTCATTTAACCCTTATCGGTCGCTAGTTTTTGTATCTTTTATATATGTTATTCTATCAATATTTAACTAACTAACCACCACGCCGTTTTCACCGGAGGGGTAGGCAGAGAGTGTGGACCGCCATACTGCTCCATCCTGACATTACCTCTCTAGTTTCCTCTACATTCATACATCGTAACAAGCACGCTCGTTGATTTTTCCGACTTCGAATGTGGCCGACTTTCAGTATTTGATTAATTTCGTCATGTCATGCTTTCATTTTCCTTCCGCAGCTTCTTTTTCCACTCACACTGCTTGAATACAACATTTTTACCATTCTTCTCTCGCCCATTCATTTCATATGTACCTACAAACGTCGTTATTTCGTCGTTCTGTATTCTAACATAGGTATATCGTTTTCCCACACATTCTTCTCAGTTATCTCATTTCTACGGCATTTATCCTACTTTCATCCTTGTTCTGCTGACTCCAAGTTTCACTTACATTCGTAAGGGTTAGTAGGTACACTGTCATCTTTGCTTCAGTCGATATATTTCGACTACTACCCCCATACTAAAAAAATTTATTGTTAACAAAATGTTTATTTTCAACAAAATATTTATTTTTAGCAAAAATGTTTATTTTTAACTAAGTGTTTATTTTTAACAAAATGTTTATTTTTAATAAAATATTTATTTTTAGCAAAAATGTTAATTTTTAGCAAAAATGTTTATTTTTAACTAAATGTTTATTTTACAGCGCCCTTGAGATGATTAATTCGTAAAAATGGCGCTCTATAAATCATCCAATTTATTATTATATTATTATTTCTAATACAATTGAATTCATTTTAATTTTAGATTGTGTGATACATTGTCTTATCAAGGGAAATCGAGTCTTCTTTAACTCTTTTCCCACTACAACTGACTTTAGTCAGATTGATATGTAAGTCGTTCGCATCAAGATCTCGAGTGTGTGTTTATTGATTATTTGATAGTCGAGAAGGATACTGATAATCAATTATTTCTGTTTGCAAGAAAATATGGTTTTAAAAGTGACAATTTATTGAAAAACCATAATGAAGAATGTGCCGTGTAGCGATGACTGATAGAGTAACGTTTGCTTGGTGGTCTAAGGGTTAAAATTAATTCAATATCATAATTATCCCGGTTACTCAGACAATGTATAATAAATAATAGATGACGCTAGTGTAGGGTGAACTTAAATATGTAAAGATAGGCGTGGAATCCTACCATATATACAAGTTCCAAAAATTTGTCGGACGTGGTGGTCATAAGAAAAAAGACAGAATGGGGAATGTTGTTAAACATAAAGCGATCGCTCAACGACAGGTCATAAGTCCTGTAAGCGCCTCGGCCACCACATTCTGTTCCCAGAAAATAATTTACATTTTCGTCTCTATTGAGATACAATTAATCCTTATAAAATAAAAATAATTTATCCACAATGGGTGAAATCCAGTCTACAAGAATTTGTATACATTCAAAATATTGTAATGTAAATAATGATATGTTTTTTTTAAATATTTATTTTACGTAGGTACTCCTGTAGTATTATAGTAGTAGTGATTGGAAATAAGAATTATTTATTAATGAAAGTGAAAATGGGCGTTCGCAATGGAGTTCTGATTCCAACTCTTATGTAAGGAAGCGAAGCATAAAACCGACAGAATAAAAATGAGATCAGAATAATTATGGTAGAGATGTGATCCCTTAGACGTAGGTATGTGTGATAAAACGATGTATAATATGATATCGGGAAGGAATGTAGGGTGGAAGAATGTTTATGAACAAAATTATGAAAGGATCACCGAGTTGGTTTGGGTATATGGAACGCATGAATGAAGAAAGTATACGTTGACGATGTGAATGGATTGCGGAATCGGGGAAAACCAAGGAAAACATAGCATAACCAAATTAATAAAATTGTAAGAAGTCGGAATAATAGACGTACGTTTATAAATGTGGAGGAATCTAGAGAGGTGTGTCAGTAATGTGTGTAATAATAATAATAATAAATTGGATGATTTATAGAGCGCCATTTTTATGAATTAATCATCTCAAGGGCGCTGTAGGTCCATTTTATGAACTAGTTGAAGATAAACATTTAAGTTAAAGTGAACATTTTGGTTTAGAATAAACATTTTGTTAAAAAATAAACATTTTGTTAAAAAATAAACATTTGTTAAAAATAAACATTTTGTTAAAAATATTTAAAAAAATTTAAAATGTACGTTTTGTTAAGAATAATTTTTTTTGTAAAAAATCAAAATTCAGTTGAAAATAAACATTTTTGCTAAAAGTGAATATTTTGTCAAAATAAAATTTTTGTTTTAAGTGTATAAGAGTAGTGTTGCGGTCCATTCTCTCTGCCTTCCCCTGCGGAGAAACGTTTTTTTTGTTTGTTTGTTTGTTTGTTTGTTGTGCTTGTATCATGTGATCCACGAGGACGAGTCCCATGAGGTTGATTATGCAATGCAATATAGGGGAGTCTGGTGGAGTCCATTCTTTGAACATGATCGTACCAGTCCCCTTTTCGCTGTCTGCTCCATCTTATAATATCCTCAACCTCACATATCTCTCTTATTCTGGTGTTACTCACGCGATCCCTCAGTGTCTTGCCTGCTATCGTCCTCAGTGTCTTCATTTCGGAAGTCCTCAAAACTTGTTTGGTCCGTACTGTGTCTGCCCTTGCTTCGACGATCGATCGATTCGAGATAGTCATGTTGTATTTCTTACAGGCGTGATGTAGTCTGTCTAGCATTTTATGTAGGTCATTATTGTTTTCAGGTATGATTATAGCATCGTCTGCATAGCAGGCCACATTGACAGTTTGCTCTCCCATCCTATATCCCAGTTGTAGCGATTGGGTGTCCTCTATAAGTTTGTCCATTTATACTATGTTTTATTATTATTTCACACGATTTAACGTTTTTTTTTATTGTTTCAGGCGGTGGGCGGTACGGCGTATACTCGCTGTTCCCGCCCGCCCCGGCAGCCGCCCACAGGGTGGCCACCGCCACCAGCAGCGCTACCCATGCTTTCCACAAAGGTACATATATATACTTCAACTTTCACTAACTAACTAACCATCACGCCGTCTCCACGGAGATCAAGGAAAACATGACATAACCAAAAACACAGCTGTAATCTGTTTTAAGCCTATCCAAAAAAACTAAGATGGCAGTGCATAATGGTGTTCTTATGCCGACCCTTATGTATGGAAGCGAAGCATGAAACTGGCAAAAGAAGGATGAAAGTAGAATAAATGCAGTAGAAATGAGATCTCTTAGACAAATGTGTGGATACTCTGTGTATGATAGAGTGTCGAATGAAAATATAAGAAGTGAATGCGGTGCGAATGATGGTGTAATGAACAAAATATTGGAAGGATCATTGAGATGGTTTGGACACATGGAAAGAATGAATGAAGAAATAATGGTAAAAAAAAGTATATGTTAACGATGTAAATGGAACCAAAAATAGGGGATGACCGAGGAAAACGTGGCACGATCAAATAAATCAAATATTGAATGTCAGCCATGTGAGAAATCAGAGAAATCGACGCGCGTGCATGACACGGTGTATGAATGTTGAGGAAACGAGAGAAATATGTCAGGAAAGAAAAGTATGCAAGAATTAAGATTAAATGGATTCTAAATTTACGTGATATTTACAAACCAAACATATTTTACTTCGATTAACCCAACCAGCATTTGTAGGTTAGGTTAGGTGTTTATTCGAAATAATTAATTAAAAATTCGCCTGGACTAAATATAAATACTTTTAAAAAAACACATGCTAATAATTATTTTGTATTCTATTGATAGTTCTTATTGAAGTATTGAGTGAGTGAGAATTTCGTGAAATTATAAAAGTTAATGCTCCCTTTGTTTACTGTGCACATGCGGTAATAACTCGGAAACGTTGAAAGTCAGATTCTGGCACTTCGCAACAACTTTCCCAAACAAGCACTAGTCGAAATAAATTGAACATAAAATCTCGAAACATTTTCACAAACGATCAACATTTTATCACCGGCCAGTATTATCCATCCAGCTGTATCTACATTCGAATTTCGAACAATGACACAATGCAACGTTGTACAAACACAGGCACACGGTTCGGCGTATGTGTGTGTGACCGGTTGACCTTGGAGCGCGCGAGTGGGCCGTCCCGCGCGCATGCGCCGCCTCCCACCTCCTCCCGCGGCCCGTTCCCCTCCTCTAACTCCCGCCCATTTGTAACGAACGCCCGCCTTCTTCGCGCTAGGAGAATATTTCATCTCCTCGGCGATTCTGCTCTCCGGATACATGAACGAAGGCAACCGCGAACCGCTTTGACGTTTGGACTGCGGGATATGGGCGGGCGACACGAACGACGGACAGAATCGCGCGAACGAACGCAAACCGAATAAAAATAAATAAATAAATTATATACTCACCAAAAACAACATTGAAAATAGGCAGGTATTATTAACGTTATCAATTTCATTTTTGATAACGTAAGAATATTATTTTAGTAAGTAAAGTGATAACGTAAGTAAACTTTTGATTGATTGGCGGATTTGGATTGTTTGACGGATCTGTTTCCTGTGTTCGATTTAAATAAAAAAATAATTATACAGATAATCGCTGCAGGCGAACGTCGCGAGAAATGCTTATAAAAAAAAGTTGCCGCGATATAATTTCGAACTCCTTCGCCGCATACACGCTTGATCTCGGCCCGCCAGTCGCACATTCTCCCGCCGCGGAATATTTCCGAGCGCGTTGCATCCTCTCGCCTTTCTGCACTCCTAATCAAATAGGAGGGACTTCAAAACAGCTTGGCGTTCTGTTATGCACACACCGAGCGCGGTCTTACTCCTCCTCGGGCGTGTGCGCACCAATACAACCTCGATTCTCGTGCACGGACGCGGCAGGGCTACCAACACTCGCGCGGGCTCCCGCCCACAGCGTTTGCCGCCCGAATCCCCCTTTATTTCTGGTCTCCTGGTCCACGCTTCAAGGTAGTCCGTAACCTGATTTGACATTTTGTTGTTTGAAATGACGGGACGCGCGGCCGAGTTTTTAAATGAAATAATACGCTATTCTTTGCGATTTTGGTATTTAAAAATGTATGGATAAGTTATGTCTTCTATGATATCAAATTTAATAAAAGAATGTTTTAAATCCATAAAAGTGCACCGAAGCAAAACACTAATTCTTTTTTTAAACTTATTTGTGTTTCTTCATTATATTTTATGGGAATGACATGTTTCGCCTTTTCAAATGTCCCCAGCGTATGGGTGTGATCCTTGGTAAGGCGAAACTTGTCATTCCCATAAAATATAATAAAACTTCTAGTAAACAGATGATTTCAGTGGTATTAATATTTAATATATTATTTATTTATTTATCCATTTAACTTGCCACACATAATTGACAGCGCCAAAATGGCGCTGGTCAGGCCATGTCACTCGCAGGTCTGACGATACATGAAACCCAAGACGTCCCGATGGAGGGACCGCTGGTACGACGTAGATGCGTGTTGCCCAAGGAAAGACAGACATGGAAACAGATGGAGGAGGCCTACGTCCAGAAGTGGACGGATATAGGCTGATTTTGTTTTAGTTGAGTTTTAAATTGAATTTAACTACTGTTTTGTTCACTCGTATACAATCGAATTTAGTAAGATAGGTCTATGTAATAAATACCTAACGAGTAAATAAACTTTGTGTGTTATAATTTGACATAAAGTACTCGTATATTTAGTACGCTGCACGTTTGTGTTAATATATCAGCAACTGTTAGTCGATGCTGTATGGGTGAACGTCACTAATGAAAGTAAGTCATCGATTTTCCAATATGTCCAGCCCTGGGTACAGAAAATCAGACTATAAACTGTGACATTTCGATCACGTGCATATGTAATATTCATAGCTAGTCTGCCGGACAGTCCGCGGGCTCCATGGACGTCTCATTTCGCTATTTTATTAGGTATACGTAGCTTTTGGAAAAAAACGCCGCGTGACTCTGATTAATTATAAATATGTACTTTAGCTGCCTATATTTTAATAACCATAATAATATTATGCTACAATAATTGCAACACGTGAAATGTAATTGTTTTTTCGCACACGTTAAAATTTTCACGGAAACGTTCTCGGGCACGCGCATCGTGTGTATTTCGAATTACTTTAGGAGAGAATCGAAGTATTCCTCTCTCATTCTCTTGTATTCAAAATATTATCGTACTGTTTCTTGATGACATGCGGGTTTTTGCCTATTTATATTATTATCAATGAAAGAATTTGTGCTTTGGCTGCCACCCCGAAGATCCCGGCTTCGATTCCCGGCGATGTCAGTGTGATTGATTCACGTGACAATAAAATGGGGATAGATTAGCTACCTATCACATATCACGAGAATCAATATGATAGCTATACCCTTTACATCGATTTGGATCGCGCTGTGATGATCCATTCACACTACGTGTATATATCATTTTAACCATTCTTCCCTCATCCATTTGTTCCATATGTCCAAACCATCTTAGTGACCCTTTCTTGATTTTATTTATCACGCATTCATTCGCTTTACATTTCTTTCTTACTTCATCATTAGATATTCATTAGATTTGTGTCCCAAAATTCTTTTTACTTGATCTTTTATAGGATTGAGAAACCTCACTGGATCAAAGTTGCGGACGTAGCGTGCAAAATGGCGTATAAATGTCGTATATCAGTGCAGGAATGCCAATATATCAGATAAAGACAAAAAGTATCGTTTTCAAAAATATTTTATGGAATCGGGGAATTACCATACCAATAGGCAAGTCGCTTTGGAAGCGATAAAGATCATATGCTTTGGAAAACATTGTTGTATTCTTCTTATTAAAATGCCATTTCAGGTACCCCCAACGTCGGCTATCACTCTGGCGAAGGCCTCTCTCTCCTCTGCCAGCCGGATCAACTCCCCCACCCTCTTAATTCCGGTCCACTCTTTGATGTTCTCCAGTCAAGACATCTGGGGTCTTCCCACACGCGCCTACCCTTAATCTTCCCTTTCATGATAAGATGCAGCAGATCGTATTTCTCGTTGCGGAGAATGTGTCCTAAATACGGCCGTTCACAATGGAGTTCTGGTTCCAACCCTAATGTATGGAAGCGAAGCATGGAACTGGCAGAAGAAGGATGAGAGCAGAATAAATGCGGTAGAGATGAGGTCCCTAAGACGTATGTGTGGTAGAACGATATACGACATAATCTCAAATGCTGATATAAGAAAGGAATGTAGAGCGGTATTATGAACAAAATTATGAAAGGATCGCTGCGTTGGTTCGGACATATGGAACGCATGGATGGAGAAAGAATGGTTAAGAAAGTATACGTTAATGATGTAAATGGGGTACGAAGTCGAGGCAGACCGAGGAAAACATGGCATGACCAAATTAATCAAATTTTAAAGGTTGGTCATGTTAGAAGTCGGAGGAATCGACGTGCGTGTATGACTCGTTGTATGAATGTGGAGGAAGTTAGAGAGGTTTGCCAGGATAGAGTAGTGTGGCGGTCCATTATCTCTGCCTACCCCTGCGGGGAGACGGCGTGATGGTTTGTTGTTGTGTTGTTCATCATCATATTGGAGCCATTGGAAAATACATCTCAAATGGGACAAAAATGTTTAGGAACCTATTGTTCTCTTCTGTATATTTTAATGTGGTTGAATCCCATAGCACTTTTCAAGATAGGAAACCACCGTTATCTGAAGGATTCAGTTTTAAATATACCTATGCTATGTTCTAGCTAGAAATTCGTTATTTTATTAAAATCGCATAATTGAATCGATTTCTGAACATTTACCGCTTTAGAACACTCGGAAATAACTCAATTATTTAAATATTTTTAAACTAAATATACTTTAATAGTCCATTGTTTTGACCGAAACACTATGATACTTTACATTTTTAACTGTTGACATTTACAACACTGTTAGGTATATCATAATTTTTTAGTATACACTTTTTGAGAATATCATGACAGCTGTTTCTCCAACTGATATTGGCACCATCGGGTGTCCCAAACAACACAATAACAGCAAAATGTTTCTGATGATGCCAACGTCGTTTGGCGAAACAGCTGTCGCGACATTCGCAAAAAGTGTATAATAAAAAAATGTGATATTTAGGGTGTTTTTTTAGAGGTTTGGTTTTTAAACTGGCAACATTGTTTCTACAGACTGTCGATTTAACAGTTGACAGTTGATTTGTAGTCAGTACGTTTTGCCATTTCACCCAGTTGCTCGATAAAGTTGTCGAAAATTGGACTTCACGATTGCGCTTCATTCGAGCTAGCCATGGCGCTCATATGCCCGAAATCATATTTAAACAATAATGGCATAAACTTATCTATTAAATAAAGCCAATATCATATTTTAATGTGTTTTTTTTTCATTTTGAATTTGTAAACCTCTAAAATACACCCTTATACACATTGTTATATAACAGTAAATTTTAATAGATATTTGATTTTGTAACTAAATGAGTTTCGCATTTTCTTTTTAGATTTATTTTGGAATTTGTATTCGAAAAGAGTTGAGATTTCATCGGCTACAATAAGTATTTTTTCAATATGAATAAAGATAACATTACCAAATGGTCGAAGGTACATTCTTCTTGGCCTGTCAAGTTCATTTTTTAAGATGCGTATCACGAAATAGTATTTTAAAACACAATATCCCAAGAACTAGTTTGTGCCCCGTGGTACATGACGCAATGGGTAGTCCAAACCGGTTCCTGCCTATTTCACGTGTCATGCTGATTCTAATTTATATTATCGTTTCAGTTCAAATGTGTGTGAAGACTCTAATCCAATGCTTTTCTCACATCTCAGCCTTCCGCGTCTTGTAATGCTTTTAATACATCTTGGCGCTTTCTTCGTTCATCTTCTCTCTGTGTGTTATCTGCCTTTTATTTATTTATTATATGTTAAAACTATTGTATGTTGCATTAAAAATGTTGAACATTAGTTGTAAGAAATGTATTTTTTACAACTCAATACCCCTAGATCATACACAAGACACACCGCGTGCCAAGTTTTCCATCTTCCTGTTTATCGCACTAACTACGTTCAAAGCGCGGCAATGTACCTATCGAATTTGCGATAACTACAAAAAGGATTTTAGAGACATTGATGCTTTCCATTTGAACAAGGAAAATTTCCGAAAAATGATCGGAGCCACATTTTGGCGTTGACGAGACCATAATGTTACATAATATTATACTATTACTTTTTTGAAACTCTTAAATGTTTGTTTAGCCTCATTTTGTCTTAGTTTAATTTCAATCTCGTTTCATACTGTCGTCTGCTCACTAACTAACTAACTAACTAGCCATCACGCCGTCTCACCGAAGGGGTAGGCATAAAGAATGGACTGCCACACTTTTCTTTCCTGTCATATTTCTCTCGCTTCCTCAACATTCATACATCGTGTCATGCATGGCCGACATTCAATATTTGATTTATTTGATCGTGCCACGTTTTCCTCAGTCTTTCTCTATTTCTGGTTCCATTTACATCATTAACATCATGTTCATAACATCATCATTCGCATCGCATTCACTGATTATATATTTACATTCGACATTATCATACACAGAGTATCCACACATTCGTCTAAGAGATCTCATTTCTGCTGCATTTATTCTACTTTCATTCTTATTTTGCCAGTTCCATGCTTCGCTTCCATACATAAGGGTCGGTAGAAGAACACCATTTTTCACTGCCATTCTAGCTTTTTTGGAAAGGTTTTTGTTTGCGATGACAACTTTAAGTGCACCATTAACTTTGTTGCCTACCCCAACCCTTCTTTCAATATCCCTCGCCACTCGGCCATCTCTTGTAAACATACTACCTAAATACACGAACTCGTCTACTTGCTCCAAATTTTCACCATTCACGCTAATGTTGCAGACTGTCTTGATTTCTTCATTTTCAAAAATTATTACCTTGGACTACTAAGTATGGTAGCGTGTAATTGGCCTTACTTTATTTTTTCTATGTGTTTTTTTTCTAATATATGTTATTGATATCGCTGTATGTAACCCTTAATAAATAAATAAAAGAAAATAAATTATACAAAAGGAATACTGGAAATCCGAATCCAGAGTTAATTATATTTTAAAGGATATTAAAGTTATTAGAAGCAATGTGTTCTAGCTACGTAGCATCGGCGAGGAAAGGTTAATTGTGTATTATAAAAGTCGAACGAAATAATATGTTGTTAATATCTCGAATGTTCGCTTTGAGCCCATCAGTACTTACCTACATGCGTAATTATTTGAGCTTTTCCCAACACAACGAAACACCCCTCGAGCCATAGAGCACGCAGTACAGTGCACTGAATATAGTGAGGAGTATCTATGGCTGTGCGTGGGGATATCGATCCCAAACCATCCCCAACAAGTCTCGCCCCCCTCCCCCGCAGGAAGCAGCTGTGACAGCCCTTCCGGAGGGTGGGGTGGTCAGCTGGCGGCCCGATATTTCGGGGGTGTTTGCAGCAAGATTTTCGCCAACCTATGTGTGGTTTTTAATGTAAATTCACAAAAAATTATGATTTTGTTTCCATTTATATAAATTCAATTGGTTTTTTGTTGTTGCCTAAACCTAAAATATCGTCAAAAATGCCATTCAAATTTATTTAAACAATAAAATATGCATATTATCATACAAAAATACGTATTAATATTCCAAAAAATGCATTCTAAATAAAATTAAAATAGGATCACTTAGATGGTTTGGACATATGGAATGAATGAATGAGAGAATAGTGGTTTAAAATTGTATACAAAAAAGCAGTGAATGGAAAACGAAGCAGAGACAACCGAGGAAAACATGGCATTATCAAAAAGATAATTACTAAAAGGCGGCTACATTCAAAACGGAACTCCGGAGAAACGGCTTGATCGTTGGTTAGTTAGTTAATTTAGACTGAAAATCTGATGTGATAATACAAATTGACTTGTTTTTAATAAAATTTATTTGGACTTACATAAAATACTAGTTGCAACCCGTGAAATATTCACGGAAGTAAAGATTTTCTACCCTTTAAAAACTTGGTTCAATGTAGAATCATAATCAGTAATAAGTTGTAACATTTAATAATAATAAAAATTTCACACACCTAAAAATTTCACACTTAACAATACCAAATTGTTCTCCTTTTTTTCTATACTTCTGTCATACAACAATAATCAGAACAAAATTCAAAATTAGATTCAGATTCAGAACAAAATTATTATTATTAACAATGAAGTATTCCTCTCTCGCTTTCTTGTATTCAAAATATTCTCGTACTCTCGTATGATACTGCACGAAAAAAAATTCATGGAAAAATATTATTCCTCATATAAAAAAAAACATGTTTACTTTGAACCAATTTATTACTTGCTTACTTACTTCCTATAGCCATACAATTCTTGAAGAGTTTTAGCTTCATTGATGATTTTCCTCCAAGCTCCTCGATCCTTTTGCTCCCAGCAGTCTGAATCGCCCAACGTGGCCAAATCAGGCACTAATATTATCCATTAGGCACTCTCTAGGCTTTCCTAGAGGCCTTACTCCGACCAATTGCGAAACCAACTTACCAACTTACGAAAAAATACTGTCACTTTTAAAGGAATAGTTTGCACGTTGAAATAATTAAATTTTATTTAGTTTTTATTACTAGCAACATCGGATTAGTATTCCTCATTCCACACGCAGTAGAATCTGCATAACCTCAATTTTTTGAGTCATATTATTTGTCATCCATATGTTACGAGGAGCAAACCTAAAAATGGAGCAAATATCATATATTTGTATGCAAAAAACCTCAATTGAAGCGCTGCACACTGGGGCCGATCCAGGAATTGTGCGAATAAACCCCTTTTTTAAAAATAACATTAGGTCACAAATAATTTCTGGAATTGATAGTTAAATATACCTGGCATACAGCTCAGTACTCTAAAGTCATGGTGCAAGTCAACTTTTATCCCTGTTCCAGTCGAAACTTGTCCGTCATAGGCGAAGCTTTTGCCGTCTGCGATTTCAATACGAAAAGTCACCTTGTACTCATGGCAAATACTTTATAGTGCTTCCAAATTTTGTTATTATTTCAATATGGCATTATCACCCACATGTTGGTACATATTTTTTTTTTAAATATCTTTGATATATTCTGAATTGTAATATTTTAAAGGGGTATTTACATTACTGGGGAAAATATTTGCTTTTTTTTAGTTTATTGATTTTATATGTAAAGTTTTAGTTGATATCAGTTCATATCATGTCTGCAATTTTGGGCTTATTTGCTTACGTATTCATTGTTCTTAAGGAAATATAAAAAACATTTTGCGCATATTTGCGCTTTTTCACTTAAAGGTCACTTTTGTCCAGGATATGGAAACATAATAAAAAAGCAGGCATTTATGAGTTATTTTAAATTAATTTCAATTATTTTTTTTTCTTTCAGGATCAGGTACAACTAATATTTTTATAAGTAGACGTACCTTATTTGATCAAATGAGACAATCTGGATACGTTAAATTGGCTGATCAAGTATCATGTTTGAAGGAATTTGTCGAAATACGTACTAAATGTCTAAAAGACCAATTACCAAGCCTTCATAAAACAATTTCATTTTTTGTGTCTGATTTTAAGAAGAAGTGGCAAAAGGTTATCAGAAAAGAGAACAGTTATTTGGTTTTTAATAATGACTGCCTAAATACTTCAATAGGTTTTCATAACTTTTCTATTGTTTTAAGTAAAAAAGTGGGTCGCCCTCAAACAAATTTTGAAGAATCTTGTGATAGAGCTAAACGCCAAAAGACTAAATCTTTGAGATCAAAGCACTCTCTTAAGGAATTAACATTTGCAGTACAGGTGACTTTGCGAACTGCTGGTCAAGTGGATGCCTCCAAAGTTTTGAAGGAAGTTACGACAACTTTATCCACAGCTGCCTCATACAAAAATGCATACAAGAAAATTAACATCTCTAAAAGGCTAGCAGCTTACAGAAAAAGAAGCTCTTTTGATGTTTATTGAAGTAAAACTCACCAAACATCAATACAATTTAATTCGAGAACATGACAAATTCCTATTTCCATCTTGCAAAAAAAGACAACAGGCGAAAAGCGAATGTTATCCACCAAAGGAAAGCATTGCAGTCACAGATATTTTTGCTGAGATTAAATTGCAAATTTTACTTGATCATACTGCCACTCGTCTTTTGGAAGCTCATAAAGAAATTTTAGAAGTTCAGAAATCAGAAAATATAAAAAATATAACCTTAATATGCAAATGGTGCTTCGACGGATCTGCACAGTCAGAATACAAACAGAAGTTTAGTAGCGATCCAAATTCTAAGGATAATAATATTTTTATATCGTCTTAAGTACATTTAAGATTGATATCGGACAATTTAATATTACAAAATAAAATAGTTTTTTGTCAAAATGAAAGACACGATACTGTAGACCCATAAACTCTTTGCGGGAAAATATGCGTGGTACCCGATGCCTCCAACTATTCACAAAGTTTTAATTCACGGCCCAGAAATAAAAAAGCATGCTTTATTACCTAAAGGCCAGCTAAGTGAAGAGGCCCAAGAAGCAAGAAACAAAGAGTTCAAAAGATACAGAGAATGCTTCTCGCGAAAAATGTCACGTATAAAAACTAATGAAGATGTATTAAATTTAATTTTAATATCTTCGGACCCTCTTATTAGCAGCTTGCGAGAAGTATCTGTAAATAAAGATGTAAATTTTGAAAAGGATACTTTAGATCTATTGGCTCCACCTAATATTATAACGTCCGACGTTTCCACGCAATCCACGATCAGTGAAAACGAAGCCGAAAATTCTTCAGATAGTGAATAAAAAATTTGAAAATCCTGTTTTTCTTTTTAAAATTACTTTATAACAATTTATTTACATTGTTTTATTTATTTCATATTTAAAAGACCACAAAAATAATTTATTCCGACAATTCTTAATTCGGCTCCAGTGTGCGCTGTGGGTTAAAACAGAATTGGACTCGGTGAATTTGCAGAATCGTATGTTAACTATCTCAAAACGTCGACAAGTAAGACAATATAACTATTAAAATGATAGATAGGTTGGTAGTAATTTGTTGAAAAAATATGTTTCCAAGTGTAAACTATTGATTTTATCTATACATTCCATCACTTCGTGTTGTGGATTCACATTTGAATAACTTTCGAAAAATATTGTAAACTCTTCACCAACATGTTTCGAATGGTTCTCATCATTCTTTAGTGTACACATTTTAACAATAGAATGGTGTAAACTAGTCAAATGAATATTCGTGTGTAGGTGCCATGTTATCTAAAGTGGATATATACGCAACCAATTGAAATGATAGAAATGTTATTGTTTCTTGAACAATGATGTATCATAAAACTCCATATTAAATCATTAATATGAATGAAATAGTCCGTCTTCTAGGAGTTTTATTATATTTTAGATGGAATGACATGTTTCGCATTATCAAATGTTTTGATAAAAAACTAACTAGGTATGTAATCATTGTCATAAAATTTCTTAACGAGTTCCAAGAAACACTTTCCAATATTTCTGGATCTACCCAAATAATTATTTGTTTAAAATGTATAAAGTCACATCAATTATCCTTAATTATCATATTCTGCTCCATTTACCAGTGTATATAAAATGCAACGAGTTGAAGTTTCGTTACATTTGATAATGCCTTAGAAGGGCGAAACATGTCATTCCCATAAAATATAATAAAACTTCTAGAAAACTGACGTTTTCATTCGTATTAATTATTTAATATGGAGTTTTACATCATTGTTCAAGAAACAATAAATAAATATACATTATTTATAGAGTATTTCTAGGTATTTTTTATGTAATTAAAAATTGATTTTACAACATTTTGAATGTATACAAATACTGGATTTTATCCATTGCGGGTTATCAATTCAAAAAAATACAATCTTCATAGATGGCGTTAGTGTGTAGATTGAAAAAACTACCATGCAAAGGGTGGTGTTGCAGATTAACATATATACAACTTCCAAAAAAAAAAGGTCAGACATATGGTGGTCATAAGAAAAAAATGTGGAATGGGGAATGTTGTATTACATAAAGCGTGCGCTTAACCCAACCAATGACAGGTCATAAGTCCTGTAAACACCTCGATCAACCATATTCTGTTTCCAATTTCCATCTTCGTCTCTATTGCGATACAATTAATTCTTGAAAAATTGATTAATCGAAAAATAAGTCATTTTTAGTCATGACGGATTCGGTACAAATCAAACCCACGATATTTCACTATCCGTGCTGGATTCTCCCGATATTTTTATACTGATTATCTCAATTTTGTTTCAGTATCGGAGTCGCTGTTCTCAACTGCGGGGAACTTCGTGGGCGGCCTAGGCGCCCCCACTCCCCCGCCAGGCTCGCCCTACTCCCCCCTCCAGCTGGACCTGCTGGGATCCTACTCCAACCACAACTCCACCAGCACCACCAACATCCTCATAGAGCAGCAGGGCTTGCACACCACCTTCCAGGGGGCCAAGAAAATGGACGAAGCCAAGTACATCAGACAACAGTGCTTCAACACCAACACCATATGTTGCGACATGCAGACAGAAGACACCAGGTCGTGGGACAACAGGACGACAGACGTGATAACAACAACAATGCAACCGTTGACAATCAAAACAGAGAACATCATAACAACGTCGAAGAAATCATGTAATTTCGTCGATTCTCCGGCTAAAAAAATCCCGCATTTCTTAAATGACGGTTCGTTGATTTCAAATGGTGGCTGTAGCAGAACTAATCCAGTGTCTTGGACGGCTACAGTGCCTTCCATCGGTGGCACTCTTGTTCAGGTGAAGAGGGAACCGCAAGGGGAAAGTCATCAAGGAATGATGCCTATTAAACTGGAGCAGAATTCGCCGTCAGCCAAGCAGTCCGATCATCTATCGGTGGCCACCACTATTGCTGGCTCCGTCAACAACGGTATGTTTATTTCAATAAATTAGTGCTCGGTTATATTCTATAGCATAACAAGTTGAATTCCTTTCCCGTCACACCTTATTTTCTTTCTCTCCGCAGATTCTTTGTTATGTCAATCATAGTAAAATTTAAAAACCTTTTGCTATTATTTATTATCTTGCAAAATGATAACGTCCCGAATTTTACATACCTATCTGCTATGGCTTTAATATCCCTTTGTGGTTTGTCTGAGTGGGAAGATATTTTTTACAGCGTGTTTATTATTATTTTTAATGTAAATCTGTTTTTAAACGACTCCGTAAAACCGCATACCTATAGAGAAAAAAAAAACCAACAAAATTCTTCTTCCCAACCTTGGCGAATGTCGCGCGGTGTATGATGTGGCTCAGAACTGTACCATTATACCAGGCGCGCACGAAACGGCGTCGGTGTTTTGTTATCGGCTGGGAGCGCGCGCGAGTACTTAGGCCAGATAAATTAATCCACTGCATTCACGAACATGTATTGCAGCGATCCATTTCCATTCCTGACAGCCTGATACTTCCATATCGTTATATTTCGTCATTGCACCAGGCAGACAACAAAGCAAAAAATGTTGATCATAGAAATCCCGTGTGTTTTTTACTTTTATCCTGACGTAACTTTCATTTACATCCATACTTCGTGCCATGCATGCTCGTCGTATTTTTCAACTTTGACAATTTGTCAATTTGCTTTATTTTGTCATGCTGCATTTTCTTCGGGCTTTTTTTTAGCTTAAAGAGACCGTAAACAACTTTTATTTCAATTTCACCCATTCTTTCCATATTTCCAAATCACATTATGACCGTTTCTTAATTTAATTATGAACCCTTCATCTATCTCTGTCTTACGTTCCTCTCTGGTCGTATATATCGTATATTTAGTTTGCTTTAATTTGTCTTGTAATATTTTATTTTTGCTAGTTCTATGCTTCACTTCTGTGCGTAAAATTTGGTATAAGTCCATTGGCGTTGAAGACTATAATGAAATGAAGTTTTAAGTCTAACAAATTGATGTTTTATACATATATTTAATATATACAAATGTTTTTCATGTTCACGGGTATAAAATAAATCAATGAATTTGTTCTCGTGGTCTTAAACATTCGCCATTTATATATTCGCTCCTTCCCGCCCAAAGAATGTTTTTTTTTTCACACAATGGTAACGTCACGTGTTTTTAAATTCTTTAGATTACGTGCGAAGTCACGTTGAAAATTATACACATTTGAAAATATTTCTTTCGGTTGTTACGATTATTTTTTGGGTAAAGAAAAGTCTCCATAATTGATCACCGTGTTGGCGCAGCGGCCGTTCCATGCTCGTTTGGACCCAAACTATATGAATATAATTGTGTACATATAATATTCCGTTCACCAATCCACTATCTGCAATATTTACGACACGCCATCGACGCCGTAATGGTTGCCGCCTGCCCGTGTATTGTGTGGCCCACACATTTGCTGAAGACAATTCCCGCTCTGGTGGTGGAAAATGGAACCATAAACCGCAGGTCTGACTGACAGATAATCCAATCGTGACACGCGAGAGTTCTTTACCAAATTCAGGAAGCCATAGTGGAAACTGACTTAATTTATGACGTTAAAGTCACCCTGTAATAAATAATAATTGCTTCTATATTCGCCATACTTTGTGTTGTAATTGCTTTATTTCTCTCTTTCTTTGTTTATACACTTTGTTTTTACAACACTTACATTAAAAAAATTAAAATTACATAGACATGTTTCGGACAACCAGTCCTTCTTAAGTGATACATACTCGTATTATAAATATACATATTTAGATATTATAAAATTGTTTACATTATTCATTACGGATGCTATAAATAAATCTTTTTTAACATCTGTCAGATCATGTAAACAATTTTATAATATTTAAATATGCATCTTTATAATATGTATCACTGAAGAAGGACTGGTTGTCCGAAACATATCTATGATTTTTTATTATTTTTTAATGTAACTAACTAACTAACCATCACGCCATTTCCCCGGAGGGGTAGGCAGAGAGGATGGATCGCCACAATGCTCTGTCCTGGCATACCTCTCGGGCTTCCTCTACATTCATACATCGTACCATGCACGCACGTCGATTATTCCGACTTCGAATGTGGCCGCCTTTTAGGCCGCCTTTAATTCGGTCATGCCATGTTTTCCTCGGTCGTCCTCGGCTTCTTTTTCCACTTGCTTGTGTACAACTTTTTAACCATTCTTCTCTCATACATTCGTTCCATATGTCCAAACCATCTCAAGGATCCTTTTAAATGTAAGTGTTGTATAAACAAAGTGTATAAAAAAAGAAAGGGAGAAATAATAATTGTTTTGTTTAATAAAAAAAAATGCAGATGTGATAACGTACAATAATATTTTATTTATTTATTTATCGGATTTATAATAGAATACAAGTGTGCTGTTTTGTTAAATAAATTAACCCCCAAGGCCGCACTAGGAAAAGTCTGACCTAACAGTGCAGTTTTTAATAGTTTCTTAAATCTATTAGGGAAATTATTCCGTTCCATTGACGACCTTTGTGGCAAAGTGGCAACATCTACGAATGTCACACCGAAAGTCCCGGGTTCGATTCCCGGTGAAGACAGTATGATTCTAATTCTGTCTTTGGTCTGTTGTAGAATTCACGTAAAAGACAATAAAATGGCGATTAATTAGCTACCTATCACATGTCATGAGAATCAATATAATAGCTATATACCCTTTACATGGATTTGGTTCGCGCTGTAATGATGTAAAGAGCTATTCAATAAAATAAAATAATAATAATTCGAAACTAGAATGAATTAGAAACCTGCTTTATTAGAATTTGCTAGAATCACAGTGTTATTAATAACCTTAACTGGTTTTCCATTCCTTGACAATAGTGTAAGACTTTATCATAAACCCTAAATCCCCCTTCGTCCTCTTTCGGAGGGACACTCCGGGCCATACATTTTGCCCCATCATAAAACAACTACCAAATCGCATTCCAACAATGTTTCCTACAGACGTAAGAGGAATAGCCATTAGAGCTGAACCTCTGTAAGCCAGAAGATCCAAGTCCAAGTAATAAATAGTTTTCACTGATTAGGGTGAACGTTGCATTTCCGTTGGCATTGGTGTCACACTGAGCATCGAAATATATACTGGCACTCTCTGGTGTCGAGTTATTATTTAAAACACTGTCAAACAACTGTCGTTGTAATGAGCGTGGGTACAAAAAATGTTTTGTTTACTTAAACAAAAGTAATTAAGATTGACTTACACCATGGCAAATTCGTTTAGTTGTTTTTAATGTACATAACGGCCTTCTGAAGTTAATGTTTATGTTATTATGCATTATATTGTATGAATAAATAATTTGCACGCGATGTGAATATCTTGCATTTATGGTCTATTGTAGTCAGCACATTGCATGAGCCCGTTTGGCATAAGTTGTCCGGGGTTCAAATCCGATTCCGAATAAAATGAATGGAAACACAACTACCAGCACAAGAAACAAATAAATTGCGAAGGCCGCTTATTATGATAACTATGGACCTGTAATTTTGACAACAATAACCGATTGATTAATTTAAAAAATAAAATAAAATATTAAGTACAATTTATTACAAAATAATACAACCTAGAATCGGGAATCCCGATGATAGATGAATTCATTCTGAAACTTGTCGAACATTTTTACAAAGGACTCCCTTTACATCCCAACCCCACAATTAAAGACCTCTCAAATTACGACCCAAACACCTCCAGCCGCCACAAGCGCCCAAAATCGATCCTCCTTCAGAGGAACACTCCGGGCCACACAAATCATGCCCCCGCATAAACTAACAACCCACCAAATCACCTTCCAACAATGTTTCCATCAGACGTAAGAGGAATAGCCACATGAGCTGAACCTCTGTAAGCCAGAAGATCCAAGTCCAAGTCCAAGACTTGTAATAATCGGGTGGTGGTCTAGGGGATAAAACGATTGGTTCCTGATCCAGGGGACTTGGGTTTCAGTCTGGACAATACCAGATTCCTTATTCTTAATCCAGGCTAGCTGGCATCGACAGACTGTGACAATGTTTTGTTTGTTTGTTTTTGTTTTTATAGAATCTACGAGTACGTTACTTTTATTTTATTGGCGTTTCTGCTTATATGTATGCAAATTTAGGCATTTCAGAAAAAAAGTGATTCTATGTTGCCTTTGAGAAAAATGATTAAACTTACTCGTAGTACACATGCAGCGTGAGTGGAAAAAGAAGCCGAGGACGACCGAGGAAAACAGGGCATGACCAAATTAATCAATTACTAAAAGGCGGCCACATTCGAAGTCGGAATAATCGACGTGCGTGCATGGTACGATGAATAAATGTAGAGGAAGCCCGAGAGGTATTCCAGGACAGAGCATTATGGCGATCCATCCACTCTGCCTACCCCTCCGGCGAAATGGCGTGATTGAATTTAGGTTTTTCAAATTTTTTTGTATCATATGGGAGAGACGCGTTTTGCCTTTGTATAACTATATAAATGTAATGAAAATTCTTAGAAGTACCTACGTTTTCATTAATATTAATTAATTTTGTTGTTGTTTTCATCGTTCCGTTAATCTTTTCCTGGTTAAAAATGTTTTATTGTTACATTATTAAGAAATGTAATAATTTTTTTTAAACACCTTTCAAAAAGGCTAAATTCTATATTTAGAAAGGTGTTTATTTTCGGATCATTTTTCAAGAACAAATGTTCATTTTTCTTTTATATTCGCTTTTTTTCTGCATTCACATTCTAATAACCTTTGAAAAACTTATTTTTTCATAAACATTTTTTAATTTGCTGACGCCCTTCTTCAGTGTAAAAAATTTAACAATTAAATGAAACAAAATTGTTACATGGATACTAAATGAATGGAGGATAGAATTAAGCCCAAAGATAGTTGCAATGTTTATTTAATTAGGATTGTCGGATAATGGAAACAAATCAAGGATTGGACACGAAGTTAATTTTATTTTGTTGTACATTATATATTTATTTTTTAATAACTAAAATTTCCATGTTATTTAATGTCATATTTCTATTATTAACATCGTTATCTTTATTAAACGAATGCAATGAAGTGGTTGGCGTATTCCGAAAAGTTTTTGTTTCCTTTAAAATATATTAAATCTTGTAGAAAACGTATGCAATATAAAATTAACAGTAAATAATTATGCTAATGGAAAAGGTAATCGAGGAAAATGAATAAAAATATTGAACCAACAAATGAATTGAATTGAAATAAATAGGAAAAATCGACATGCGTGATTAAAATAGTTTGAAAAGTGTTTTTGGAATTTCGGAAAAATCCGTGTAGCTTCGTCTTTCTGGACTTACGTTTCGGATATCGTTGCAGTCTCTACTACCTGTTTGATCCTATCTTTATCTTCTTTCTCGGATATAGGCCTCTTCCAAACGTTCTCGATCCTTTCACATTTCGTAAACAACATCGAATTCAAGCATTCACATTCACTTCCATAATAATACCGCATTAAATATACGAGAGCTTTACCTTCATGTTTCCGGGAAGACTTTTTGACCCGATCTGATGCATTCCGCAGCTTCGATCTTATTGTCAATCAGCGTTTGATTCTGCCCACGAGGGACACTTTAAAATTCAGCGACGTAAAACTGAAAAGTGCTTGGTGGCTTGTATTGTGCGAGGCTTTATGCTGCGGTCTGTCCGAACGTCCCGTTCCCTTTACTGCCCATAAATACTCACCCGTAAATAATAAAACTTTCCGGCCTCAACGATCTGTACCCTTATTTGAAGCGCTCTTCAAAATATGCTTCTCTCGTCGCTTAAGGAGGTATTCTAGTGTAGAAAATTGAAAGAATCGTTTTTTTTTTGCATATTTTTAAAATTTAGACCATTCAGAATATGACCCTAAGAAGATTTTCTGAAATTCCGAATATTTTTGAAGTTACAGCTATTTTTGTGACGCACCGAATAAATCGGTCCGGCCAGGACTTATGAACAATAGACGGCAGGCAAACTCTGACTACCTCGGAATAGACCACATTATGAAAACTCTTTTGTACACAAAAATCGTTAGAAATCAACTTCATGGAAGGTCGAAAATTGTATGACAGTGGATCGCTGATTGAGAAAATGTAAGTATAACACACCATTAAACGACTCGCGAAACTCGACTCCAAACTTTAAACGCGTTTTTCCAAAACTTTTTTCGACACGGTTGGCATGATTTCTCAAGTTCTAACGTATCGATTTACTTGGAATTTGGACAAAGCTTCTTTATATGTTCGTTTCGATAAAACTTCTAGAAAATACACGTTTTCATTCGTATTAATTAATTAAAATGTAATTTTACGTAATGGTCCCAGAAACTTATAAATATAGAGGAATTACGAGAGGTACGTTAGGAAAGAATAGTGCGGCAGTTCGTCCTCTCTGTCTACCCCTCTTGGTGATGGCGTGATGGTTTTTTTAGTTAATTTTTTTCCTGATAATGTGTTAAAAAGCCTAATACGTGTTTTTTTTTCAGGGAGCATCCCAGTCGGGATAGCGGTGGCCCGACAGCGTCTCCCGCACGAGCTGGGCGGCGGGGGCGGTGTCCTGTCTACAGCCCCTCCATCCTCGGGCAAGGACCAGCAGTCGCTCTCCCGGTTCCCTGATATAGGTGAGTCCTTCTATTTGCTGCTGCCCCGGTAACCTTTTTTTGCTTTGACGCCAGAAATTACCGCAAAAGGTTAATTTTAATTACGAGTTTTGCCCACAATTGTTATTTTGTGCCGACCCTTATGTTTGGAACTACCAAAAGAAGGATGAAAGTAGAATAAATGCAGTAGAAATAAGATCTCTTAGACGACTGTGAGTAAACGTGTATATGATAGAATATAAGAAGTAAATGCAGTGCGAATGAAAGTGTAATGAACAAAAAAATGAAAGTGTCATTGTGATTAGGATGGTTCGGACGCATGGAAATAATGAACGAAGAAAGAATGGTAATAAAATATATGTTAACGATGTATACCGAACAGGAAATGGAGAAAAATCAATAAATATTGAATGTCGGCCACACGAGGAGTCAGAGAAATCGACGTGCGTGCATGACGCGATATATAAATGTCCAATGAAGCGAGATTAGTTTGCAGCAAAGTTTATCGTTTTTGCTGGTACATGAGATGCCACATGGGCCTTTAATGCTGTAGTTTCCCGTTGCTTTCCACATGTTTGTATTCAACAGTTTTTTAACCCAATTACTGTATACAACTTTTTAGCTATCGATTCTCATGAGATGTGATAGGTAGCTCTGCTAGTCTATCGCCATTTGAATTCTGCCGGACCAAATACAGCGTGATTTTTATTTCATACTGCCATCGCCGGGAAACGAACCCGGGACATTCGGTGTGACAGTCATAGCTGTTGCCATTCTATTAATTATAAATTATTTTCTGTATTGACGATGCTGCGCTCTCGCATCGAACGGGGGACCGATATTTTGATTGTGTCCTCTGCTCCCTTCTGTAAGCGTCACCCTCTCCGATCTGTCTAGGCCCATAGGGGTGCCCGGGGGCATTTAATCACAGGGACACTCACGAATTAGGGGCTCATCTGACGAGTTTTGTAAAAATCTATTTGTCAATATTACAGTACAAAAGTATTTTTATTACTATAATTGTACAATTTATATTCAGACAAAAGCTATATAAAAGCATAATTTGAAGTATGTATTTGTATATCCAATTATTATTATTATTATACTGTAATACGGGGAGTTCTGAAAGGTTTATAAAATCAGAATACATATGATTCAGTATAATGTATGAATGGGTTTTTAATTTCAACTCTGTATTTAATTTTATATTGTACGAGTATCATTCTTCAAATCAAAACCGGTCGTTGTTATATCGTAAAAATATAATTATCTATAATATATACATAATATACGTATAACGAACACTAAAATTCATCAGTGGAATCTTAATTAATAAATTTTGTTCTACAATAGAAAAATATTGGAGTTTTTTTTGCTGGGAAAATTATTCATCTTATATCTCTTTTTCTTCTTCTTCGGACTGCTGTTGCCGTCCACTCCTGGACGTAGGTCTCCTTTCGTATTTTCTACTTCCTTCTATCCTGGGCGATCCGCATCCAGGCACTTACCGCACTCTTCCAGATTCGCCGTTATCGGGCACCTCCTTTTAAAGTTGAAGGGTATTTTAGGATTCTTCAAATTTGGCCACATTTTGAAAAATCAGAAAATTTCATCTTACGTACCAAAGTACAACGTCTTTTGGTAAATAGGAGTTAGAAAGAACCATGAAAAAGGTACCAACTAAATAAATTATAATGAAAATCTATAATGAAATAGGTATACTCGTATTATTTCAAACAGACATATTTTTTATATGGTGTTTTTTTATATAATTTCTGAAGCCACAACAAATATAACAGAATTATATTTAATCAAATATTTATTATTTAATTATTATATGGCGACGCTTCACGGAAGTGACACTGAATTATTCTAGTGAACGATTTATCAGGAGTGCAGAGGGAGCATCGGGTAAATGCTTGACACATACTAATCGATTCACCGTCTCGGGTCAGTACCTACAGGCATATCGTACATAGTACTTGTGTAGGTACCACTCTGTACACAGGATTATTAGATTATTACCAATTCCATTTTCGTCACTACACTTCATGTGTGATGCGCCGAGTAAAAATTGGATTTTAGATTTAAAACTTTAACACGTTCGTTATTTTTCCCTTTCCCATTCCCTTTTCCGTAGTGAATGTGCGGAGTATGACTAGGCCCGGTAGCTTAGGGCGGGATCTGCACTATAAATCTCTTCTATAACGTGCCGCCCTGGTACCGCATTTAAGAGACTGTGAAATAGCGGTCCGCGTTTTCTGTCCCTTTTCCATACTAGAGAGCTTTTTATATTTTTACAAATATCAGTAGAAAATGTTTTTCCTATAGTTAGTTGCCTTTACTTCGTGATCTGTTTAATTTAAAATTATATCACAAATACAGATTTATCGTTTCTTGAACAATGGTGTAAAAAATCCACATTAAATATGTTTTCTATAAGTTTTAATATATTATATGGAAGTGACATGGTTTTCTTTACTAGGGCATAATCAAAGTGAAATATTTGATAATGCTCCAGCAAGAAAAGCGTGTTACTCCCATAAAATATAATATATAAAACTATAAGAATCGCGATTTCATAAATATTAAGTCGTTTGAACAAGAACAACAGAACTCGACAAGTATCGACGTGCGTGTATGACTCGCTGTATGAATGTGGAGGAATCTATAGAGGTGTGTCAAGATACAGTAGTGTGGCTCTCCATTCTCTGTTTGTTGTTGTAGTCGTTGTGGCTTGAGCAAGTTGGAAATTAAATTACTCGCGAAGTAAACATTCGTTTTTGAAAAGGATTTTCAATGGCTGCGTTTTCGGAAACACCTTTTATTTTAGAACATATCTTGTCAAAGAGGAAAAGTTCATTAAATGCGAAAAAACCTACGTGAAATCATTTATATGTTATGATGATATATTACATTTTCCACTTTAATCCTGAAATACCCCTTAAAACATTTAGTTCTGTCCATGGTTTACCCGGGAGGCGAGTCCTATCCTTTCTATTACGTTATTCCTTTTAGCGTACGTATTACTCTTAAAATTCTCCCCGGGACCTCGGACCTACCCTTGTCAGAAACAAACGGTGTGTTCTCACACCCCCACTGTCTCCCCTTCCCCTAGCAAGCATCACCATCCCCCGCTCACTCAAATCGCATCTTTTAATTATTTTGTTAATTTTTCTACTCGATAATTATTATTTTTTGGACTTATGAATTTATTTATGAAATAAAACACCTTTTTATTTTCACTTTTGAGATAATCATAAACATTTAAAAAAATTTAAAGTCAAAACTATTCGGGAACAAAAAGAAAATCCTTTCTACCCGTAAATAGCCGTAGCAAGGCAAAACATGTCATTCCCATAAAATAAAATATTTATAAAACACAATTTTTCTTTTGTATTAATGATTAAATAACGAGTTTTACATCATTGTTCAAGAATCAATTAATACGTATTAATTCCTTTATTTTTTTTTAGTATTAAATATGGTAGACCGATGAACCCATATCGGCAAGCTCGTACATGGAATACACGCTACATTTTTTATTAATTACATTGTACCCGTGTAGTGCCGGATAGCTACTCCACTCCCCTATCCTCTACGACCCTATCCCACCCCATCAACTCTACAGGGTGGCCAACTACCCCCGCGGTATCCGGAATGACCTCTGCTCGGGATATAAATAATGTAAGGTCGTACACAAGGAATCAAACACCCGATTAACTACCTGTTTGGCATGTTTTGATTTTTTTTTATATCTAGACTGCTTATATATTTAGTCCCACGGGGACTAGATACATTGAAATTCCCTATTATATATTTATATTCATCAATGTATGAAGGAAGGATATACTCCGATAGACTGGAGAAGAGCGGTTATCATGCCTCTACACAAATGTAAGGGATCGCGTTTGGACTGCGGAAACCACAGAGCTATCAGTCTGCTGAGCTCCGTTGGCAAATTGTATGGCAGAATATTGATAGAAAGAGTGTGTAAGATTACATCTGGAAATATTTGGGATGTACATGGAGCCTTCATGAGTGGACTTGGGTGTATTGCACTCCGCAGTCTAAACTTTTCTGCGCGCTTGTGGCTCTACAAAAAGCGTATGACCGAGTCGATAGGAAGAACTATGGAAGATCTTGCCCGAGTATGGAGTGGACCCAAAGTTGATACGCGCGATTGCATCCCTTTATGAAGGAAGCACCGCTTGTGTCAGAGTAAACGGGGCTGTGTGAGTACCCCGTGGCTGTTCATATAATACTTGGACAAGTCTATGAAGGAATTAGTGAACGAGTAAGATGAACGGTTTATCAGTCAATTGATTGCTATATGCAGAGGACGCTTAATCGCTGACAGCATGGAGAATCTGCAAGTCTTAGTATCAAGGATGTGTGAAGTATGCAATAAGAGTGACCTTGGGATGGATGTGTCTAAGTCTAAACCATTTGAAAAGGAAGAATGTACGAAGGGTTATGACATTTGTGCGAACGGCGAGAAATTGAAGCAAGTTATCGAACTTATTAATCTCGGAAGCATGTTTACCAGAGACGGAAGAATGTAGAAAGACGCAAAAATGCCGAAGAATGTAGAAAGACGCACGTATATCCCCTGATGGGAGCACATAATGGAGTTCTAGTGCCTTTATGGAAGTGAAGTATGGAGCTGACAAAAGAAGGATGAACGTAGGATAAATGCCGTAGAAATGAGATCACTGAGATGGTTTGGTCATATGGAAAAAGTAGATGAGAGAAGAATGGTTAAAAGTTGTATACAAGTAGTGTGAATGGAAAAAGAAGCGAAGGAAAAATTGACATAATCAAATTAATCAATTATTATACTGAAATTGGAAAAATCTACGAGCGTAGGTGTTACGATCAATAAATAATAAATAAAGAAGATAGCTCGAGAGGTATGTCGGTATAGAATAGTGCGGCAGTTCATCCTCTCTGCCTACCCCTCCGGAGAAACGACACGATGGTTAGGTTAGTCGGCTTATTTAATTAATTAACGTCTGTAAATAAAGTATTGCTTTCATAGTGTATTTTGACTAGAATGAAAAGGCAGGTAATTATATTGGGAATGCCTTTGTTTCGATTTCACCTAACGCCTAATAGCTCGGTAGCAATTTCTATATAGTTTCTATGGATCACATTAGACATAACACCAACAAGCCCGGGGCCCGTAATAAAAGTTATTGAATTCTGTTCCGCGTAACCCTCTTCCTTCTTACCTCTTCCCGCCTACCGCTCCGAGCGTTTAGAGAAGGAACGAAAATAAAAACTTTACAAGGGGAAATACTACCTTTTATTTATCCCTCTCAACTATACTGCATCTCGCTCCCCACAAGCAGGATATAACGTTGCAGAACGAGATACGATGCCTCACTTCAATCTCATCAACCCAACACTTTACTGCTTAAAAAAAGGAGAAAGAACACGAAGCAATTCTCATGGTTGCACATTAGATGAAAAGAGACGTTTCAAATTTGTGAGTTTATTTTATGGAGACCCTACCATAATCCTGACCTATGGAGGTATTCAAACTTATTTGAATAAGGTGACTCGTCTATGTATGCTTCGGCATACCCGTATGCATTTCTGTTGCCCTAATACAAATTCCCGTAACGCTCGAGTGATTTGCATATTTCGGATTCCTCGTCTCCCTTTTCGTAATGAATGCAAAATGCCTCGCTTGCTTACAAACTGGTTTTTGTATAGACCTCAAAATTAGTTTTTGTTCCAAAACCAATCGAACTCGTTATTCTATTTTATAAATCCAAAATTTTCCATAGATAAACCTAAGCATAAAATCGATCAAATAAAAATACAGTTACTAGGAAAACAGCAACAAAGAAAGTGTACACATCAATTACAATGCAAAACATACAACATTATTATGCTAGCGCCCCATTATTGCGGTGTATTTTTCTACGGAAAATCTCACACTGATAAGATCTTATCTCTCCGCAAACAAAAAACAATGCTCCGTTTCCGACCGCGATTCACTGACTTTTCACAATGTTCACATTGTAATTCATCCGGTTGCACTCATACGATCCTGGTGCTTGATATTCATACAAGAGGTTCTACATAAACGTTTGAGAACTCGGGTTTTCGTTTTAGGAATCGAACCTTGGACGCACTGGAACC
The DNA here is from genome assembly GCA_022606425.2 of Lepidostoma basale. NCBI lineage: Eukaryota > Metazoa > Arthropoda > Insecta > Trichoptera > Lepidostomatidae > Lepidostoma > Lepidostoma basale. Next base: position 991,291 of record JAHDVF020000272.1, on the reverse strand, counting down.
TTTTCATTTTAATTTTCACTTATATTGTATGTAAAACCAGTTGTTTCTACATAAATAGCATTTCTTATTATTTATTCAAAATATGCATTATTTATATGTAAAATGTGAAATTAATAATTATCCTTATTCATTCTCTAACAATTGGTTGTAAAATACACACGTAATTGGTTGAAATGAAAGATTGCCATGTTGTTTTATCCTGATGTACTAATATGACATCCTTTATAAATTGACTTGTAATATTTGACTTTTAGAATTTATTTTATTTGATCCTGCCATGTTTTCATTAACCTTTCCCTTACTGTACTAAAAATATATGTGTAATCACTACGCCCTTAAAGATGACAGTTTGGAATCGGAAAAACGAAATATTTGTAGGATATTATTTCCATTAACAACGGTGATAATATTTTTATTATAATTGTTGAAAAATGCGATAAAATAAGAGGAACAACCGCAAGAGCTGAACCCTCTGTAGGCCAGAAGATCCAAGTTTAATGATAACACCACAACGTTTGAAAAACCACCCGGTCCACTCATAATAAGGATCTAAGACCGCCTGGCCCGATATTCGAATTGTCTGAACATGATTAATACTTTGTCCTTCTCGCGCTTCCGAATATATAAGTAGCGAGAGGGAAGTGAATAATTGACACATTAATGCCCATAAACTATATCGTTGGATTGTATTGGTAATTTATTTTTGATTTTCCTGAATACCTACTTATTCTGGGGTCCAAGAAGTTTTTACCATAAATTAATTATAATAATTTTTCAATTGATGCGTTATGCTTAAATAGATATTAAAGTAGAAGCAATAGTAACTAATACTAGCTACAAAGGGAAAGTTAATATCAGTCGCATATATTTTACTTACCGTTATTTCTTAACTCATTCATTTCATATGAGAAAACCCATCGTAATAATCCTTAGATTTTAATAAAACAATTTCATACTCGTACGCCATACATTTTTAACCGTGTATTTGTTTAATAAATCTCACACCTCTATCAGATTTATTAAAAGTTTATATGATATGGTTAAGTACGAGTACATATACAATAATTCTATTATGTTTGTTTATAGTCCGTGTTATTCTTTGCACTTTCTGTTGTGTAGGAAAAACATTAAATTTTCATATGAAGCACTCGCTTTGTGATCAGACATTTTAAATTATTACTTAAAACCCTTTGTTAAAATTTAAAAAACATGTTTTGCATTCAGTTTGTAACAACAACGTTGAGTTTTGGCTTAGATGCTGTTTATTTTTTAACAATAGAGCAATCCGAATATGATAATACATTTGAAGCTTACTATATATGTTATGGCTCATGTGACATCTTTAAAAAGGTGAGATATGATGTTATGACTTAGATACTCCGTCTTCTCTATAAAATGAGCGTTATTAGCCCTACCGCGGAGTCCCACGTGAACACATAAATCAAAGGTGTGTTTGAAAAGACCCATCCAAATACACAGCTTTTTAAAATTTACCTACAATAAAAAAATAATATTGTGTATAATAATTGAATCATCAATCCAAAGAGATAAAAAATACAATATACCAAGGCGTTAAACGAACATTGTGGAATTTATAAAATTTATTTATCTCGATATGTTTCGATTTAGGATATAAATATTATTATTATAATATTCGGGAGGCCACAAGATGGACTGACGATTTTGCCCGAATAGCTGGAACGACCTGGATGCGGAAAGGACAATACAGGGACGAGTGGAATAAAATGGAAGAGGCCTATATCCAGCAGTGGAAGTAAAAAGGCTGAAGAAGTAGGAGAAGAAAAAGATTAAAATATTGAGAAAAACCTACGTTTTCTAGAAGCGTTACACGTTTCGGCTTGCAAGTACAGTTTATAATATAACAAAACTTCTAGAAAACATCGTTTTTTCAATATCAAATACCGTTCATGTAGAGTTAATCCTCTCTTACGCTGCTCAGAATTATTGACCTCACACTTTTTTGTCTTAATTATCAATACATGGTATTTTTTAAACTTCACCCTATTGTTTGAATGTTTGTTCATCCAATAGTTTTTACTTTATTTATGGTTTACGCCCACCAAATAAATGTTATTAATATATTAAATTATAATTTATGTGTTCGTTGATTGATTAACAAAAAATATAAACAGCGGTGCGGTGATGTTATGATGCAACCAAAAAGTTAATAACAATATTATCATACGTATTTCGTCTTTTGTTTATAATTCTATTCAAGTCATTATTGCTTTTACCGTTTTTGTATGGGAGTGATCAAAAACTCACAATACACCCATAGAGATGACGTCGATTGAAAAAATGCGCATACAAAATGCTTGTAGCATATAAATTTATCTTCACTCGTACACTCGACCTCGTTGATCCGTTGGGTATGTAAGAAGAGAACGTTCAATTTGCTATCTAATGTAAATTTATTACAAAAAAAAACACGCTAAATCGCCAAAACGTTGTAATCAATTCCGAGCTAAAAATGTTGCTAGTATATTGAGTTACAATTCTACGTAGAGACGATACTGCGCGACAAAGATAGCCAAATGATAATTTTCTGTTCTTGATACAGTTTAGATTGTACTCATCGGGTCGCTGGTAACGTCTTCGGTCGTCCCTTTACCGTTGTTTTCAGTAGCTTTGATTGTAGGTACGATCGAGGCTTTTAGTTGGTCGTATTCCGGAGTCGTGTACCGAGCCAGCTAAGTGCACGAGCCCATATTGCATCCAGCCTGACAGCTCTAAATAGACTGCAGAGCACGCCCGCAGACGAGGCGCGTAGGTAAGCCGTTTACTCAAAAGCGACAAATTTAGTAAAATGCCACCACCTGCGGAGTCGATTTGCGCAATACATTAAAATACTCCGTGGTGGTTGCGTTACTTTTCCATTTTTCTCACCCCGACAACTGTTGCCAGCAAAACTGATTTCCATCTGTCGTCCGGCTACCAGGAGCCCATAACTCCGGAGGAGGTGTGCCCGAGCGCCGGTGGCCCTCCCGAGAGGGACGGCTGGCGCGCGCTCGTACAACGCGATGCGAGGGAAAGAGCGCGATGTAATCGAGTTTATCACTCCGCCCGGGAGGTACCGAGCGAGCGCGGAGTAACGGATCATTCGGTAAAAATGTTTTGTAACAGTGTGCCGTAATAACTTGCGCAATTTAAATCTTTACGTCTTTTTGATGAGGGTCTTTAATTTATAAGAATGATTCACTCTCCGTACAAATGAGTGAGTGATATTCTGTGTTTTATGATTCCCTGGTAACACTTCTTTGAAAAATTTGCCAGCGGTTGCTGTTTATCATTGTGTTGCGTTTTATTTTGTTTCGTCTCTTTTTAAAAAAAAGTTTTATTAATTGGAATATTAAAAAAATGGATTCGATATAATTTATTATTAAAATTTAAAAGGAAAAAATAATTGGAAAATGTTAGTTCTTGGTGTTTCAGATCATATCCATATTCCCTCCAAAATCGAATCAGAATGAAAAAGATCAATTATAGAGGATCGTAAACAAAATCAGCCGTTGTATTGCAACAGAAATACACGCATTTATAATGTTGTAAGTATGTATTTTCCATTGCACGCTCTCATGATCATAGACGTAATGTTTGACCGAACCACATCGAGTGCCTCATGCCCCGCGCCTCGTGTGTCATCGCCACCAACATCTGGCCCGATGGTAATTTGCTCAGCTGTGAAGTGTTTGTGAACTTATCTTTTTTGCTTTTTATCTCTCTTTGACTCCTTCGCCCGCGTCTCGCGTCCGTGTTTAGCGAACACTAGCTCTGTTCCCGGAAACATTACGATTGAACACATCTTGCGCTGGGTACATTTGCACAATAACTGCGAATGTTTACGTTTTGTTTTAATGACTATGTATAATAATTGGTTTTTTTCTGACTCACGTGTAGATAACTCACGCTAAACAAGATAATTTTTGCATTATATTTAAAACTGAGATTAATTTACGAATAAAGCAGTTGAGTGTTATTAATAACAATCCAGGAACACTGAGAGAACTAAATGTAATACGTTCACCACAGCTATAATAGAGCAACGGGGCATATCTTTTTTTATGCCCCAAATTGCCGCACACAGGCGTTTCGAGTTCAGAGAGTAGTAAGCATGTCTCTTCTAGAAAACGTATGTTTTCCTCAATATTTTGTTTTACTGTTTATATTTTATTTGTTTCAATTACTATCAATTTTAATGTCATATCAGTTTCGCTGTACTATTATTAATTACATTAGCACGATCACCGAATTATAACAAAATAACAATAAAAACAAAACAAATTATAATACTTATAGTATAATTAGGAACTGTTTAAAAATAGTAATTGTAATATTTTATTATCTATGTCATTTGAATGCGCATAAAGTATACAGATTGTCTATGGTAAATAGGCCTTCACATCTGTATATATTCATTTACTTATTCTCGTATAACCTAGTCGGTTGAATTCCACTTTTCCTTACCCGGGTACCTCCAATGTATTATTATGCAAATGAATCTGAATGCTCTCAGCTCGTTCACAATCCACTCGGAAATCAAGGACATACGATTTGCCTACATATATTTTTTTCTCAGTCAATACAAAACCTTTGGTTTCATGTGCAACATAGATATATACATATAAGTGAAATATTTTTTGTTCGGTCAATACAACCTTTGGTTTCATATGCAACATAGATATGTATAAGTTAAATATTTTTTGCTCAACAATACAAATTCCTTTGGTTTCATGTGCAACATAGATATGTATAAGTGAAATATTTTTTGCTCAGTCAATACAACCTTTGGTTTCATGTGAACTTGGACTTGGATATTCTGGCTTACAGAGGTTCAGCTCTAATGGCTATTCCTCTTACGTCTGTAGAAAACATTGTTGGAATGTGATTTGGAATAGTTGGTTGGTTTATGAATTATAATGGGTTTTCGGATACGCGATTTACTTTAAGGAAAGCAAAATGAACCACTGTGATGTTGACTGAACGACTGGTTTCATGTGCAACATAGATATGTATAAGTAAAATATTTTTTACAAAACCTTGGGTTTCACGTGCAACATAGACCCGAGTGTAATTCTTCTTCTTTTTCTTCATGTTCTTATTCTTATATCGGAGGTCGGACAACGTCATGGTTATTTTTACTTTCGATATAGCAGCTCTAAACAAGGATGTTGTGTTGCAACTGAACCATTCTGGAAGGTTTTTCAGACAGAATTTTCTTCACTTCGTTTTCAATTTTACCCAGAATAATCAATTCCAGCACTTCATGTTTCTCATAACGTGCTCGAAGTATTCAAGTTTCCTGCGCTTTATGGTCATAATAATTTATATTTCTTTCGTTATTCGCTGCAGTAATTCTTCGTTCGTGACTCTTTCTGTTCATGATATTTTTAATATTCTACGATCCATACATATTTTAAAGGCATCCAGCTTTTTGGTCATAGCTTTTGCCAAGGTCCAGGTTTCTAAACCCTAGAACAAGACGCGTATCACGTAATATAAGTGGAATAAATTATTAATTTAAACAAACTAACTAACCATCACGCCGTCTCCCCGAAAGGGTAGTCATAAATAATGGACTGTCACACTTTAACCAAAGCGGCACTCCATCCTTCTCTTTTCGACCCGCGGGAGACGCGGTGTGGTGGGTTGCGAACCTCATCGCCACCAATAGGCATCTCCCGCACACACTTCGATCGTCCAACATCCACAAAAAATCTAAAACAAATAATACAAAACACAATGATACAATGGATATTAATTTAAAGAGGAGATATAATAATTTAAAAACAATTATTTCGAATGAAAACGTCTGTTTTCTAGAAGTTTTATTATGTTTTATATGAATGACTGTCTGAGATATTATAAAATGTCTGACATTTGATAATGCCTTAGATAGGCGAAACATGTCATCAACATAAAATATAATAAAACTTCTAGAAAACGGACGTTTTCAATTGCATTAATTATTTATTATAGAGTTTTACATCATTGTTCAAGAAACAATAAATAATTTTAAAACACTTTTTTATTTTATTTTTTCACCACATAACTTATGTTTGCGCCGCCTACTAATTTAAACCTGTTTTTGTGATATTAATGTACTGGGATTACAAAATATATTTTTATGAAATGCTCTTGATGTTAGAAATTGAAAACAAGTTATCGATTAACTAATCATCACGTCTCTCAATTCCTCATCATTAATACATCATGCCATGCACACTCGTCGATTTCTCCGGCTCTTCACCTGGCCGACATTTAATATTTGATTTTACAAGTTATCGAATAATTAATATAATTACCGTGTTCTTGTGTCGACCCTTGTATATGGAAGTGAAACATGGAACTGGTAAAAGAAGGATGAAAGTAGAATAAATGCAGTAGAAATTATATCTCTTAGCTTAGACGAACGTGTAGTAAATCTGTAGGTATAGGTATGATGACAAAATAAATGGCGCACTCAAAGTTGACATAGTCCATAGAAACATATCGATTGAAACAAAAATGGCAATCTATGATGGAATTCTAGTGCTGTCTCTTATGTATGGAAACCTTGGAGCTGGCAAAAAAAAAATTAAAGTAAGATAAATTCGTAAGTACGAAAAGCAATGTATGATAGAATATAACAAAGGAAATTGTTCTAAATAAAATTTAAAAAGCTCGATGGTTAAAAAAAAACTAACTAACTAACCTTCACGCCGTCTCTCCGTAGGGGTAGGCAGAAATAATGGATTGCCACACTTTAACCGATGCGGCACTCCATCATTCTCTTTTCGCCCCCGCGGCAGACGCGGTGTGATGGGTTTAAACCATAGATTCTCAACGTGGGCGATAACGCCCCCTTGTGGGCGTTTGACACTTTCGTGGGGGCAGTAGAAGATGCAGAGAAAAATAGAGGGCGTTGAGATGGCACAGTGAGGGCGTGGGCAAGCAAAAAGAAAACACGCTTATCACGTACTCATAAAGCAAATCAAACTTTAATATCAGTTAATTTTTGTTATTGTATGTATTTCAATCATTTTTATCGCGTGTGCAAAAATTCACATGTGATGTACCTACTTCAGAAAACAATAATTAAATACTTTGAATTTACTGTTTTCATGAGTCAACTATTACAGATAAATTAAAAATATATAATCAAAATAGATAATATATAATAATATTTTTAAATTTAACCATGTGATTCCAAATATTTGGGATAACTTTTAGGTTAGGGAGGGGGGCGTTGAGCATTTTTTTCTTGAAAAGGGGGCGGTGGCCCAGAAAAGGTTGGAAGCCTGTGGTTTAAACAATGTTAATATGGAAATAATGATTAAAAACTGTGTAAGTGGAAAAATGAATCGATGACAGCCGAGGAAAACTTGACATGACCAAATTGATACAATGTAAATTATGTCGCAAAAATCTATGAGCGTGCCGTTTCGCGATGTATGAATGTAAAGTAATCTATCGTTCATCTCCTCTGCTTACCCTTCCGGGAAAAAGGCGTGACGGTTAGTTAGTTCTCTTTACCTGTGTGTTTATAACTATTGTATCATTTTTATACAATTTTTGTATTTTATTATATGTAATATTTTTATATAGGTAGTCCATTGTTTTGGCCGAAACACTATGATACCTTAACATTTTAAAATTACTGTTTTATTATTATTATTATATTTTCCACCTTTAATATTTTCTCCTATAAATATTAACTAACCGTTATTTTAATTAAAATATTTAGGTACCTAACTTAATTTCAGCAAGAACTTCAAAATTATATCAAAGAAATTATTCAAATTGACATAGGAACAAATACTCGTACACATAAAGATTCGAAAAATCACGAAAATTTGACATTTGATATATTATTGTAACACCTGATGGTGTCAACATTGATTGATGAAACAGCTGTCGCGTAAAATAAAATACAATTGTGATACAAAAAACAAAGTTTATTCATTAACAGTTTGTAATATTTTTAATTACACACATGTAATTAAATAACAAAAGACAATTGAAAAATTCATAAATTATTTTATTTTATTCCATATTTTTTTTTATAAACATGTTTCTTTTGGTCACCTAAGCCAAGTATGCCAAGTATGTTTCCATCTCTGTCGCGTCCATGTACTGCGATGTACGCAAGAGCGGGATGGCACTAAGATTTGAACGTTACGAAAATTTTCCACGATTCTAAAATAGCTTACACGTAAAAAATACTCTTAATTCAAGAAATGTGTCGATTTATATCATTTTTATTTTCACAATAACTTAAAAATCAGAGATAGAAAATAAATATATTTTTTTATAATACAGAATAATTCTATCTAGGAAAAGCCGAGGACGGCCGATGAAAACATTGCATGACCAAATTAATCGATTACTTAAACGTGGTTACTATCGAAGTAGGAAAAATCGGCGAGCGTGCGTCTTACATTCTATGAATGTAGATGAATCTAAAAATGTTTTTCCATCCTCTGCCTACCACCCTTCCGGGAAAATGTGATGCTATGTCGTAATACACGTAAAAAAATTAAGGGGGTACCTACCTGCTTGCATTCCACAATAAAACATTTTCTCCGGCCATTTTAATTAACGGATGAAATTCTATTGTAACATTCGAATTACGATTTAAAATGGCTTCATTTTTTAAATTGTGCAATATTTTAAATCTATGCCGCGATTTGATGAATGTATTTTTTATTTATTTATTATTTTTGTTGGGTAATACAAAAAAAAAGTGGAAAACATGCGACACGCACGTCCCAGGAGCGCATGAGAGGCACGCGGTCACCTCCGCTCCACTTTGTCGACTGGCCATCACGCAATCTCCCTCCGAGACCCGAAGCACGAGATATTATTGTTCTGTGTGATTACAGACGCGGTAGGCGGAACGCTGGGCGGCCTGGAGGACGCCCCGCCCCCGTGGCCCCTCCCGCAGCACCAAGCACCGCCCGCCGCCTGGCAGTATCCGCGTGAGTATCAGCACTTAGCACCTCCTCTAATTGCCTAACTAACTAACCAACAAGGCGCTTCTCCGGAGGCCTAGGGAGATTGGATGACCCTTCGCACTCTTCCAATTTAAAATAACTTTATAACACCCTTAAAAAGTATTCAGTTTTATGTAAAATAATATAACTAACTTACTACCCATCACGCCGTTTCCCCGGAGGGGTAGGCAAAGAGGATAGGATGGATCGCCGCATTGGTCTATCCTAACATAACTCTCGCGACTCTTCTGCATTCACACATCGTGACGTGCACGCTCTTCGATTGTTCCTACTTCGAAAATGGCTGCCTTTCAGTAATTATGATTAATTTGGTCATCCCATGTCTTCCTTGACCTTTTTTTCCATTCACACTACTTTTATATATCTTTTCAACCATTCTTCCATTATCCATTCGTTCCATATGTCCAAATGACCCTTTCTTAATTTTATTTATCACGCATTCATCCGCCTTACATTCCTTTCTTACATCATAATTATATTCTATCATGTTTTTCCTCACATTCTTCTTAGTGACCTCATTTCCACGGCTTTTATTCTTAAAACAGCGTCGTCTAGATATAGCAAACAGCTGATGGACATATTGATCATAATATAATATAGTAAAATGGATAATTTGTAGAGCGCCATTTTTATGAAAATCGTCTCATTTATAAAAAATGGCGCCGTAGAAAATGCTCTATTTTTAAACTACAGTAGAACCCTTCTTAACCGGCATCGGATTAACCGGCCTATCAGGAAGAATGTATGACAAAAAGTGACGAAGGACGTGAAAACGGTATTTTAATATCACCAGTAAGGATGACTGCGAATGTGAAGACAGTAGTACAAATGCAGATGTGGAGAACACACAAGAAATAAATCCCGTAGAAGCAAAAAAAGTTGTATACATTTTACTGCAATATGTTGAACAGAAACTAGATTTAACGGCATTGAACGCAATTAATATACGAACATGTAGATCCCTGTCTTTTAAAAAATCTTTTACAGGTAAAAAACAGCAAACAAAAAAACTGTTTTTTCAAAAAATGATTTAGTACCTTCGTACCTACATTAAGTTTTCAAAGTTTATGTAACTTCGTAATGTATATTTGTTTACGTATATACAGTACAAGCAATAAAACAAGTTGCAATAACGTCTTAATTGTTTTTTTAATCATAATATCTGGTGAAATACCTACGCAGGATGTTTTTGATTGGTTCTATAATATTTTTCTCGGTAAAAGTTTCAAATATTTTGCGCAATAATGTTCGTATTTTTAAAAAATAAGACGAAAGAACCTGTACCAAATATATTAGTACAATAATACCTTACTTCTATTGTTTTATCGTCCTATCTATAATACTAACTTGAGTATTGGCACGCGCGATAAAAATATGAGTATTTTTTGTTTTGTTACGCCGAAGAAGTATAATCTTATGCGGGTACACAAGTATACACATTGTTATTTTTTGTTTTCACTGTACAGCATTCTAAAGGTTGGAATCTGCCTTGTTGTCTTGTTGTCTGAAGTGTTTAAATAATATTTTGAATGCTTTCGGCTTTGTTGTTTGGATATTAGATCTGATTGTTTATTGCACGTAGTTCATTAACTATAGTCAGGTTTGTTTTGGGAATTGAAAGAAAAATCAATGTGTACGTTGAAGGATATTATTGTTCGGAACTATTATTGAATTCTGTAGAGTAGGGCTTCGGAAAGCTACCGTATTATGTTACTTCACGCGCTGAATTTACGTCAAATTTAAAGAAGTGCGTAGGTACTTAGATAAAAAAAAAATGGGGATGGCGAGGCTCCCCGATGAGGTTAACCTTTCAGCCAACATTTATAGTCTCGCCTTTTGCGGTTATCGTGTGGCCAGTAGTAAAAATTTTACCGCAGAAAAACGTAATTATACTAGGGAGGTGCCTACTCAACCATCCGTGTGAATCTTGGCATATTGCTTTTAGTATTTTTCTTGTTAAACCCATAGAGCAATGGTAATTAAAATATTTATGTAGCTTCAATGTAAAATAGTTTTATGTCGTTTTGATTGGACATCGCTGGCTGCACGGTATAGCCTTTATACAGCTAATCTCGCATTAATCCACTACACAAATTCAGATTTTTTTTTTATTAATTTGAAACATGACGATTTTTACGACGTACGATAGGAATGCATACTTCAACGAAATGTGATAATGACTTAAACATCTACCTTAATAAGTGTTCATATATAGTTAGAAAGTTTCAATCCTGGGATTGGTTTGCAGCAATTTCTTCTATTCTTCTCTTCCATTCTTCCCTGTCTTGTGCGGCTCTTTTGAAATCTGCATATGATGAGCAGCGCACGTCCACTAATAGGTCCTCCAGGTACTCCCGGCGTGGGCGTCCCCTAGAGTTTGTCCCCTCGGTCATACCCTCCATTATGGCATGCAAGAGACCTTCTTGACGTATTACATGGCCGATCCATCTTGCACGCCTTTCGGACAAGGTCCTGAGCAGTTGCCTTCCTCCTTCGATTCTTTGAAGAACCTCCTCATTCGTGATGTGGTCTCTCCAGGAAATTCCTAATAGTCTTCTATAGGATCACATCTATGTTTACTAGAGCATTGAGAACTGTGTATTATAGATACACAATGAACAACCAGCAACTAACACACGTATCTACGATGAAGGATCTTGGGATCATTTATGAGAGTAGGCTGACTTTTCGTGCACATATCGAGAGGATTTGTGACATTGCACTGAAGATGTTGGGCTTCATCATTCGGACCGGAAGAGTTTTCAGAAATCCCAATGTGCTCAGAGTCCTATACAACGCGTTGGTTCGGAGCAGACTCGAAAGTGGTTCTGTGATATGGAGTCCTCACGAGGCGAGATATTCCGTTATGCTGGAGAGAGTTCAGAAAAAATTTCTGAGGTATCTCTACATGAGGGAGTATGGTAGTTATCCGTGGCTCTATCCCACGGCATTTCTTTTAGGAATGCTCGGAACCAATTCTTTACAGCTTCGAAGAGATGGGCATCTCATAACCCATTTCTTTAAATTAATCAGGGGATATTTCGAGAACTCGGCCGTGCTAGAGGGTGTTGGTCTTTTTGTCCCTAATAGATTTCCAACCACTCTGCCTCTGGTGACACCGGTGGGAAGAGCAATTAGTCTGCTGAACGCGGTCTCCTCGGAGATCGACGTCTTTTATATTAGTGAAGGTACGTTCAGGGACAAATACTCTTGACTTTAGAAAGTATGTTGTCTTCCTAATGTCTAACCATCTCTAATGCGTTTCTGGTACTTTGTTGTATTTTTATAATATTTTACCTGTACTCAATAGATGCCTTAAACATTTTCCTGTTTGTAATGTCTTTTGAGTTAATAAACTGATTTGATCCGATTTGATCTCAAAAGCCTCTAGTCTCCGTTTATCTCTTTCGAATAGGCACCATGTCTCGCAGCCGTACATTAAGATACTCCATACATAGGTTTTGGTGAGGAGTATTCTCAGTTTTAGGTCTATATTATTTGATTATATTATTTTCGACCTTTTATTAAATGCAAGCCTAGCCTGATGTATACGGCTGTCGACCTGTGTTCATATACAGCGGGGTTAACAAAACGTTCTTAGACTTCTTCTGGCATGCAGAAGTTCAGCTCTTGTGGTTATTCAATTGAAGCTGTGTAATCGCAGATGACCGTTTTATAAAGATTAAGTTTATTTTTGCTGTTGAGTTCTTGGCCAACATTGGGTAGAGGGCTTTTGAGATTGCTCTTGACGCGGTTTTGACTCTATTTGTTATGTTTTACCTTCTCATCAGCTCAGAACATAGGAACTTATATAGCACTGTTTTCCAAATTGTCATTTTTGAAGCTAATGGTTCACACCCAAGAAATTTTAATCACTTTCAACTCTGGGACACTATTTTTGGAAGTGAAGCATGGAACTGACAAAAGAAGGATGAAAGTAGAATAAATGCAGTAGAAATGAGATCTCTAAGACGAATGTGTAACAAATCTGTATATGATAGAGTGACAAATGCAAGTATAAGAAGTGAATGTGGTGCGAATGAAAGTGTTATGAATAAAATAAGGAAAGGGTCATTAAGATGGTTTGGACACATGAAAGAATGAGTGAAGACAGAATGGTAAAGAAGGTATACGTAAACGGCGTGAACGGAGCTAGAAATAGAGGAAGGCCGAGGAAAATGTTGCACGATCAAATCAATAAAATATTAAATGTCCGTCACAAATGTCGGTTTATTGGGGGTGGAAACTTATTCTTGTAAAGGGGGCAGTAGTATATTAAAGTTTGGGAGCCTATGGCTAGGAATCTAGGGTTACCTCCTAGGTCAGGGATGGCGAACCTATGGAACGTGTGCCACAGGTGGCACGCGAGACGATTTTTCATGGCACGCGAATTAAGAGAAAAATAAAAGTGATTACACATTTTTTTTTTTAAAACGTTTCATAGACAATAGTTTCACAAACGACGGAAAGGAAGGATATGACGACATTCATGCATAAATAGATCGCATTGTTTACCTAATACTTCCCGTCGTCGACATTTTTTCGTCGACTTAATCCTGTGAATCAATATTTTCTTCAATGAACTTTATTAAATCAGACATAAGAAGTAGACTTACAGATGAAAGTACTACTGTTTGTATTCTATATAAAGCTACCAGCTATGAACCAGATATAAAAAAAATTGGCATCTAGCATCCAACAACAAAAATCTCACTAATAATGAAGTTTTGAGGGTTCTAAATTTTTTTTTTATTAAAACCACCCTACGTACCTATTTGAACGTACGTGATACGTTCACTGTGACTCTACCATTCTGCGCTATCCCGTATCACGCACGCGCTTGAAAAAAAGTAATGTACCTAAAATTTACAAAATGTTAGGGATACGCGCGTGTGCCAACAACACTCTAGTACAAGTCTTCATAAATATGATAGTTTTACAAGGTGCAAGCGAAGTGTGCGGCCGAATATTGGATGTTTCGTAATTTAAAAAAATTAAATTAATATATAATTATATTTCATTAATAAAAAACCTGCTTTTTTCCACGTTTCTCGGAAAATAACCCAAAGGTTGTTAAGTCTTTTTTTTATTTATTTATTTTATTTTGCCATTAATAAGTAGGTACTTAATTATTTTTTCGGTGTATTAATGCTTTGTTTATATAAAAAAATCTGAAATTACACTAACATTTAATGCATTTTTATTTCCATTTGGCATTCAGGCTCAAAAAGGTTCGCTATCCCTGTCCTAGGTATTTAATTACCTTGGTCCAAGGAACTCTCGACATTTTGAATTGAACATTTTTATAAGTGCGTAGATTTTCACGCTTGGTTGTAATATAATAGCTCGTCTTTCTGGGCCGACGTTTCGGAGATCGTTACATTCAATACCACCCTGAAGATGGAGACTGCGACGATCTACTGAACATTTTTATGTTGGGGATTTTTGGAAGACTTTTACTGAAAAATCTTGCCTGCACTTAAAATACAATCCAGCAATCGCTTATTAAAACATGTATAATATAAATTCTTCTTCTTCTTTTTGTCCTGTCTCACCTCCGTGGTGCATAGGGCTTCAAGGAATCTTCTCCACCCGACTCTATCGCATGGCATGCGATAGATATAAATGTATTATAAATCAAATATTGAATGTCGGCCACGTGAGGAGTAGGAGAAATCGACGTGCGTGCATGACACGATGTATGAATGTTGAGGAATCGAGAGAAGTATGTCACGAAATAACAGTGTTACAATACCTATTGTTCTTCCGATGGTGAAGGTGTTAGACATGTCGAGAAAACTAAACTCAAAAGTGAAAAAAAAAAGTTTTAAAATTCATTAAAAAAATTATGTCGTTAATTTCAATTGAAGTGCAATTGGCGGAACTTCAATTGACGCGTAAATATTTTCGCCACGATGCTTAGTATACGTCCGTAGTAACAGTACTTACATTGTGAATTTCTATTAATATTTTTTAAATTTAGTTTTCCCTAACTTTGATCTGTCGTGATATGAAGACAAATTTCAAAATTAGCATCAATTTTCCATTCAAAATGATTATTTCACCGCCAATTTTTCGATGGTCGTCAATCGCTCCGCCCCTGTGCCGTGACCACGCCTTTGGGTCACGTGCGCCCGCCCTGCTGCAACGCGTTATCCAATCGCGGCCGCCCCGAGTCGAGTGGCGGGGCGAGTGCACTCCAAGCCACGCCCCTCTCGTGAGTCTTCCACTTCGTGGAATAAATTATGGCTGTTTTTCCGCGTTCATTTATTAAATGCCTTTCTGTTTTTATGCATTTATTTCGCCGCCCGTCAAATAGTCGAGCGGAAATCTGTTAGCGGCGATATTAGAGAGTGGCGAGAGATGCGGAAACATCTGCGTTTTATCTTGCCCGCTTCTCTGCCTGTGAAACACGTCAAAATGGCGGACGAATAGTGAAATTCGATCACGCCGTTAATTGGGTAGCTTGCGACGTTGTAGGACATCTTGAAATACTTTTATATATCGCGCTATTACGTTATCTACCGGCCACCTGAACCAATCTGTCTTTGGTGACACCGGTGGGAAGAGTAATGAGTCTGCTGAACGCGGTCTCCTTGGAGATAGACGTCTTTCATATAAGTGAAGGTACGTTCAGGGGACAAATACTCTTGACTTTAGAAAGTATATTGTCTTCCTAATGTCGCACCATCTCTAATGCGTTCCTGGTAATACGTTGAATTTTTATCATATTTTACCTGTACTCAATAGATGCCTTAAACATTTTCCTGTTTGTAATGTCTTTTGAGTTCATAACTGATTTGATTTGATTTAGATAAAACATATAATTACACTTATCATTACGCAATTTCTTTGGAATTCCTGACACAGAAAGATATAGCACAAACCTTGCAATATTTATATTTTGCCTAACGCCTTTCATGCCATCTTCGCATCTTGACGTATGTCTATCATGCAATATTAATACCTTGCCATATTTATATCTTGCCATTTTTATACATGTCCTATTGATGGCTTGCTATATTTCCCTTATATTTTATTTATATTCGGCCACATTACTTAGCATCCTCTACACTCATACAGCTTGCATTTTCATATGGTCTTTTTATTCTACTACGTCTTCAATTAGATCGGGTGAATTGCCTTCTATTGTGATACGGAAGACCAGCTATTTCGCCATCTTTTGGGTGGCCTGCAAGGTGGACGTTGGCCTATGTGCTTGTGGCCATTTGCCGCAGTTTATGCGATTCTGCGAGTGTCCATACGGTTTACATGGTCTCGCCATAATCGTCTCCTCGTTCTGTCTCGTCTAACGATGTCCTCCGTATTGTAGATTTTCCTTATTTTTCACTCAATCTCTGAGAGTTTTTCCTGCAATGGCGCGAAGAGTTTTCATCTCCGAGTTGTATCCGCCGTCGTCTCCACACCGTAAATCATTAGTTTATCAGTTTATTTATTCACTCAAAAGATATTACAAACATAATTACAGTTTAAGGCATCTATTTGAGAAAACGTAAAGAATCAGGAACGCGTGAGAGATGGTTCAACTTTGGGAAGACAAGATACTTTCTAAAGTTGAGACTATTTTTCTTCTGAACGTACTTTCACTAATATGAAAGACGTCGATCTCCGGGGTAATCTTGTTCAGCAAACTGATTGCTCTTCCCACCGGCATTATTAGAGACGGGTTGGTTCTTGCGGCCGGAAGAAAGAACAATCTATGCTGGCGCTGTCGGAGATATCTGTCGGGAACAAATAGACTCTCCAGCACGGGTGAGTTTTCAAAATATCCCCTAATTAATCTAAAGAAATGGGTTATGAGAAACCCGTCTCTTCGAAGCTGCAGAGAATTAGACCCCAACATTCCCAAAAGAAACGCTGTGGGATAGAGCCATGGATAGCTACCATACTCCTTCATGTAGAGATACCTCAGATTTTTTTTCTGAACCCTCTCCAGCATAAGGGAATATCTCGCCTCGTGCGGACTCCATCATACGACCGACATTTATAATTTCTGATGTGTGTTTTAGTAATAAATATATATATTTCTAAATATTCCAATTTAAAAAGTTTAATTTACCCGCGCGTTCGGATCTACAAAAATTTCTAAAGTTTTGAATAATTGTCTAACCTCACCGAATATTCCAGATTGTTTACGGTCGTTTATTTATTATTGCCCTAAGCTATCTAAAATTGTACAAGAATTTTGATTTCTTATATTTGCAGTACATTGCCTACATAAAACATGCAATTTTTACTGGCGTTAATTGTGTGAAATAATCACCAGCTCTTCTTCTTGTGCCATATAAGGGTTCTCCTTCACTTCTGTGCCGCCCGGAATAATCCCTCTACGCTCCTTATTCCAGTCAGTGGCGGTACTCCCATAGAAGCCCAGAAGCCCGGCTTGCGTAAGAAACTTTGAATCAAACCCCCCAAATCAAAGTAATCATGCCCCCGCATAAACCAACAACCCATCAAATCACCTTACAACAATTTTCTCATCAGACGTATGAGGAATAGCGACAAGAGCTTAACCTCTGAAAGCCAGAAGAGGTTTTGATTCAAAATTTCTTACGCAAGCCGGGCTTCTAGGCTTCTATGGGAGTACCGCCACTGATTCCAGTTTAGTCTCTAATGTTAGCCAAGCCAAGACGTTTGCCTTCGGGTAGGACCACATCGTCTTCCAATCTTGCCCATTAAACATTTTTGAAGTCAATGCATTACGATAAATATACTCGTTTATAATTAACATTAACATTCTTTGGATATGACCGTACCAGTCCTTCATTCGCTGTCCACTCCACCTTATAATATTCTCAGTTATTATTATTCTGGTGTTACTCACGCGATCTTTTGTGTGTTGCCTGCTATCTATCATCCTCAGTTTCTTCATCTCGAAAGTCCTCGGAACTTGTTTGGTCATGACTGTGTCTGCCATTGCTTCAACGCCATATGTTATTATCAGTCGTACGCATGCTTTATAAATCCTCATTCATTTTTAAGTTTATCGATTTTTCAAAAATATAGTAAATATTTATATCATACATCTTTAACTGATACTTAATTAATCTTAACTAATTGTTGAAAGCCCTGATTCTAGGCAATCTACGCGTTGATCAACAAAAGGCAGATTAATTGAATGTTCCAATCTAACCTGAATGAAATATGAATAGTTTTAGACACCATATCATATAAGATATCATCATTATCATTCATCATTTCTCGGCGCTACATCCAGGTGTGGGACTTGGCCTCCTCCACAACGGTCTTCCACTGACTTCTGTCCCTGGCCATCTCTCCCCATTCCCCAGCTTCTTCAATTTTCTCCCAATCTTCTTCCACGCAATCCGCCCATCTTTTCCTCGGTCTACCTCTTGGTCTCTTTTCGCGGGGCACCCATCTGGATATAATTTGTGGTGTTCTATCTTCTGGCATTCTTTCCACATGGCCAGCCCACCGTAGGCGTTGAGATTTACAGAATCACACTACTGTTTCCTGGTTAAATAGTACTTCAAGTTCAAGGTTTCTTTTAATTCTGTAAGTCCCATTTTCCAGCGTGTCCAATTTTTTTTCTCAGTAATCATATAAGATATACCATACAATATTTGCATACAAAATTAACACTCGTGAACTGTGTTTTAAAAGCTTATACTTAAAAATATGACGATTATAAAAATAAGTGATTTAAAAATAGAATATTGTTGAACGCATCCACGGTGACGTCACTTATTTGTTCACGACGTTTATATGATTTTGTTTTGCCTACATACCATAGTCATAGATAAAGCTATTTTTTTAAGGCTATCAAGTATATGGTGTGCAGTACCAATTTATGGCGTCATACGTTATTTTAACTACAATTTAAAATGAAATTTGCGTTTGTAAAGAACATTAAAATTGTAGTTATGATTTGACAAGTTTGTTTTATTTAGCCATTTTTAAAATTGGATTTGTCCTGATAAAGTCTGTCCACACTGTTACTTTGAACATACCATATTAATGTGCGTAGATTGTCACGGTAAAATGATATTTTATGGGATTTTATGTCCATGTTTCGTGGTGTCCCATTCGATCGAAGTTTCGGAGATCGTTATAGAATCATATCGTTTTGCAGACTATGCAAATGCTCTGAAGATGGAGTTTATGGTTACAATATACGGACATACAAGATCACAGTTTCTGTGCGATAAATAGCGCATCTCGCTCGTGCAAACAAGACAGTCCGCACGGTATCTCTTTTCACGTAAACAATGCATTTTAAAGTATTTTTTTTTCCAGCTCAAGTAACAGTCGAGCCATGCATGGGCGGGCTACAGCTAGTGAGGGACTCGGGTCCCGGTGGCTTGCAGCTCCTGAGGGACTCGGGACCCGGTGGCTTGCAGCTACTGAGGGACTCGGGTCCCGGAGGTCTGCAGCTGTTGAGGGACCCGGGTCCCGGAGGCCTGCAGCTCGTGAGGGACCCGGGTTCTGGCGGACTCCAGCTGGTGAGAGAGCCCCCGTCGACGGGGCTGCAGCTGGTGAGGGACCCCGCCAACGGGGCCCTGCTGCTCCTGCCCCCCGCCTACCTGCAGCCGCCGGCCCCCGTCCCCCAGCAGCAATTGCAGCCCCAGCACGTGCACGACATGTGGCAGCAAGGTAATATCATTCACATTGCCCGTGGGTAATAATAATAATACATCGGCGTACCTTTCTAAGTAAGTATTAAAGTGTGTTAATCGCGAGTTACGGTGCTGTTTATTCATTACACATTTCAAAATACCGTATTTAAAATCGTAAATAAATTAATATTCATGTACAGTTTCTTCAATAATTATACGTTAAGTTAAAAATGATTATATTTTCGATCTAATTGGTAATAAAAAACATGATAAACCATCAGCAAACGCTCACAAAGCTTGAAAACCCTTCGAGCAAAAGAACCGCTCGCGGAAAAGGTCCGAGACTAAGTGACGCAACATTTATTATGGCATTAAACATTAATATGTGTAATAATGCGCATTCAATTAATTGTAATAATAATAATTATACTTATTTTTCCAGAACAATTCCAGCAGGCCGTATTCCTGGGCGGGTATGGCGGAGTTGGCGCGGGCGTGTTTTTGCCGCCTCTCCCGCCGCCGCTGGCGCCCATGCAGCTGCTGGGCGCGGAGTTGCTCACGGCTTCCACCACGCTGCACCACACCACGCATCAGACCCACCATAGCACGCGCCTCGTGGCCCTGGCCGCTGAACCCAAGGCGCGCCTACCGCCCCGCGACCAGGGCTTCCTGCTCTACCAGCTCGACTGCCGCGAGCGCCCTCCTTCGCCCGCCGGCTCTGCTCCTGGCCCCCCTCCTGCTCCCGCTTCCCCACCGCTTCCAGAAGTCCAGGACGCCTCCAACCAGACGGACACACCCACCCCCAGCGAGGAAGAGGAACTCAATTCTAACCACGCGGCCGAGTGTGCATCCGAGGACATCAAGCACATTATCATACCCAGGCCCCTTCGGGATCAAGTGGATAACACAATCAGGATCACCAGTGTTGGAGACAATAATTTACAAATCACTCCCATGCTCTTTACCAATTCATCCGTTCAGACAAAAAGGGAACCAAAAACTCCGGGTATCGAACAATTTAACGGCTTAGATTCTGTGGATATTGATACGTCCCCTGCAGAACCCCCCAACCACGAGAGTGATAAAGGAGCTTGTATACGTGTTACCCTGCAGCAGGATGCCACTGTAAATAGTCCCGAAGAATCAGAAAGTTCAGGTATACCCGAGGTTAATGCCAATACAGCAGTAGTTGTAGAATCCGAGAAGCTATCCGATTCAAACTCCAGCGAGGTTAACAATGTGCCAGTTGTGGCAGTCAACGATCCGAACCCCGTACCTGATACTTTCCAGAAACCAGATGCTCCTCCGCCCCAGATCAAGGTCGTGGAGGTGCTCCAGCTGCAGAAACCTTCTATCCAAGTGGATTTGAGTGGCTTGGAATTGTTATCTAATAGTATTGAACAATACGTAACCAGGTCCAATAGTATGGAATCTCCGTCGATTAAGGCTCCTCTTTTACACATGCCCAGCCTCGCAGACCACAATCCGTCCACTTCTACTCTTACTGTGGACGTCCAGAACACGCTCCAACCGCCACCAGCTGTCATTATTAAAACATCTCCCATGTCCCCTAAGGGCGTACCCGAAGCTGAAACATCGCATTTCAATTTTCCTCCTACCAATTCTTTTCAGTCAAACATTTGCGACGATAATGGTTCGCTCAGAGGTTTGGGACTTTTGTGTGCCCTAGCAGAACAGAGATTTATGGAAGAAGAAGAGGAAAGAAAAAGTGAACATGGCTCAGTGTCCACTGTGAGTACAAATGAAGAAAATACACAGGATGAAATTATTCTCCCCAACATCAAGACAGAGAAACATGACAAGTACTATTCGGATGGTTTTCTTAAAGTTCACGAATATGGGAAAATGAATCAAGATAGTGCTAAAGCTAAATCCAGCCGCTCATCCGATCCGAGGATGCCTATAGAAAAAGAATTGAAAAAGGAGTTTGGGAGTGCCAAAAATAATTTTTTGAACAGGGAGACTAAGGGTGGATTCGAAAACTTGGATAAATGTAAGGAGCTTTTAACTGCTATGAAATCTTTCGCGGATAGAAAATCCTTTGATAAACACAAGAAAGATCAAAGTAGTGACAATCGAATGGAAAAACGGAGACTGTCAGAGAAATCTCGCACCAGCTCCATATCAACTACAGACGCAACCGATCTCCTGGAATCACTGGACAAGAGCTACAAGAAGTTTGAGAAGTGTGCTTGTAAAGAAGAGCCGCACACTTGCAAGGAGCGCGCCAAGTGGCTCGACTCTATGAGTGCCATGGAACTGGATATGATCGTTCGACTAGCCGATTTAAAAAGGCAATACAACGAGAAACAGCGTGAGCTAAGCAAACTTACTCCCAAGAAGAGTCCCGAAGATCCTTTCAAGAGGGGCCCAGGCAGACCTAGGAAGAAGTCAACAGCTTCTGACAGAGCTGGCTCACCAACTTGTGACGTTACCAATTCATTGAACTTTAGAAATAAACCAATATCTGGAATCTTTACGTCATCCACAGACTCTCCTGCTGAAGATTCTTCAAAAGGTGCAGATAGAATACCGAGTTTGATCAAATTATCAGAAGATGAAAACAGCAATCTCAATGACAGTCAAGATAGTCAATCCAGAAGTTTTTCTCCCATCGCCGACAGTAATAGCAGTCAGTCTTCAGTGGCTACCCTGAGTTCATCCAAGAAAAGGAAAGTCGGAAGACCTAAAAAACTTTTATCGACTCCTGGATCACGTGTTGCTACCGAGACCATCGTAGCTAAGAAACCAAAGTCTAAGAGCAGTCTGGTAGGCTACCTACTGGCGGCCAAGAGCAGGTTTAACTTGCCCCCCAGCAAGGGAGGGATTATCTATTCTAAAACTAACCCCCCCAGACCTTGCGAGGATGAGAGTGCTAACAAAAGAAATAGCGCTAAAAATTACAAGGGCCAAAAGTTGAAAACAAATATAAAGCCTTCGGAGAACAATTGTTATTCGAGTCCGGCAAGTTCAGTATCGGAATACAAATATCCCGTTGGTTATGACGTCAAACAAAAATACGCCTCTTTATTGAGCGATACTAATACCGGCAGCAAAATGAGGCCAAAACTCAAAGCTGAACCAAAGCTCAAGGAATACTCCGAAGAAGATGATGTCAATAATGATTGGTGCGGCTCCCAGTCGAATCTTACAGACGTGAAATCTCAGAGTTCTTCCATGGAGAGCTTGCAGGAGGTGCATCTTAAAAACAAACAAAAAACTGACCAGCTCGCTCTCAAACATAAAAAGAGCGTCGTTCCAAAACAAAGTAATCCCAAAAAGAGAGATTTACAAAGTATGTATGACACAAGCGACAGCGAGCACGAGAGTCCTTCCAAGAAGAGGAGACCGAGTAAGAGTGAACCGAAGACTCCCGCAAGCAAAGTGAACACAGAAAAAAACAACCAAACCAACAAGTGCACCAAGAAAAAGATGGACTTCAAGGATCATTATGACGCAAGTGACAGTGAAAACGACGATCAAGTTAAAAAGGCAAGTGAGGTGGTGGCAGCCACGAAGGTGGAACCGGCAGATGTGTTGGTGAAGAGTGTGGATCGAGGCCGGTGCACGCTGATGCTGGATGAGCTGGGAGGGGGAGACGTGAGGGTGCTGACAGCTATGGGGGGGCTGTTCTATGCTGGCAGCTTGCGGGCCGTGCGAGCTCCGGACGTGTATGCCGTTACCTTGGACGGGGAGAGAGGAAATCGTCCTCATATCCTCTCAAGAGAGGAAGCACTTCGCGACGCTGTAAGTACTCCATGTTCTCCCCATAAATCATAATTCATTTTTTGAAATATAAAAACTGTAGAATATACAGTAGACGCTCTCTTAACTGGCCTTGACGGGACCAACGGGTAAAAAGTAGGCCTACAATGTACTTGTGTTGAATCGACTTTTTAAAAGCGTAGTCACGCCATTTCTTTATGAACATTACATCTACTGCAGTAGAATCCTTCTGCTGCTGAATGTACATCGCCACCTGTAGAGCCTCTTTTCCTTCGTCGTGGCTAACTACTCCTCACAGTCGACTTCTATAACAGTCTGAACTATCTCGTCATCATTCAACATTTCATTTTCAAGACGGTCATCACCTTCAAGAACCCATTCCTGAGCATCTTGAAGTTGAAAATCACTCATTTCGGGAAGTTGTTGTAAGTCTTTTAGCAAAGTTGCATTGTCATCTGGTTCAGGTTCTGTGTTTGTTTGTTCATCATTTTCCAAGGAAGTGTCCTCCAAACTTGATTCAACAACTTTTTCAATGTCAGGCCATGCTCCTAGACTTCCGAGAAGAGGCCGGTTAAAGCGGTGGGACGGTTAAAGCGGCGCCGGTTAAGAGAGCGTCTACTGTAGTAATAATCTTGCATAGATTTTAATATTTGATATATTTTGTTTCATTCGAGTTGTCAGTCTAATTATGAATGGAATTTCAATTGTTAATAAACTTGAGGCATATTAACACTGTGAAATTTTCTAATGATAATTTTTTTAACTGTTAAATTTTTTAACACTTAATGATATCACAGTGTTTTGCCAACCGGTATTAGCATCATGTCACAACAAACACTTGATGATGCTAACATCGGTTGGCGAAACAGCTGTCGCGACACTCATAAAGTGAAAAATAAAAATAGTGATATCACAACAGTGTTATAAATTTTAACAGTTAATAATGTTGGAGTATCATAGTGTTTCGGGAAAAACAAAGATTTTTTGCACTTTTGAGTTTATTTTTTCGACACTTTTCGAAGGTTATAAATATACATTTATATTCGGGAGAAAGCTATAAACTAACTAAAAATATTTCTAATTGAAGATAAGAACCAAAGGATGTAACCATGTAAATCAAAATTACACAAAATGCCAGGTATAAAACCTTCAAACATCTTAAAAAAAAAATTACATTTTTATTATATATGTTGTCAAATGATACAAAAATCTTTGTTGATGGTTTAACATAAGATATACCTAATATTGTTTATGTCACCAGATCTTGGAAGTCTTCCCGACCTCCACATCTGAGCTGCTGCCGGGCACGCGGCTGTGTGCGTACTGGTCCCAGCAGTACCGATGCCTCTACCCTGGCACCGTAGCCGAGCCCTCCACACCCGATCCTCTCACTGATCACAAGTTTGTGTCCGTGGAGTTTGACGATGGAGATTCTGGACGCATAGCCCTGGAGGACATCAGGCTGCTGCAGCCCGACTATCCCATTGTTGGTGAGTAAAGAAAGCACAGTCAAATCTTACCTACATAGTAATGCTAAAAAAATAAATAAAAATACCCCAACATTATTTTTGTTATAGGTACTTAAACTAAGATTTATCACCGGCAACACTATATACATAATTGAAAAATTCAGCCCCTGTTCTAAATTTTTAGTAATGATTTTTAAATTCACATTATAATTTGAAAATGCAACTATAATAATTAGGTTAATCTCATTTACTGCCATTCAATTAAAGTACTTTAATCCACTGACAATAGTTGTAGTTACATTATTTATTTATGCTTTTTTGTAAGTAAAAGTCCATCGATGTTGATTACATAAAGTTACGTAATTATGATTATATAAAAGCCTAAACTCACTTTACCTTGGCCTCTCTCACATGTAATATGTATTTGGTATAAAGGTTTACAATAGATAAGTTCTATTTCATGCTTATGATAATTTATAATTGTTTTTTTTTATCCTTATTTGTTCTGAGTGCTTATGTGGTTAAAGCTATTCATCTCATCTTTGTTTGTTTTAGAATACGATTTGAACCCATTGCTGACTCTGAGTAAGAGAAGAAGACAGACCAGTGTGAACAGTACAGACGACAAGAAAGTTAACACTTGTTTGAACACAATTACATCCACGGAATTAAACAACTCCGGTGGTCAACTTGCTCCCAAGATTGGAAACGGTTTGGGCACTTTTGTATCTACATCCAAACAGTCTCAACTGGAGGCCGAGTTCAGTCACCGAGAAAGAAAGAGACTCAAGAAACACAAGAGAGAAAAACTGAAGAAGATGCTTTCAAGGAGCGGTGATGAAAATTCAAACGTGGAAGACCTGATAAGGAAAAAGAAGAAGAAACACAAGTGCTGTGATGATCACTGCAAGCACAGGAAACACCACAAGAAACATCATAAGAAGCATAAGCGCCACCACCACTCCAGCTCCAAGGAACATTCCGGCTCTTCCAGTGAAGACCCCACCCGGAGTGCAATGCTCGCCACCGCCTTTAACCAATCACCATTCTTCGCCATTAAAGATGTCAGCGTTGACTTGTCCAGCTCCATGGACGTTACCAGCACAAATGCCTCTCAAGCCAGTGAGGACGTTGCAAAGGCAGGAGGTGCTAAAACAAACACGAAGAAGAAACCACTCATTAAGAAAACACTGTTGACCAAGTCAATGAAGATTAACAAAGGCAAAAAGATTACAGTCACAGATGTTGTGGAGAGGAACGGCTGTCTAGAGTTTGCCACTAACGTTGCGGCATCTGATGCAGAAAATCTCGGAGGTCCGTTGGTGAAGAAAATTAAAATCACTAACACCAACGGAAAGAAGTCTGATAAAGACAACTTGAAAGACAGCGGAATAGGCATTGATAATGATGATGCTACAGCCGATGCTGACCATGACGAGGAGAGTGACTCGGCCTTCAACGAAGCCAATGAATCCGAAGTGAAGAAGGCTATCAAGGTAATATATAATACTACTATTAATATTGTGTGTACTGATTTTTTCACATTTTTTTGGTGTGAAATGATGGTTTTGATGCATTCTTTCATTACTATTGTTTTAAACATACTTTAAATTCTTCTCGGTGCTACATTCTGGTGTGGGATTTGACCTCATCTACAGTCCACTGGCTCCTGTCCCTAGCCACCCTTCTCCAAGTCTATCCAGTTTCTTCCAATCAATGGTCCTTCTGTTTTTACCTAGGTCTTTGTTTATTGGGAAGTCCGAGTTCCAAGGCGACTGTTTTGGTATTCACATCATGTGTTCTTTTACCATGCAAAGTGATTAACCCTAACTTTTTTTTTCTCTGGCGCCTCCACCCTTAGTGGGTCTCCGCTTCCTCCAAGAAACGAATTTCTTGAAGTGTTCGTAATGTTGGTTGTTTTACGAGGTTAGGTTGTTGGCCTAACGCCCAACCCCCTTACTAGGAGGACCAGGGTTTTTTGTAGGGGTGTTTTGTCCTTAGCTGGGGGTGACCGGTTTTGTGGTGCCGAATTCGCCATTCGCCCTCTCTCCGTTAGCTGTGGCACATCAACATACAAGTACGTCCAATATGCCACACACACCCAGGGTTTGCGGAATCATAAAGATCACACGTGGACGCCAGAGAGTCGGACTAGATGGTAGTGTTGCTGATGTTATGCAACTATGGCGTTTCATAGTATTTATTGGTACACATACCTTCCAGCACGGTATGTCCCCCCACGGCCTTAACCATCCATTCTAACCCTAAAATAACGGAACAAAATATTTTGCAATTGAATTTTGATATCATATTAATGAAATGAATAATTTGACAGAAAGGGAAGAAGCGCTCAAGTTCCAGCACTTCAGAGTGCGGCGGCAGCAAGATGGCCGCCTTCCTCCCGGCCGGTGCCCAGCTGTGGGGGTGGCGTGGGACAGGCCACCGCCGCCCGCAGGCCCGCGGCCGCGCCCGCAAGTGCTTCTACAGAGCCATACAGAGGGGCGCTGAAGTTATCAATGTTAGTTTTATCCTCTTACTGTAATAACAACAACTGGATTAACAATGAATTAATGTACATTTGAGTAACTCTAAATAAACATTGTATTTTCATAACACTTAAATAATATTAATATTTAAACTTTCGCATGAAGCACTTAATTTGTGGTGTGACATTATTAAATAAAATAATAATACCATCGGAGCTTCGTCAGTGCGGGATCGAAACCGGTTGGTGTTAACAAATAAAGTGTTTTAGATACAAATATCAAAAGTGTAACATTAATATCATGTATAATAATATCTTTTAAAAGTTAAATATTTTTGTGAGTAGGACAAAAGTGTTAAGCTATTTTATGATAATATTATGGCATTTATGATATTATTGATCATTTATGGTATTATAGATCATTTATGGCAGAGGTTTCCAATTTTTTTTTGTCCCATAGACCCCTTGCCGATTTCTTCTATTTTGTGTAGACCCCCGGTTTTCCTAAAATTGAATTTTTTATAAATTCATCTATAACTATACAAGTAATTTTGAAGCTGACACAGAGCTAAATCAGGCCAAAAAGCCAGAATTCGTTGCGACCTTTTTTTTTTTAGCTCATTGGTGAAAATCTGCCAGTCGAAACGTTTGGCGACCCAAAAAAAAAAGCTCGCTAACGATTTCGACCATCCGACATGAGATCCACTATCCTGGACCCCCATTATTTTCCCGCTAACATGGATCCCTTGCAAGTTGTTGTAGACCCCTGCGGGTCTATATAGACCACTTTGGGAATCATTGATTTATGATATTTCCAATCATTTACGATATTATCGATAATTTATGATATAATCGATCATTCAGTTTTATTTACGAGTTTAAACTTATAACAGTAAAAATGGATATTCTACATGAGTCAAGAGGGGAAAATTGACATAATTAGAGTTGTATTTATCATAACATTAATATTTGTAATATTTGAACTATGGCAGGTGGGAGATTCCGCCGTCTTCCTGTCCACTGGGCGGCCGGACCGGCCTTACATCGGGCAGGTGGAGTCTCTGTGGGAGGGCTGGCAAGGGGGCATGACGGTGCGGGTGCGCTGGTACTACCACCCCGAGGAAACCATCGGCTGCCCCGGCACCTTGGCCACACCCGTCAGTATTACTTATCATCCTATTACAGCTTCGGGATGATCTTAGCTGTAGGCAGAGAAGATGGACAACCACACTATTCTAACCCGACGTAGCTTGTGTACTTTGTTTTTAACTCACTTTTTGTTTATTCAAACAAACTGGTTCACCCCCCCCCCCCGGAGTTTCACCAGTTTGTTTTGTAACCCTGATGATGCTCTGACAGGAACTGGTTGGTTAAAAAAAACAAAATAAATGGTCTAAAAACAAAGTAGACAAGTGATTTAAATT
This sequence comes from Lepidostoma basale, assembly GCA_022606425.2. Lineage (NCBI taxonomy): Eukaryota > Metazoa > Arthropoda > Insecta > Trichoptera > Lepidostomatidae > Lepidostoma > Lepidostoma basale. Next base: position 962,554 of record JAHDVF020000272.1, on the reverse strand, counting down.
ATTTCTTCTAATACAAATGAAAACGTCTTTTTTCTAGAAGTTTTATTATAGTTTATGGGTGGGCATGTCACATTCACCTTCATTTCTTTGTTTCGCTTTTCTAAGACATTGAAGTTTAATGTGGATTTTTACATCATTGTTCAAGAATCAATAAATATTTCTTCTATATTCGCCATCACTTTGTGTTATGGATTCACATTTGAATTTTTTTTTCAAAACAACGTATTTTCACAACACGTTTTTGCACTTTTCACAAACATGTTTTAGGATACAGACGCCCTTTTAACACCCCATATTTATTTGATTTGTAACCTTTGTCCCACAGTTCTAAATAAATAAATAATAATTAAGTCCCCCCCCTTTCATTTAGTACATAAGTAAAGATTTTGTCTCATTTTCTTGTTAAAATTTTTACACTGAGTAAAAACGTCTGTGGCCCGAAACGGGTTTGTGAAAAGAGCACAAAAGTATTTGTTTTCAAAACATTACTCAAGTTTAAATTATTTTTAATAAAATGGTGTTTACTTTCCCCCTTTTTTTAATATCGGTTTTGTTGTTATATTCAGGGTGGTCTGTTTGAGTCTCCGCATACGGATGAAAACGATGTGCAGACAATCTCTCATCGGTGCGAGGTACTGTCTCTGGCGGGCTACGAGCTGCGCCTCTCCAGCCAGCCACAGAAGTGCGACAGCAACGACACGTATTACCTCGCCGGCCACTACGACCCCACGCACCAGACCCTGCGCATGGAGCCCCACATTCCCTTTGCCGCAGAGTGAATCTGTTTTCCTGGTACCTATTCAAAGATTCTCTTCTTCTTTACCCCAAACTAATGATTTTATCAACTTTTGTTGAAACTGAAACCATCTTGTTACTATTTTGTTGTTGTAGATAGTATGATTATTCTAAGATTAAATTGGAATAATCTGTGTCTGTTGTATTGTCAGTTGAAATAATGTATTATGCGAATGGTTAAAACTGTAACTCACCTTATGATGTCTGTCTACGAGTCTTTCGAATATTTAAACCTCTAAATCTATGGGATATTTACTCTTAGATCTTATGCATTTTAATGATGTCTTTTTAATATATAAGATAATTTTATATCCTTGAATAGAAATATTCAATATTCTTGTAAGCTATAGAGGAAAAAACAAAGATGCATATGTACAAATTATAGTTGTGATCACAAGTGACCCCTTAGTTACTTTCATCATTTTGTGTATTGAATCTTGTATCTAGTGTAGGAATATCTTGTTAAAAGAGGTTTTGCGACACGATAAATCAGGAGTCCGATATCTATCTATTCATATTTTGAAATGTATTGTAACTTTGTGATTACCTTAAAACAAAACGCCGAGTTTTGTTTTGCAAATACATATTCCAACAAAAAGCCTTCTTAAAAATATCAAGCATTTATGTGTGTACTTTATACAATAGAATCGAGCAGTATTTGGCTTATATCCTCTAATCATTTCAGTGGCATATGGAGAAATAAGAAATAACACACACTGATTTTGAAGTAATGTAAATAACTTTAATTAGCGCTTTGCTGTTTATTGTAAGTAAATGGAGTAGAGCTACCTTAGTAGTGTACTTACGGGCGGGGGTGTTGGATGGACTTATATTTTTGTACGGATTTACTAATGTTCGGAGGTTTCGGGAGAAAAGGACTGGATCATGTACTGATTTTTTATACAATGTTTTGTATTAAAATAGGTACATTTGTAATGTTGGCGCACAAAGGATTTGAAGGGAATCCGACGTGCGGAGAATACAGGGATAGTCTGCCAGGGGACTGGCGAAGATAAGCGAGCATAAGAATCTTGGTAGGGCATTTGAAAAGATTTTGAATGGATTCAAACTTATCGGATAAGTACGGTTATTGTAATATATTCTTGGTTGCATTTACCACCAATTAAATTGTTTGAAGAGAAATGTTTAGTTACGCTCTTCTCGGTTGAAACTTCTCGCATACCGCCAATACAATTTACTATTGACAATACTTTATCCTCGTGGGGTGATTTAAGTTTGACAATGTCCGCATATTTACTTAGAAATAAATATTTATGAGGAGTATTCGCTTTTGATATTGTATAATGAATATTTATGTTATTTTTAGTACCTACTTTTGTGTTTTGTGCGGCCTCCGAGGACGGCCGTGCGCTTTACATGTAATTATTTGTATTTAATTTTCTGTGATCCTTGTTATGTAGAGAGTTTAAAGGATATTATTTAATGTTACGTTAATTGTATTATTGCCTAAGTTAGTCCTTATTTCTAACAGTTGGGTCCGCAGATGCTCTTCTATCGTAGGTTACTCTTTACATAGTGCGTGTTGTGTCAGATATAAAAAACAACATTGTCCTATTCTGATATGAAAACAAAAATAATATATTTTTAAAGTATCAGGGTTTAAAAATTCTTTATAGTCAAAGAGATTCTGGTCAAAAAGAAATCAAAATTTATTTAGCGAGCTGAAGAATGTAATTATATTTACTAAAATATTGATCCGTGGCTCGCGGAATCACGAGGATGTATCCCCCATTTTTTTTTTCGATCTTTTTACAAAATTGATCAAACATCGTATACTACTTGTTAAGTTAAGGTAGCTGTAGCCACCGGAGGAGAGAGTGACGAAGTGAGAGAGAGAGAAAGAGAGAAAGAAGTATCCCTGTTGAATATTATCTCACGAATGGTGCTAGGATTTTATTTGTACGAATAATACTTAATATTTCCAGGGTTTTTATTTTATTATGAAATTTTTATACTTTAATATTCTTATGCTGTTAACCCTTTCGCCAGTGGGTGAGGGAGGGAGACGACTATTGTTTTGTAATCCAACAAATTCAATGTACAAATTTGCTAACATTACTTTTAAGCTTCTTGATTACACAGGCTACATGCAACGTGGAGCTGTTGCCCCGACGCACGTAAAGTTTTGTGATTGTGTTATGTTTAATACTCAATAGCTCTTTATTAAGTTTGCAATAACCCGCATATGGACAAAGTGCCAACATTTGTGTCTTTTACCACGCTCATATCACTGGTACATGTTATAACATCTATTTGTTAGAGTCTGTAGGAACATTTTTGGATTCAGTGCGTATTCAAATAGCATTTTATACAGATGGTGAAGTATTATTTAGTGATGAATGTATCATATATTTATACGTATTAAGTTATGCTGTAAGGTTTACATGATTCGCAATAGGAGAGTAAGTAGGAAAGGCGGGAAGGGAGATCAACGTGGATTGTACTAATATTTACCAAAATTACTTTAATTGATTTTGTTTTGGACGTTGCGAATGTTTATTTGTTACTCCTAGGCTTCTTAAGTTAGGGAACTATTCCGGGGGCGTCAATTAGGGCGGGAGGAGAGTTCTTATTATTTTTGTTAAGTAGAATAGAAAGCCATATAAAAGTAGTTTATATTATAAACATACATATTATATAAATAAATACGCTTAAATAAAATATTTTCTCTGGCAAATCTTTGTTTTATTTTCTAAAAAAATATACCTTATTTATCCTTCCAATGTATTTTATCCTTTCTTTATTCCTCTGCCTCTGATATCTAGCAACCATAATTAACTAACTAACCATCACACTGTCTCGCCGGAGGAGTAGGCAGAAAGTAGTGGTGATCTAGGGCTGTGCTCCGCAATGTTTTCTCACCTATGGCACACATAGGTTCTTCCTGGAATTCTGCGGCACACCAAAAGCTAAAATTCAGTCTGGACATGGACGTCAATCTAAGGAAGACGTTTTTTTTCGACTTCTGGCTAGTAGAAATCGAATCGAGGGAGACTTTTTTATAGCTCATTTGGGAAAATCGAACTGACTATAACTAAATATTTTTTTCATTATGTATTCACATCGTTTGCGGAGCACTGGTCTAGGGGATAGAAAGCTTGGCTCCTGGATCCAGAGGACTTGGGTTTAAGCCTTGACACGACCAGATTCCTTCTTCATAATAATGAGTTATTTTCTGCTCATATTGAAGATTGTAAAATTTGGTGTTAGTCTATTAAAAAATAAACACTGTTCTCGCTTCCTCTACATTCATACATCCTCCTCCTCCTCACGTGACTGACATTTAATATTTAATTGTGCCACGTTTTCCCCTATGTCTAGCTTCGTTCATGTCCTTTACATATACCTTCTGCACTATTCTGTCTAGACCCATTCTTTCCATGTGTCCAAATCATCGTAATGACCCTTTATTATTTTGTTCATAACATTTTCATTCGCACCGCATTCATTTATTATATTTGACTTATTTACATTTGCATACGTCATACGCTTGCATACATCATATTTCATTTTGAAAAAAAAAAAAAAAAACAAAGGTTCCTTACTAATAAATACAATTTATTTGTAAGGAACTGAAGTAAAAAGGTTTTGTAGATACATTCAAATGTGAGCTGTAAATGTAGTCTTTTAAAAAAAAAAAATTGGACTGCTGCATTATAGGGATTAACATTCTTAAGGGTAAATTTGAAAAATAACATATGAAAATAATCATTTATTTACAAATATATAAAAAAAACATAATTATCCTATAACAATAACAACAATTACAATCGTTTAAAAATACATTTGCGTACTCATTCAGATGAAAAAACATATTTTAAATCAATGCAAACTTAAGATTTTTGAAATTATTTTTTCTGTATATACATACTTAAACTATTTAGATTTATCTGTGATGTTTATGATTGTGTTTTATGATTTATGAGTGATGAGACACCACTGTACATTTTGGACTTCTGTGTGACACCCATGCCAATGGTTGAGCAACGTTTACTTCGATAGTGGAAATTAATGACTCCCTATCCAACTACCTTAAAGATGGAAGCTGCGACAATCTCAGAAATGTTATTCAAATAGGATACCACAAGACATAGACATGTAATATAATTCCTTCAAGCACTTAAATTAGTTGTAAAAAAATATCATTCTAACATCGACTACAAATTCTCAAAAGTTATGTGATGAATTTCATTGCTGGTTTATTTAAAAATAGCCAGCAACAGCTTTGTACGAGAGATCTTTAAAAAAATTACTCTAGCAGGTCATTTAGGGTCAACAAATAACTTTAGTTTTGCCATCGCTGATGATGGCGTAAGTCTCATCATCGATTATCTTGTAAATATCATTCCTGTAATTTTGCAGGCTGTGGAAGAACCTCTGGTCGCTTTCCTCGCGAATTTTAATGAGGACGGAAGGCAGGTTTGTGGTTCCGGACTCACTGGAAAGAGACAGGTAGTACTTCTCCTGAAAGAAATAAGTTTTAAGAATAAGTATAAGATATCTAAAAAAAAAACTTGAATTTATTTAAAAAGAATCTAAATAAATACGATATAATAACTGATTAGTTTGTTAGCTACCCCTAGACCCTGTTAAACATAGGACCCTGGAACATTACCCAAAGTTAGCTATCATATGCGAAGCTAGTAAAATATTTTTTAACTGGTCAATGTAATTAATTTTAATTGGGATCTCAGATACCTGATGTCTGTATCTTTTTCGAGTGACAATTCAGGGATCGATGCAGACTTCATCTTCTGTTTGGTAACTAACTAGCACAAATAAATTACTCAGTTCTGCAAGATTTTCTAACATTTTAAATATATTTGATTGACTATATTAATTTAAATGATTTTAAACAGATTTTTTTTTTGTGGAATATGTACGTTCATATTTTTTTGGTGTTTTGGGGACCTTAAGGGCATACTGGACAAGATTGTCACGACATTCTGTGCAAGTGGAAGTGTAGTGTTCCTGTCTGCACTTGACGCACCTTAGACCCCCACCGACGCACCAGGAAGAAGATCAAACTGCTAGTAGTTGAAACACTGGCTGGATTTCGATTTGGAGAGAGCCGCACTAAATTTGTCAGTCCATCCAGGTCCAAGCATCATTCTGACAATGGGTCGCCTTTCATTCTATGTGTTTTAAGAACAGGGAACCTTACATTTCGAGCTGGTTACGGTTATGGAGTTGGGCCGTGGAGATTTAATATGGTACTTCTTGAAAAAGACCTTTTAACGGCTCGTCCATGGCCAGTTTAGGGACTAGGTTAACATAGTCCTTCGTGAGTTTGGTCACCTCACTAAAATCATTGATTAGTTTACAAGGTCTAGTTTCCTGACGTAGTCATTTGGGTTCACTTCTGTCTTCATAGTCTCATATTCATCCTCACTAACTGTATGTTGGGTTATTATAGTATATGTCAGAATCATCACCACTTTCTTCAAATTCATATTCAAGATACATGAAAAATTCTCGTTCTTCATTTAGATCGTGCCTTGAAATTTTATGGATTTCAAAATTGTTTCTTTATAAAACTGATTCAACAACCTTCGAATAACACCGCACGCAAAAGTAGACCAATTACGAGTTTATACAAAATAATTAAGTAAAATAATGTATAATGTAAACTCACTCGAAAGCATAAATTCACAATTTCTCTCAAAATAATTTTAGTTTTACATTGAATAAATCTAAGTCCAAGATAAGCTCGACTTTCTGACATCTGTGATACGAACCACGTGATATACACAAACCCACGACTGTATAATGGCGGGAGATTTGATCGTGGCCTAGATTTAGTCCCTTTTTGAATGAGGCTTTGCGTAATATGTTCAGTACTTTAATGAAAGATATCCATAAGAAAACAGTTAAGCCCCATCTTGGGCTTGAAAAAATAATAGTGGAAAAATATTCATAGCGTTGTTTCACACTATACGGGAAAACATGGCGGCGGTGTTGTGGGCACGGATTGTCTTCCGCACACGTGAGGGAAAGACACGGCCAGCAAGTTATATCAGCAACTCCGAATACCAGGAGCATAGAATACTCAAGGAGATAAAAATTAAACGCTTGTTCAACCAACAGTTTTCGTTGCCGGTTTATTTAGTGGGTGTTACGTGCATTCTAGTGGGGCGGCAAGCAAATCAGCAACTCTCAGTACCAGGAGTGTATAATATACGAAGAGGTTGCAGCGTCCGTAATCATCACAAACCGGCGTCAAACTAGAAAACACAGTAAAGTTTTACCCGGAAGAAAAAGGTCGTGTTAAAGCCGCGTTAAAATTGAAACGCAGTATAAAATGCTGAACCCTCTTTGTAGGCAGGGACGCACAGCGTCGAGTTCCAAATTTAAGGTAAGCAAAGCAAGTAGAGGGGACGCGCGGCTGTGTTCGGTTCGGTTAGAACTTGTTCCGATATTACGCGCCGCGTAGTATGCGCTCCTGGTATTCCGAGAGTTAAACAGTTGGCGGCGGTGGCGTGGCTCGGTACCGAGAAATTTGTTGTAGCTTCGCGCTAAGCGCGGCCGAAATAAGAACTAATTGCGGAGTCACAAGGACTCCATTAGAGCTGAAGCCAGAAGATCCAAGTCCTCTAACGTTGAAACATGGATAAAATGAAATTAGTTTATTTAGTTTAATAGTTTCTTTAAATATGTATTTTTAAGACACAATACCGCTGAAAAATATAATATCGAAAATTTAAAGTTATTTGTTTAAAACATGATAATTACGCAAACGAGTCTGGAATAAATTAATTTTACATTATTATAATAATAATAATCGATGCAGATAACCTTTATAAATAAGATATAAAAATAAATAATTATAATTAACTAGTTGGCCTTAATATCAATCAATAAGATCCTTGGGATAATATTTTTATTAATAATATAAATAATTCTGTAATTATAATAATTGGTAATTCAAATGACATTCAAACATTGGGTTTACACTCCGAGATTGAAAAATTATATAAAATATAAAGGTTTTTAGATAATTTTGAGAGAATTATGAAATAATTAATAAATTAAATTTTAATAATGAGGGAAATTTCAGAAACATTTTTATTTATTTATATTACAAATTCCCTGATATATAAAAGGTATAACAAAATTTTACCAAATTACAATATTTTTATTTGATGTTATATCTACTTCTTTTGGCGCGTTTAGTAGAGGGTAAAATTGTGCCCGCACCCTGTTATGGAAGTGCGACATGATGAAGTTAGCCATCAATGATACTGTAAATAGCGGCCGGACATTCCACGCGTACCAACTCACGAATCGCGAAAACGAGACAGAATGAAGTTAGTCGTAAAAGGTGTAAAATAGTACCAACGAACTGTCATACTTTAGTGGGGTAATTTCGAATATTTTGCCCAATATTATTTTATTACGCCAAAATGTATAATTTGTTACGTGCGTATATAAGTAGTATACACACGTTTTTTCGTAACATTTGTTGATTAATAACATAAATCGACATTTATTATATGTAAGTATATAATTTTCTCTGCCATGTCAGGATGTCTGAAAAATCTGGTCTGAAAGAATACATATACATGACGTATTCTGTAGAGACGCGGATCAACACTGTACGAACCAAGGGTCTGCTAAGAACATCTGAGATGAAGGTCCTAATATCTATTATTGGAAAAACTCTCCGAGATCGTGTCCGTAACGCAGACGTAAGAAATACTTGCGAAGTAGAGGATATCGTTCGTTGGAGTAGATCGAGAAGAAGATACTGAAGGGACCATGTAGCCAGAATAAATAGTGACAGACTCGAATATATAGCCGCTTACGAAATCCCCTCCGGACGCCGCCCACCTGGAAGACCGCCTAATAGATGGAGGGACAGCTAGTTTTCATAATTCCAGGAGACATGATTCAAACGCACTTGATGAAATACAGTAGGTAGAACCTGAACCTGGTTAATTGGCAGAAAAGTTCCGGTCCCATCCCCTTGGAGCATTAAAACCTCTTTAATTGGAAAAAAGAAATATGTTCAATTGAACTCGACATTTTTTTTATGTATACAGCAGGTCGCTTGAACCCTATTACTGTATACAATTTATTTTTTAGCTATTACATTGATTCTCGTGACATGTGATAGGTAGCCAATCTATCGCCATTTTATTGTCACGTAAATTCTACACCAGACCAAAGACACTGTGACCATCACACTGCCATCGCCGGGAATCGAACCCGGGACCTTCGGTATGGAAGTCAGAGCTTTTACCACTCTGCCACTAAGGTCGTCTCATTCTGGCCCTAAACCGCTGTAATTGGAAAGCACTGCCTTCTCTACCTCTGTAATGTGACAACTCCTCAGTATTTGTTATGTACTTATTGAAGGTGGTCATTTTTAATATAATAGCCTTGATTTGAGCTCAAAACTAAAACTAATCCAAGAATTAACGCTGGTAAACTCGAAAAGAGTTGTGCAACATTTTTAGCGTGTGAAACAGGCCCATATAACTGTTTTTTTTTCGAGCCACAATAATTAAATCTATTGTTTGTATTTGTATATGCACTATGTACAATTACAATTTACTTATTAAACTTTTATTGATTGTTGTACCAATCCATGAATTGTTTTTATTGCTTTTCTGTTTATGAGGTTGCAAAACCTGGTTAAAGAAACAAAGCACAATCTGGACCTGGATACATGAAAAATTGGATAATTGGAAAACCTGGTTAATTGACCATCGTAGGCCTCTTAGAATGCTAATTATCCAGGTTCCACTGTAGTTTGTTTGTAATAAACAAGTCAATATTTTGTTTCAATTTGATTTACCAGGATTACATGTATTTTACATGAACACATATTCTTCTATATAGGTTATCTCGTTGCCAGTATGAAAAAAATGTAATGTGATAGCCGCTGGCAAGTGGTAACCCTGATTGCATCCAATTATATATAAATCAAACGAGTAGTAATAAAAATATCAATGAACATTAATAACGAATAATCATTATTACAGAGATAACATAAAATCAGTTAGTTTTATTTCTCCACGCGTATAGTACAGTCGTTTCTTAAGTATAACGTTTGTCCTCTTCGCTAGAACGGGTTAGTACCTACTTGGTAGATATACCTATGGATACAACGTATTTGGTAAATGATTAATAAATAAATCGATTTTGAATTATTATTATTATAGTAATAAAATAATATCATCGCAAACAAAAACCTATCCAAAAAAGCTAGAATGGCAGTGCACAATGGTGTTCTTCTACCGACGCTTATGTAAGGAAGCGAAGCATGGAACTGGCAAAAGAAGGATGAAAGTAGAATAAATGCAGTAGAAATAGTTTTAGAAATAGCAGTAGTTTGTCGGCACTTTGTTTGGACAATGTTACAGTTTCAAGACCATAAGTAGGTACACAGGCTTCATAGACTTTTCGTTTCAGGTTGATCGGTATTTTCTGGTTTTTAAGGATGTATCGCTATTTTATTTAAGATTGTAATTTATTATATTTTAATACACAAAAAAATCATAACGAAATGATTCTTTAAACTTTTTTTACTATTGTCATTTTTATTTTATTATAATATTTAATTTTAAAATTACTATATATAATTTGTTTTGAGCTATTATATTGATTTTCATGACACATGATAGGCAGCTAATCTATCGATATTTTATTGTCACGTGAATTCTACACCAGACCATAGACAGTGTGACAATTACACTGCCATCGCCTGGAATCGAACCGAGATCTTCGGTATGACAGTCAGAGCTCGTACCGTAGAGAGTTATCAATTTTCTATGAAACAATGGATTATTTTTTGAAGTGTGTAAAATATAACTTAATAATAAGTTTTTCTTGTAAATATGTGTGAAAATACTTTTGCATGTTGATAAATTAATGTATTTCTATGTATTTTTTTATTGAGAATAAAATGAATCGTTCGTTTTTGTTTTATTTCTAGAATATGCAACAATATTCCTCTCAAATGTTTTTCGTCTTGATTTAAACCAGAGGTTCCCAAACTTTATTGTCCCGTAGACCCCTTGCGATTTCTTCTATTTTGTGTAGACCCCCTGTTTTCCTAATATTGATTTTTTTAGAAATTCATCTATAATTATAAAATTAGTTTTTGAAGCTGATCAAAAAGTTTATTAAAACAACGTAATTATTGTGAACGGAAAAACAAGTCTATCTGGCTGGTGAAAACATGGGATGACCAAATTAATCAATTACAAAAAGGCGACCATCTTCGTAATTAAAAAAATTGACTGAAGAGGAAACTCAATAGGTAAGTCAGGATAAAACAACCTGGCGATCGATCCTATCTGCCTGTTCCTTCGAGGTAAGAAGGGGCAGGAAGATAGGATCGACCGCCGTTTTTTCAGCAGGGGTAGGCAGATGATCAAGGATGGACCGCCACAATGTTCTTTCATGAAAAAAAAATCACGTATCCGAAAAAACGAAAAAAATGTAAACAAAGATAAATTTAAAACTAGTCTATATACCCTTATGTATACATTTGTTGACAGCGTCACACTTTTTGACTGGCGGTTCAATAAATATTTAACGTTTGCCCCATTTTCAAACATTTGAATTATTTCGAGTTTTTGATCAATTGAAAGTACGACTCGTTTGCGTTTATCCATTATTATAGACACTTTTATATAGTAAAATAAAATTTACGAGAATGTTTTATGAGTATGAACTACGCTGCGGGTGCTTTATTGCAAACTAGAAAATTTATAACACGACATTAGAGCCACAAACGTATGTTGGCGGTGGCGCAAATACTAACTAAACGCCGCGCAAATGTCATTGTGACAGATTTGAGTTTTTGTTTGCGTTTATACTTGTAGTATTCTTGTGAAATATTTTTTCAACGACTAAGTGTCCCGAATAATCCGTTTCCCGGTCTGGAGTCTACTGTACTATTTTAGAATCATTAACATTCGTACATCGCTACCTGCACGCACGATTTCTCTTCTCTAACGTGGTCGACATTCAAAAAGTGATTGATTTGATCGTGCCACATTTTCCTCCGTTTACTTGTATTTCTTGCTACATTCATATTGTTCACGTATACTTTCTTCCCCATTCATTCGTCATTTCCAAACCATTTTAATGAAATATTCATTATTTTGTTCTCAACGTTTGCATTCACACTGAATTCACTTCTTATATCTCAATTTGGCACTCTGTCATATAAATATTAATCACGCAAACGTCTAAGGGATCCCATATATGCCGTATTTGTTTAGCTCTTATTCTTCTTCTACCAGTTCCATTCTTCACTTCGATAGATTTCTACAGATTTTTAAAGAAGTTTTTCATACTTAAGTACAATCGATAAAAGTATTTTTATGAGATTTTACGCAAATTCGGAGTTACATGAATTGGAATATAAAAAAAAACTTTGAACCTTTTGCCCGCTACGACTGACTTTAGTCAGATTAATATTAATAAGTCGTTCGCACCAAGATCTCGAGAGTGTTTATATTGATTCTTTGATAATCGAGGAAGACACTGATACGAGGTCTGACCAACTGGGTTGTTCGCGCAAGAGCACTGGCTACTTTGTTGCCGGGTGAGCCACTATGTGAATCCGAAATCACCAAACGGTCGAGGTAAACGTACTACTCGAACGGGGAATTTTTTGTGGGGTGTGTTTTATGCTCTTGTAGACAATGGAGATTGACAAACAGATATGGAACAACAAGTCAACATCAAATTTCTGGTGAAGCTTGGGAAAAAAATATCGGGAAATTCATGAAAAGTTAAAGGCTGTTTATGGAGTTAAGACACCGAAGAAAACTGCTCTTTTTAAGTGGATCAAGAGTTTTATTGAGGGCCGTGATGACTGCAAGGACGATGCAAGTTCAGAAAGACTGTCGACTTCCTGTGTTGATAAAAACATTCAACGTGTTCGGTCTCTTATGCTTTCCAACCATCGATTAACTGTTCGAATGATTGCTGATGAACTAAATTTAGGAAAATCGTCTGTGCACACGATTTTAACAGAATATTTGAAGTTGAGAAAATCATGACAATGCGCCTTCACATTCATCACCGATTATCCGCTAGTTTCTGACCCGTGATGCGATCTCTGTGATTGATCGCCCTCCCTATTAACCAGATTTAGCCCCTGGCGACTTCTTTTTGTTCCCGAAATTAAAAAGGGCATGAGGGGGCGGCACTGGGACAAAGTGTAGACGATTAAACGTGTAACGACAAAGCAGCTGAAGAGCCTGACTCCTGAAGACTTCCAGGAATGTTTTGAACAATGGAAACGTAGGTGGGACGTTTTTTTAGCGATCTAATGGTGAATACATATTTTTTATTCCCTATGGAAGGCCCATAAGTTTTTTTGTTCAAGACAATAAAGACATTTTGTGAATTTTATAGAATATTTGAAGCAATTTTTAAACAATGTTTAATGTCTGTTGTATTAACGTTTATTTATTTTTATTGGTTTAATATTTATTTAATAATTATATTATAATATATTGTAAACGTATAATTAAAATGAAGTAAAAATAATATATTGTTTTTTTTACATCCATTGGACATATTTATGAAAATACAAAGATTACAGTTTTATGGGTAGGTACCTTATAGTATTTATTATAACAAATAAACTAATCATAACGGTTAAAAAATATTGAAATTGCATTAAACAAACAAACCATCACGCTGTTTGACCGAAAGCGTGGGCAGAGAGAATAGACCATCACATTATTCTATTCTGACACACTTCTATTGCTTCCTCCACATTTATGCCATACACGAACGTCGACTCTTCTGACTTCTAGCAAGCCAGACTTTTAAAATTTGATCAATTTGGTCACGCCATGATTTCCTCAGTTTTCCTCGACTCCGTAGTCTATTCTCATCGTTGACGTTTAAATTTTTAACCATTCCTTCTTCATCCCCATGCATTACAAAAAATATATATAAAGGTATCATAGTAAAACAGTTCTGCAGGCTAGACCGGCCAATAGGAGAAGGTATCATCGCTATCGAGGCGGAAGTTGTAGTCCCTGAAGCCGGCGATGTCGTCCAGGAACATCTGGCTGCTGAGGTTGTGAACCAGCGTGAACACGGGTGGAAGAGGGTTCAGGTGCGCCTCCGCTGCCACGGACTGATAGTATTCCTCCTACACCCGCCATGGGACATTCGATATTATCATGGTCACTCGGTGTCCATCGCCACACTGTCACAAGATACCGAGTGACTTGTGACGCGTTAGTTCATTCTAGTCGCATCTGTCGCGCATGCAAGAGGTGTGTACATATACGTTGCGTGTACACATTTCTCGCACTTATTATATACCCATGACAACAAAGTATCGGGAAATTGTGATTTAAAGTTTGTAGGACTGTCCTTGATAATTATGCCAAAAATGAATGCGATTTGTCAACCAGTTTGTTTACAGCAGCTGGTTGAATGGAGTGCTTCACGATTTTCGAATACAAATATTGGACAAAAAATGTGTCTCAAATTTGTTTTTTTCAACGGAATTGTGGAAAACAATTCATGGATTATGCACGACGATAATGCGCCATCGCGCAGAGCCACAATTATGACCGAATTCAAGTCCAAAAACGCGATAATACCATCGATCAACCACCATATTCTCTGGATTTGGCTCTGTGTTACCTTCTTCTGTTCTCAAAACTTAAATTATCGTTCTGTGGATCCCGTTTCCAGTCTATTGAAGTTATAAAACAAAATTCGTGGAAGGTGTTGAAGGGCATACCAGAAACTGCCTACCAGAAAGGTTTCGAAGAGTATAAAAAACGCCGGCATATGTGAATTTCATCCAATAGGGGATACTTTGAAGGCGATAAAATAAATATTGATAAATAATTAAATATATTGAGTTTTAGTTACAATTTACCGGTACTTTATTGTCATATATAATAAAACCATATTTATAGTTAATTACAATAATTAACATTGTTTCTTTTTCTTTATACATTAACACACCTTTAAAATTGGATATTTCAAGTCCAGTACCGTGGGTAAAGAATAAATTTAGCGCCGTAAGTGAGTGTAATATGCAATAAGTTTGTATGCTCCGTGTTTTACTGAGAAAAATTTCTGATTCATTGTTTAAATAGCATTTTTTCTGAATTTTCAAACCATTTACGTTTTTTTCCGAGGCGTAAGCAGAGGATTAAGCGGGCAATTACTGGTGCAATAGCCCTACTCCAACTAAATGGAACTATTGTGAAAAGTGTCACTTATTGGGGTGGTACTCCCAGCCCCAAAGGTAACGGATTAGAGAGGTTCTACTGTATTGTGTAAAATATCACTTATTTGGGTGGTCACCTACTGGT
Source organism: Lepidostoma basale (assembly GCA_022606425.2). Lineage (NCBI taxonomy): Eukaryota > Metazoa > Arthropoda > Insecta > Trichoptera > Lepidostomatidae > Lepidostoma > Lepidostoma basale. The sequence goes on along the minus strand of JAHDVF020000272.1, from coordinate 947,420 downwards.
GCAATCACCCTACTTCCGAAACATTCTGGAATTAAAGTTGATTTTTGTTGTAATTTACCAAGGGTGCATGTTGTATAGTGGGGTTGTATTTACCTGGTCGGGACCCATCATGTGGGCCTGTCTCTTGGTGTATCCTCGGGCCTCCCTCTCGCGGCTCTCCCGCGCGCTGTCCTCATACATCTGCTGCTGGTCGGGCAGGCAGAAGAATCCCTGCATGGCACGGATGAAGTAGCGGACCTGGGACACAAACCATCCAATGGTAGCTATTTATTAAAAACCTTAATTAAATTATCACAGATAAGCGTCTCGTAGATATTTGCAATCAATATTACATTGTTAATAAAAGCAAATGTTTGTAAACATTAATTTTATGTGAAAGCTGATTATTATATAAATTAAATTTTATGTAAAAAGAGAAGCTTCTTTCAGAAAAGAAGGTAAATATTAGTATTATTTCTAAAAGCAAGCAAATGGTTATTTAGGATAGAGTATTGAAAAACTTTTTTTATTCAACAAACAATAGTGTGATGGCAATAGGGATGAGAGAGAGAGGTGAGAGAGAGATAAGTAAGGGAGAGAGAGAGAGAGAGAGAGAGAGAGGCGAGAGAGAAAGAGGGGCGAGAGAGAGGGGCGAGAGAGATAAGTGAGAGAGATAAGTGAGAGAGAGGCGAGAGAAAGAGAGGGGCGAGAGAGAGGCGAGAGAGAGAGAGGGGCGAGAGAGAGAGAGGTGAGAGAGATAAGTGAGAGAGAGAGAGAGAGAGGGGCGAGAGGGGAGAGAGTGCGGGGGGCGGAGAAAGGGATAGTTGAAATTCTAGTATTTATGGAGTAAGAAATACTCGTATACCTGCAGGTCGAACATGGAGAAGGCGCAGACGTAGTAGGGGATGCCGACCAGGCACATGGTAGGGTGGCGGATGTTGATGAGGTGCTTGTACAGCGGCTGCACGCAGTTCTCCTCCACGATGATGCCGCACGACTCGTCCAGGAACGGGAAGTTGTAAAGGTACCCTAAATCAAATTATCCATACATAAACCAAACGTTGCAATGAGAGACTATAAGGCCGCAGAAGTGACAGAAGTGCTTGGAGGCGAGGACCGATGGAGACTAAGGCTCGTATGAGCTGTAGGGCCATCGAAGAAGAAGATAAGGCAAACAATTAAATAAAATTCAGCAATGGCTTCAAAGGAAAGCGATCATTTGCAATTAAAATTGACATAAAAATATGTCAATCAATTATTTTTAAAAATTATTTTACTGAATACATATTGTGGTTTAAAACAAGATGCCGTTAAGTAATCTTTACGTCTTTGAGGAATACATAATTGACTTTTTGCTTGAATTTCTTTTCTAATAAGTAATAGTCGTGGTGACCTCACAGGCCACGGGAATAATGATGTGAATTGGTAAGTACCTGTACAGAAGAATATGGCGTCCACCTCCTCCTCGGTTCCGTCCGCGAAGACAACGGCGTTATCCCTCACGGCCACGAGCTCGGGCACCTGGGCGAGGTTGGCGGGGAAGGTGGACCGCGGCGGCTCCGGAAGGCGGTGCGAGAGCAGCACGCGCGTGCTGCCCGCGCAGATCTCCTGGGCGATGTCCATCCCGGACGGACCCGCGCCCACCACCAGCACGCGCTGCCCGGCGAACACCTGGGGCACGCGGTAGTCGTGGCTGTGCATCACGGTACCTAACACAACACACGATTTAACCATTATAATTATAACTGATGATCTTCCAAGGTCCCGGGTTCGATTCCCGGCAATGCATGGTGTGATGATTGAATGCCGGGCTTCTGGGCTTCTATGGAAGTACCGCCACTGGTGGAACTGTCATTGATCTGGTGTAGAATTCACGTAACAATAAAATAACGAATAGATTAGCAACCTATTCCATCTCACGAGAATCAAAAGCTAAAAAGTTATATACAGAAATTGGGTACAAATAACCTGCTATATACAAATGTGTGGAAAGAATCAGGAAAGTACTATATTATCCGTTAGAGTGCCGAGGAGCGCCGTCACGCTTGTAGGTAGATTAATAGTATACAGTTTCTGTATTTTTATTATCATGGTGTGAAACCTAGTGAAGAGAATGTTGAAAGAAATATGAAAATTGGTGTATTTTTACAGAAATGGCACATTGTTTTCTTGTAAATATAAATTATCTATAAAAATAGACATTTCTTTTGATATTTTAGAATATTTTGGCGAAATAGGTTTGGCACTCAAACGGTTAAAACCCCAAATGGCATCTCAAAAACCAGCAAAAATGTGACACTTAGCTGCAAAACAATTGAAACTAGCGAAAAATTATAACCAACCAGGGGTAGGCAGAAAATATTGACCGCCACACTGTTCTTTCGTCCAGTGTTGGACATAGGACAAAGAACCCTTCCCGACTTCCACAACTCTCTACTCTTCGCCACTGTGAACCATTGACTTCCTGCCAATTTTTTGATGTCATCATACCATCTTGCTTATGGTCTGTTTTTGGTCACAGCTGCTTTGCTGGCTTGGGTTTGTATTTTCTCTTGCATACGTTTTATACAGTGGCGGTACTCCCATAGAAGCCCAGAAGCCCGGCTTACGTAAGGAATTTTTAATCAAAATCACTTCTTTCACAGGTTCAGCTCTTGTGACTATTTCTCTTACGTCTGATGGGAATATTGTTGGAATATGATAATGGTGGGTGGTTGCTTTATGCGGGGGCATGATTACTTAGATTTGGGAGTTTTGATTCAAAATTTATTATGCAAGTCGGGCTTCTGGGCTTCTATGGGAGTACCGCCAGTGGTTTTATATATATTTTTTTATTTAAATTTCTTTAATGAGAGTGAAGCACGGAACTGGCAAAATGATTAAAGTAGAATAAATGCAGTAGTGCATCTTTTAGACGAATGTGTGATAGTTTTTTTATGATAGAATGTCAAATGCAAATATACGTAGTGATTGCAATGCAAATGAAAATGTTTTGAACAAAATAATGAAACAAATGATGAAACTCATTATTAAGATGGCAAGGAGAGTACATATAAACGACGTAAATGCGACTAGAAATAGAGGAAGACGTTTTCGTGCCAGATCAAATCAATCAAATATTTTTATAAATTTCGACCACGTGAGCAGTCGAAGAAATCAACGTGCGTGCATTACGCCATGTATGAATGTTGAGGAATCGATAGAATTATGTTACGAGAGAACAGTGTGGGGCACTATTCTTTCTGTCTACCCCTTTGAGAGACGGTGTGATTTTTACCTTTGAACGTGTTGATGCCTTTGACTTGTGGTACGAAGGGCGTGTTGTAGTGTCCGTTGCATATCATGACGGCGTCATACTCTTCCACCCTCTCCTCCTTAGTCTCCAGATCCTCGTACCGCACCGTCCAGCCGTCCCCGAGAGGCTTGATATTTTTCACGAAGTGATTGAACTGAGAAATACACATTCTAATTTGAAATATATATCAAATCCAAATAACCACTCCGGTGGTAAAACTTACGATAAATAAAAAAATAATGTGTTTTTTGGGATCTTGGGAAAATCCGTTTCTGAGATCGTTGCAGTCTCCATGATACATAACCACCCTGAAGATGTCAAATGTATGTAGATTTGATAATGTCATTTACATGAAATACAACACGTTTCGTGAAAAATGTCAATCCAATCTCCCGCCAAGTGCGAAATACGCGGCGACATCCGTTATCTCGTTTGGAAGGGAAAACCTCCGGTTGAGATTTATAATGAGGTGAAAACTGAATATGGTGATAAAGATATGAATCGTACGAGTGTGTACAAGTGGTGTCGCGAGTTTAAAAACGGTCGTACGTCTGTTCACCCTCCGCCAAAAAGTCGTATAATATAACTACTAGCAAACAGACATTTTCTTTCGTATTAATTAATTAATTAACCAGTTACTGAAAAATTTATGACACGGTGTATGAATGTAGAATAATCTAGTAATAATAATCTAGGAATAATAATGTATGTAATGATAGAAGTTGTGAGTTAGATAAGCAAATAATTAAATATTAATAATTCGTTTAATTAAAGAAAATGGCCAAATAATGAGCGTAAAGCTAAAGGTCTGTAATATAGAGCAATATATAATATTATTAATAATTTTACGGGGTCAATTGGATAAATTACTGTTTGTTTATTTCTCCTGTCAAAAACAAAACAAATTGAATGAACTAAATAATTAACTAGGTATATTATTATATTCAGACTATTTTAATTATTTTTTAGCTTCAAAACAAAAACAGCAATAAAATAATCTTATATGTAATAAAATAATGAAGGCTCTTAAAATTACTTTATACAAGTTCATTACAAATAAAGATATCAATTGATTTTTAATTTTTAATAAAAAGATTGGGTTTTATTCCACTTGTTTTATATTTGAAAAAGTATGTTTCTAAGAGATGGGCGAGTGGAGAGGGATAATGAAAGAAGGGTTGGGGCAGGCAACAAAGTGAATGGTGCACTTAAAGTTGTCATCGCAAACAAAAACCTATCCCAAAAAGCTAGAATGGCAGTGCACAATGCTGTTCTTCTATCGACCCTTATGTATGGAAGCGAAGCATGGAACTGGTAAAAGAAGGATGAAAGTAGAATAAATGCAGTAGAAATGAGATCTCTTAGTCAAATGTTTCGATACTCTGTGTATGATAGTGTCGAATGAAAATATAAGAAGTGAATGCGGTGCGAATGATGGTGTTATGAACAAAATAATGAAAGGATCATTAAGATGGTTCGGTCATATGGAAATAATGAATGAAGAAAGAATAGTAAAAATATATATGTTAACGATGTAAATGGAACCAGAAATAGAGGAAGACCGAGGAAAACGTGGCACGATCAAATAAATCAAATATTGAATTTCGGCCACGTGAGGAGTCAGAGAAATCGACGCGTGTGCATGACACGATGTATGAATGTAGAGGAAGCGAGAGAAAAATGTCAGGAAAGAAAAGTGTGGCAGTCCATTATTTTTGCCTACCCTTTCGGGGAGACGGCGTGATGGTTAAAGAAGCTCTAAGAGGTAAAATTATACTTTTTCCATGTTTACATTAATGACATTTGATAATCAAAGTAATATTGTTATTTAAAATTTCATGGTAGAGGTTCATTGTAAATAATGAAAAAATAAATTTTAAATTATATATTTTTAAATATGCAGTTGGTTAAATTCCACTTAGGTTTATTATAACCGTTTTCGGATGACCATGACCGGTTTCAGCGCAGGTCAAAGCCATAAACCTAAGATGAATTTAACTAAATACATATTTAAATAAAAATAAATTATTATAAAGTAGAATAAATGCCGTAGAAATAAGATATCCTAGACGAATGTGTAGTAAATCTGCATATGATATAGTGTCAAATGCAAATATAAATAAGAAGTTCTCCCAGTCAGAATAAAGAGTCAACCAACATAATGAAAAGGTCTTTAAGATGGTTAGGACACATGGAAAATATGAATGAAGTAAAAATGATAAAGAAAGTATATGTGAACGATATAAATGAAACAAGAAATAGAGGAAAACATGGCACGATCAAATCAATCAAATATTCATCCACGCGAGAAGTCGGAGAAATCGACGTGTGTCAATTACACGATGGGTGGTCCATTGTTTCTGCCTACCCTTTCGGGGAGACCGCATCAACGTTAGTTAGTAATTTATGTTATAAGATAAACAAACAAACTAACCATCACGCTGTGCCCCCGCAAGGGTGGGTAGAGAGAATGGACCGCCACACTACTCTATCCTGACAAACCTCTCTAGATTCCTCCACATTCATACCGCGAGTCATACACGCACGTCGATTCTTCCGACTTCTAATATGACCAAACTCTAAAATTTGATTAATTTGGTCATGCCATGTTTTCCTCGGTCTGCCTCGACTCCGTACTCTATTTACATCATTAACGTATACTTTCTTAATCATTATTTCTCCATCCATGCGTTCCATCATCGCAGCGATCCTTTCATAAATTTGTTCATAATACCTTCTTCCGCTCTACATTCCTTTCTTATATCAGCATTTGAGATTCTGTCGTATATCGTTCTACCACACATACGTCTTAGGGACCTCATCTCTACCGCATTTATTCTGCTTTCATCCTTCTTCTGCCAGTTCCATGCTTCGCTTCCATACATTAGAGATGGGACCAGATCTCCATTGTGAACGGCCGTTTTCGCTTTCATTGATGTTACATGATAATTTTGATAAGAAGAAAAATAAATAGAATAATATTCATTGCCCACGTCCTATTTCATTTTATAATCTTAATGCTGTGGATAGGTACCTAGGTATGTGGTAAAGGATGAGTAAGTAAGTACCTTAATGTGTCTGGTGACGTCATGGTGGTCCGCGTACAGTTGCAGGAAGGAGAGCATGTCTCTTGCAGGGAGGTAGGACAGTTCGCTCTCCGGTATGGGGAAATCTGGGAATCCCATTATTTCCTTCGGTAAATTCGTTCTAAAAAACAATAAAATAAATGTTATGGTTTAGAAAATCAACAATTACATCAACATTTTGAATGTATACAAATTCTTGTAGACAAATACTGGATTTTACCCATTGCGGATAATCCAATCTTAATAGATGACGCTAGTGTAGAGTGAACTAAAATATGTAAAGATAAGCGCAGGATGCTAGCATATATACAAGTTCCAAAATTTTGGCAGATGTGGTGGTCATAAGAAGGGCGGAATGGGGAATGACAGGTCATAAGTCCTGTAAGCGCCTCGGTACCACATTTCGTCTCTATTGAGATACACTTAATCCTTATAAAAACAATGACATCGTTTCCCCGTAGGGATGGGAAGCGACGATCGAGCGTCACATTATTCTATCACACTAAGAAGTGTATACAGAAAATATAGACCAAAAAGTCCCATATAACACAGCATGTAAAAGAACTTCACTGACCTAAAAGTCCAGAAAGAATCCAGTATAAACTCTGCTGGACAATCTTCAAAGCGCTGTATGGTATGGCACCAAGTTTATAAAAATAACTATTATGTACTAAAGAAAGTACATAATAGTTTTTTGAAGTCAGTATTTCCGACATTTTAAGTGGCCGATTTGGTTTGGTGCTTGTTAACGTAGTAGGAATATTATCTCAACACACGTAAGACTCCTCAGATTGGGATGGGCTGGACACCTACAAAGAATGCCAAATGTCCAATACCTAAGAGAAACATGAATGGACATCCGGGGGGTAGAAGAAGGATTGCAAGATGTAAATAAAAAAAATGCAGGACAGCTTTTACAAGTCACAGATTGGAAAACGGCGACTGAGGACAGTGGGAGGTGGAGGCAATAGTTGAAGAAGGGCAAGGCTTGATTTGAGCTTAGAGCCATTGATACAGAATAGGTTGATAATCTAATTACTTAGGGTCCACCACCGCGTGATAAGTGTTAACCCTTCATTTAATGGTGCAGCAAATTTGCTACTGTTTCTTCTACGTAAGACGATTAAAATCCGTCAAATGTAGTATTCCCCATGACACTTTCAAAACTCTTGTAAATTCCTTCGTTGTATCACGGCTTGACTATTGTAATGGAATTTATGCAAACATTCCAAAGCAACAAGTAAACAAACTTCAATTTACGTTCAATGCAGCAGCAAGACTCATTCAATGCATTAAAAAAAGTCCCATATAACACAACATCTCAAAGAACTTCACTGGCTTAAAAGTTCAGAAAGAATCCAGTATAAACTCTGCTGGACAGTCTTCAAAGTGCTATATGGAATGGCACCAAGTTAAATATCAGTACTCTGATTCAAACTTCGCACTTGAAATCCACACTTCGCTCGGCGAACTCCTTTGTGATAGGTAGATTAATTGAGTCGAAGCGTTGCCCTAGTACAAATTTCGGGGATCGAGCCTTTGCAGTAAGCACATACAATAGCTCTTTAGTAACAGGCCACAAGGCTTCCATCAAAAAGTAGAAGAAGAGATATTGGTGAAAGGGGCTTGGCAACCGTTACCTGAGACTCTTGTACATGCTGGAGTGGATCGGGAGGCCGTACTCGTCGTAGCCCGTGGTCTCGGAGTACACCCACGTGCCGCCTAGCTGGGACGCCCTCTCGATGATGACGGGCGTGATCCCCGCTGCCAGCAGGTGGCGACCAGCACAGAGGCCGGATGCCCCTGCACCGACGACACAAACCCTCATTTTACTGCTCATCTATAAAAAAACACACCCAAGTTAAATAATAAAATCACTTATCAGTAATTTATCACGAAAGAACCTAAACCAATTGCACTACATCTTAAAAATAATTCGAAACACTTTTATATTTTGTTTTTACACCACTCTATTTTGTTTGAAATCTTCTTCTTCTTCTTCTTATTCTAAGTGTAGGCCTAGTGGCCTGTTTCTTAAGAGGAATTGGCCTCCTGCGAAGTCGACTCCCAGCTGTCGATCCATCTCTTTGGTGGTCTGCCCGGGGGTCGTCTACTACGGGGCTGGCCGTGTAACACAATGAAGGGGAGTCTGGATGGATCCATTCTCCTCAAGTGTGCAGTGTGCGTAGTGAATAATATCAGAGAAAATGTAAAACTAATATGTACATGTGTACCTATATGATTATTTGAAACATCACAAAATCATAGATGATACTCGTATTTATTTCTAAGGTGATTTTATCCAAAACTTTTAGTATGTAACAAATTATATACGTATGTACATGTGTAAAAACGGAATTAAATTTTCTATAAGGTAATGCACCTCATGGCTCCCTTTTTGCTTCCTAGGGCTCCCCTACTCCCCCAGGGCCAGAATTACAACCTCAGCTCCCTCAAGGCCCCCCTGGGGGGCCGGAGGAAGGCCCACTTTGGGAACCTATGATATATTACGATAATGATGATAATACAAATAATACATATGACGAATGTATTATTTGTATGGCCCTTATGTATGGAAGCGAAGCATGGAACTGGCAAAAGAAGGATGAAAGTAGAATAAATGCAGTAGAAATGAGATCTCTTAGACGAATGTGTGGATACTCTGTGTATGATAGAGTGTCGAATGAAAATATAAGAAGTGAATGCGGTGCGAATGATGGTGTTATGAACAATATAATGAAAGGATCATTAAGATGGTTTGGACATATGGAAAGAATGAATGAAGAATTAATGTTAAAAAAATTAGATTATAATGGAACCAGAAATAGAGGAAGACCGAGGAAAACGTGGCATGATCAAATATTGAATGTCGTCCATGTGAGGAGTCAGAGATATCGACGCGCGTGCAGTGTTTAGGAAGCGAGAGAAATATGACAGGACAGAAAAGTGTGGCAGTCCATTCTTTCTGCCTACCCCTTCGGGGAGACGGCGTGATGGTTAGTTAGTTAGTTACAAATAATACATATGACGATATTTTCTCCAAGTTTTCTTCTTGCTAAAATACGCAATATTATGAATGTTTTTGTTTGGATTATTAACACGAAAGTCAACAAATTATATCAAATCTAGTATTCAATGTGCAATGGATGCAAAACATTATAATATCAATAAGTTCACGGCTTATTTGTAAGTTAATAATATTTCATCATTACTACACATGGTTTCTGTTTAATCGAAATATGTAAAACGATACTATACACCGCCATTTTAGAAGGTTTATTTTTTACAGCTTGAAATAATAAACACGTTTAAAACATTCATTAAATGGCAGTGCACTTGTACCGATGCTTATGTATGTGAGCCATTAAACTGACAAAAGAAGGGTGTAAGTAGAATAAATGCAGTAGAAATGAGATCTCTTAGATCAGTGATTCTTAACCAGCGCCCCTTTGTGGGCGTTTTGGAGGTCTTTTAGTATTTAGGGGGCGCTGCAGAACTTCGAGTGGGCATTGTGTCAATATAGAAAAATAAGCTCATTCAAGAGCTATGCACTCTGATACACTTTTATACTTTAATTAGGAGCTCTGATTTTATAAGTTCTGTAGTAAGGAGTCGAGGTAGACCGAGGAAAACATGGCATGACCAAATTAATCAAATATTAAAAGTTGGTCATGTCAGAAGCCGGAAGAATCGACGTGCGTGTATGACTCGATGTATGAATGTGGAGGAAGCTAGAGAGGTGTGCCAGGATAGAGTAGTGTGGCGGTACATTCTCTCTGCCTACCCCTGCGGGGAAACGGCGTGATGGTTTGTTGTTGTTGTCTGTTGAATAAACTACACTTTAACATGGGCGTAATACTCAATATCATGTTCTTCATATTATATAAAATAAAAGCTCATTCAAAAAGGTTCAAAATATCAATCACCTTGATATGTGACAAGTTTTGTACCGTACGAGGCTTTTTTATTTGAAGTAGGAAATCCATTGCATAAAATACATACCTACTTGGAGAAAAGTGAAAATTTTAAATTATTTTTTTTGTTGGGGGGGAGGGTGGATAATTTTATTGTAGAAAAGGGGGCGATTCTTTCAATACGGTTAAGAAACACTGTTTCAGATCATAGGTTCCCAAAGTGGGCTACCTGGCCCCCCAGGGGGGCCTGGAGAAAGCAAAGGGGGTAATTATGGCCCTAGGAGTAGGAGAGCCCTGGGAAGCAAAAAGGGGGCCATGAGATGCTAAAATTTAAAACCTTACAGAATTTATTTCACATCAGATTCGTAATTAACAGTACCTCAGGTTCTTCTTTCTCATTAGGATTATTTAATAAATGTTAATTACTCAATAATGTAAGTATCGGCGTATCTTATATTATATATACCACTTTAAGTAAGTATATAAAAAATAATTCACTTCATTTTTTTGTTTCATTTAATTTAAAAAAGATAAATTTCCAGAGGGGCCATGGATCAAATAAGTTTGGGCTACACTGTCTTAGATGAATATGTGGAAAATTTGTGTATGATAGAGTGCCGAATGAAAATAAAACAAGTGAATTCAGGGCGAAGTGTTATAAAAGGATCATTAAGATGGTTTGGACGCATGGAAAGAATGAATGAAGAAAGAATGGTAAAACAAGTATATGTTATCACGATAATCATTTGAATAATAAATTATACCGATTCTTATTTAAAAGCCCTTAATTTAATTAATATTTGTAAATAATTAAACATGAGATATTACTAATTAATTGCAGCATAGATCTGTAGATCAAAAGTTAACAAAGCACGTACTATATAGGTTTAAAACACGTATGAAGGCAGAAGATATCTGGATATAGATTATGACATGAATAATTAATTGTATCTTAATGGTATCGACAATTGTCGAAAATTGGATTTCACGAATGGCGAACCGAACCACGATTTTCAAAATGAATTCGCACAATTCACAAGCGCTGTTCCGACGTCAGTCTATTCATAGTAAAATGGCAAAACGTACTGACTGCAAATCAACTGTCAACTGTAAATTGACAGTCTGTAAAAACAATGTTGCCAGTTTAAAAACCAAACCCCTAAAAAACAGCTTATACTAGATTCTATGGCCAGGATTCTTGTTTGCTCGCTTTTTGCATATTTAAAAAAATTCTAATGCGAGTTTCTTTCTTTCGAAAACGGGACATTTTGGCATCCCGAAGTTGTTGTCGGGGACACCGGGACACGCTGTCTGAAAACGGGACTGTCCCGGTGAAAACGGAACGTCTGGTCACATTAGCTGTAGTGCCAGTGATGATGATGATACATTATAAATCTAACAAAAATGGTATATGTAGTAAATAAAATAGCGTACCTTTGAAACACAATAAAATTAATAGAGCACTCTTAAACAAATGTAAAACTATGCAAAACAATTTGAAATTTATGGATTAAACTGTCTGTAAACAATCCGTCAAAGTAAATGTAAACAGCTTTCAGCTGATTGGTGTTGCCGTCGAAAGAAACTGCGCGGTGTCCTGTTGGCAAATGATTCATTTGATGCAGAATTTCCTCTTAAATACCCCTCACAATTTTCTCCGCGTATTACGCTATGTTGTGGCGGCTAGAGAAATCTATGCAATATGAAAATATTATTAACAATATTAGATAATAACACATCGGGAATAGCATGGCAACCAGTGTTTCAAAAAAAAAAAATTATGTAAACAAAACAGAAAAAAATATACGTGGTAGGTATATTGTATATTAAAAGGTTACATGTAATTCGGAAACCCTTTGTGTAATCAATTGTTAAATACTTGTATTGTCATTTTTTTTATTGTTCCTTCTTATGTAAAACATATCAAATCTGTAGGTTTAAATAAGAACTTGGCAAAGACCAATGCACGAAAATGCTTCAAATCAACGTGGATGTCAACAGAATCGAGAATGTCCAAGAATATACATACCTGGGACACAATATTCGATTGGACCGAGAAAAGCAAACCGCAGAGCTCAAGAGAAGAATTGGACTAAGCTAGGCAGATAAATCCTTAAAAACCGGAAAATACCGATCAACCTGAAACGAAAAGTTTATGAAGCCTGTTGGTACTTATGGTCTTGAAACTATAACATTGTTCAAACAAAGTGCCGAGAAACTACGAATGACCCAAAGAGCCATGGAAAGAGCCATGTTAGGAATAAGCTTAAAAGACAGAGTCTGAAACGATACGGTGAGAGAAAAAACAAAGGTCACTGACATCATCCACCGGGTAGCGACTCTAAAATGGCAATGGGCAGGTCACGTAGCCAGAAGCTCAGATGAAAAGTGGACAAGAAGACTGCTGAATTGGAGACCGTGGGCGGAAAAGAGAAACGAAGGGCGACCGCAACTACGGTGGAAGGATGATCTGAACAGACATGTCTAAATAACCTGGATGCAGTCTGCACAAGACAGAGTGACGTGAAAGCGAATGGAGGAGGCCATCAGAAGTGGACGGGAATAGGCTGAAGAAGAAGAAGAAGAAGAAACAGAAGAAGAAAACGTATGTTTTATTATATTGAATGAAAATGGCATATTTCGCTATGCAAACATTTTATAATGCCTTAGCGGGCTGAAACATAATTTTTTTTCCGAAAATCATCTATCTTCAGTTAAAAGAAATTTCAACTAACAGCATTAATATTTTAAAACTAGATATATATGTATAATTAAGATTGTACATATTTGTTTAATATTAACCAGACATGTTAAATATTAATCTATTAAAGAAAAGTGTTTAAAATAGAACGTGAATAAATAGAACGTGAATACAACGTGAATAAGTAAGATAAGACGACCTTTGTGGCACAGTGGCAAGAGTCCGAAGGTCCCGAGTTCGATTCCCGGCGATGGCAGTGTGATTATCACACTGTCTTTGGTCTGGTGTAGAATTCACGTGACAATAAAATGGCGATAGATTAGTTACCTATCACATGTCATGAGAATCAAAAGCTAAATAGTTGTATACAGTAATTGGGTTCAAATAACCTACTGTATACAAATTGGGAAAGCAACGGGAAACTACCACATTAAAGGCATCCCAAGAACCAGCAAAAATGTTCCATTTAGCTGCAGACCAATCCCTTGGGTTGAAATAAGCGAAAACCATAAGTATAATATGGCAGCGAATATTATATTTGTAATCAAGTAATTTTATGTATTAAATGTTTAAAAGTTGCCCCTACAATGCGTTAATTGAACCCGTGAAAATACAATGATTAATATTGTAAATGTTTTGATAAAAAAAGATGTTATTTATCTTGGAAAATTGTGATTTTCATGGTTACTATGTTATTCGTAGCGCAAGTTCAAATTTCGCTTGCTTCTAATATTTTGCGGTAAATAGTTGAAAATGTATCAGATTTGCATGATGCAAACTTGTGGGGAGTTAACATCGGTCTGGTAGGAGTTCCGACCTACATAGACCAAATATTGTTTCTAGCCAATACGTACCTTGGGTTGCGTGTTTCGATAACAAAATGACGAAGAAGGCAAAACGGATATGCATTCTCATAATGGGAGTTTTTTGCATTTTACAGATATAAATATTATTGTTGACAGAAAATATGTCTCTTTCATAACATATTTTTTCGTGGAAGATTGGAAACAGTCCTTTAGCTAAGAGGTACGAATGACTTTTCCCTTGATATTGAACAGATAATTAATACGAATGAAAACGTCAGTTTTCTAGTAGTTAAATTATAGTTTATTAGAATGACATGATTCGCCATTTTCAATTTATTTACTAATATGAATTAATTTCGATTTATCTACTATAATATTTAAAATATTAAAAACATCACAGATATGTCTAAACGTTTATAACTAAATACAGAATAATAATAACATAAGTGTGAACGAAGAGAATTCGGAGCAGGTAAGTGAATTTGTGTATTTAGGCAGCATGTTCGCAGCGAAGCCCGAACGGATAGTGACGTCGCAAGAATGGTTGGTGCGGGTAACAAAGTGAATGGAGCTTTAAAAATAGTTATTGGAAACAATAATTTATCAATGAAACCGAAAACGGCCGTTCACAATGGAGTTCTGGTCCCAACCCTAATCTATGGAAGCGAAGCATGGAACTGGCAGAAGAAGGGTGAGAGCAGAATAAATGCGTTAGAGATGAGGTCCCTAAGACGTATGTGCGGTAGAACGATGTACGACAGAATCTCAAATGCTGATATAAGAAAGGAATGTAGAGCGGAAGAAGGTATTATGAACAAAATTATGAAAGGATTGCTGCGTTGGTTCGGACATATGGAGCGCATGGATGGAAATGGCGCAATGGTTAAGAAAGTATACGTTAATGATGTAAATGGAGTACGGAGTCAAGGCAAACCGAGGAAAACATGGCATGACCAAATTAATCAAATTTTAAAGTTTGGTCGTGTTAGAAGTCGGAAGAATCGACGTGCGTATATGACTCGCTGTATGAATGTGGAGGAATCTAGAGAGGTGTGCCAGGATAGAGTAGTGTGGCGGTCCATTATTTCTGCCTACCCCTACGGGGACATGGCGTGATGGTTTGTTGTTGTTGTTGCAGAATAATAATTAAAAAAATGTAAGTAGGTACCTACACATAAATATGTACATAAAAAAACAAGACTACATAATATAACAAATTTAAGAATAATTAGAAAAAAAAATCTGTACAATTAGAAAAACACATTACCAAGAAAAAAAACTGCAATTTAATACGTTAAAAGGCATTATCAAATGTTTTCATTCATATTAATTATTTCATATGGAGATTTACACTGTTAGTATTTTTATTTTTATTTTGATGATGTATATTTTAAGTGTGCCGTTTTGTAAAATCAATTACTCCAAGGGCGCACTAGGAAATGACTGACCGAATAGTGTAGTCTTTAGAAGTTTCTTAAATTTAACGTCACTATCCTCATACTTAATACTAACATGGAGGCTATTCCACGCCAACGGACCCGCAACGCTGAAAGCACGATTATAGAAACTAGCTTTATTGGCCCGACTGAAATTGTTATGTTGTTTGCATTTGTTTCTACTGATCGGAGTGAATGTTGCCTTTCCGTTGGCATAGGTGTCACGCAGAGGTCCGATATATACATTGGCGTTCTCTGGTGTCGAGCATTAAACACTGTCATACACAATTTGTATTTTACTTGCTATCGGATTTTAAGCCAGTGAAGTTCCTTGAGGAATGGCGTGATATGACAGTATTTTTGTTGTCCCATAATCAACCGTTGTTTAAGAACAATAAAAATTACAGATTTTGAAAAGTTTTTATTTTAAATTCGATCATTTTTACTGTCGAAAAAGCACGTTGTAACTACGAATTGAGGTACTTCTGAAAATACTACTACATTTGCATAGATTTTAATTAAATTCTATCGAGTAATCGGTAAGCTTATTTCCACAGATATCTGATGCAACGCGCGCGTGATCTGAACAAGATAAACTTAACTCTACTTTATAATTAGCCCGCAATTAGCAGACGAAATAAACGAAGCCGAAAGCCAATTAACTGTCACTAGAGGGGCTAATATAAGAATTAAAAGCCGTTTAAACCAGTGATTCTTAACCGGGGCGCCATCGCCATCCAGCGCCCCTTTTTTTTTGGCGTTTTGGAGGTCTGGGCGTTTTTAAATTGTTTGCATTTAGGGGGCGCTGCAGAAGTTTGAGTGGGCATATTGTGTCAATATAGAAAAATAAGCTCATGAACGAGCTATGCACGCTTATACGCTTTTACACTTTGTTTAGGAGATTTGATTTTTCTGGAGGAGTTCTGTTAAATAATAAATTAATATGACATAAACGACAGCGGAAATATCGAGGCGAATAGGGTTGAGCTGGGCAGCTTTCGGCAAACTAAAACACGTCTTTGAAAACAAAAAGAAACTCCAATATGTCTAAAGAGAAAAAAAAGTCTATGATTCATGCATACTGCCGGTGATGACTTATGGGATGGAGACTATGACCCTCACCAAGAGAAATGTAGAGAGAAATGTTCCATGGAAAGATATATGCTCGGCGTCAGGCTCCGAGATAAAATCAGAAATGAGGATATTAGACGCCTAACAAAAATAACGAACACCATGAAACGACTAGCGAGACTGAAGTGGCAATGGGCGGGTCATGTGGCGAGACAAGGTGAGGATAGATAGACCCAGAAAATAATAAGGTGGAGACCATGGGAAAATAGGAGAAGCGTCGGCAGGCCGCAAAAAAGGTGGGTCGACGACATTGCTGCCGTGGGGGGGAAAATGTGGCTGCAGCTGGCAGAAAATAGAGACGAGTGGAAAGGAAGGGAAGAGGCCTATGTCCAGCAGTGGACCGATGAAGGCTGACGAAGAAGAAGATTACATAAAAGGCAATAAATACATAATCGTCTTCTGCTTTTTTTAGGACTGTGTCCGGTATCTCGGAGCCTGTTCCTGGGATGTACTCGTATAATAGATGTCCAACTGTCTTGCCATATTTTGGGTGGTCTTCCTGGAGGTTGATTTCCTGTACTTTTTTTGCTCTTTTATTTATTACTCTTTCAGAACACGCTATCTCCACATGGTATCATTTCATTTCATTTAATTTATTTAATTTATTTTGATAATAATCACAAACATTACAGACATACAATTCCAAATCGTTTGCAATTACATTATAAACAGAGAAGCATTAAAAAAATAAAAATTAAGCTTAAGAATAAGAAAAAATCATAACATTGATATTGCATCCCTGAGGCAACTCACACTATCACGAAATATGTCGACCTCCGAGGAGATCCGATTAAGCAATAAGATTGCCCTACCCACAGGCATAACCATTGGCAGGTTGGTTCTGCAGCGTGGCAAATAAAACAATCTGTGCTGTCTTTATCATAATGTTTATATATCATAATGTTTTTAGAAATAGTTACGTGTTTTATTTTTTTTCTCATAATTTTTTATTTGTAGTAGGAAATCCATTGCATAAAATACTTACCAACAGAGAGAAAAGTGGAAACTTTAAATTTCGTTTTTTGTCGGGGGAGAGGGGGGGGGGGCGCTGGATAATTTTCCTGTGGTAAAGAGGGAGATTATTTCAAAACGGTTAAGAAACACTGGTTTAAACCAAAAGGTACAATCTTTACCGGCCCATTTAAAGCAGGAAAACAGTCATTTCTAAGAATCCTGCAGTTACTTGTGCATTCTACGTAATTGATTAATAAAGTTTCCAATTTACCTGCCCATGTAAAGATCACATTATTATATAAATTCTTATACAATTAGACAACTATTTACACTTTAGCTTTGTAATGTACTTTGGTTCATCTTGGGTGTCCCCAAATCGCGGAATAGCTTATTTCTTAATCTTTGAACCACGCCTTTTTCTAATATCCCAATTCCATTAATGCATATCGGCTGTTAGCATTTTGTTTACCGCACCATTATGCAAGTTCCTTCTTATCTGTAGTCTTTATACAGCCGTTTCTTATCTGAGAATCGCCAGATCATCTCGGTTATCCGACCTTCCGAGTTATCCGACCTACCGGGGGAATGCCCCTTTCCTTTACCCGACTGCACGCATTATATTCGCGCACCAGGCGACAGTCCTCTTTCGCTGAGAGGACGTGTTGCGCTTTGTTTCCTTGTTTGGTTTCTGCCGTTTTGTTAGACTGTTGTGTTTTGATGTTTTAGTTCGTTACATTCAGTTATGTTACATGTACATATTTGAAAAGTTAGCCTACCAGAATACATTAAATATACAAAAGGAAGAAAAAATAACCAAACTTTATCCGACCTTGATTATCCGAACTAAACCGGCCGCGGCATGGTCTGATAAGCGAAAAGGTCGGATAACACGGAAAATGATAAAAACGACATTGAAAATGTGTTAATTTTATTTGCACATCGAAAACTTTTCAAATATGTACATGTAACATAACTGAATATAACGAACTAAAACATCAAAACACAACAGTCTAACAAAACGGCAGAAACGAAACAAGGAAACAATGCGCAACACGTCCTCTCAGCGAAAGAGGACCGTCGCCTGGCGCGCGAATATAATGCGTGCAGTCGGGTAAAGGAAAGGGGCATTCCCCCGGTAGGTCGGATAACTCCGAAGGTCGGATAACCGAGACTCTACTGTACTATATTCGACTTCTAATCATTCCGAGAGAGGCTAAACCGTCATCGAGCCAGACATCATCACCACAACGAGGTCCATGCCAGGTTTTAAGTTGTTCTCTCAGGGTCGCAAAGATGGTTTGGAGATATGGAATAATGGTTAAAAATACGAGTAGTGTGAATGGAAAAAGAAGTCAAGAGAGGAAGGCCAAGAAAGACACAACAATAACCAATTAATCAATTACAGAAGGCTGCCTTTCTGTCTGACGTATGAACATTTTTTTTTGCATACAACAGGTCGTTTGAACCCAATTACTGTATACATTTATTTTTTTAGCTATTATATAGATTCTCATGACATTTTATTGCCATTTTATTGTCACGAGAATTCTACACCAGACCAAAGACAGTGTGACAATCACACTGCCATTGCCGGGGATCGAACCCGGAACCTTCGGATTGGAAGTCAGAGCTCTTACCACTCAGCCACGAAGGTCGTCAAACGTGGACGTCATGATGTGTGAATGTAGAAGATGCGTGAGAGTTATGTCAGTATACGAGTATAACATTGTGGCGGTCCATACTCTCTATCTACCCCTCCAGGGAAACGGCGTGATGGTTAGTTAGTTAGTTAGTTAGTATATGGGTTCTTAAGGTGGGCTTATAGGGTCCTCTTAATGTACTAGAGGAAACTAAGAAGGGGATTGGTTCTGGAGGAAGTGGAATGGAAGCAAAAAGGTGGCTATGAGTTGTATTTTTTTGTTAAACTGACTAGACTGTCACACTTTTCATTCCTGACATATTATACTTCTCTCGATTCCTCAACATTCATACATCGTGTCATGCACGCACGTCAATTTCTCCGACTCCTCGCGTGACTGACATTCAATATTAGATTTATTTGATCGAGCCACGTTTTCCTCGGTCTTCCTCTATTTCTAGTTCCATTTACATCGTTAACATATATTTTTTTACCATTCTTCATTCATTTTTTCCATGTATCCAAACCTTCGTTCAAATTATTTTGTTCATAACACTTTCATTCGCACTGCATACACTTCTTATATTTTCATTCGACACTCTATCATACACAGATTTTCCACACATTCGTATAAGAAATATCATTTCTACTGCATATATTTTAATTTCATCCTTATTTTGTAGTTCCATACTTTTAATTGAAGACGATTTTAAAAATCCTGTTACATTGTACGATCTTTCTTATTGTTATAAAATGTGCTAATGCTGATGTCGTATCGGTTCTGATTATGGAATGGTCCTCATTAAGTCCTATCGCAACTCCTCGACCTATATTTAGGTCGCGGTACCTCGGTGTGACACTCTGGACTCGACATTCCCTCTACTCCTCTACTGTAAAGATACGAACTGACGAGCAGTACAGACACAATAAATTATCTCTGTACGCAAAGGACGGTGGTTTGAAATTTGCTTGGACCTTATGAACACAAAGAAATCCACACTATAATCACGCGATTTTAAACATAATAATGTATTGTTTCTTGAAAAATGATGTAAAACTCTATATTATATAATATTATTTACTTAGGAAATAGAAAATAACTTTTTTAAGGATTAATTGTATCTCAATAGAGACGAAGATGTACATTATTTGGAAACAGAATATGGTAGTCGAGGCGTTTACACGACTTATGACCAGTCATTGGTTGGGTTAAGCGATCACTTTATGTAAACAACATTTCCCATTCCGACACCACATTTGACAAATTTTTGGAACTTGTATATATGCTACTATTTTTAATAATTTCACATTGTTGTACACTAGCGCCATCTATTAAGATAATTTGTAAGCGCTAAGCAGAAAACTTTATTAATACAATGTGAAAGGCTTTTACGCAATTATCACATTGCTAGATAATGCCTGGAGTGAAACTCCAATTTTTATGCTATTAACTTGTACCAGTTTTTTTTATAGAATTTGTTTTTTTGTATACAAATACTTGTAGACAAATACCGGATTTTTACCCATTGCGGGTTAATCATTTTTAATACAATTAATCCTTAAAAAAGGATTAACCCGCAATGGGTAAAAATCCAGTATTTGTATAAAAAAAAAACAAATTCTAGAAAATAACTTTGTTTAATCCACAACATATAAAAAAAAAACACAATATGTTTCGGAGGATACCTCCATCTTCAGGTGTAACAATATGAAGATGGAGGTATCCTCCGAAACATGTCGTATTTTTAAAATATTTTTTTAATATTTTGTGGATTAAACAGAGTTATTTTCAATTTCCTAAGTACGAGTATATTACTATGGAATTCCACAGTGTTAATGCGTTAGCGTTCAATAAGTTTCCATATTAAATAATTAATATGAATGAAAACGTATGTTTTTAGGAGTTTTATTATTTGATAATGCCTTAGAAGGGCGAAACATGTCATTCCATCTAAAACATAATAAAACTCTTAGAAGACAAACGTTTTCATTCATATTAATTAATGTTGATATAAGAAAGGAATATAGAGCGGAATGTATGAACAAAAATATGGAAGGATGGCTGCTTGGTTTGGACATAAGTCATCTTTAAGGCAAAACGATCGCTGTTAGCGTTTGTCGATGGTTTTGCGAACAATGATATCGTTGTTCGCAAAACCATATCGATACCGATGTTTGGAACAAACCATAGATTCAGAAACATGCAACCAAACTTGACGTTAAAGAGGCTGAATATTCTCCAACATTTGCAACATGTTGTCATTCATATGAAAACGTCCATCTAAAAAGTCACCTTAAACACTTTTTTCATGTTTTCTCATGTACGAGTATCATGTTTTCTTCTGTTTTGTGAGAATGGGGGGTATAGAAGTGAAAAATAAATTAGATTTAATGTGGCCTGGGGTTCCCCTTGCTCTTGTTTAAATGTTTAAATGTTCCGTTCCCAAGTTAACGTATAAAAGGGAAACCCTTTCTATAAATTTTCATTTAATAATTTTTATTTTTGTTGACTATTTTATGTCAAAATGAGTCGCCAAAATGTCGTTCATTTGTTATGTCTTATCTGGTTAAAATAAAACGTACATGTGGTGGAAAATTTCAAAATAAATGAAAAAGTATTATAATGCGTACATAAAAAAAAATAAAAAGCTAAAATGGCATTGCACAATGGTGTTCTTGTACCGAACCTTATGTATGGAAGCAAAGCATGGAGCTGGCAAAAGAAGGATGGAAGTAGAATAAATGCAGTAGAAATTAGAATGTGTGGAAAAACTGCGTATGATAGAGTGTCGAATGAAAATAGGTATAAGAAGTGAATGAAAGGATCCGTAAGATGGTTTGAACACATGGAAAGAATGAATGAAGGAAAAATGGTAAAAAAATATATTTCAATGATGTAAATGGAGCTAGAAATAGAGGTAGAGGATAACGTGGCACGATAAAATAAATTAATTATTGATAGTTGACCACGTGAGGTGTCGGAAAAATCGACGTACGTGCATGACACGATGTATGAATGCTGAGGAAGTATGTCAGGAAATAAAAGTGTGGCAGTCCATTTTTTCTGCTTACCCCTTCAGAGAAACGGCGTTAGGTAATTAGTTTAAAAAATTAACATAACAGGTTTTAATAAAATATACTCGTAGTATCGGAAATGGGAAGTGATTCTCGGTAATATGAATTTTGAAATCATACTGCATCTAGGTCGACCTTCTAAACCAGATAAACACTCCTTAACATATATTATTCTGAACGAGTGCATTTATTACTGCTTGCTGATAATACGATGGAAGTAATTATTGTTAATTTATTAAACGCCATAAACAAATAATATTATTGTTAACATTTCGTTCTGAAGGTACCGCCAGAAAAAGCAAGTTTTCCATATCATCTGTATCCTCTAATCATATTATAATATATATAAATAGGCGAATTTGCAAAGCATTCTTCAAAATAACTACAACATGAAGATAAATAAAGAAAAAACAAAGCTGCTGACTGTAGGCCGAACGCAACATCAGATGAGAGTAGTGATGTCAGGAGTTCCACTAAAGAACACCAAGGAGTTTGTCTACCTCGGGAGCAAAATAACATGGGACGGTCGGTCTAAGAGCGAGGTCGACAGCCGTATACATCAGGCTAGGCTTGCATTTAATAAAAGGTCCAAAATAATATAATCAAATAATATAGACCTAAAACTGAGAATACTCCTCATCAAGACCTATGTATGGAGTATCTTGATGTACGGCTGCGAGACATGGTGCCTATCCGAAAGAGATAAACGGAGACTAGAGGCTTTTGAGATGTGGTCCTATAGAAGACTATTAGGAATTTCCTGGATAGACCACATCACGAATGAGGAGGTTCTTCAAAGAATCGAAGGAGGAAGGCACCTGCTCAGGACCTTGTCCGAAAGGCGTGCAAGATGGATCGGCCATGTAATACGTCAAGAAGGTCTCTTGCATGCCATAATGGAGGGTATGACCGAGGGGACAAACTCTAGTTGGTGGACGTGCGCTG
This sequence comes from Lepidostoma basale, assembly GCA_022606425.2. NCBI lineage: Eukaryota > Metazoa > Arthropoda > Insecta > Trichoptera > Lepidostomatidae > Lepidostoma > Lepidostoma basale. The sequence goes on along the minus strand of JAHDVF020000272.1, from coordinate 924,459 downwards.
CTCATCATATGCAGATTTCAAAAGAGCCGCACAAGACAGGGAAGAATGGAAGAGAAGAATAGAAGAAATTGCTGCAAACCAATCCCAGGATTGAAACTTTCTAACTAATAAATAGGCAAAAAAACGCATGTCAGATGTCACTGTGTGTTCCGTTTCTGCCAAATTGTCAATACAAGTCAAGAATACGTCACCAAAAGTTCTTCCAAGATATCTCGTCTCTGGCAATACGAGCACTGCGCCATTTGCCGAGATATCTCGTCTGGGACAACCCGCAAGTAAAACTACTTTTTCTTTATGTCTCCCAGGAGACTAGAAGTCCGAAGAGATTATGTTTAGAATGTCTCCTTATATTTACTTACAAAGTACATTTGTATTATTATTAATGTATACAATAACTAACTAAATTCAGTATAGACTGGTTCATAAAGTATATTTGTACGTATATTAACTAGATTCAAGCAAACCCAGTGACTGGGGTTAATAGGTCAGATATACATATGTATCTTACTGATTGATTAAAATATACATATCGAGATATATTCGTAGGAATGAATATAAGTTTTTTTTTTGGAATAATCTGGAGGGCTGTGATCTTTGACGTGTTGTTTTATTGCAACGATGTTCATTGCGCAGTTTGGGAGAATAGATGGTCAAACAGTCCTATCCTGAAGAACATCTCGCGATTTTTCCATATTCCTAAGCACACTATTGTTGATATTATTATTGTTTAATACTTCTTCTAGCCTTTAGAGATTATCTTGTCTTCCTAATGAGGAACCACCTCTCATGCGTTCCAGGTATTATATAACTAACTAACTAACTAACCAACACGTCGCACAGTGGTCCGGATTTGGGAAACAGTGGACTTAGGAACCAAAGTCATTATTTCGATTTGAAAAAAATTGCTTGCTGTAGAAAATCTAATTTGTAACAATATTTGTCATGTTCAACTTTTCGTTATTTGGAGCTTAACATGGTTTAAAAAAATACAAACGAAAAAAATGTATGGAGTAAAATTGAATTATATTTTTTTCTCAATATGTTTTGAATTGCCAAAATTGCCTATCACCTCCAGTTTTTTTAAATATTCTCAAAAAACTGCATTTTAAAGTATGAAAACCCATGCTTACAAATATAATGTTATTATAATGGAGTGCTACATAATAATTTATTTTATGAATGAGTCGTTACTGCAGTTTTTAAGAATTATGCGAAACAAATAAATAATTATTAACACCTTCTTTATGGTAATAATTCACCGTTATGACTTATTTGATGAATCATTAAAGGAATTTCCTGCACTTTCTAAGAATTATATGGAATAAATAATATAAAATTGCTGCGGATGGAGTATCTGTAATAATAGTAGCTACTTTGCCATCTATCATTGTCATGTGCAGCTCATGAGTAATTTCGTAATTACCGCATTTTGATGCAACCAAATTACGTATTTCTTCCTTCATTGCCGCATTTTCTTGGTTGACAAAGTCAATGGTTTCTTTTGCGAACTGGAATTTGACAGGCCTACAGTAAAACGTCGAAGATGGCTTCGGATTTTCCCAAATGACCACATTGTTCGACTCCCACTTCAAAGGAACAAGGCTCGTCATGAACACCGAAGACTCATCAAATTCTGTCAGTTCACTCTTTTGCCTATAATTGCTTTGTGTTGAAGATCCGTCAAATCCCCATTTGCTTGTTAGCTTCAGATTCCCACTCGAAATACCTAGTTTGTCTCCCACAATTTGCAGGATCTTCTGAATAGTCAAATCCAAAAGTGCTTGCAAGTTCACTTTTGCTCCGTGTTCAGATATTTCAACGTCTTTGGCATCCGGATAGCACCTCTTCTTAGCTTCTAATAATTTGTGGTAGGAAGGAAGCTGCAGAGAATTCTTCCAATCTGACATTGCAGCCCTTAACGTCAGATATTTCCACTTTGACAGATCTAATGAAGTAGTAAGAGCCAAAGCTTGGTTTTCCTGATTTGTTTTCTTCTTTTCCTTATCGAATAAATGCGATTTGACATCTGGGGCTTTGTCAGGATTCTTCAAGAGGTGATCAATAATGCGAGCAAGGATCTCTTTTCCATTCGATTTTAGCCTAGTGACCAAAGCAAAAGCTAACTTCTCTTCCGAATAGTCACTCAATGTACCCGACCGCCTTTTCTTCTGCTTGTTCCCCAGGTCTGCAAATGGTTTTCTTGTTTGAACTTCTGTAGAAGTGCCCATATCTTTGGTGGCCATAGATGTAGATGCTATGATGATTTCATTAGACTCCGCTAAATATTGATTCTTTTGCTCTAAATATTCGGTTTCTGCAATATTTTCGGTTTCTTTAAAAATCTCGGCGAGATTTACGGAATTGCAGGAAAGCCACTGGATTCTTGCTTTCAACCAGTTCAAATGCTTATTTATAAATTTGTTTTGAATTCTGTGGGCCGCGGTCCATCTGCTCTTCAAGTTGACAGTGAGATATCTTGCAAATTTCAATATCACTTCAGAATCTTCTGGTGAGATTTCAAGCGAAATGGAGTTCAAAATTGCTCGGTGGAGTCGCTTGTAGTCCTTGAGGTCTCCTTCTCGTAGAAATGTGTAAATGTCCATATGAGTGCCAAATCGAGTCATGATTTTCAGGCCCTTTTCTGGTCGCGGTCAAGTTCAAGGTATGTTGCTTCTTCAAAAATTCAGTAGCTAGTAACCCAAAAATGCGCTCCTGCGTGTTTTATATATGAAAAGAAGTAGGTGAATTGATATGGTGATACATAAAATGAGTCATTAAGGTACCATTACAATTAAACGGGTATTCATGAGTCTATTTTTATATTTGTTGCATATAATCCTTAGCAACTGCAGGAAATTGCCATAATGATTCATCAAATAAGCCGCGCTACCATTACCACGAAACAGGTAAAAATAGTATTTTTGTATATTATTTGTTCCATATAATTCTCAGAAAGTGCAGGAAATTCCTTTAATGATTCATCAAGTAAGTCATAACGGTGAAATTTTACCATAAAAAAGGTGTTAATAATTATTTATTTGTTTCGTATAATTCTTAAAAATTGCAGTAACGACTCATTCATAAAATAAATTATTATGTAGCACTCCATTATAATAACATTATATTTGTAAGCATGGGTTTTCATACTTTAAAATGCAGTTTTTGGAGAATATTTAAAAAAACTGGAGGTGATAGGCAATTTTGGTTTTCTTATTTGTAATAAAGAAATAATTGTGCATCATAACCACCCAACCAAATCTTCTGGCAGAAACATTTGTTGTGTTGTGAAATAATTTTTTTTTTATGCAAGTATATTGGAAAGAAAAAAATATGGACATAAAGTACTAATTACATACGTTAATATACAAAAAGTTTCGTTGCTAGCAATTTAAAATATATTGAGAAAAAAATATAATTCAATTTTACTCCATACATTTTTTTCGTTTGTATTTTTTTAAACCATGTTAAGCTCCAAATAACGAAAAGTTGAACATGACAAATATTGTTACAAATTAGATTTTCTACAGCAAGCAATTTTTTTCAAATCGAAATAATGACTTTGGTTCCTAAGTCCACTGTTTCCCAAATCCGGACCACTGTGCGCCGCGCCGTCTCCCCGAAGGGGTAGGCAGAAAGAACGCAACACTTTTCTTTCCTGACATATTTCTCTCGCTTCTTCAACATTCATACATCGTGTCATGCACGCGCGTCGATTTCTCCGACTTCTCACATGGCCGACATTCAATATTTGATTTATTTGATCGTGCCACGTTTTCCTCGGTCTTCCTCTATTTCTGGTTCCATTTACATCTTTAATATATAATTTTTTTTACCATTCTTTCTTCATTCATTTTTTCCATATGTCCAAACCATCTTAATGATCCTTCATAACACCATCATTCGCACCGCATTCACTTTATATTTTCATTCGACACTATCATACACAGAGTATCCACACATTCGTCTCAGAGATCTCATTTCTACTGCATTTATTCTACTTTCATCCTTCTTTTGCCAGTTCCATGCTTCGCTTCCATATATAAGGGTCGGTAGAAGAACACCATTGTGCACTGTCATTCTAGCTTTTTTGGATAGGTTTTTGTTTGCGATGACAACATTAAGTGCACCATTCACTTTGTTGCCTGCCCCAACCCTTCTTTCAATATCCCTGGTATTATATTGAATACATTATATTTTACCGGTAAATAGATAAACATTAAATATTGTTTGTAATGTTTGTTGAGAAAATAAACTGATTTGATTCTTCTTCTTCGATAGCTTTACAGCTCATATCGAGCTTTGATCTCTACCAGTCCTTGCCTCCAAGGACTTAAGTCATCTGGTGGGACTTTCCAGTCTCTCATTTGCAGTAGTTGTGCAGCGTCCTTCTTCATCTCATCCTCTCATCGGAGTCTAGGCCTATCGACCCTTCTCCTTCCGCACGGATGTCCCCAAGAGTTTTCTTTGGTGCCCGAGACGACGGCATTCTATCCACAGTTCAGCTTATTTCAGTCTACCAATTCTAGCATGTGTAGCACGTATTTTTTAATTATATCATCTTTTAATAACTCACACTGCTTGTATCCTCGTTTTTTACCGATGTCATGTCAGGAACGCTTGGCTCCTGATCCAGGGGACTTGGGTTCGAGCCTGGACACGACCCGATTCCTTCTTCATAATAATGAGCTATTTTCTGCTCATATTGAAGATTTCAAAAATAAATTCTAATATCATTGATTTAAATCTTTGTTGTTAGAAAAAATATTTTACAATTTCAAATATTATTACGAAAATTCAATAAAAATTAATAAATGAATGCAAGAATTCTAAAGGTTTTATTTTTAGCGTCTTTGACTTTGGTTGACGGGTGTTCTTAAAAAAATGTTTAATATTATATCAATGATAAGAAAATGATTAGATAACAATATGTATTTATCAATCAAATATTAAATGTCGGCCACGTGAGGAGTCGGAGAAATTGACGTTCGTGCATGACACGATGTATGAATGTTGAAGATCGAGAGAATAATGTCAGGAAAGAACAGTGTGGCTGTCCATTCTTTCTGCCTACCCCTTCAGGAAGACGGCGTGATGGTTAGTTAGTTTTATGTATTTGGAAGTTATATACATATTATATAGTATGTACAACTCTTACAGCAAAAAGTGTCCACAGGCTCAAGTGTACACAGAGGTCCATGGAAAGACAGATACTTGGTGTGAGCTTGCGTGACCGCAAAAGGAATGAAGAAATCAGACACCGCACCAGGGTTGCTGACGCCATGGACCGAGTGGCAAAATTGAAATGGCAATGGGCTGGACACTTGGCTACACAGGGTGGCAACAGATGGGCACCCAGGATACTCAGTTGGAGACCATGGGCAAACAGGCGAAGTGTCGGAAGGCCACCGATGAGATGGACCGATGATATTGTCAAAATGGTTGGAAAATCTTGGATACAGAGGGGGCAGGATAGAGACGAGTGGAAGAAATTGGAAGAGGCCTATATCCAGCAGTGGAGGGAAGAAGGCTAACAAAGAAGAAGTATGTACATAAATAAAATCTTCCTTCATCCATGGGTTCCGTACGTCCAAAAAGAAAGGTTCAGAAAGTATACGTTAACGGTGTGAATGGAGACCGAGGAAAACTTGACACGATCAGATTAATCAAATTTTAACGGTCGGCCATGTTAGAAGTCGGAATATTCGATTCGTATATTCCCATAGAAAAAATCCAACACGATCTTTGGAGGCCAATTCACACGCGAAATTTTTGCGATTATTTCCTTCAACAAATTGATTCTGGCGCGCGCTGTGTGGCATGCTCGAAGTCGAGAATCTCTCCAACCTCCATTTCAGAGACACAGGTTCTCCCACAAACATCGTCAGTAAGAAGGTTGTGTTTCTGTTGGTCCCACTGGCGAAGGGTGGCAGCACCTGTTCTGTTTAGGTTATATTAATACGAATGATATTGTCAATAATGATGGATTTATAGCGCTCTCCACTGACGTTCTGATCGGCATCATCTTTAAAGAAATATAGACCAATGATTCCACCGGAATAGAAACTTTATGTGGATATAAGGGAGTCTCGATAATACTCCCTTATATCCACATAAAGTCTCCTACGGGACCTACAATTGTTGGGAGTCAGGCCAGAGGAGTGGAAGTCCAGGGCTCAGGATAGGGTCGGATGGGGAAACTTTTTGGAAGCAGCGGTGGAACTTTGTCCTAGGACTGTAGAGCTAGAGAGAAGAAGAAGAAGATTTTCTTCACTACAAATGTGGCAACTTTGATTGTTACCAAAAATGTACCTCATCGCAGAACGGAATTTTGTAGTCCAAAAGAGGATCAAGAGAAATTTTTATTTTTTTTCCTCTTGTATACAACAGGTCGTTTGAACCCAATTACTGTATACAATTTGTTTTAGCTAATGTATTGATTATCATGACATGTGATAGGTAGCCAATCTATTGCAATTTTATTGTCACGTGAATTCTACACCAGACCAAAGATAGTGTGACAATCACACTGCCATCGCCGGGAATCGAACCCGGGACCTTCTGTATGAAAGTCATTTTCTATTCATTTACCGAATGTGCGACAAATGCGATGGTCAAACGGCTTAAATTGTTGTATAAGCTGGATCTTGTTAGCTCGTAAATCAAGATATTTCCGCAAAATCTTTCATGAAGTGGATAGACATAACTCCATTTGGCGAATATTCCACAGCAAGAGCTTCTTCGGTACGCGCTGTACAACGTCTTTGTGGATACGTATTATCAACCAGAGTATGCGCGGTGTGAAAAGAACCCATGGTCACTTTACAAGATTTGCTAACAGAACCACGATGATCAAAATAAATTTGTGCAAGTGTTGTTCTGACGTAACCCCACCCATTGTAAAATGGTACACCAAATTGAGTATGAGTACAAATCAGCTGTCAGCTGTTAAATCGACCTTCGCTGGAAAAAATGTTGCCAACTCGAAAAAAATTTCTGTTGTATGGAATATAAAGTTACCTTTTTATAGCAACTACGGAATTTTGTATACATTACGTAATCCAATTAAAAGATTAATCTACTTCTAAAAATACATTTTTTTATAAGGAATGATACGTAAATTATCATTTGTATTGGATTATTACTGAACGTGTGAAGCGATGTTGAATTTTTCAACAACCGAAGTGATCGCCCTGGTTTTGTTTGGACTGCTGCTGCTACTCAACTATGTATCACAGTCCAAGCACCGGGAGTTTGAGAAAACGGGCATCCGGCACATTGAGCCGAAGCCCGTTTTTGGAAATTTATTCTGGACTGTCCTGGGAAGAGAGCACCTGAGCAGTGTTATCAAGAATATCTACGACGCGTTCCCGACTGAACGGTAAGACACCAATTATGTTATCATAATAAAGGATACACCACTCTTTTATTATGTGTACCAACAAACAACATTGTTGAAGTGATTGATTTTCAACGCAGGTTTAAGTGAAAATATTTTTTTCATAAATATTTGTTGTATTATTATATTGGATTTTGTTTACCAGTCCGGAGGTTATTGTAAATAATGAAAATAACAAAATCACAAAAAATATTTTATGTATATTTAGTATTATTCAATTTCTCCATCTTCTGATGATGGCAGTGAGCTTCCGAAACCGGTGGAATAAAACTAAACACATGCTATAAAATATACTTGTTTAAAATGAGCTTCTACCAAGAAATTTCAATTAACATTAATATTTCGAATGCTACTTCACACATGTTGGAAAATTTGTTTTAGATATTGTGGTTGGATATTGTTGGATGGTGAGAGCAGTGGCGGTACTCCCATAGAAGCCCAGAAGCCCGGCTTGCGTAAGAAATTTTGAATCAGAACCCCCAAACCGAAGGAATAATTAAAAAAAAAGACTAACACCAAATATTTAAATCAATGATATTAGAATTTATTTTACAGTCTTCAATATGAGCAGTAAATAGCTCACTATTATATAGAAGGAATCTGGTCGTGTCCAGGCTCGAACCCAACTCCCCAATGCCCCCGCATAAACCTACAACCCACCAAATCACCTTCCAACAATGTTCCCACCAGTCGTAAGAGGAATAGCCACAAGAGCTGAACCTCTGTAAGCCAGAAGAGGTTTTTATTCAAAATTTCTTACGCAAGCCGGGCCTCTGGGCTTCTATGGGAGTACCGCCACTGGGTGAGAGGAGGGTTTCTTGGTGGATGTGTTCGGTTGGATCCGACATGTGGACCCGACTATCCTATTAGGGAGTAATATGAAGGGGTCGGGAATGGCCTTAGGCAGGGGCCGAGGTCATGGGTGGGAACCGAGGGACGATGATAGGGATGGCCTTGGATACGGGCCGGTTGGTCCTGGACGGGAATCCATGTGACAATGGGGATTCGGCTGAAGTTAAAAGAGAGGATGAGGCATGGGGCGTTGAAGTAGAGCAGCGGGGTGGCAGCGATGGCGGGACAGGAGGAGGCGATGTCGATGTTGATAGAAGTAAATGACGAGGAGCGGAGGCGGCCGTGAAGGTTAAGGCGGTGGCCAGGAGGAAGGCAGCAACAGCAGATTGGTGCAGCGAGTGAATGTGACGGTCGAAAGCTGTGACAGGGTCACGGGAGACGAGGAGCATATTTAGGCAGAGGTTGGCATTTTAAATAGCTGATTGGCTTTCTAGAGAGCGTGCAGCTTGGGTTTTGAGAGCGTAGTGTAATATTTCTTAAAACTTGAAGTACCTACCATAAAATAACGCACCACCCACGACGACGTACACACATGTATACGTAACATTGTTAAATCATCTCAAGTTTTGAATATAAAGAGAAACAATGACCAGAATGGGGAAAATGACACATTTAAAAATAATTTTATAAACTTTTCTACTTGTTTTTTCACTGAAACTGAAACAAAACTGTGTTTTGTAACTTGTAACCCCGACGAAGCTCCGGCGAGAGCGAAACCGGTTGGTTTGATAAAACAAAAATTAAGTGGTGAAAAAACAAATAGAAATGTTTTAAAATTACGACCCAAACACCTCCAGCCGCCACAAGCGCTCAAAATTCCTTCAGAGGAACACTCCGGGCCACTCAAATCATGCCCCCGCATAAACTAACAACCCACCAAATCACCTTCCAACAATGTTCCCATCAGACGTAAGAGGAATAGCCGCATGAGCTGAATCTCTGTAAGCCAGAAGATCCAAGTCCAAGTATTTTTAATAATGCCACACCACAAATAAAGCGCTTTATACGACAGGATAATGTAATATTTAATAATTTTTATGAAAATTTTCAAATGACAGCTTGCGCATGGACGCCATCTTGTTGCATGGAATTTGTTGTAGATTAATAGAATTCTTCGCAAAACAATGGAAAATCATATTAAATTTGAAAGAAAAGTTCAGTCAAAATTGCTCATGTAGTTACTTGTTTATTATACTAAAACTACATAGCTTGAAATTTGAATTTACATCAATGATTGCTCATTGAATGGGTTTTTCTCTCAACTGAGTTATTTATAATTTTCATAATTAGGTATGTCATAAACATGGAAATAAAACAATGCTTAAAGTATTCGTAAATCTGAATTTCACCAACAGTTAATCTCCATTGCAAGAAATAGACAATTTCACTTCTTTAGTTATAGATTTAGTATAGTAACTGCATGGTAATAATGGTTTCATCTCAAAACTTAGAATGTCATGTTGCCTAGTTGAGCATAGCCCTTGATGTGATGGTATAAATATACTTTAATTGGAACAATGTTTATTTCTTTGTAAATAACACTAACTTTATTAAAAATTAAAATACAAAGATATTTCAGTCATAGGAGCCATTCATCAGTGTGGTTAGTTTATTTTGCATATACGAGGTGTGGCAATTAAATTCCGAAAATTTAATTGCGGCGTGCGAACCGGCAACACTGCATGACTAGCGCGCATGCGCCTGGTTAGATAGGTCCTTCCACTAAGTCGCAGTGAAGATTTCATGGTAATCGGGCCTCTGGTTCGTTTTTTACGGGTGTTTTTCGGATATAAGTTTTTTAACTCGGTCGCAGAAATGGCGGCCTCAGTTTTTAAGCAACATGCTGTGATTAGATTTTTGGTCGTAACTTGTGTAAAACCTGCAGAAATCCTACAAAAATTTCGGCAGGTGTATGGAGACGAGTGTCTGTAGACCCGTAGACAAAGCCTACAGTGGGTGGAAGAGTGGGTGGCAACGAAAGCAAGGATGTCAAAATCACGGCTGAAGGCAATGCTGATCATTTTCTTCGATATTCATGGCTTGTCACCGTGAATTCATTCTTGAGGGCCAGACAGTGACTGGAAAGTTCTATGTCTTGGAGCGGCTACGACAGCGTGTTTTCCGTAAACGATCCGAAATTGCACCATGATAACACGCCGGCTCATTCCTCCTTGATTTTGAGGGAATGTTTGGAGAAAAAAAGTATCCCAACGTTACCGCATCCACCCTACAGCCCCGACTTGGCCCTAGAATGAAGAGTCACCTCAAAGGAACCCATCATGGCAGTGTGGAGGCCGTTCAGGAGGCTGCGACCGTCGTCTTGAAAGGCCTAAATTTAGAGGACTATCAAGGCTACTTCCAAATATGAGAGAAACATGTGACAGTCCATTCTTTCTGCCTACCCTTTCGGAGAGACGGCGTGATGGTTAGTTAGTTAGTTATATTTTAATATCTGTCAAAACTGATATATACAAAAAACTAACAACACTGATGAATGACTTCTGCGACCGAAATACCTTTGTATGGTAGAATGTCGTTTATCCGGATTAATTGGGACTGGAGGTGTTCCGGATAATCAAATAGGCGCTAATTAATTCTTTTAGCAAAATAAGGTATAAATCTATTTTATTTTTCCTCGGCTTATTTATTGATTATGAAATAAGAATGAGAACAAGTATGTATGTAGTAAAGGTACATGTACATAAAAAAGGCTTACATTACTCTATAGTACTGGAAAAATAATCAGAGATTTTTTTTAAACAAGATTTCCTCGTATTTTTTTGCGCTTCATCATCTTGGCTTATCTGGATAATCGATGTTCCGGTTAACTTTGGTTCAATGAATCCGCAATACAAAGTAATGGCGAATATAGAAGAAATAATTTAATTTATTTAAAAATTATTATTATATAACAAATAGAGTTGTTGCTAATCAAATTATCATTAGATGTAACACTGTCATGATTAATATTTATCAACATAGTTCTAGTTAGTACGTAGCTTCCATGCTTTATTACTATTCGGATTAATATACTATTGGATCGTTGATGGATGATAGTAATAATGATCAGTGGTTTGTACAAAACAATATGTAAAATATGGTATAGTTATAGTTTGTGATCACATAAACAATATCTTCTTCTTCTTCACTTTTGATAGACTCAGGAGTCTGTTATTTCAGGCGGGTCCTCTTGAGATGCTGAATTCCAGCTTTCTCTCCACCTTTTCGGGGTCTTCCTGGTCGGCGTTGTCCGTTTGGCATTCCATGGAGAGCTATGTATGGTATCCTATTTGAGCTCATTCTTTCTACATGTTGATGCCAGTATCGCCGTCTTTCTTCCATATCTTCGACCTCACAGATTTCTCGGATTGCTGTATTCCTAACTCGATCACGTAGGGTTTTGCCAACTATAGCGCGGAGTGTTTTCATCTCGGTTGTCCTGAGCATGCTCATTGTCTTGACAGTGTCTGCCCTTGATTCAATGCCATATGTGAGGATTGGTCGCACACAGGTCTTATAAATGTGTACCTTGCTGTCAGTCTTCATGTTCTTATTTCTCCATATGACATCTTTCAGGCAGCCTGCAACCGCTGCAGCCTTATCTACCTGTGACCTTACTTCTCTGTATATAATACATACTTACCTTACTTCTCTGTATATATTGCAGTATATAATATAATAAAAATAAAATCTTGTTAACCTATCCGCTTACCTGATGCCTGACTTGGGTGACCTGCTAGAACAGATAGTGTTTTTCGGGTGGGCCGATAAGTTAAATTAAATTGACATAAAAAGAAGAATTATAATAATGCAAAATATTTTACAGATATGTGGGAATATTTGAATTCATGAGTCCCAGTATTGTCATCAAGGACTCTGAAGTTATCAAGAGGGTTACAATCAAAGATTTCGATCATTTTCATGATCTTCCTTTTCAAATAAGTGAACAAAATGATCCAGTTTTTGGGAACATGTTACTTGCTCTTAGGGGTGAGTAGATAAAAATTGTATTTTCTTTTTCTTATATCATATTAGGTTTCCCTAATGTTGACTTCACTATGTTGAGGAGGTTTTTTTTTTGTACCCTTTGCTCATTACCCCATACCCAGCAGCCCCGTATAACGAGAACCGTGAGAGCTGGTTGCCTAGCGTGGCTTGGGCACGTGGGCTGAGCCGGAGAGACCAGAAAAATCAAGACCCTGTATGCGTCAAGACCAGCAGAAGAAAGACCTCTAGGAAGGCCTAGACAGCGCCTAATGGATAATGTTCTGGCTGACTTGTCTAAATTGAGCGAAACTGACTACTGGGAGCAAAATGCGTGGGATCGAGGAGTTTGGAATAAAATCTTCAAAGAGGCTAAAATTCTTTAAGAGTTGTACAGCCATGGGAAGTAAGTTTGCCCATTGAATGTCTGTCTGGGACTAGGAACGGTAGCATTCCAGTTGTTTTCACAGATTTCCATTCTTTCCTATCCATAGTGATTTTCTGGGAAAAGATAATCAGAGTGGTTTCATTAGCTAAATGATCTGACAGTATAAAACAAGTGGTAGGATGTCAATGGCACACAGTGGCGAGGGATAGAGAGTTATGGAAGTCGGGAAGGGAGGCCTGTGTCCAACACCGGACGACTAATGGCAACAATGATGATGAAATCTTCTTCTTCTTCGATGGCCTTACAGCCCATAGCGAGCCTTAGCCTCTAGTATTCTTCGCCGCCAACTCCTCCTGTCCTCCGCTTCGACCCTTCAATCTGACACTCGTAACGATTTCTTGCAATCGCAGCCTTGGTCATTCAATTGGTCTTCTACCACCTGGGTGCCACTCCAGTAATCTTTTTGGGATTCGCGATGACGGCATCCTCTGCACGTGACCGGCCCATCTCAGTCTATTCAGTCTGACCTGCGTGGAGGGACTGGGAGCTTTGTAAATATGGTACAGCTCGTCATTATGTCGTATGGCATGATGAAATATGGCGTTAACAGAAGATTTAGAATTAAAAAAAAATCATCCATGTTTTAGGCACAAAGTGGCGCCAAATGAGGTCTGCAATAAGCCCGGCCTTCACCAGTTCTAAGATGAAGAGCATGTTCAGCTTCATGAACGACTGCGCCATCAGAGGGGTCTCCTTCTACGGAAAAAAAGTCAATGGTTAGTGCGATATATTTCTGAAATTTTTTAACAGTTTTTACATAAATAATTCCTACTACTATTACTTCTCGGCGGAATTGGCCTTCTCCACAACGGTCCTCCACTGACTTCTGTCCCTGGCCATCGCTCTCCATTCCCCAGCTCCTTCCATTTTCTCCCAATCCTCTTCCACGCAATCCGCCCATCTTTTCTTCAGAATAATTAAAATAAATAATAACATTGATGATTTTTAAGTGATTTTTAAACATTAATGATTAGATAATAAAACTTCTAGAAAAATGACGTTTGTTCATTGATATTAATTATTTAATATGGAGTTTTACATGATTGTTGAAGAAACAACAAATGAATGATTAAAGTTTTGTAAACATTTAAGGATTTCTTATGTATTTTCAGAAAGTCCAAATCACGAAGTGGACGTCAATGATTTAGCGAGACGGTTTACAATTGATGTAATTGCATCTACTTCATTTGGCTTTGATGTAGACTCTCTTAAATATCCTGACAATACTTTCTTCACCGAGGCTATAAACATAACAAGAACTACAATATGGCTGATGCTGAAATTTACTGGTTTCAGAATTTTTCCTAATGCAATGAAGGTTGGATTATACATTTAAATACTTTCTTGGTGTATTGTTGTTGAAAATTTATAATTCGTGCCCAATTAATATTTTCAGGCATTCGGTATGAGATTAATGCCAGAAAAAACAGTAAGTTATTTTAGAAAGCTGCTTTATGACACACTCAGGGAAAGGGAAAAATCAGGAATTAACAGACCAGACATGTTAAATTTACTAATTGAAGCTAAAAAAGGTAAGTTTTTGAAAAGATTACAAGTTCCCGACCTTTTCAGGGCCATCATTTTATTTATTTCTACAAATTTATACTTGGCACGGTTCGTGCTAACTATAATTACCATACTAAGCAAAACCCGTGTGGTGTAAATAAAAGTATAGCATTCACTTCAAAAACTAAAACTTCAAACAAAAAGCGAAAATGGCTGTTCACAATGGAGTTCTGGTCCCAACCCTTATGTTTGGAAGCGAAGCATGGAACTGGCAGAAGAAAGATGAGAGCAGAATAACTAGAGATGAGGTCCCTAAGACATAGGTAGAACGATGTACGACAGAATCTCAAATGCATTGGAAAGGAATGTAGAGCGAAAGAAGGTATTATGAACAAAGTTATGATAGGATCGCTGCGCTGGTTCAGACATATGGAGCGCATGGGTGAAGAAAGAATGGTTAAAAAAGTATATGTTAATGATGTAAATGGAGTACGGAGTCGAGGTAGACCGAGGAAAACATGGCATGGTCATGTTAGAGGCCGGAAGAATCAACATGCGTGTATAACTCGCTGTATGAATGTGGAGGAAACTAGAGAGGTATGTCAGGATAAAGTAGTGTGGCGTTTCATTCTCTCTGCCTACCCCTGCGGAGAAAACGGCGTGATGGTTTGTTGTTGTTGTTCAAACAAAAAAGGAGAAAATAGTTCCTGGTTATTTCTTGTGAAAGAAATGTCCAAAATTAAGTTATTTAAAATTGAAATACACGTGAAAAGAGAGTTTGTGATACATGCAAAGAAGCGTGTGATTTAAATTGTACAAGTGCGAGATATTCAAATAATAACTATAATCTAGAATAAATAAGTGCGAGCAAGATCAAAATATCGGGAAAGGTTTAAAAAGCGGGAACTAATGCTAAATAAAAACAAATGATAAACCAAAATCATTATAATATATGTAAAATACAAATTGTGTTTGACAGTGTTTAAGGCTCGACACCAGAGAGCGCCAGCATATATATCTGACCTCTGCGTGACACCCATGCCAACGGAAAGGCAACGTTTACTCCGATCAGTAGAAACAAGTGCAAACAACATAACAATTTCAGTCACAGCCAATAAAGCAAGTTTCTATGATCGTGCTTCCAGCGTTGCGGGTCCGTTGGCGTGGAATAGCCTCCATGTTAGTATTAATGACGTTAAATTTAAGAAACTTCTAAAGACTGCACTGTTCGGTCAGTCATTTCCTAGTGCGCCCTTGGAGTAATTGATTTTAAAAAACGGCGCACTTAAAATATAAGTCATCAAAATAATAATATATCAAATAAATAAAGAAAGCTTCCTATCATATACTTTGCTACGAAACTATAAGTAATATTAATATCTTGGATATTTATTTTCTCTACTAAAGGTAGCCTTAAACATGAAGATGAAGAGGAAATATCAACCCAATTTGCATCATCACAAGAGTTTACACAAAAATCAAAAGCAAGGCATACAGGTTAGTATTATTAAAACATTTAAGATATAAATAATGGTTTTAAAGATTTAAATAGCGAGCAACGAGCTGCAACATAAAATGAGAACATTCTTTTGCAACGATAATCTTAACTTGAAACTCCGACTAAGAATGATTAAATGTTATAAATAGTCTGTTCTACTACATGGCTGCGAAACCTGGACTCTGAAAGCGAATGTAATGAACCGGTTGGAAGCGTTCGAGATGTGGATATACCGCAGAATGCTCCGTATACTGTGGACCGATAGGGTCAGTAATGCAGACGTACTACAGAGAACCAGAGCCAATAGAGAGCTGTTGTCGAGTGTGAAAATTAGAAAGGTCTCATATTTGGGTCATGTGCTAAGGGGAGAAAAATACCACCTCGTTTGACTAATATTAATGAGTAAAGTGGAGGGACGTCAGGGAGTTGGTAGAAAGCAGCTGTCCTGGCTGCGGAATATCAAAGAGTGGACAGGAATAACAAGAGTTCAGAACCTGTTCCAAGTGTCGCAGGATAGAAATGCCTTTGTTGCAGTGATCGCCAACGTTGGGGGGACCTGACACGGCACCGAAAGAAGAAGAAGATTTAAAATAATTGTAACTTGAATATTGCAAATTGAATTATTTAAATTAGAATTGAAGTTTGTCAATGTTTCAATGTGTCAATGAAGTTTGTCAATTAAATGTATAATAATCTTTTAGAATGGAATGACGATGAGCTGATTGCACAAGCCATCACTTTCTTAGTCGCCGGCCAGCACACAACTAGTACACTATTCTGTTTCCTTCTGTATGAACTGGCGGTGAACCAGGATGTGCAAGAAAAGCTCTGGGAGGAGGTTTCCGCGGTGAAGTCTGTTGGCGATGGAAAGTTGACTTACAACTCAGTACTTCAGATGAAATACATGGATATGGTGTTATCTGGTAAATGATTATACAATTTCATACATTAATACCCTAGCAAGGCAAAACGTAGGATACTTTGAGGTTATGAGATTAGTATTCACGGGTTTATGTATTAAGAACTCGTGGTTCTCTCTCTCTCTCTGGTTTCAATCCTGGGATTGGTTTGCAGTAATTTCCTCTATTCTTCTCTTCCATTCTTCCTGTCTTGTGCGGCTCTTTTGAAATCTGCATATGATGAGCAGCGCACGTCCACCAACAGGTCCTCCAGGTACTCTCGGCGTGGGCATCCCCTAGAGTTTGTCCCCTCGGTCACACCCTCCATTATGGCATGCAAGAGGCCTTCTTGTCGTATTACATGGCTGATCCGCCTTTTGGACAAGGTCCTGAGCAGGTGCTTTCCTCCTTCGATTCTTTGCAGAACCTCCTCATTCGTGATGTGGTCTCTCCAGGAAATTCCTAATAGTCTTCTATAGGACCACATCTCAAAAGCCTCTAGTCTCCGTTTATCTCTTTTGGATAGGCACCATGTCTCGCAGCCGTACATCAAGATACTCCATACACGTCTGGATGAGGACATGAAAAACTCGTGGGTTATGATTTAAGAACTCATGGGTTATAGATTAGAAATGAATTATTTACATACAATTATATTGTTTTTGGGAAAATATGAATGCATACTTTTTTCCTAGCATTACAATGTTGGATTTGAAATTACATTTCAGAATGTTTAAGAAAATGGCCGCCTCTTCCATTTAACAACAGATTATGTGTAAAGGATTATGACTTGGGACCTGTTAGGGATGGCAGTAATGATCATTTCACGGTAATAATTTTAGATTATTTTACTTGAAATAATATTTGTAGAACATTTACTTAATGATTCTAATATATATGTTAACTTAATGGTTGTTTATATTTGTTCTTGCAATATTTTTAAATACATGTATATTTACAACATTTTGAATGTAAACAAATACTTGTAGACGAATACTGGATTTTACCCATTGCGGGTTAACAATTCAAGGATTAATTGTATCTCAATAGAGACGAAGCTGCAAATTATTTTTTGAACACAGAATATGGTAGTCGAGGCGTTTACAGGACTTATGACCTGTCATTGGTTGGGTTAAGCGATCGCTTTATGTTAACAACATTCCCCATTCCGCCCTTCTTACGACCACCACGTCTGACAAATTTTTGAAGGATGTATCTATGCTACTATGTTAAGAAGACTTCACAGCATATATACATCTTTCGAAAACTTGTGAGACGTGGTGGTCGTAAGTAGGGCGGAATGGGGAGTGTTGTTAACATAAAGCGATCGCTTAACCCAACCAATGACAGGTAAACGCCTTAACTACCATATTCTGTTTCCAAAAACAATTTACATCTTCGTCTCTATTGAGATACAATTAATCAAATTTCATAAGTTATTAAGTCAATATCTTTATTTTAAAATTACAGAAATTAGTTAATTTAATTTCAGGTAAAAAAAGGAGACACAATTTGGATCCCAGTCCACTCAATCCACTACGACCCTGCTCTTTGGCCGAATCCTAACGCATTTGATCCTGAACGTTTCTCACAAGAAAATGTACATAATGTCAAGCCTCACAGTTATTTACCTTTCGGATCGGGGCCCAGGAACTGCATCGGTTAGTATTGATTGATTTTCCAGGGAAATTTTGAAATTTGATTTGTTTTATTAATTATTTTACATTATGCTATTCTTGTCACTTATTTTCAATAGAGAATGATCTGTGTTGTCATATAGATAATTTATTTTCAAAATGAATAGGTAAGAATGCTATGTTTTATTGAATGAGTGATTTCCTAGACTTTTTTCCCCCTATGATTTAATATTTTTATTTGATCGAACCATGTGTCAAGCATTGATTAAAGAACTCTCTCAGTATCCTCCATAACAATAATCTTCTATCTTTTTCTTTCTCAGCCTATTCACATCCACTCCTGGACAAAGGCCTCTTCCATTCGCTTCCAAGTCACTGTCTTGTGCAGACTGCATCCAGGTTATTCCGTCATGTCTGTTCAGATCATCCTTTCACCGTAGTTGCGGTTGCCCTGCAGTTCTCTTTGCCGTCCACAGTCTCCAAGTCAGCAGTCTTTTTGTCCATTTTTCGTTTGAGCTTCTGACTACGTGACCTGCCCATTGCAATTTTAGAGTCGCCATCCGGTGGATGATGTCAGTGACCTTTGTTTTTTCTCTCACCATATCGTTTCTGACTCTGTCTCTTAGGTTTATTCCTAACATGGCTCTTTGGGTCACTCGTAGTTTCTCGGCACTTTGTTTGGACAGACACGTCGGAATAACCTGGATGCAGTCTGCACAGGACAGAATGACATGGAAGCGAATGGAGGAGGTCTTTGTCCAGGAGTGGACGGGAATAGGCTGAGGAAGAAGAATAAGTGTTTTTAAGCTGCTTGTGTTTATAAAATCAAAACTTTTTACGCATTCAATTGATTAATAAATTATGAAGTGTTATTCAAATGTAAAATAATATATTTGCAGGTTCAAGGTTCGCACTTCTGAACCTCAAGGTGATGTTGTTCCACTATATGTGCAAGTTCAAGTTCGAGACTTGTCCAAAGACGGTGGTTCCTATCCGCGTTGCTACCAACACCCTCTTCATGGAGGCCAAAGATGGCTATTGGGTGGCTATGAAACCCAGAAATTAAGATATTCTCACCTCAAATAATATAATCCCTTTCTATTTGTTACTTCACGGACACAACAAATTATGCACATAATGAAGAACAAAATATTTTTGTATTAAGATTAAGATACCCCAAAGATTACGATATTTTCACCTTAAAATAATACAATCGCTTTCTATTTTTAACCTCTTCTAGGACAGGACAAATTATGCGCGAAATGAAGAACAAAACAAACAAACAAACTGTTTCACCGTAGGGGTAGGCAGAGAGAATGGACCGCCACATTACTCTATCCTGGCAAACCTCTCTAACTTCCTCCACATTCATACAACGAGTCATACACGCACGTCGATTCCTCCGACTTCTAACATGACCAACCTTTTAAATTTGATTAATTTGGTCATTCCATGTTTTCCTCGGTCTGCCTAGACTCCATATTCCATTTACATCATTAACGTATACTTTTTTAACCATTTTTTCTCCAGCGATCCTTTCATAATTTTGTTCATAATACCTTCTTCTGCTCTACATTCCTTTCTTATATCAGCATTTGAGATTCTGTCGTATATAGTTCTACCACACATACGTCTTAGGGATCTCATCTCTACCGCATTTATTCTGCTTTCATCCTTCTTCTGCCAGTTCCATGCTTCGCTTCCATACATTAGGGATGGGACCAGAACTCCATTATGAACGGCCGTTTTCGCTTTCATTGATAGATTCTTGTTTCCAATAACTATTCTTAAAGCTCCATTCACTTTGTTACCCGCACCAAACCTTCTTTCGACCTCACTATCCGTTCGGCCATCTGCTGTGAACATGCTGCCTAAATACACAAATTCCCTCACCTGTTCCAAGTTCTCTTCGTTCACACTTATATTACAAACTGTCATGAAGAACAAATCATTTTTATATTGAAATAATGATGTACTCCCGAGATTAAGATATTTTCACCTCAAATAATATAATCCCTTTCTATTTGTCAGGATATGACAAATTATGCACATAATGAAGAAAAAAACATTTTTATATTGAGATTAACCGCCCTACCTTTGGGTTATTTTCCGAGAAACGTGCAAAAAACAAGCAGATTTTTTATTAATGAAGTTTAATTATATACTAATTTTATTTTTTTAAATTACGAAACGTCAAATACTCGGCCGCACACTTCGCCTGCCCCTTGTAAAACTATCATATTTATGAAGACTTGTGCTCAAGTTTTGATGGCACACGCGCGTATCCCTAAAACCTTGTACATTTAAGGTACATTACTTTTTCTCAAGCCCGTACATGATACGGGATATCGTAGAATACAGTCAAACTTAACGTATCACATACGTTCAAATAGGTACGGTGGTTAAGATATTTTCACCTTAAAATAATACAATCGCTTTCTATTTTTTACCTCTTCTAGGACATGAAAAATGAAGTTTGCACAAAATGAAGAACAAAATATTTTTATATTAAGATTAAGATATACCCCAAAGATTACGATATTTACACCTCAAAACAATATAATTGTCTTCTATTTGTAACCTCTTCTAGGACATGACAAATCATGCACATAATAAAGAATAAAACATTTTTATATAAATTATTTTCATAGTTTTTATATTAATATTTTTTAATATTATATTTATAATGTTTTTATATAATATATTTTTTTACATTAATCATATTTTCATTATTAAAGAGTGATAAAAACTTATCAATGCATTATATAATTTCATATTAATGAGTGTCCACAAATGACTCCATTCCAATCTTGTTCGAAGGTGTCCTATTAATGACTATGTGTAGCTTTTGTTACTTCGGTAGTACAAGGTGCGGCAAAACAGACAGTGCAGCTTTGAAGGGCAATTAAAAAAAACGGCGCAACTTACAGAAATGAGATTAATTTTATTTTATTTGGTACATCATGCCGTTTTACGCATCAAGTCTTGAAGATGACATCAGAAAAATGGTGGCCCCCAGAAAAGATACATTGATGAAGGCGATTTCTGAAGTTTTCGGCTGCATTTTGGCACATCTCGATGACCATAGCGGCGATTTCCTCCCGAATTCGATCCTTAAGTTCTTCCAAGGTGTGAGGTCGATGTTTAAAAACCATTTTTCTTTAGATAGCCCTACAGGAAAAAGTCGCAAATTCTTAAATCAGGTGAGCACGTGGGCCATCCCACGTCACCCCTCAGAGAGACGAGGCGCGCAGGGAACATCTGTTGCAGTTTTGTTATCGAAACTCGAGCAGTATGGGCCGTAGCACCGTCCTGTTGAAACCAGATATCTCCCAGATCTGTTTCCTCCATTAGTTCTTCCAATTGAGGTTCAAAAAAATTTTCCAACATGGAAACATAACGTTGAGCAGTCACGGTTCGTCAATTGTCTTCGAAAATATACGGCCCAATCACCCCAAATTTGGAAATCGCACACAACACAGTCACTCTTGGGGAGTGAAAAGGTCTCTCGTGAAGTTGCCTTGGGTTATATTCAGCCCAGTATGGAAAATTTTGTTTATTCACCGCTCCACAGAGATGAAAGTGGGCCTCGTCACTACTGAAAAAAGTTGACCTCGCATGCATTCGGTTCAACATTTCTTGGGAGCGATTCATGCGGTTTTCATAGTCAGGAGGTTTCAACTCTTGGACAATCATAGTGTTGTAGGAGCGGAATGATAAGTCTTGATGAAAAATCCTCCTTAGGGAGCGGTCAGCAATGCCCAATGCAATTGCATGCTTCCGGGCAGAGTGCCGAGGCAACAGTTCAATAGCTTCTCTCTCTCGTTGAATTTTCGTTTGTTCTTATGGTTTTGGGTCTTCCTAAACCCCTAGGTCTTAGTGTGGAACCAGTTCCTTCTAATGTAGGCACCCAAGTCACGATTAAATTACGGTGAGGGTCGGTATCACGACGCCCAAGATTGAAGTGCAGCCGAAAGGCCTGCTGGGTGGCGATGACAGAATGTCCATTTTCAAGAAACGTGCAGAGGGCAAAGCCCCGGCGTTGTCCAGGCCTAACCATGGCAACGACTGAAAATAGCAAGACCCTCCCGATATAATGAGACCACTCCCAGGTTCCTACCCCCACCACACGGGATGTCCCGGCCTTTCAAAACTGCACTATCTGCTCTGCCGCACCATGTACGATAACGGGCTCGAGAGACACAAAAGAGGATGTTGCCACCAGACTTAATAAGGTAAGGGTCATCACAATGCTTTGTCCTCCTGTACGGCGTTCCAGTATTATTTAGAAAAGATTAATATATTTAGCAGCAGTATTAAAAGTGTGCCGCTGTATGGATAAAAGGATTGGAAATTGAACAAGTAAGTAATTGGTAAGCTTCAGTAAATCTCCGCTCAACATTTAAGATCTTTTGGCTCCAAATATCTTCTATTTTAGGTAAAATCTATGCTACTCATGAAGTATAATAAATTCAGAACACTGCAATCAAGTTATTGGTTTATATATTTATTTATTTGTTTATTTACACTCAAAATTGAGCTTTAATCTAAATAAAAACTTTGTTAGTATAGTATACCAAAGTAAAAGAAGTAAGTAAGTCATCAATAAGAAAGAACATTTAAAGAATATGTATACCAAAAACGTAACTTAAAAAAAAAACCCAACAACAAATAAGAACATATCGCACGCTTAGTAGTAAACTGACCGATTATGGTTTAGGTCATAATTGAGTTAACATTAGACAGAGGCTTGTGTTAACGCTATCCATCTATTTTTCACAATGTTAACGCTGTCCATTCGTAGTATGATAATCATTCAAAATGTTAACGCTATCCATTCGTACGTGTTTTTCGACTGTTTTTGTTAAAACACCGACTCATGTCAGATTGAGTAAAACTTGCTTTTTTGAGTTAAGCCAGTGTTCTATTAAGCGTGCGAGATGTTCTCAATCATATTATACTATAATAATCAAAAACTATCATTTTATTTCAAACAATTTTGGTATCATGTATAAAAATACAATAATTGGATATACAAACAAAAAAACCTTACAAATACTTGTTTAATCCCATGTATAAATATAAATATTTGAGATTATCATACCATAGATTTCAAAGCATTTAGATCCAATTCATATATTGAATCAGTCTTAAAAATTAAATCGCAGACATTATCCTTAAAAGTAAATGGCCACATTGCATTATTACATATGTAAAAAAATAAGTGAGATGCCATTTTGTGACATGTTCATACTACATATTAGCAATTAAGTAAATGAACCCTCGAAGGGCAGTCATCTTATTTTAAAGATTCCTTAACCTAAAATTTCTTTGTTTCTTTATAAAATTGACTAAATGTGTACTAGTAATTTTTAAGTACATATACACACATCACTATTTACATTTGGTAATGCCACAATGATTCAATATTGATTTAGATTAACCATAACGCCATTTCCCTAGAAGAGTGATCCGAGAGGATGGACTGCCACACTGTTTTATCCTGACACAGCTCTCGCACCTCTACTACATTCACGTTTGTCGATTTTTTTGACTTAAAGTACGCCTTTTGGAATTGATTAATTTGATTATGCCGTGTTTTCTTTGGTCTTCATAGACTTTTTTTAACCATTCTTCCCTTATCCATTCGTTCCAAATGTCCAAAACATCTTAGTGACCCATTCTTCATTTTATTTAGGACGCATACACCTGCCTTACATTTCTTTCTTACTTCTTCATTCGGTATTCTATAATACGAGGGTCAATAAAAATAGCAGCGCGCTAGGAGAAATCTGGCAAGACTGGCTGACTCATCAACTCCTCCACTCTCTATCCCTGCCGCTCCCGCCACGCTACACCCCTCAGTGTCGGCCTGGCAGCCATCGAAGATGGAGCTTCCTATCGCAGTTTCCGCCAGATGCGAAGTTGAGAGCATAATGCTTGAGGATCGGAGGATTACCATTAACGAACTTGCTCTTCGTATTCCTGGGACTTCCAACATCACAATTCACAAAAATTTAACTGAAAATTTAGACTATCAAATGATGTGTGCGCGGTGGGTACCACTAATGCTCACAGGAAACCACAAGCAGAAACGTGTTGAGCGTTCGACCTCATGTCTCAAATCAAACTCAAGAACAGCTGACAGATTTCGGCTGGACTGTTTTGCCCCACCTACCCTACAGTTCGGACCTAGCCCCTAGTGATTACCACTTATTCTCAAAATTAAAGGAACACTTGGGTGGAATGCGCTTCCATACTGATGATGAAGTCAAGGAAGAGGTTATTCGATTCCTCAGAGGAATGGCGGCAGAATTTTATGACTTGGGGATACAAAAGTTGGAGCATCGTCTGCAAAAGCGTTTAGACAGAAACGGCGATTATGTAAAAAAATAGAGTAAGTTTTAAGCTTTAAAATGATGTATAATGCTAAGGAAAACAATAAAGCTGCATATTTAAAAAAAATATGGGAACCTTATTTTACGAATGACCCTAGTACATAAGTTCCGTACACTCTTCCCAGTGTTCTCATTTCTACGGCAATTAAACAACTTTCATAATTTTTTGGCCAACTCTAAGTTTCACTTCCATACCACATGGGTTGGCACTTAGAATATTGATTTAGGTTATCAATATACGAGTACATACATATTTTTAAATCTATATCGCTTTTAAACTGTTTTATTTGAACTGTTTAAAAGTGAGATTATTGCACATAAAAATAAATTATCCTTTGAGGATTTTCAATGTTTACTGCCTAATTTCAAATAAACCATCACACCATTTCTCCGGAAGGACAGACAGAGAGAATGGGCCACTACACTGGTCACCTGACATACCTGTCTAGTTTCCTTCACACTCATATAATGAGTCATACACTCACATCGATTCTGCTGACTTATAGCATGGCTGACCTTAAAATTTGGATTAATTTGGACATGCTATGTTTTCCTCGGTCTTGACTCCGTAGTTCGATCATAATAGCTAAATTTAATTTAAGAAATTTATAAATAATTGTAGACTAAATATTCTCCTATAAAGAGTTAGGTTAAATCATGTAAAATAAGTACAAAATGTAAGTGAAAAAATGCAAAATTAATTTAGAAATGATCAAACATTACAACATATCATAAGATTCTTTAAATTTCATATATTATTTAATTAACCATAGTTATACCAATTTCATTGATTGAGCATTCTAAATTAAGCAGTTTACCGATGTCATTCAAATCATAAAATATAATAAATTCGGTTGGACTGAGCCCCCCAAATATTTCAGAAATACTGGGTCTCACGTTGTAAAAGAGTAGCGGCTGTCCTCTGGCCTTGAAGTCTTCGGCTAGAGCCTCTATTGCCTTGGCGGCCGTGTAGTCGGCTCCGTAGACATAGCTGCAGTCTATCACCACGGGTACAAACTGCTTGGTGCAGTGTTTGGTGATGACGCGACGGATGTAGTTGACGGAAGGGAATATGAGACAGCGATCCGGCGTCACCATGAGATATGTCTCCCCATTCAAAGTCTAGAAAACATAATTAAGATTAATTAATAAATAGCCACACAGTATTTACACACATTCTTGAACAATGACATAAAACTCTTCTTCTTCTTCTTTAAATAGATCTGTGACACAGAAATCATGTCTCGTCGGATGATGAGGTCCAGCTGTCCCTCCATCTCTTAGGCGGTCTTCCAGGTGGGCGGTGTCCGGAGGGGATTTCATAAGCGGCTGTATATGCAAGTCTGTCACCATCCATTCGGGATACATAGTCTCTCCAGTATCTTCTGCTGGATCCACTCCACTTAACGATATCCTCTATTTCTCAAGTTTTTCTTATGCGCGTTGCGGACACGATCTCGGAGAGTTTTTCCAGTAGTTGATCTTAGGACCTTCATCTCTAATGTTCTAGTAGACTCCTGGTATTTTTTTTGTTAAAATTTGTTGTTTGGCAATGTATTCATTGCTCTGAATGATACTTACAGCTTGAGATTCAACAGAAATCTTGGGTCGAGCAGCGTGGTACAAAATGAATAGTAAGTTAAGGCCAACTCCAAGGAGGATGCCTATTTCTAGTGGAAGCACGAGGCAGAAGATGAAAGTGCCAGCGGCTGGAATCAAATCCGTTTCTGGAAGAGATAAGAATGAAAGATATAAGAATAGAAATAATCATGAAATACCATCAAGTAAATACTATTCTAAGCAAACTTTAATTGAAGAATAAGAGAGCACATAAGATGTCTCTCTAATAGTAACTATACATTCGGAATTTGCTAATCATTTACCGATTTTTGCGACTTTGAGTGTGGTCGCCTGTTTTCGCCTTTTAGTATTTGATTAATTTGGTCATTCCATGCTTTTTTTGTTCTTCCACGGCTTCTCTTTCCACTGACACTGCTAGCTTACAACATTTGAACCATTCATCTATTATCCATTCGTTCCATATGTTCAAATGAGGCGTTGAAATCGTTGGTGAACAATGTAAAACGTTTTAATTTAAACCTGATTAAGTTTATACGAGTTGGAGTGAGTTGAGACATGTCTTTGAAAATGATGAAATACCGATTTGTCTCAAAAGAAAGGTCTACGACATTTGTATACTGCCCATGATGACATACGGACTAGAGACGACAACTCTTACAGCAAAAAGTGTCCACAGGCTCAAGTGTACACAGAGGTCCATGGAAAGACAGATACTTGGTGTGAGCTTGCGTGACCGCATAAGAAATGAAGAAATCAGACGCCGCACCAGGGTTGCTGACGTCATGGACTGAGTGGCAAAATTGAAATGGCAATGGGCTGGACACTTGGCTAGACAGGGTGGCAACAGATGGGCACCCAGGATACTCAGTTGGAGAAAAAAACGGAAAAACGGAAAAAAACCGGAAAATAGGCGAAGTGTCGGAAGGCCACCAATGAGATGGACCGATGATATTGTCAAAAGGGTTGGAAAATCTTGGATACAAAGGGGGCAGGATAGAGACGAGTGGAAGAAATCGGAAGAGGCCTATATCCAGCAGTGGAGGGAAGAAGGCTAACAAAGAAGAAGAAGGTTATACGATGCAACAATTTTTAAATATTAAAACATAGCGTGCAGCTGTAATTTAAGTAAATTTTATTTATACCTGTGGTTTCTTTTCCAAGATATTTGCTATTTTATAATTGACATTGCCGTTTTTGTTACAAATTTTCTGACACTTTCGGTTTTGTTTTGAATGTTTGTTATCAACACCTTTTCATACGAACGATATTTGTATGGGATGCCATCTTGAAAAATTCCAATTCCCGCATTCTGATTGGTTTTGTTCTGAAATTTTGTTGACACTACCGGGTTTGTAAAATATGATTTAAAAAAGTCGAAAATGTATGTTTTAATGGCGGATTTGTTTCAAAACAAATGTAAATTTGTTTCAGATTGTAATAAATTTTCTCTATCAAACTGAATATTTAACTCATTTTCATATTTTGCTTGACATTGCCGTCTTTGTTTCTATACGCCTCAAATCATCTGAGTGATCCTTTTTTAGTTTTACTTAGGATCCATTATTTTAATTCCATAAGTTATTATTTGAAATAATGACTTACAAAATTGAAGCAAGAGCAGACACTATCAGAACCCAACATTTTCTAAGAGTAGCAGAAATGAAAACATTGCGACCTATCGTGGGTAAAACCCTTAGAGATAGGATACCTAATGAAGAAATTCGCAGATCGTGCAAAATCGCTGACATTGTGAGATGGAGTAGGCAGAGAAGACGATTCTGGAGAGACCACATCTAGAGGATGGATCCAGCAAGGATTCCTAAGATCGTGATGCACGAGACTCCAGAGGGCCGGCCACCATGATGACCACCAATGAAATGGAGAGAAGGCTGATCGTCTTTATCACAGGAAGAAAGTTGATATCCTGCATAAACAGACCGCAAGATCTACAATCATAAGAAGAGGACTTAGGATCATTTGCCTAACATCCTCTTAAATGAGGTTGCAAAAGAGATAGACTTCTTTGGATGCAATTATGGCGAGTTTGTGAATACCCTTACGATAAAGGCAGCAAGCAAATAACTGGCTTTTCCTATTCATAAGGTTCTATGTGTATTTCCTTTGATATATATTTTTTTCACCCTTTACATCGCTTTGGCTCGCGCTGTAATGATGTAAGGAGTTTTTTCAACAAAATAATAATAATAATAACAAAATAATAATAATTTCGTAGCTCGGTATTCTATCAAGTATTGTTTTCTCACACATTCTTCCTGTTGATTTTATTTCTACGGGATTTATCCTACTTTCATCTTTATTTCGCCAGCTCCAAGCGTCACTTCCATGCATAAGGGTTGGCACTAGAACCCAATTATGTACTGCCATCATTGCGTCAGTGGGTATATTTCTGTTTGTTAAATGATTACAAATATGGCATTACTTTTGATTCTCCAAATGGGCTTGATGACATGGAACTCAAACATGAATATGACGGCAGCGATGATGACGGCGGCGAGGGATGCCTTGGGGATGTAGGAGAAGTAGGGGGTGAAGAAAAACAAGGAGATGATCACCAGCACGCCTGTAGAAATAAAAAAGGACAAAAAATCAATACAAACTGGTCCATTGTTACTATTTAAATGAGGTTTTTGATAGATATTTAAGCATACATTTATTTTGCTAGATATTTAAGAATATATTTACATATATGTATATTTCATGCGTTCCTGGTATTATATAATTATGTTTTACCTATTATTTTGCCATTATTATATTTAACCATTTTTATTTGGGGTACGAAGTCGAGGCAGACCGAGGAAAACATGGCATGACCAAATTAATCAAATTTTAAAGGTTGGGCATGTTAGAAGTCGGAGGAATCGACATGCGTGTATGACTCGTTGTATGAATGTGGAGGAAGCTAGAGAGGTTTGCCAGGATAGAGTAGTGTGGCGGTCAATTCTCTCTGCCTACCCCTGCATGGAAACGGCGTGATGGTTTGTTTGTTTTTATTATATTTTACTTGTTCTCAATAGATGCCTTAAACTGTAATATTTGTTTGTAATATCTTTGAGAACTGTTTTAATTGGAATATTTCTCAATTTTAACGAACTGCTTGTGTTTTATGATTTAAATCAATGATATTGGATTTTATTAAAAATTCTGTAATATGAGCGGAAAATAGCTTATTATTACGAAGAAGGAATCGGGTCATGTTCAGACTTGAACCTAAGTGCCCAGGATCAGGAATCGAGCGTTATGTCCCCTAGACCACCACCCGCTTCCATAATTTATTAAATTCCAAATGAGCCATGTTTTTATCTTTCATGGGAAAAAGAACAGTGATTTAATTAAAATCATTTAAAATTTGTCTTCCATTTTCAAATCTGTCAACTTATCGTTTCAGTTTTGATTTCATGAAATAAATAATATATGTGTATATATACCACAAAAAAATAATTAGAAAGCATTTTACTATGATTTAATATTGATGAAAACATCGGTTTTCTAGTAGTTTTATTATATATTTTACGGGAGTAACATGTTTCGCGTTGCTAGGGAATTATCAAATGTCTTTGCAAGGTGGAACGCGTCACTTCCATAAAACATAATAAAATTGATGTTTTTATCCATATTTAATCTGGAGTTTACAACACATGGCTATCAAACTTACCACATAAGAAATAAACATAATTTGAATAATATTTTCTGATTTTATATTAATTTTAAATTCACTAACTATTCCACCAACCTATGTTGGCATTATCAGGTGTCACAACACAGTTTGTAACACCTGATTATGCCAACATCAACTGCGACAGCGCCGACATCAATTGTTCTTTGCTCCGTCATGCAGAACCAACCTGCCTTTGGTGATGCCAGTAGGAAGAGCAATTTGGACGCTGAATCTAATCATCTCGGATTTGGACATTTTCAGTGTCAGTGAGGAACTATTCATAAAAAATATATACAAATTCTGGAAAGAGTACTGCCTCACTGACGTCGACATATTTGGATTCCTTCTGATATGTAGGATTTTTTGGTCTCATGTTGTTTTATCTTATCTTTGTAACACCGTTTTGTGTCCAAATGAGTCATCTAAATGTTTTTCGTTTGTAATGTCTCATTTGTGTATCATGTATAAATAAATAAATAAATAAAACATATAATAAAACTTCTAGAAAACTGATGTTTTCATACATATTAATTATTTAATGTGATTGCTTGAATTTTGTAATTTAAAAAAATTAAATAATTTCTTATGGGGGGATATTACAATTAAATATACACCTTAATGTAATGAATACATGCAAATTGACCTGTATAGAGCCCCCCAAGCGGAGTCTGCACTCCCGAGGCATGGTTGACAGCGGAACGGGGCACGGATCCAGTGGAAGGGTATGCCTGCACAAAGGAGCTACCGATGTTGCTAACCCCGATGGCAATCAGCTCCTGGGTGGCATCTATAGTCTTTCCATTGGCTGCGGAACACAGAATACTTACAGTCAGACTGCTGAGTAGAAGTTCAAGAGAAGAATTGGACTAAGCTGGGCAGCTTTCGCAAAAAAGACATAAATAAAAATGTAATGGGCTGGTCACGTAGTCAGAAGCTCAGATAAAAATGGATATAAAGACAGCTGACTCGGAGAGCATGGACCGCAAAGAGAAGTGAAGGGCGATCACAATTACGGCGGAAGGATGACCTTAACTGACACATCAGCATAATTTAGACACAGTCTGCATAAGACAGAGTGGCGGTGAAGCAAACGGAGGATGTCTTTGTCCAGGAGTAGACGGGAATAGACTGAAGAAGAAGAAAAATGCGGAAATGAATACCGGATATGATTAAAGATAAGATATGAGGTCTGTCCAAGAAATTCGCGAAATGATTAAAAAAATATATATATTTTCCAATATTTAGGGTAGATCAATCTTATCCCCTTCAAAATGCTCCCCATTTGTATCAATGCAATTGTACCACCTCCGTTTCCATTGATCAAAACATTCCTGGAAGTCTTCAAGAGTCACGCTGTTCAAATGCTTTGTCGTTTCACATTTAACCGTCTACACGCCGTCCCAGTGCTGCCCACGCATGACCTTTTAACATTTCGGGAATAAAAATAAGTCGCCAGGGGCTTAATCTGGTGAATAGGGAGGGTGATCAATCACAGAGATTGCATTACGGGTCAGAAACTGGCGGACAATCAGTGATGAATGTGAAGGCGCATTGTCATGATTTTCTCAACTTCAAATGTTGTGTTAAAATCGTGTGCACAGTCGATTTTCCTAAATTTGGTTCATCAGCAATCATCCAAACAGTTCATCGATGATTGGAAAGCATAATAGACCGAACACATTCAATGTTTTCATCAACACAGGAAGTCGCCGGTCGTCCTGAACTTGCATTGTCCTTGCAGTCATCACAGCTCTCACTAAAATCCTTGATCCACTTAAAAAAGGGCAGTTTTCTTCAGTGTCTTAACTCCATAAACAGCCTTTAACATTTCATGGATTTCCCGATAATTTTTCCCAACTTTCACCAGAAATTTGATGTTGACTTTTTGTTCCATATCTGTTTGTCAATCTCCATTGTCAACAAGAGCATAAAACACACGCCACAAAAAAATTCCCCGTTCGAGCGGTACGTTTACCTCAACGGTTTGGTGATTACGGATTCACTTAGTGGCTCACCCGGCAACAAACTAGCCAGTGCTCTTGCGCGAATTTCAACTGAAGACCACCCGAGCAACGCAGTTCGCGTATTTAATGGACAGACCTCGTATTTGTAATTGAATTTTAAATACAAATAATATAGAATGATACATACAAAATGCTTTACAGATGGCAATATTCTCCAGCAGGCCGATGAGTGGAACGATTATGAGCCCGGAGCCGAGATCAGAACACATCTGGAAGAAGTCGTAGGTAGTGTTGCCCTGCGTGTAGCTGAATGGGGGAGGTTTCAATTCCGGGAATCCGGGTGGAACATAACCTGTAAAACATATTTAATATTGTTTAACATCTACTAGTGAAAACCACATCTTTTTCAATATTCAAAGTAATTAATAGATTAATAGTTATTGGAAACAAGAATTTATCAATGAAAGCGAAAATGGCCGCCCACAATGGGGTTCTGGTCCCAACCCTTATGTATGGAAGCGAAGCATGGAACTGACAGAAGAAAGATGAGAGCAGAATAAATGCGGTAGAGATGAGGTCCCTAAGACGTATGTGTGGTAGAACGATGTATGACAGAATCTCAAATGCTGATATTAGGAAGGAATGTAGAGCGAAAGAAGGTATTATGAACAAAATTATGAAAGGATCGCTGCGTTGGTTCGGACATATGGAGCGCATGGGTGAAGAAAGTATGGTTAAAAAAGTATACGTTAACGATGTAAGTGGAGTAAGGAGCGAGGTAGACCGAGGAAAACATGGCATGACCAAATTAATCAAATATTAAAGGTTGGCCATGTCAGAAGCCGGAAGAATCGACGTGCGTGTATGACTCGATGTATGAATGTGGAGGAAGCTAGAGAGGTATGTCAGGATAGAGTAGTGTGGTGGTCCATTCTCTCTGCCTACCCCTGCGGAGAAACGGCGTGATGGTTTGTTGTTGTTGTAAAAAACACGAAAAGATCATTGAGCCGTTATTTTTGAGTAAGTGTATGTTCACTTTTGGAAAAAATGAGTTTATAGTAATTTTGGTAAGGTATTGATATCCTCTTTATATTTATATAATAATTATACTTTCAATGGACCACGACTCCTTCTATAAATTAATCAATAAAACATTGTGTAAAATGTAAAGCCAACATGCATAATAATGTGGACTTTATTTTCCACTTGTTTTTATTTTTTACAATATATTATTATTGCAAGTAGAATAAGTCCATTAAGAGCTAAAATAACCTTTATTTTGTTTAACAATTACAATAATCATTATTACATTTTAAAGTTTAACAAAATTTTAGTGGTAAAAACATCACCCAAGTTGTTTAGCATTTGCCAACATTTTAAATTCAAACGCTAATTATAATCTAAAATATAATGGGGACGTCAAAGACGGCGATATTGGCATCAACACGTAGAAAGGATGAGCTCAAATAGGATACCACACATAGCTCTCCATGGAACGCCAAACCGACAACGCCGACCAGGAAGACCCCGGAAACGGTGGAGAGAAAGCTGGAGTTCAGCGTCTCAAGAGAACCCGCCTAAAATAACAGACTCCTGAGTCTACCAAAAGTGAAGAAGAAGAATATAGAAGAAAGCAATAAAAACATTCAATAAATGAGATACTGCAATGACTAAGAAGATGAGCAATGATAATGCAGATTAATAAATTAAATCTGTCATTTCTAATATTTTGTTAAATACTTACCAATTATTAAGAATTAATTGTATCTCAATAGACACGAAGATGTAAATTATTTGAAAACAGAATATGGTGGTCGAGGCGTTTACAGGACTTATGACCTGTCATTGGTTGGGTTAAGCGATCGCTTTATGTAATACAACATTTCCCATTATTTTTTAAAGTTGTATATATGCTACCAGGTTGAGAAACATTTCACATATTTTAGTTCAATCTACACTAGCGCCATCTATTGAGACTAGGGTAAGCATTAAGCAGAAAACTTTATTAATGTAATGTGAAAGGCTATCAACCCAATTATCACACATTACTAGATAACGCCTGGAGAACACTCTCCAATTTTTATATGCTTTGACCAGTTTTTATACAACATTTAAAAAAAAAAAACTTACCAATTAATTTAAATGGTGGATCAGCGCCATCTTTAGTCACTAAGTAGCCAATTACACCACAAATCACAATTACAAATGTATTCCTCAGAGCTCCAAAAGCCCAAAACAATTTGTTTATGAGAGTGTGTATTTTAGATTTAGAATTACCTTCTTTCGGACCTATCTCAACTGCACCTAGAACCTAAAAAGTATAGAATGATAATTACGAATGATACTCAAAGCACAAGCATTCTCTCACACAGCTTCATGAAATCAAAATCAAATATGTAATATAAAATGCTAAAAAGTTATTAACACAACAATAGAGATACTAACAAATGAATAATATTATAATATATAAATAAATATAAGATAAGCTGAGCAACAACTGAGAAGTACAAGAAGAGAGTGAGAATGTTCCTTTACCTTAACTAGTAATACTACAATAATACAAGATACTCCAAGAACGGCATCCCATATTCTGGTATTATGGATTTCAGAAAATATTGATATCCACTGCTGCAGAAATGTGGAACCTTGAACTCTTATGGCGAGCAGGTCTTTAACTTGTGATGTCAGTATTACCAAAGCTACAGCAGATGTAAATCCCGAAGATACGGGTCCAGAGATAAAATCAATCAGAAAACCTGAAAGAATTTATTCTATAATAATAAGATATAAGATTGTATAAGATTGTAATTGTAAATTGCGGCAAAAGTAGGTATCAAGATTAACATGTCCAAGACAGTAGACCAAAGAGTGTCCACAGATGACTCCACCCCCAATCTTGCTCCACGGTGTCCCCCTTGTGACCACGACCAGCTTCTGTTACCTCTGTAGTATGATAGCAGGCTCGGGAGGTACGGAGGAAGATGTAGCCAGCAGACTTAACGAGGCAAGGGGAGCTTTCGCTATGTTTCGCCCTGTATGGCGTTCCGGTATCTTTTCGAAAAAGCTCCAGCTACAATTATTCAGCAGTAGCGTTAAAAGCGTACGGATGTGAGACTTGGAATCTACCGCAGACGTTATTGGTAAACTCCAGGTGTTTATAAATAGGTGCCTTCGCTCAATATTCAAATTCTATTGGCCCCAAACAGTGTCAAATGCCGTTCTCTGGACCATGGCAGGCGAAAAGCCAATTAGAGAACAAGTCGCTAGACGCAAATGGCAGTGGATTGGTCACACTCTGAGATGGAACCCAGCCTGCATCGCTCACGCCGCACTAGACTGGTCCCCTATTTGGAGGAAAGAGGAAGCGAGGCAGACCTAGAGCCACCTGGAGACCTGCAGGACAAGGTTAAATCAGCAGGCCTCACTTGGGATGATGTAAGGCATCAGGCATGCGATAGAGTCGGATGGAGAAGGTTCCTTGAGGCCCTATGCACCACGAAGGTGACAGGACTAAAAGAAGAAGAAGAAGATTGTAAAAATAAATAAATAAAAGAATAATAAAAATTGTACGAAAGTAAAAGAATGATCACCTCAGAATATAATAAAAATAAATTGGATTTTTCAGAAAGTGCCATTTTATGAGTAAATCATATCAATCAGGGTGCTGTTGAAAATGCTCCATGTTACAACCTAGTTATAATAAATATATATAAATTATACATTTTTATTATGAGGGCTATACCTAATGGAGCCAATCAACCATTCAACATTTACATCAGGATAGGATAATTTGAACAGGAGCATTTTGAGTCTCGATCTAAACTCTGACAGGTTCTCAATACACTTGACATTATTCCAGGCCGAAGGCCAGATTGTACGAGGACAGAGTTTCGATACAGATAGTCTACCCATCGCAGAAGACGGTAATGTAAACTGCCTCAGGCACTCAGCGATGCAGAGTTCAGATATATACTTATAGGGTGTTTTTTTAGAGGTTTGGTTTTTAAACTGGCAACATTGTTTCTACAGACTATCAATTTGCCAGTTGACGATGAGGCACATTTTTGGTTAAATGGCTATGGCAATATGCAGAATTGCCGAATTTGGAGTGGAGAAAACCCAGAAGCCTTTGTCGAGATGCCCTTACATGCATTAAATGTCACTGTTTGGTGTGCTTTATGGGCAGGCGGAATCATTAGCCCATATTTTTTTAAAGACGATGCCGGCTAGAATGTTACGGTTAACGGAGAGCGCTACAGAACCATGATTACTGACTTTTTCGTACCTCAGTTGAAAGGCATTGATGTGACAGAGCTGTGGTTTCAACAAGATGGCGCAACATGCCACACGGCGGGTGCCACCATCAATTTATTGCGGGAAACATTTGGTGAGCGCATAATTTCACGTCATGGACCTGTGAACTGGCCTCCACGATCGTGTGATCTCACACCATTAGATTACTTTCTTTGGGGGTGTGTGACGTCACTAGTCTATGCTGATACACCATTTGGAAGTCAACATTCGGCGTGTTATTGCCGATATACGGCCCCAGTTGCTCGATAAAGTTTTCGAAAATTGGACTTCACGATTGCGCTTCATTCGAGCTAGCCATGGTGCTCATAAGCCCGAAATCATGTTTAAACAATAATGGTATAAAATTATCTATTAAATAATGCCAATATCATAGATATTTACATTATTTTAATGTGTTTTTTTTCATTTTGAATTTGTATATCTCTAAAAAAAACACTCTTTATAAGCTGCCATTCTATGCAATGCTTTAAAGATCATCCAACAATGTTTGTATGGTATTCTTTCTGGACATTTAGGCCAAAGGAGTTTCTTAAAATATTGCATTATACGAGAACTCTTTGGCACATCTTTTATTAGCCTTGCTATCGCATTGAATGCAGACTGAGGTTTATTGAATTGCTGATTTTGGATAGATCAATGTTTTAAAACGAAAATATTTACATTTAAAGATATTTGCTGTCTTAAATGAAAGAAGTTATTGCCGACTGTTTTATTGATTTGCGATTTCAATGAAAGATTAGTCTCTAGATGGACGCCGGGAAGTTTTATTGAATATGATGAAAAACATATATTAAATTGATTTTACCTAATCCAAAGAGACCCATGAGTAACTCAACTATTCCCGCTAAGAAGGTCAGAAGTATGACATGTTCTACTCCGAAACCTTTGCTGGCTACCGTCTGGTAGGTCATGAGGGAAGTGATGGCAGCTGGGCCGATGGCCACCTGCTTGCAGCTGCCTAAGAAGATGTAGATGAAGGGGCCCAAGAAGGAGCCATAGAGACCATACTAAAAGATAATGATTTCTTATGTCACACAATTAAAACATTCATTAAGCATTGATTTCAATGTAGAAAATTAATGCCTACTTATTTATTATAGCAATTTAATGGGAGTCCGAATTTTTAACTAATTGATTTGCGAGCATTTACCACTCATTGTACGGCAGGCTTCATTTGCAGTATAAATAAAATTATCTCGAACTGCGGCTGGCTACGTTTGCAGCTCAGATAGATATTCCTAGTCCATAATATTATTACGCACAATTTAGAAAAGATGGAACTAATGAAAAAAACCTTTAAAATATACATTCAGGTGATGATAGTGTGATTGTCACACTGTCTTTGGTCTGGTGTAGAATTCACATGACAATAAAATGGCGATAGATTAGCCACCTGTCATGAGAATCATTTGTATACAGTAATTGGGTTCAAACAAGCTGTTTGAACCCAACTACCTTTACAATTTGTTTTGGTGATTATAAACGTTTTTACAACTAAAATGATTTATAAGATACATTCAAATATAAGCTGCAAATTTAGTTTGCCATTTTTGGACTGCAAATGTAGCCTGCCGCTCATAAGAGTAGAATTGCTTATAAAAACTATAATATGTTTGGATTTACCTCAGGAGGAACCCCAACAATGTTGGCGTAAGCCAACGACTGGGGAACAATTGTGAGTCCGACTGTAATTCCAGCTATCAAGTCACCGATAGCATTTTCTAAAGTATACCTGAAAAATATAAATTACAATAAAGGATAAATGCCATAGAAATGAAATCACTGAGAAGAATGCGTGGGAAAACAGTGTATGATAGAATACCGAATGACAAAATAAGGAAGAAATGTAAGGCAGATAATTGGATCATAAATAAAATTAAAAAAGGATTTCTTAGATGGCTTGGACATATGGAACGAATGGATGAGAGAAGAATTGTTAAAAAGTTCAATACAAGTAGTGTGAATGTAAAAATAAGTTAAGGACAGCCATAGAAAACATGGCCTGACCAAATTAATCATATACTAAAATAAATCTGAAAGATCAATGAGTATGTATGTTATGATGAATGAATATAGAGGAAGCTTGAGAAGTATGTCAGGATAGAGAAGTGTGGGGGTCCATTATCTCTTACCACCGCTCTGGCGAAACAGCATAGTGGTTTGTTAGTTAGATTTTTTGGATAAATAAATGAAATAAAGCGATTAAAATGATCCACCTTAAATAAATAACAAATTCTACATTATGTATACTAAAATAAGACATTTACTTACCGAGGTAGCCACGAAAGTATGGGAAGTCTTTTATAAATATTTTTTCTTGAAAAACTCTTGTCAATCTTTTGTTTTGTCCAAGGAACAACTGAGTTCAGGGAATCTCTCCATGTTTCTGGTGTTCTATCGGCCGGATTGGACGGTGGATCCATTGAAATTTGTTTTAAGGATGTGTAGGATGCCTGTATGAATTATTTTTTCTAATAATACATTGTTTTTCGTTATTTTTGAAAATGATAAAAATGAAAATCTAATGAAGTCGATTCAATGTCAAATCGAGAACTAACTCATGATTATGTTATTCTCGTTACACTACATTAGCACGAAATTTAGACTAAATAAATATGTATACATAATGAATTAATATGCCACTGATTACGACATAACCACAACGGCGCAGAGCGCACAAATACGAGGGAACACTCATGTTTTGTTATGGCATTTGACATTGATTACGTTGACGTAGATATTCGCGGGAAAGTCAATGTCGCCTCGAAACGAAAATGTCAGTTAAGCTTTAACTCTGATTATAGAGATGGCGTTAATTCTGCGAAAGTACTAATAGGCGGCAGATTAAACAAATTAATATAAGAAAAAATAATTATTAGAATGCTTAATATAAATAAATAAGAGTTCGCACAGATTACCATAAATTCAACTTTTTAAGTTTTTGTAGAACGTAAATAAATCAAAACACTGTTTAAATCTTATTGAAAGATCCATTTTAAATTATTATAAAATTTAATTATCTAAATTAACAAAGTTATCAACTTTTCGCGTGATTTTAATTTAAGATATGTTTTGATCTGTAGTGGATTAATAGCTTGCAGAGGTTTTTAAATGCCTCATATATAGATTTTTGTGTTTAATGAACTCTTCAAACAACGAAATATCAATTCTTGTATCTACAATACATTGTTGGTTTATGTATCTTCTTGAAATATGTGCGCAGCAATAAATATTTACTTTGTGTTTAGATTTTTATTACTAGTGGCTATAAAATCAAGATACTTAATATATTGCAATATGTCTGTACAGGGTGAATATAAGTAAAGAAGAAAAAAAGATCTCTGATTCTTCTATTTCCCGTTTCAATCCAAGGGGTGGATTTGGAGGAAAGTGAAACATTTTTTCTGATTCTTGGGATACCACTTGGGCCTTTAATGTGGTAGTTTCTCGTTGCTTTCCACATTCTTTGATTATATATTATTATAATAACATGAAATATTATTTTTATTTAGCATATTTCTGCACTAAATTACAGTAGAAAATCTTAAATTAACAATTTATAAATGATTTTACTGAAATCCTTTGATGGAAGTTAATTTTAAACAATAATTAAATAAAACGAAGTTTTTTATTTTAAAACTACTTTCCATTTTTCGTCTTTATTTCGACAGCGACCGGTTTCGGGCAAAAAGTGGAAACAGTTATTTGAAAAAAAAAGTTTTATTTAATTATTATCTAACAATTTGTTGTATAATTTTAATAGTATGTTTCCCCATTTCTAAGGCATTATCAAATATCGGAACATGTCATTCCCATAAAATAAAATGAAACTTCTAGAAAACAGATATTTTCATTTGCATTAATAGTTGCATTTTACATAATTGTTCAAGAAACAGTATATTATAAAATGTTGGTGCACTATCGTTAGGGGTGTATTATGCTTATATGTGATGAGGCTGAATAATTTTTGCTACTGAACTTATTTGAAAACTTGTCTTTTGGTCTGGTGGTAGCTACAGTTATTTTTACCGTAACCTTTACGATTAATTTAGGAAGTTTAATGCTTCGTTTGGCCATTTTTAAAGGACAGTATGAAAATAGTAATCATAACAGTAAATCTCCTGCCTTCGAAACGATGTTTTTTAATTTATAAAATAGAGGAATTTATGAGTGAAGAAGTCACAACAATATTTCTGATGCCGCTCATACCTCTGTAATATTCATATAAAGGCCCTGATCTGTTGTATGAACCGAAGTAAGATATAAATACATTCTTTTTTTATCATATTTGACTATATATGATTACCAGTTTGATTCAGATAAGATAAATCAATATTTTTATAGCGACGTGTAGTGTAATTGTATGCTATCAAAAGATTATAGGAGAGGATTACAAGCAATTTTTTTTTCTTCTTTGTTTCATTATTAGTACTACCTTCCATTAGTACCTACAGTGTAAATCTTTTTTTCTTTTATTCAAGAGATTTTCTCATATAATATTATAATTTGTTTGTGTGTATAATAGAGCAGTTTGAATTAAAGCAGTTTTAAGATTTATAAGATTATTATTATAAAATAAAATGCTCAGACGGGTTGCTGTTCAGCTGCCTGATGATTCCACCCCAAAAATATTGGGTGAGCTTCAAGCCATAAGACTGAACTGGGTATTATGTCTTCCATCAAGTCGGACGTACTGGCCATCAGGGACAAAATGACATCTCTAAATCAGCCCCTCGCATACGTCGACGGTCGGATGGAGGACTTTGAGAAGCGAATGGCAGTTCTTGATGATAAGCTTAAGAAGGTGGATTTCATTGAAGAATCCGTGACGGCACTGAGCTGCAAAGTGGAAGAACTGGAACGGAGGGTAAATGATGGTGATCAGAAGCGCAATGCCGTTGCAGTGGCTGCCCTCTCGGCGCCTTAGTTAATCCCGAACACCAGTAATAAATAAAGGAGCTACAGAACAGACGTGTCTTTAATTTAACCCCCATTACAGCGCTTCCCACCCATACACATAGTATACCTTACATACCTCACCGGCCTTCTTGAGCGTGCAAAAGAGTGTCTTCTCAACCTAGTTATTAAAAACCTCCAAGCAGCTCGATATCAGTCTCGAGGTATAGGACATTGCCCTAGTTACGAGGGTCACCCCTAAGTCACCTGTACCAGACAATACAATAATAGACTTCGGGTCCGTGACATGTGAAGATAAGTATAGATTTGGAGCATATATATTATACAACTTCCAAAAATTTGTCATGCATGATCATAAACAAAGGTGGAATGGGGAATGTTGTAATTACATAAAGCGTGCGCTTAACCCAACCAATGACAGGTCATAAGTCCTGTAAACACCTTGATCATCCATATTCAGTTTCCAGTTTGCATCTTCGTCTCTATTGAGATACAATTAAATTTCATGAATTAATCACCCACCATGGGTGAAAAGCCAGGATTCGTGTACAAGTATAAGTATACATTCACAAAAAAAGACAAGCCTGTTTATTTGAAGTCATATTTTATTTTCATATAAAAATACAATCTAACTTAGGAATAGTTTTGTGTCGGATGACATTATTTTGGTCTAAATATTACAAAAATAGTAACCTTTACCTCCTGTCAGTGAAAGGATCCAACGGAACATTGCAACTCACGAGTTTAAGTATTCTGTGTGACGTGACAAACACAAATAATAATAAACTATAAGTAAGTACTAGGCACTACAGTAATGGCTACAAATCACAGAAGTATTTGCCTAAATAAAAATTCTAAAACAAGCAACAAATACTTTATATAAATTTCTTTTGTCCTTCTACATAAACTAACTTAAAATTACAATACCTATGTGTTAGTTTAGCTTAATCAAATAAAATTGAAAACCACGATCTTATAATGACATATTTATATGTTTATGGCTGTCTATTTTCTATATGTGTGTAAGTTAGGTTAGGTTGGAACATGTTGAATATTAAACGTATCCACTTGTATTAATAAATATTAAACCTAATAAACGAACATTTATATAACAAATGGTCTATGTAATACTGCTAAATAAATCAAATTAATGATATCACTTACGATTCTATAAATTTTATAGAATATCAAGAGCAAATCATACTCTAGAGGCAAGTGGTTTAGTGCCAATCTATCAGCAAGCTTAGAATAACTTAAACAATTTTATAATAGAGGGCACCAGTGTATTTAAAGCATAGTATATTTATTTATGTTTTTCATTAAACGATATTTGAATTTGGAATCACGTTTGTGTACTTAAAAAAGAATTTAACTCACACAATTTTTTCTACTCAAATACACACAATTAATATTAGTACATGTGCATAATAATTTTTTTTATATACATAATATCAAATGGTTTACTTTGGATTGATTATTAATAAAAAATATGCAATTAAAAATAATAATTAGTAACTAATGCGCTCATAACAAGTAATAAATACAATTAGAATAATCATTTTATCATCTACATTGGACACTATCATAGATATTGTATAGTTTAGAAAATTAAATTTTTAGACAATTAGAATTTGTCAAGGTGTAAAAGCAGACAGCTTGTCACAATCAGATTCGTTAATAATGGCTTGAAAACAACTACAATTGGAGTGTTTGTATAATAAATAAAAATACTGGAATACTTAGTCCCAGAAATAATTTATTTTATGATATCGAATAGTAATTTAAACAATCTGAAACGTATGGCACAACATGTTTTAAAAAACATAACTATTTTAATATCAAACATCACCGCTTTTAAAGCTAAGCTGATAAAGGTGATTGTATAAAAAGTGCAGATTAATTACGAACTTTCATTGTTTGAAAAGCAAACTATATAAATCAAATTTTGTTAAAATTAACGTATAATATAATGAATTGGAAAAAATTTGATTTAAAAAATAATTACATATTACTGTACTTTAATCAAATATACTCTTTTGTTATTTTCACCGAAACGAACAAAAGTAGTATTGAAAATATGCATTTCAAGCCATTGATTTAAATTCAGATGTGTTAAAATAAAATAACAATTTAAACAATGTCAATATCCTTGGGTTTGTAGCAAGAGCTTTCCTTCATGAGGCGATCTATTTCTTCGAAATCATAGAAAACAATGAACTCTATGGGGCTGAGGCCCTCGAAGGTGCTGCAGACGCTGGACTTGAGGTTGTAGAAGAAGAGCGGCTGGCCCCGCGCCTTGAAGTCGGCGGTGATGGTCTGCACGACGCGCGCGGCCGAGTAGTCGGCGCCGTAGATGTGCGTGCAGTCGATGACCACGGGCAGGGACTGGCGCATGGAGAACTTGGTCACCAGCCGGCGCACATAGTCCACGGACGGGAAGATGAGGCAGCGGTCAGGTGTCAGCATTAGGTACTGCTCACCTGCACGACTCTGTGGAATAAAACAATTCAACAAGTTATTTATTGGTCAACAACACCCGTGTTCTGCCAGTGT
The DNA here is from genome assembly GCA_022606425.2 of Lepidostoma basale. NCBI lineage: Eukaryota > Metazoa > Arthropoda > Insecta > Trichoptera > Lepidostomatidae > Lepidostoma > Lepidostoma basale. The sequence continues at coordinate 880,836 of JAHDVF020000272.1, read as the reverse complement.
TCATGTATGGTATTGAGACAGTAACAATGTCTCAAAAAAGTACCAACAAGCTGAGAGTCTCACAGAGAGTAATGGAGAGCCATGTTGGGTATTAGCTTGCGGGACAGAGTCAGAAATGAGGACATATGAGCCAGGACAAAAGTTTCCGACGTCATCAAGTCGGTCGCATCCCTTAAGTGGCGTTGGGCGGGACACGTCACTCATGACCCAGATAAAAAGTGGACAATTGTGCTGGTTCCCGAAAACAGCAACGCGTAGAGTTCGGCACCCACAGTTGCATTGGCGCAACGATATCCGGAACAGTGAGGGAAGTGCTTGGATGTGGATCACTTAGGATAGAAGGGAGTGGAAAATACGAGAGGAGGCCTACGTCCAGGAGTGGACGGCCACAACAGGCTGAAGAAGAAGAAGAGGGCCTTAAAGTTTTATGGGAGTGACATGTTTTGCCTTCTAGAAACTGATGATTTCAATAACCGTTTTATTATACATAGTGTATAAGATTTTTTCTAAGGATTGTTATATGAACTGCTCTTTATTAATTCATTAATTTAAATTAGTTTAACACATTTTTTCCCGTTAAAAGCATCTATTCAAATTGATTTGAATTGATTTATTGGAAGTAGTGATTTTACTTGATATTTTAAGACAATCCTTGTATTAACCGCCCTATCTTCAGGTAATTTTCTGAGAAACGTACAAAAAAGCAGGTTTTTTATTAATGAAATTTAATTATATATTAATTTTATTTTTTTAAATTACGAAACGTCAAATACTCGGCTGCACACTTCACCTGCCCCTTGTAAAACTATCATATTTATGAAGACTTGTACTCGAGTGTTGTTGGCACACGCTCGTATCCCTAACAGTTGTACATTTTAGGTACATTACTTTTTCTCAAGCGCGTACGTGATACGGGATAGCACAGAATGGTACAGTCAAAGTGAACGTATTACGTACGTTCAAATAGGTAGGGTGGTTAATTAATTAATTAAAATTAATTTAGCGGACTTTTCCCCATTAACAGCATCTATACAAATTGATTTGAACAGATTTATTGGAAGTAGTGATTTTACTCGGGGGAGTAAGGGGGGTCCTATTGACTCTTCGAGCGGTGCATGGCCATCACCGTGGTGATGGGCATGCTACGCTGGAGGATTGATCTGATCCCAAGTACCTATCCACACCTCCTCGACTTTGGTCTCCCCTGGAAACTATGCGAAATGTTAGAGATCGAGTGTGAATAGCCTCGGTGGATAATATTGATGCATAGGCTAACGTGGAAGGACACCTCGCCAACCCGCCTGGCAAGCGTGGCGTTGTAATGCCAACCACCCCCCGTATGACATGTCATACATGGAGAAGTATGGGGGGAGGCCTATGTCCAGCAGTGGACGACAACGGCTGTTAAAGAAGTGATTTTACTTGATATTTTAAGACAATCCTTGAATGAAAAGAAAACGTGAATTTGAATAATGTTTGAGGGATCTATTATAGTTTTTGATTCCATTCCAGCCATTGGATATTACAGTGAGGGTTAACTTACAGTGAGGGTCTCCACGCCAATCTTGGGCCGTGCCGCATGGTATAAGATGAAGACCACATTCACTCCAATTCCCAACAGGATGCCGATCTCCAGGGGCAGCACCAGGCAGAAGATAAATGTCCCGATTCCAGGGATCAAGTCAGATTCTATCAAAAATTAAATAAAATAAATATTCCGTACCAAGATTTTTAAACAATAGCCAGGGATAGAGATGACTACTCTCTAGTAATAGTCAACATTGAGGGGACCTGACATGACACTGCAAGAAGAATAAGAAGAAGGAAAAATATAATTATTACGAAAAGGTTTCATTATAGAATTTAAAAAAAAAATACCAAAAATATAAACTAAATGTTAACTCAGGTAAAGATAAAAAAATCCAATACTTTTGGCATTCTGTTATGTACATTAAAGGCAGAAACATACTATTAACACACCACGCCACCCGATGCCACGTGAAGCGTGTTGAGTCGAATCAAATTGTATTGTTTTCTATGAACAGAATCACACTACGAACACCCGACACGACGCCATGCGCGCACACGCCACCCGATCCAGACGAGCTAGATCGACGTGTTGCCGGTGGTGGGAGTAAACACGCCACGTCGCGTGTTAATAGTATGTTTCTGCCTTTAATATTCTTTTCAATGTTAAAACATAAAAATTCTGTGTCAAAAAAACTTGTATCTCAAAAATCTTAATTCAAATCGGATAGAGCTATAAGTGCGTAAATTTTCACGGTTGATAGAAGTATATTTTCCGGCATTTTGGGTATATATCGGTTTCTTTTTTGATATCCTCTTCAACCGATGTTTCAGAGATCTTTTCAGTCCTCATCTTCAGGGCAGAAGATAGATAGATTACACAGAAAATGGAGACTGCAACGATCTTCAAAACATCTGTGGAAGAGGATATTGAGACAAATATACCAAAGATCACAGAGAACTGAAAGAGATAATTCTGGAAAGATTTTGGATAATAAAATGCAATGATAATGACTTACTCTTGGATCTCCACATAGGCTTTACGACGTGCACTTCCACCATGAAGATGACGGCAGCGATAATGACAGCTGCAAGGGATGACTTGGGGATGTAGGCGAAGTATGGGGTGAAGAACAGCAGTGACAGCAGTACAAGGATTCCTGAAAAATGCGAAAATATTATTATTAAAAATGTCATCACAATATGTATCTTGTAACTTAAGACAGACCTAGCCTGACTTTGTCAATTTGAATAAAAAATTAGAAGTGGTACAGGTATAACAGAAGAATAAGATATAAAAACTATATTTGGATTTAAGGTTGGGTTGATATGTAATGAAATTATGTATTTAAACCAATGGGTTAAGTTAGGTAAATAGTGGATAACTAATTCTAACAATATTAAAAACCATAAAAGTTTAACAACATGCAAAACCGAAATATGAATTCTATTTGATCTTTCATTTTTGTGGTTATTAGTGGCTAAAGTGTTCTGGTTTTTAAATTCTCTTTAAATTAAATTCGTTAGTAATATTATTAAAATATTTTAGTCGTATGTGAAACGAAAGAAGTAAATAAATGATGGGCATTACAAACTAACCTGTGTAGAGTCCGCCGAGAGGAGTTTTGACCCCCGAAGAATGGTTAACGGCCGCGCGGGCAACAGATCCAGTGGAAGGGAAAGCCTGGACGAAGGAGCTTCCGATGTTGCTCACTCCCAAGGCTAGGAGCTCCTGAGTGGCATCTACAGTCTTTCCGTTTGCTAAAATAAGAATAAAGCATTAATGATTCATAGAAATATAACAACAACAACAAAAACCATCACGCCGTTTCGCCGCAGGGGTAGGCAGAGAGAATGGACCGCCACACTACTCTACCTAGAACTGAACAGCTATTTTCGCTTTCATTGACAAATTCTTGTTTCCAATAACTATTTTAAAGCTCCATTCACTTTGTTACCCGCACCAACCCTTCTTTCAACATCACTGTCCGTTCAGCCATCAGCTGTGAACATGCTACCTAAATACACAAATTCCCTCACCTGTTCCAAGTTCTCTTCATTCACATTTATATTACAAACTGTCATTTGCTCTTCCCTTTCAAAAACTAACACCTTTGACTTTCCGACATTCATCATTAAATCGTTCGACTTGCATACCTCATACATTCTCGACACCAAGACTTGTAATTCGTTCGCACTATCCGCAACGAGAACGGCATCGTCCGTGTAAAGGAGACAGTTTGCAGACAGATCACTCATCTTAGCACCAGCATTTATACCTTTAAGTTCTTTCATACACTTGTCCATATACAGATTGAACAACCATGGTGACATCCATCGAAATATAAAATAAAATAAATTTTAAACTATCAAAAGTATCGAAAGTTAATATTATCAGAGTAGGTTTATCATGTCAGGTATGCTCACCGAAAGCTTTGCAGATGGCGATGCTCTCCAACAGGCCAATAAGTGGAACCACTATGAGCCCAGAGCCGAGATCAGCGCACATGTCGATGAATCCCAATGTGGTATTGTCCTGGCTGAAGCTGAACGGTGGCGGCTTGAACTCTGGCAATCCGGGGGGAATGTAGCCTGTAAAACAATACATGTATTATGATATATTCATCATTAAGCACAGTTCAAGTAGAACCAAGGTTCTGTAAATAATCTAAAATCAACGAACCGATTAGTTTCATGGGGGGCTCGCTATCATCCAAGGTGAAAGAGTATCCAATGAGTCCGCAGACAATCACCACAATGGCATTTCGCAGGGCTCCAAAGACCCACAGAGTCTTGTTGATCACACGGTGCTTGGTGCTTTTTAATTCATCTTCTGCCGGACCAATTTTCACATTTCCAATAACCTATAATAATATAAACGTAATATATTAGTTATATACAAGATAAATAAATGAAATATAGATATAATATCGAAATATTTATAGATATTGCGCACCCTGATGAGCAGTAAGACGACAATGCAGCTGATACCAAGCACCACGTCCCAGGGGTGCGAGTTGTGTATCTCCGAGAAGATAGACACCCACTGCTGTAGGAAGGTGGTACCCTTCACCGAAATGGCTAGGATGTCCTTCATCTGGGATGTGAGGATGATTAGAGCCACAGCCGAGGTGAAACCGGATGAAACTGGACCCGAGACAAAGTCTATTAGAAAACCTGTAACAAAAGGAAAGCAATTAGATACCAATTTCATAGCTTATTTATAAATTATGTAACAGTAAAAACTTTACGGTTGGATGAAATATCAAACTTGAATATAAAAACCTAATAAAAAATCTGGGATTGCCTTGATAGTATAGGTAGCAATGCAAAATATTTAACTCTGTTTACTATTTTTTTAAACGACTTTAAGGAGCACATTTAAATTAAAATTTCTAATTATTAGTATGCGCCAATAGTAAACGTAGGTCACGTTTTAATATTACGCATAATTTTTTAAAATTATTAGTATATTAGCCAAAGATTCAAATGGTAAAGACGTAATATAATTCATTGTGATAGATTAACTTGAGGTTCCTAAACAAAGATATAAACAATATAAATAACAGTTTTTTTTAATACAACAGGTTTTTTTGCACCTAGAAAGACATACAGCTCATTTGAAATATATCCACATTGACTGACACCCCATTTAAGTGCATAATATCTCTTGTTAGGGTGTATTGCACCAAGATATTTGTTATGTAATGCAGTGTGCATAGTACTCGTAGATACTAGTAGTCTTCTAGCTCGAGAATGTCTCTCGGGTACATCCAAGTCATAGCGCTCCAAGAGGTATGGGTTATCAATGGGGTTGTATCGGACGTACGGCGGTGGCTAGTTTTAATTATTTCTTTTTTATTCCATATTTTATTTATAATATTTTTCCTTAGTTTTATTCCACATTTGTTTGTTTATGCGGCGTTGGAATCGTGAGCTAACCGAATTAGGTAACGCGCGGAGAGAGGGGACTGCTACGAAGGTCTGCTGTATAGGACGCCGAAGCCAGCAAGCTGTGTGCGAGCGAGAGAGGGCACACAGGGGTCTGCGGCGTTCATTTCGGGCAGTCCCATAATTTTCTCCGTACCTCTTTAGCTCCCGGTTTTAACGTCGTTACTTTGTGTATTTAGAATGTAAGTCTTTTAATTTGTGTTTATCTTATGTAACTTTTTCTACTTAATAAACAAGGTGGTCGGGACGGAGTGAAGTGTGAACGGTCGAAGCGTGGGGTGGCAAAAGGAGTGGGAGGCCTCGCGGCCGGCCGGTAGCTTAGCGAAAGTGCCGCCAGGTGGCACTGCTACCGGGACCGCCGCCGGCAAATCATATAAATAGGTGCGCCCAGGGCAGAGCAAATCAGTGCATGCCTAGCGCCTGCCAAGAGCACATCTACAATAGCCTTTATAAAGGCTGAGCTATCGCACACCCCACTTCGCATCACGCTTCACTCTCTACCGATCGCCGACTAAATATAACTTGTTTATTATTTTTTCGCCCGCTTTCGGTACGAGAGTCAAGTATCATCACGCCCCTTTTCCCGTGGACTACATCGGAGACGAGCAACAGTCAGCGCAAAATAAATAATTACAGGGACGTCTAGTACGTCCCGTACAGAGGTTATGGAGTATTTAAAATTCTAAGATTATCAATCTTGATTTGCGATTGCGATACTCTATGTTAATCTGTAGATCATTGTGGTACATAAGCCTCGGAGACACCCCACTTATCCACATGTAGTGATTTCTCAGATTTTTTCTGGCTTTGTACTAATACCTCTACATACGAGGCATATCCAGAAAGTAAGTGTACGGCTCTCATGACCGGATAGATTTTATTTTCGACATGTTGGCTACACTTCCATGTAACCTGACCCTTCCCCTTCACAACGAGACCGGTTAGAGGTCAGTACGTTGAGAAGTGTCGACGCGACAACACGTTTCGTGAAAAATGTCAATTCAATCTCCCGCCAAGTGCGAAATACGCGGGCGTCATCCGTTATCTCGTTTGGAAGGGAAAACCTCCGGTTGAGGTTTATAATGAGGTGAAAACTGCACTCAGAACAAGAGGAAAGGCATGCTGACAAAGGGAGTCTGCCTGCTGAACGACAATGCCAGACCACACACGGCCAACGCCACAAAGGAACTGCTCGCCTCATTTAAATGGGATATCCTGAACCATCCCGCGCATTCCCCTGACCTAGCACCTTCAGATTACTATCTCTTTACCTCCCTGAAGCTGCACACGGGTGGAAAAAGGTTTTCAACCGACGAAAAGGTAAAGGAGGAGGTGGAGAAGTGGACGAAGGGGTTGGCGGGAAACTACTTTGAGGAAGGCATCAAAAAGTTGATACCCCGCTTCACCACCTGCATTGAGAGGAATGGCGACTATGTCAAAAATAGCTTACGTATGTACTACGGTAACCACGTAATTTTTTTGTTTAAATAAAAAAAAATTGCAACCTACAAAAATTCTGTACACATACTTTCTGGATATGCCTCGTACTTGTGTTAGTAAGAAGATCATACACCACTCATGTATTTTAATTTTCATCTAATTATGTCGTTGCCATCCGCCATCCGTATGCCATCCGCTTTGGGATTTCAGTACTGTTCAAGTTATAATAATGCTAAATTAATAAAATATATTACTATAACGGAATAATATGGAAAAACAAGTATATGAGAACTGACAGTAAGGTCAAAATATATAAAACCTGCGTAAGGCCTATACTGACATATAGCATTGAGACCAGAGCGGATACCACAAGAACGAAGGCTAAAGTATGGGTGGCAGAGATGAGGACGCTGAGGATGATAGCAGGAGAGACTATTCGCGATAGGGTGAGGAACACGGCCATCCGCGAGATTTGCAAGGTGGAGGATGTCGTGAGATGGGGCAGACAACGCAGAAGATACTGGAATGCGCACGTGCAGAGGATGGACCCGACCAGAATCCCAGATGGCGCATCAGATTCCTGCCGGTTGCCGTCCCCCCGGAAGACCGCCGAAGAGATGGAGAGATAGCTGGGAGTCAACCTCCCACGAGAGGCCAGTCTGATTTCAGGAACAGACCAAAGCTCTATAAGGAGAAGAAGAAGACTATAACGGATAAAAGAGCAAGAAGCGATTTCTACAAATCACCGCCAATGGATATTGATTGGTGGTGACAAGTTCAATTAGGCGCCATCGCAGATAGAGCAGAGTGCGTGGATTGCTAACGGCGTCGCTAATGGGGCACATCACGCCGGCCAAAGGTTGAACGGCTTGCCTTGTGACTAATATATTATTATTATCGGCCTTAACATTTATTCAAGGCCCGAGGAATCCAAATAATCAAGACATTTTAGATTGTGTTTGTTACACATCACACCACCAATTAGAGGCAAAAGTCAATGCATTTGATATTTTATTGCCTATATTGGAGGTACATGGAATGTGGTTACATAAAATAACACTTGAAATACCTCGTATCGATAACATGTAAACAATAATGCCCGAGTTCTTTGGTGCATTTAATAATTATAATGTTAGATAAGTTTTGTATGCGTGGAATGCACATTGAAATGAAGAATATTTACTTCTGCAATCTACGCTCTTGGCAAATAATTAGATGAATATAGAATTGACACGAAAGGTGAAATTTATGATATATGTAGAACACAACGTCGTGTTTTTTTTTCTTGACTCAATAAGTATTAAGAGATCCTGGCAAGTATGGTTAGCTATTTAATAACTCTCGCGCTTTATCTACATAAGTCTTTCTCAAAGTGGGCGATAACGCCCCCTTGTGGGCGCTGGTGGCCTAGAAGGGGATGGTAAGGGGCCCAGAAAAAAATGGGGGTGTTGGAAGTGGTGACTAACGCGGCGACTTGCGGCTGTTTTTGAGTAAATTCAAACCTGATATCAAAAAACTTGATAAAAATCATCAGATTCACCCTTCACATTAGGTTAGTTTTAATATTAAAATTGATTGTGTTTGTTTTAATTTGAATAAAAGATACTCTTACTATTATAAAGTTGCGTTTTAATTGCTCCCACTGGTAAAAAAGTCTCGTTTAGAATTAAAGTAATGAATGTCATTGTCTTGGCGATGAGGTTCGCAACCCATCACACCGCGTTTCCCGCGGGGCGAAAAGAGAAGGATGGAGTGCCGCATCAGTAAAAGTGTGACAGTCCATTCTTTCTGCCTACCCTTTCGGGGAGACGGCGTGATGGTTAGTTAGTCAGTTAGTTATGTCATTGTGGTTTTTAAGATGTGGTAAAGTAAAAAAAAATTGGGGGGTGCTGAAAAATAATTGATTTTCAAAGTGGTCGATAGACGAAATAAGTTTGAGAACCACTGATCTACATTCACACATCATGACACGCACGCTCGTTGATTGTTCCTACTTTGAATATGGCCATCTTTGATTCATTTGGTCATGCCATGTTTTCCTTGGCCTTCCTCAACTACTTTTTCCATTCACACTAAATGATAATATCTTTTAAACCATTCTTCCCTCATCCATTCGTTCCATGTGTCGAAACCATCTTAGTGACCTTTTCATAATTTTATTTAGGGTGCACTCATCCCGCCTAACATTTCTTTTTAACTTCTTCATTAGGTATTCTATCATACATTGTATTTCTGCACATATAGTGATCTCATTTCTACAGCATTTGAAGACTACAGGGGAAAAACAAGGAATGTCAGTTAAAATTCAAAATAAATGTAATAATGCCATCTAGCGGCATTTGTACGTATCTATCCACAGTAAAATTTTCATATTCAAAAATCATGTGTGTCATCGACTATGGCCAGATAATCGATTGCTAATTGCTAAGAAATATATAGACTTTGATTAGCTTTATTCTCAATTTATTCAAATTAACCTTCTACTGACATTCCATGTTTTTCCCCTGTAGTCTTCATTTATACTACTTTCATCCTTCTTCTGGCAATTCCAAGCTTCAGGCAGAGTGGAAAGATTGGCTTATTTACTTCGCTGGCCAGCGGGTCTCTGGTTCAAATCCTGCGTTGTATTTCAATAATATTGTATTTTCACTATTGCGGGACACACTAAAATAATATAGAGCAAGCGGAAAAACTACTGTCTAACCATCATCAAACCATCAGCGCGGCATTGTATCGAATCTGTGACAACTATAACAAGCATTTTGGAGACATTGATGTTTTTCATTTGAACGAGCGAAATTTTAAGAAAATGATCGGAGCAACATTTCAGCGTGTATTTTAACTCTTAAATATTATGAATACCTAATTTTTTCTTAGTTTAACTTCAATCTTGTTTCACACAATCATTTGTTAATTGTAAACTATTATTTTATATTGGTGGTAGCATGTAATTGGCCTTATTTTAATTATTCTAAATGTTTTTATTATTTATTATATATGTTATTGATATCGCTGTATGTTACCCTTAATTAATAAATAAATAAATAAATCATGCCATTTCCTCAGAAGTGTAGGCAGAGAGGATGGACAGTTTTGACAGACCTCTTAAGATTCCTCTACATTCATACATCATAACATGTACGCTCGTCGATTTTTCCAACTTCAAATGTAGCTGCTTTTTAATATTTAATTAATTTGGTCATACCATGATATCCTTGGTCTTCCACAGCTTCTATTTCCACTCGCACTGCTTATATACAACATTTTAACCATTCTTCTCTCGTCCATTCGTTCCATGATGATGAAATATCATCTATTTCTTGTTCTTTGTATCTCTTATCGGGGGTTGGAACAAGTTGTCTCAACAACTCTTGTTGGGGGCTTAGAACAAGAACGTAACATCAAACTATTCTCATTGGCAATTTGATGGGTATATTTCTGTTGCATAGCACCGGTTTCATTTTGAAGAAGCTATAAATGAGTGTAATTACATTACATACATAACTAACTAACTAACCATCACGCCGTCTCTCCGAAGGGGTAGGCAGAAAGAATGTACTGCCACACTTTTCTTTCCTGACATATTTCTCTCGCTATCTCAACATTCATAGATCGTGTCATGCACGCGCCTCGATTTCTCTGACTCCTCACATGGCAAACATTCAATATTTGATTTATTTGATCGTGCCACGTTTTCCTCGGTCTTCCTCTATTTCTGGTTCCATTTACATCGTTAACATATAATTTTTTACCATTCTTTCTTTCCATGTGTCCAAACCATCTTAATGATCCTTTCATTATTTTTTTCATAAAGCCATCATTCGCACGGCATTCACTTCTTATATTTTCATTCGACACTCTATCATACACAGAGTATCCACACATTCGTCTAAGAGATCTCATTTCTATTGCATTTATTCTACTTTCTTCCTCCTTTTGCCAGTTTCATGCTTCGCTTCCATACATAAGGGTCGGTAGAATAACACCATTGTGCACTGCCATTCTAGCTTTTTTGGATAGGTTTTTGTTTGCGATGACAACTTTAAGTGCACCATTCACTTTGTTGCCTGCCCCAACCCTTCTATCAATATCCCTCTCCACTCGCCCATCTCTTGTAAACATACTACCTAAATACACAAATATTCATTCACAATTCCCATTACATACATCTTGTATGGATTTAGTGGTTTCCTGGATTATTAAACAATAGCATGTAATATAAATCTCTTGTTTTTAAAGATTTATGATGCGTTTATCCGTTGATCACGCAGTTTACGATACAAACTACAGCACGAGGAAAAATAATGCAAATCAGAGATAACCATAATCTCGCCCAGTTCAAAAATAAAGATAAATTATAATTTATCACCCTAATTGCATTTATGTTAAAGAATCTATCCTGGTGGATTAGTATATCTGTTACAAAATCATTAAATTTGTTACACATTAGCACTAATTGACGAGTGAAAAGATAATGTTAATGATTTTGAAGTGCACACTCACGCAGTCTGGAAACTAGATATTCATTTTGTCTGTGCAATGGCATAATTTTTTTTAATAATTTTTTTTTATGTATACAACAGGTCGTTTGAACCCAATAACTGTATAAAATTATAATATTTTTAGCTATTATATTGATTCTCGTGACATGTGATAGGTAGCCAATCTATCGCCATTTTATTGTCACGTGATTTCTACACCAGACCAAAGACAGTGTGACAATCACACTGCCATCGCTGGGAATCGAACCCGGGACCTTCGGTATGTAAGTCAGAGCTCTTACCACTCTGCCACGAAGGTCGTCCTTTATTAAACTTATTTAAATTGTTTATTTTTTACATATACAAAAAAAAAAGTTTTTATATTCAAAATTATATATGATATATTTGTAAATTTGCATTAAAAATAACTTTTGATTCGTTACAAGGGAGAAAAATGTTTAATCTTAGTGAAGCAAGGACTGGCAAAAGAAGGATGAAAGTAGAATAAATTCTGTAGAAATGAGATCTCTTAGAAAAATGTGTGTTAAATCTGTACATGATAGAGTGTCAAATGCAAATATAAGAAGTGAAACGGTTAAGAGTATGAACAAAATAATGAAATGGTCATTAAGATGGTTTGGGCACATGTAAAAAAATAATAAAGATTGAATGATAAAAAAAAATATATAAAAAAGACATAAATGGAACAAGAAACAGAAGAAGACAGAGGAAAACATAGCACGATAAATATTAAATGTCGACAATGTGAGGAGTCGGAGAAATCGATGTGCGTGCATGACACGATGTATGAATGTTGAGGAAGGAGAGAAGTGTGTCAGGAAAAAACTGCGTACCCCTTCAGGGAGACGGAGTGATGGTTATTCAGTTAGTTATAAAAAATATATATATATTTATACAAGGAAACTTATCCACCATTTTAAATTTAAATTGTATTTTTTTTTACAAGGTATTGCGTGGAATGTATCCACCGTGGAAAAAGGGAGTTCAGTGTACCTCCAATATGTAAGTAATTGAAGCAGAAACAATGTCTGCTGTTAATTTCATAATAACTAAGTATTCCCATCATTTTCAGACAATAAACGGACTTAGCACCCACAGTTATCACATTTTAATTAACTGCAATTTAGTTATTAACTTATAGACTAGGCAGATTTACATGCTATAAATGCCTCCTAGTTAAGACTAATGATATCCATGATGGATTATGGATATCATTAGACTTCTTTATAAAATACTTCTAAATAAAATAATTTGCGTTATATTTAAGGTAAATTTTGGAATTTAATATTTTTGGAAACAAAAATTTATGAATCAATGCGAAAATAGACGTTCACACTGTAGTTCTGATTTCAACCCTGGTATGGAATTGAAGCATGTAACTGGCGCATCAGATTCCTGCCGGCTGCCATCCCCCCGGAAGACCGCCGAAGAGATGGAGAGATAGTTGGGAGTCAACCTCCCAAGAGAGGCCAGCCTGATTTCAGGAACAGACCAAAGAGAAGAAGATGAAGAAGAACTGGCAGAAGAAGGATGAGAGCATAATATGATAGAAATTCAAATGATATAGAGCGATATATGATAGAAATTCAAATGATAAAATAAGGAAGGAATGCAGAGTGGACGAAAGTATTATGAACAAAATTATGAAAGGATCATTGTCATGGTTTGGACATATGAAACACATGAATGTAGAAAGAATGGTTAAAAAAGTGTACATCAACCATGTGAATGGATTATGGAGTCGAGGAAGAGTAAGGAAAACACGGCATTACCAAATTAATTAAATTTTAAACATCGGCCATGTTAGAAGTCAGTAGAATCAACGTGCGTGTACGAATTTGGAGGAATCTAGTGAGGCGTGTCAGGATAGAGTAGTATAGAGGTCCATTCTCTCTGCTTACTCTTCTGGAGAAATTGCTTGATTTGTTATTGTTGTTATATTTTCAAGGAGTGGAATATATTCTGGCAATGGTCAAATATGAATTAGTTTTGGTGTACATTAGTTTGTGAACCGGCTGTAAACATTTCTGGGAACATTCCGAGTGGGATATAAACAATAATGGACAGTCTGCGCCCGTTGGGTGTCACATGCCTCCCGTCATGTGACCGGCCAGTTGACCGCCGGCTGACCCTGCGCACTCCGCTACTCGCTCGTGATTCTCAATGTGTTTCTAATGGAGATGTTGTTAATGCCAATTATTGCAATAAAACCAACCGTTCACAATAATATGTAGATGAGCGCTGACATCAGAAATCATACTGCATCCGATTTAAGTCACAATCGGAGAACGTGAAATTTATTACAAATTATGTACAATACACATATCGCATGCTTAATAGAATACTGGCTTAACTAAAAAAATCAAGTTTTGCTCAATCTGACATGAGTCGGTGTTTTAACAAAAACAGTCGAAAAACACGTATGAATGGATAGCGTTAACATTGTGAACGATTATCATACTACGAATGGATAGCGTTAACATTGTGAACGATATCGTACTACGAATGGATAGCGTTAACAATGTGAAAAATAGATGGGTAGCGTTAACACAAGCCTCTGTCTAATGTTAACTCAATTAACTCCTCAAACCTAAACCATAATCGGTCAGTTTACTATTAAGCGTGAGATATATTGGTATTCTGAATCGGTAAAATAAATTATGATTATTATTATTATGTTGAATAGCTCTTTACATCATTACAGCGCGAGCAAAATTGATGTAAAGGGTATAAAGCTATCATATTGATTCTCATAACACGCGATAGGTAGCTACTCTATCGCCATTTTATCGTCACGTGAATTCTACACGAAGACAGTATGGGAATTACAGTATTAGTGCCAGGAATCAAACCTGCGACCTTCGATGTGGCAGCCATAGCTATTGATACTCTGCCACGAATGTTTGAGTATTTGTAGGCTAGGTTTGTTTCACCTAGTGTTACCTATTCACAAGTGAATTGATTTATTAAGAATGATCCTCCTAGAGAATGAATGTGATATGCATGTTTATGTATGCACGCTAAATGCAAAAGGGAAGTATAGTCAGCCATAAACGTACCAATAAGTTTTTACCCAGGTAAGTACAGTTAAATGGTTAAATGAAACATTCTTACACTGCTTTTTACAGTATAAAATATAATAATTCAATTTCCTATGATTATTATAGAAGTGACTATTGCAAGTGAGATGGTGTTTCTATGTGTACTATTGGACACTTACCTAACCCTAGTATGCCCATGAGTAACTCCACAACTCCAACCATGAAAGTGAGGAGGATAGCGTGTTCGATGCCCAAGCCTTTGTTTCCGACGGTCTGGAAGGTCATGAGAGAGGCGATGGCCGTGGGGCCCATTGGCACTTCCTTGCAGCTGCCCAGCAGGATGTACACAAAGGCACCGAGGAAGGAGCCATAGAGACCATGCTGGAAAAATAAAACTCAATTATAACACAAAAATAGAGCACACGGCTTAATTATTGGGATAATATTTTTATCAATCCCAACGTTCCGAGTACGGTACAGGGCGGCCTTTGGCGACATGGGGGTCATCTATTGAGGATACTCTCGGGCTGACCTGAGACAGAGGATCCTGGATGTTTCATTTATTTATTTCAAATATATCCAAAGCATCACAGAATTTTTTTCCAATACACTAAAGATACAAGTTAGAGATACACAATAATGAGTAATACTTAATAAAATGAGCGAAAAACATAAGATGCATGACAAATTAATAAAATGAATATACCATACAATTATAATAAATATAGTACTTCCCTCAGATAAGCCAAACTATCACAAAATACGTCAAACTCTGAGGTGATACGATTAAGCAAAGATAACTATCACAAAATACGTCAAGCAAAGATATTGCTCTACCTACAGGCATAACCATTGGGAGGTTGGTTCTGCATCGTGGGAGATAAAACAATCTATGGCCCCTTTGTCGAAGATAATTATCAAGGACGAACAGACCTATATCTCTCAGGATTTCTGAGTTGCGTATACAACCGCCTATCAGTGGAAAGAAATGAACACCTAAGGAGGGCCGACCCTACTTAAAATGGGAAATGGCAAATAGAAAGAAGAAGAATATTTTTATTACATATTTCGAATCTAAGATTGTCAGATTTGGATCCCAGTTTAGACAATATATGATAACAGAGCTTGTTTTAAATAAGAAATAATAATAAAAAATACATAAATGAAATCTAGTAGACAGAAGAGAAACGAGACGGATGAAAAGAATGCTTCAATAACTGAAGAGGTTTTATCAGAAAGACGTACTGTACACCTTAATAGAAATGAGATTCCTTAGAAATGGGATGATAGAGTTGAAGTATGTATAATATATATACTTTAGATAGTTAAAGACAGATTCTCCTTTCAATTATAATGTATGCACACATTAGTATGCAGGTAGCAGCTGGGGCAGACATTAGGTCTACATTCCCTCACCCGCGATGCCATAATATAATATTCTAGTAAATTGGAATCACATGACCGTGATATTTTCACAGATCTTCATAATGGTAATATTCCACAATACCCATATATTTGCATACAATGTATATAGATATTATATTATTAAGAAAACGGCTCTTATTTATTATGAATGTGCATTGCAATATGCAAATTTTTTATGAAGTGATTTGTTGAGGGGAAATTTGTAAATAAATCTTCATCTTCATTTATTTTGTTTTAACACCAGGCCGTTTTATTTTTTTAAACTATGTACAGTAGATGCTCTCTTAACCGGCCATGACGGGACTGACCCAGGGCCGGATAACGAAAAAGCCGGTTAAAGAGAAGGTAGTGAAAAACACATTTAAAAACACTAAGAAAGTTTATTCTGACTGAATAGAATAACTTTTATTCTGTATTAGAAACTCACACATTAAGAATTAATATTTCACAAACTGTAAAAAATATGTACAGGAAAAAGCCACATTCCAAATTCTTTTAAAAACTAGGCTGAATGGATTAAAAAATTCTGTTATTTTCTGCTGCTTCTTGTGTTGAATCGACTTTTTAAAAGCGTAGTCACGCCATTTCTTTATAGTACTGCTGTAGATGTAATGTTCATAAAGAAAGCCTAGACTTCCTAGAAGAGGCCGGTTAAAGCGGCGCCGGTTAAGAGAGCGTCTACTGTACCACTAAAGGTTTGCTCCAAATGAAGCTTCATTAGGGTAACATCTCCGCTTGGAGCGAAACTGGTTGGTAATTTATAAAACAAAACAAAGTGTGTTTAAGTGTTTCATTTATTTCTAAAAATGTCACACCACAAATTAAGTGGTACATATAAAATTATGAAACATTTAAGTGGGTTGGGTAAACTTAAGATTTAAGATCTTATTGAGATAATTGTATAAAAAAAGAGAAAAAGGTGACACGATATAGCGCATTATTTCCTAGGGCAGATTATCCTTAAAAAAGGTGTGGTTAAACTTACTTGGGCAGGAACTCCGGCGATGTTGGCGTAGGCTAGGGATTGTGGAATCACGGTCAGCCCGACCGTGATTCCTGCTATCAGATCTCCAACTGCATACTCCGTATTATATCTGGAATATTAAATATAATTTGTCAGTTTGTGACTAAAATATATTACACATATTATAATCATTTATTTTACAGAGAATGTTTTTATAATTAAAACAAAACTCTTAGAAATTCTTCTATTGTACTAAATGAACTCCTGTCTGTCTTCTAGGGGTTTTATTAAATTTGATATAGAATGACATGTTTCACCCTTCTAAGGCATTTTCAATGGTATATCATGTCTGGAAGACATATGTTTTCATTTATATTAATTGTTAGAAATTCATTTACATAATATAAAAGATATAGAGAATGACACGATGTATGAATGTTGAGGAAGCGAGAGAAATATGTCAGGAAAGAAAGGTGTGGCAGTCCATTCTTTCTGCCTACCCCTTCGGGGAGACGGCGTGATGGTTAGTTAGTTAGTTAGTTAGTAGAGAAACAATATAATGTAAATATATTTTTACTTAAAGTGCAAAATTACTTATCCACAAACAAATATAATTGTTATTAAAATACGACCCTTTCATTATTTTGTTCATAACACATCTATCCACACCAAATTCACTTCTTACAATTTCATTTGACACTCTATCATACATAGTACAGATTTACCAAAGATAAGTCTAAGATATGTCACTTATTCTACTTCCATCCTTTTTTTGCCAGTTCCGCGCTTCACTTTCGTACACGAGGGTTAGTACAAGAACACCATTGTGCACTGCAATCTTGGCTTTTTTGGAGAGACTTTAGTTTGCAATGACAACTTTAAACCAAAAACACCATTCATTTTGTTGCCTACCCGAATAATTTTTCAATATATCTCTCCACTCGTCCATCCTATGTGAACATACTTCCTAAATATACAAATGCAGCTATTTGTTCTAGATTTTCACTATTCAAGTTAATGTTGCAGATTATCTTTTTTTTCGAAAATCATTACCTTGGACTTGTTCACATTCATCATCAGATCATATTGCATGCATACCTCATACATACTAGACAAAATAATTTATAATTCATGCTCGCTGTCTGCAAGTAACACAGCGTCGTCCGGATACAAGAGACAGCTTACCGACACTCCAATCATTTTGGCACTTGCATCCAACCCATTAAATTCTTTCATATACTTGGTTAAGTAGGAGGGTACTTTAGGAGAGTAATCACATTCATCGCCAGATTGTATTGCATGCATATTAGACACTAGGATTTGTAGTTCATGCTTATAATACTTCTAAAATACCTTGTTTTATTAATCAGGTATTTTTAATGGCACTATGTTCTTACTAATTATTGATATTGCAGTTCTATAATCATAAAACAGCTTCCTTATTATAAAATATACATCTTCCGTACGATCGACCTTGAGCTAGCAACACTGTCCACTTTTCACGGCCATCAAAGAGCATGTTCTATCTATTACACATACTATCACCCTTTGATTTTATTTGTATGCTTGCTTTTCCAGTAATGACTGCGAGCCAATTGTGCAAATAAAGAAAAAAATTTGACACAAGGCATTACAGAATTAACGATGATATAAATGCGCAATGTAAATTTGAAAACAGAATGACACATGGGTAAACAGAAACAAGATATGCAACTTGAATATTAGTGTTGACAGAACAGGTACTCTTGTCTAGTTTTGAGTACTTACTTTGGAAGCCAGTTTAGAATTGGCAATCTTTTGTAGAGGGTTTTCTTGGTGAAGAACTTCTGCGCCTTTCCTTTAGTCCAGGGCACCACAGACTTCAAAGAATCCTTCCAAGATAGTGCTGAGCTGTCGTCGGTCACTGTTTGTGGAAACAAAAACAAAATTAAAAATCTAATTACATTTCAAAGCAATTTTATTTGCGGAAGGATGTCATCTATGATTAGAATTAAATCAATGTTTTTGATAAAACTTTTGGTATAAACATCGCAAACTTCTAATATTCATATTTTTAATGAAGAATGGAAACGGGACAATTCACTTTTATGTATTTTATTTCTTAAAACAAAACACTCTTTTTTTAAATTTTATACTTAATCTGTGGTGTGACAATTTTAGAAATAAATGAAACACTGAAATATTGCTTCAAACAATTTTGCATTAACTAAAGCTTCATAAGGGTAACAAAACAAACTTCAGTTTGTTTTGTTACCCCATAAAGGTCTTCTTAGAGCAAAACCATTTAAAACTAAATAAAGTGTTAACATGAACTAACTAACCATCACATTGTCTCCCTGAAGTTGAAGACACAAAATATGAACAGGCACACTGTTATTTCCTGGCATATTTCTATTGAGTCCTCAACATTCATACACCGTCTCATGCACGCACGTCGATTTCTCCCATAAATAATGTTTAATTTGTTTCTAAACCATTTCTTATTATGCACATTATACTTTTTTCAATTTGTGACACCTAATATATCATACATATAATTTTGATTTTATCTTCTTCCTATAAAAATAAGGAACTCATTAATAAGATGAATTAATCTGACAGTGGATTCAAAACAAATATTTTTTTTTGTATACAATAGGTCGTTAATAAGGGGGATCCTATTGACTCTTCGAGCGGTGCTACGCTGGAGGATTGATCTGATCCCAAGTACCTATCCACACCTCCTCGACTTTGGTCTCCCCTGGAAACTATGCGAAATGTTAGAGATCGAGTGTGAATAACCTCGGTGGATAATATTGATGCATAGGCTAACGTGGAAGGACACCTCGCCAACCCGTCTGGCAAGCGTGGCGTTGTAATGCCAACCACCCCCCGTATGACATGTCATACATGGAGAAGTATGGGGGAGGCCTATGTCAAGCAGTGGATGACAACAGCTGTTAAAGAAGAAGAAGAAGGTCGTTTGAACCCAATTACTGAATGCAATTTGTTTTTTTATTAGCTATTATATTAATTCTCATGACATGTGATGGTAGCTAATCTATCGCCATTTTATTGTCACGTGAATTCCACACCATACCCATGACATTGTGACAATCACACTGTCACACCCGGGAATCGAATCCAGGACCATCGGCATGGAAGCCAGAGCTCTTACCACTCTGCCACGAAATGGCAAAAATAAAAAAATCCGTAAAATTAAAACAATATTTTGAATAAACAATTCATGGATAAAAACATGTTTACAAAGATAAAAAAATATGGTGCAGGTATCGGATGAATGGGGAAGACTTTAAGGTCAGACAGAACTTGAAGAAATAAATGTCAAATGTTTATATCTTGTAATTGGCAGATCAAGGTTTGATATTGCAAATTAACCTTCAACACATATCAATACACAATACATGGCCCACATTTACACGGTGACAATGATAAAAAAAAAACAAAACCATTTTGTTTCTTGCATAAAACATTCTATTTTTAAATATTCAAATTCACCACCAGATCAAATAAGTTAGTATTGGAGTGTGAGTAGGTACCATGTCATAATTGATGGCTGAAATTTAATTGAACAATCTCAGGTGTTGGGATTAAGAGAAACGTTAACGAGATAATGACGGCATATTATTAATTAGTTCAAACAATAATACCCATTTTCTCAATCAATCATGCAGATATTTGTAATACTTTGCAAGAATTTCATCGCAGACTCGTCGTCTGTGCAAACTATCAACTTTGATTATTATTAATTTACCTACAGTATACATAAAACCTTAATCCATTGTTTGATTGTTCACGAGAAGAATTAATTGATAAACTGAAAATATCATTGTCTACACATTCATTATAATAATGTATTATATACAAATAAATATTTTATAAAAAAATTACCACAAAGAAATCTTAAACTAGTGATTTTTATTGTGTTAATGTTGTTATTATAACTGAAATTTCTTGGTAGAAGTTCATTGTAAACAATAAATAAAATATATAATACAAAATATCTACCAAATATACATCTAGAAAATATAAATATACAAAATATCTACAAAATATAATACAAAATATCTACTGCCCAAAATGTGTTTTTGTTTGATTCCAGACCCTATTAGCAGCTATATGGATGGGGAAAACCGAATAAGACGATGCCAACCTTACGGACCAAGAACTATAACATATAATATTTAAATTCAGTAAAAATTAAAACAAAATTACCATTTTTTCAAACATTATATATGAATATGTAAGCGATCATAAAAATTAAAATCCATTGTATTAACTACGAACCTCCAAGAATACCTGTAATACCAATATTTAAATTCAGAAAATTTTGCATAAATATTTGAAGATTATTTTAGTATAGAATCATGTTTACCACCCCTGATCTGTATGTATATAAAGGACTAAGTTTACAATAATGTTACCAGTCTGTCGATGCCAGCGAGCCTGGCGAAACCGGTCGCTGTCTAAATAAAGACAAAAGTGGAAGTAGTTAAAAAACATCGTTTTATTTAATTATTCTACAAAATATCTAGTTTAATTCCACTTGTTTTTCTAAAAAACAAGTGAGATAAAACTAAATACATATTATAAAAGTATATGTTAACGATGTTAATGGAACTATAAATAGACGAAGACCGAGGAAAACGTGGCTAGATCAAATAAATCAAATATTGAATATCGGCCACGTGAGCAGTCATAGAAATCGACGCGCGTACATGACACAATATATGAATGTTGAGGAAGCGAGAGAAATATGTCAAGAAAGAAAAGTGTGGCAGTCCATTCATTCTGCCTTCTCCTCGGAGAGACGGCGTGATGGTTAGTTAAAATATTTTTTATTAACTATATTCTTTTCATTATTTGTGAACCAAAAAAAAAATTATTCCACTTAAATGTACATGTAAATAACTAACTAACCATCACGCCATCTCCTCAGAGGGGTAGGCAGAAAGAATGGACTGCCACACTTTTCTCTCCTGAAATATTAATATTTGATGATGAGATTTAAAAACAGTTTTAACCTTTCCCTTACGGTGCTAAAATAAAAATACGCGTTCCGGTGTTGGGCAGTCAGTACCCGATCAAAATTTAGAGTTTTTAAATCGGAAAAATAAGAACATTCATAGCTAATCCCCTTAATTCAATATAATTGAAGTAAAAAATTATAATAATTGAGATTTGTTTGCTGAAAATATTTAAAAACCTTCATTCAACCTGACAACGCTCAAGGAACGGGCATAGATCCACTCTGGTTGCAAGCCCGAGAGCTACTGCCGGCGGGAGTGAGAACATTGAGCTCCTCGAGCTTCCACAGTAAAGTATGCAAGAGTGAGGTGTGAATATAGTGTCGCGCACTCACAGCGCTGTATAACGCGAATTTGTTTCCGATGTTCACAAAATACCTCCGATATACCCGATAAATTCTGATGAATATATATTATTTTTTAAATCAATGGGTAAATATAATATGGAGGAATACCTAAAATCTTAACCTTGTATTTATTATATTTATAGAGATATTGATGGTTATTAGAAGCAACGTGTAGAAGATACCCATCATAGGGACGGGAGGGTTAATGGTGACCCAGATATTTTTTGCTTTGCAATATTAGTCCGCACACCACGCCGCTCTTGGGTAAGCTATCAATAAAATCTAAAAGCTAAATCTCATCCTCTCTGGACCACCCGAGAGATTAAAAGTAATAATAGTTATCTGCAAATAAAGGTCACGTTTTTTGTCTGCAGAGAGATTGGCACGTGCGGCCAACGCCAGATAATCCGAAATGGAAAACGTGTTACGAAAGAAATTAACAGCACACGCGAATTCTAAAATTAATGATATTTGTAACGGTTGATTACGAAAAAAATATATAGATAAAAGGCCACTAGACAGATATACCTACTCGTAATATAATATACGATACTCGTTATTCTTACCAGACGAATCGGAAAACATAAACACTTATTTATTAAATTTTGTTATTTGAAACTTCTTGGTAGTTAATGTATTGTTCATTATAGTATGGTAGTTCATTGTAATTAATGTATTGTTTTTTCTTTATTGTATGTTTTTAGTTAAATTCCACGTTGGTTCAAATCAAATTAAATCAGTTTATTTCATCAACAGACATTACAAAATTAAGGTTTAAGGCATCTATTGAGAACAGGTAAAATAATATATTGTATATATAATAGTATATATATATATATATATATATATATATATATATATATATACTGCTATATATATATATATATATATATATATATATATATATATATATATATATATATATATATATATATATATATATATATATATATATATATATATATATATATATATATATATATATATATATATATATATATATATATATATATATATATACATATATATATATATATATATATATATATATATATATATTTCTTTATTATTTTTTTTACTTGTATACAACAGGTCGCTTTGAACCTAATTACTGCATACAATTTATTTTAGCTAATTTATTGATTCTCATGACATGTGATAGGTAGCCAATCTATCGCCATTTTATTGTCACGTGAATTCTACACCAGACCAATGACATTGTGACAATCACTCTGCCATCGCCGGGAATCGAACCCGGGACCTTGAGAATGGAAGTCGGAGCTCTTACCACTCAGCCACGAAGGTCGACAATATATAATAGTATAGTACCAGAAACCGGTCGAAGCCATAATCCTAAGTGGAATTAACTTAAATACATACTATACAGATTTTTATTTCCCTTATTTATTGTTTGTTAAACAATGATATAAACTCTACATTAAATATTAATAAAAAAGGCAGTTTTCTAGAAGTTTTAATATAATATATTAAATGTCACGCATTGCTCTTCAAATGAAAATATCACTTCCACAATATACAAAAATTAAACTTTTGCGAAACGGACTATTAAAAAAAAGTAATCCCGAATTTGAATTTGAAGAAATAATGTATAAAGCATGAAAAAGTTTAGATATTAATGAGAGAATGAGAGTATTAAAAGAGTGTGAGGACTAACGTATGAGTTCGTTGCTGCCCTGCAAGCCCCCATGGACCTCCTGGGGGCCCACGGACTGGACGGAGCCGCTGAAGCCCCGGTTGGTGTAGTTGGCCAACGGGGAGTTGTTTCCTTTCTTCACCATCTTGTCCTAGTCGACACTCTGCGCTCTGGATGCTGTAAGAAAAATAATATATTAATTATGATACTTAAACAATGATGTAAAAATTATTTAATATAGAGGAACTATATTAGTTTTATTTTTATTTTTAAAGCGCTTCGTGGAATGGCACCAGCCTACATATTTGAACATTGTATTTCTGACAACCCTAACTTGCGGCAATCTACGCTTCGATCAGCAAACTCCTCGGCAATAGGCAGATTAGTTGAGCCAAAGCGCAACCTCCGGACATATTTCGGAGATCGGACTTTCGTAGTTGTAGGTCCGTCCGCCTGGAATATCCTCCCAGCAAGCCTCAGATGCATTGACAATCTGACTGATTTTAAATTTAACCTAAAAACCCACCTTTTCAAAATATCGCATAAAATATAAACAACTATTATTTGATTGCTGGTATCAGATGCAGCTCTCATGAATAAAAACATTGTCAAATCGCCCTTGAAGTGAATTATTCACGAAAACGGCGCTACCATATACGAATTAGCCTTATTATAATATTATTATTATTATTACGAAAGATAATTAAGAAAATATGTCACAATGTTTAGGAAAAAAAAATCAAACTTAATATTTGCGCAATTAAAGCATGACAAAATTAATTTAGATAAGTACATACCAATTAATATTTTTATAATTTTTTAGATATCTCCCGATAGAATAAGTTTTAACTTTTTTAGTGCGATTTTAATCTGAGTAATCTAGAGGACAGAACGTTTGGTTCCTGATCGAAGAGACTAGAGCATAGGTTTCCAATCTTTTCTGGGCCACCGCCCCATAAAAGTTTTTCGAAATATGGGAAAATGATTACAATACTATACAATACTATACTGATAATAATGACAAAATAAAAAAATATTTAAGTTTAATTTGCTTTATTAGTTACCCACGTGATTAGCGTGTTTTTTTGTCTTTTTAGACTATATTATTTTATCTGCCCACGCTCTCTATTTTTTCTGTGTCTTCTACTGCCCCCCTGAAAGTCTCAAACGCCCACAAGGGGGCGTTATCGCCCACTTTGAGAACCTAGGGACTAGAGTTAAGCCATGGATACGATCGGGTTCTTACTCCATAATAATGAGATATTATTTCTGCTTACAGTGAAGATTGTATAATATTATATATTCTAATACCATTGATTTCAATCATTTGCGTTAGTCTTTAAATAAAATAAAACATATAAAAAATGGAAATAAATTAGCATAATTTTATGTTGATACATTTTTTTATGATAATAAGATGACAGTGTTACTTATAATATTATTTTTAAACGATTCATTACTTTTTATTTATTTAAATAGCCATATTATAATATGACATATATAGGGGAGATGTAGGCAATGGGAGTCAGTTGGCAATGGGAGTCACCCCTTTAATTCGAAAACAATACGCGTGATGGCGGTTTCAGTGACGTCATATGCTAGCTGTTTGCCGGTAACATCCGCGGTATGCAGCTTACTCAGTTCGCATCACGTGCTAGAGAGTGGTAGACGTAACAAGTTTTCGGGCCCTTCTGATCTAATTTTTCGAGTGGACAAATCCGAAGGTAAGGATCAAACTACTGAGTGTTTCTTTTTGCGCTTGTGATATGTAATGACTAAAGCATTTTAGATCGTGATTTCAAACTCATTTTACCACTATCACTTTTACTTTTATGGCAAGGAAGGTTTTTTCTCTTTTTTACCGATGTAGGCAATCGGAGTCAGGTGACCCTTATTGTTAACATTTTCTGTCTTCGATAAAATAATCTTATTTTTGGTTTGTAGATACCGAACGTTCGTCCTAGAAAGACAAATAAGGCTAACTGGTCTATAGCTTACCTGAAAAAGGCCGTGGAGCTCATCGATGAACAAGGTTATTCAATAAAAAAAGCCGCTAAAACAATGAACATCCCATTTTCGAGTCTTCAGAAGAGGTACGCGAAAAAAATAGATAAAGAAAAAAATTCTGCAGGAATCGAACAATACTTCAGCGTCAGATATGAACACTGATGACTTGTACCAGGACGACAAAAACGATGATGCAGAAGATTCTGACAACCAATGTCTTGTATGCGGCGAATTCGGGCGAGATAATGAGATGTGGTTCCGATGCACTTCATGTGGGCTTTGGGCTCATTCAGATTGCACTGGGTGGGACTAAGCTTGCAATTATGTGTACGATTTGTGTTGACCCCCATTGTCAACATGCTGATCACCATTGCCAACAGATGTGGGCAATGGTGGTCAAACCTGTTTTTTTAAAAATGATTATTGTTCCAAAAGTAAAAAGCCAAAGTGATAGGTGATCTCAATTAATAGTATAATAACTAAAGTTTATAATAAGGCTTAAGCAATAAATAGTTAACTAATAGTTTTTTTTTTCAATTCTCGCTTAAGTGACTCCCATTACCTACATCTCCCCTACCCTGTTATAAATGTATGCGATATGAAATACTTCCGATTTAATTATCTCCCAAGCCGCATAATTTTCATTGCGCTCGTTACACAATTGGAATGACTCAATTCACCAGGCTGACGGAATTAACGCAAATAAGATTACCACAGCTCGGAAGTTCCCGAGAATCGTCACAAAAACAAAAGAATTACAAGTGTTTGAATAATAAAGGCCTGGCTAGCAACACCGAAGGCCCAACAGAGATCTTGAACTTGCGAGAAGTGTGTAATCCACCACCTTGACTCAAAATTGTATACATAATGAATGTTACAAAAGCGCGAGATGTTTTGAAGCGACTAAGATATCATTTTAAGGTCCAACCGATGAGATGTTCCCTAGAGCCGTACGGTTCTGCGCCTCGATCTGTGTTCATAAGAAGAACTCGGAATTGGAACCAAAATATTTGCAGCGAGAGTGTAGAGAGATTTGAATATGTGGTTCTTCAACACTAAAATTTAGTATGAAAAAGGCGTACGTTTAAATATTTTAATATATTATAGTAAAACTTTTGAATCTAACGGAATCGACCAATTAAAAAAATGTTTATTTATAATATGTATAATTAATAATACATGTATTCATTTCTCGGCGCTACATCCCGGTGTTGGACTTGGCCTCCTCCACAACGGTCCTCCACTGATCAAATCAAAATCAAATCAAATCAAATCAGTTTATTTTCTCAAAAGACATTACAAACATTTTTTATAGTTTAAGGCATCTATTGAGAACAGGTAAAACATAATAAATATATAATACCAGGAACGCATGAGAGATGGTTCGACATTAGGAATACAAGATACTCTCCAAAGTCAAGAGTATTTGTCTTCTGAATGTACTTTCACGAATATGAAAGACATCAATCTCCGAAGCGATCATGTTCAGCAGTTTGATTGCTCTCCCCATCGGCATCACCAGAGGCAGGTTGGTTCTGCATGTTGGGAGATAAAACAGTCTGTGCTGACGCTGTCGAAGATAACCATCCGGAACATAAAGATGACGGAATTCTCAAAGAGTCCCCTGATAAGTCTGAAGAAATGGGTAAGTGTGCACCCATCCCTTCTTATCTGTAAACTATTGGTCCCCAGCATGCCCAAGAGGAATGCAGTGGGATAAAGCCACGGATAGCTACCAAATTCCCTAATGTAGAGATATCTCAGAAATCTTTTCTGAACCCTCTCTAACATGAGGGAGTATCTCGCCTCGTGGGGACTCCATATCACCGAGCCACACTCGAGCCGGCTCCGGACCAATGAGTTATACAAAATTCGCAACACATAGGGCTCGCAATGATCTCTCACCATTCCCCAGCTCCTTCCATTTCCTCCCAATCTTCTTCCACGCAATCCGCCCATCTTTTCCTCGGTTTCACGTGACAATAAAATGGCGATAGATTAGCTACCTGTCACATTCATGAGAATCAAAATAACAGCTTAAAAGTTTATATTGTATACAGTAAACAGGTTCAAACGATCTGTTGTATACAAAAAATAACTTATATTTTGAAGAACTAAACAACAACACAATTAGTACTTGTTTGTTTACGTATGTACACGTATCAATGACAGGCATGTTGATAATTGTTTTAGTAAATAGAGTTTAAAAAAAAGGTTAAATGTGTTGACACAACATTGGAACAGAATTAGTGCATCGTATCTTTTAATTACGAAATACAGAGTCGGAAAATGAAACAAAAATTCGATTAGATAGACGGCAATTGCAGTTAATTAACCCTTAATTAGGTGTGCCTAATTAGTTACGCAAGTGATCACCTGGGGTGCGCAATACCCCAGATTCGTATTTAGAAAGAAAATTCAAAATACATGCGAAATCAGTCTTTTATTACATATTAACTGATTTAGTACAATAATAAACAAATAAAGTAATAAAAAACATTAAAACGTTAACTTGCTTTTTCTGTTCTTTCACACAGTTTTGGCAGCAACAATCATGTAGTCATTGACACGTGTTTATGTTATTTGGAACATATATTCTTTGTTTTTTCTATGTTCGTCATACTTTGTGTTGTAGCTGCTTTATTTCTCTTTTTCTTTTTTATATACCTACTTTGTATATACAACACTTACATTTAAAAAAAAATTACATAGACATGTTTCGGACAACCAGTCCTTCTTTAGTGATACATATTATAAAGATACATATTAAAAACATCTGTCAGATCATGTAAACAATTTTATAATATTTTAAATATGTATTTATATAATATTGCACGCTTAATAGAACACTGGCTTAACTCAAAAAAGCAAGTTTTGCTCAATCTGACATGAGTCGGTGTTTTAACAAAAACAGTCGAAAAACACGTACGAATGGATAGCGTTAACATTGTGAACGATTATCGTACGTACGAATGGATAGCGTTAACATTGTGAACGATTATCGTACGTACGAATGGATAGCGTTAACATTGTGAAAAATAGATGGATAGCGTTAACACAAGCCTCTGTCTAATGTTAACTCAATTATGACCTAAACCATAATCGGTCAGTTTACTATTAAGCGTGCGATATGTATCACTGAAGAAGGACTGGTTGTCCGAAACATGTCTATGTAATTTTAATTTTTTTAATGTTAGTGTTGTACTCGTATACACAAAGTATATAAAAAAGGAAAAGAGAAATACATTTTTTGATTTTATATCTTTGGTTCTTGGACATACATGACGCCTTTTGACGCCTTCAGAGGAAGATTGGTGAATTACGTGAACAGTCGCGTGGGGTATTTTGCACCCCAAACACATCTGCACACAGCCAAGTGTCAAGCGCATTAACAAAACTACTTAAAAAAATAACAACGCGGTTAAATCAAATTTTAGAAATTTATCAGCCATTGAATAGGCATTGGGACGTTTGACACCCCACGTGACCATTAAGGGTTAATAATTACCCGTGGATAATAAATACTCATTCGTGAATGAGGCTTATCGGGGGACGGCTGATAATAAAGTTAAAGGATAATAATATTATACTATCAAACAGACATACGTCGGTGATATGTGGTATGCAGAACATAAACCCTTAAGCAAAGTATCCACTTGCACGAAAACTTGTATCGACTTGCAGAGAGTAAAATGCCACACACTGCAAATCGACACGCGCAGTCTGCGACAAGTGGTGCAAGCTATTAAATTTGCAGAAGTCGACTTTTATTATGTGTGAGACACTCTCCCAATTATATTTATTTTTATTATTTTTATAAGAAAGGAATGTAGAGCGGAAGAAGGTATTATGAACAAAATTATGAAAGGATCGCTGCGATGGTTCGGACATATGGAACGCATGGATGGAGAAATAATGGTTAAGAAAGTATACGTTAATGATGTAAATGGGGTACGAAGTCGAGGCAGACCGAGGAAAACATGGCATGACCAAATTAATCAAATTTTAAAGGTCGGTCATGTTAGAAGTCGGAGGAATCGACGTGCGTGTATGACTCGTTGTATGAATGTGGAGGAAGCTAGGTTAGAAGCTAGAAGAGAGTTTTACCAGGATAGAGTAGTGTGGCGGTCTATTCTCTCTGCCTACCCCTGCGGGGAAACGGCGTGATGGTTTGTTTGTTTGTATGAAGATATATTTATTTATTAAAATGTTATTTATATTATTGTATGTTATATATTTAATTAAAACAAATATACCATAAAGGTACTATAAAGTACTCGTAATTTTTAAAAGGTATTTTTATTTATTTATTTCCGTTATTTACAATAAAATTCTATCACGAAATTTCAAATAAGAACATTATTATAAATTTATTCTTTTATGTTTTGCAAATGAAAATAATTAATAGAAAAAAAATTGTAAACGAGAAAACATGACAAACTCATTTTTTTTAAATTTTATCAATAAGCTTATTTTGATTATATGGTTAACCCTGTATTGTTTCTTTTTTTGTAAATATTCTAGAAAAATGTCTTTTCTATTTATTCAAATCATTAGTACTAGTATTTTTCTGTGATCAACCGAATTAGCTAGAAATATGCATGTAAAATATACATATATGAAATTGGATTTTACGTTAAAATTCTGAAGGTGTTATGTATCGTGTATTTAACAAGAAAAACAAATAATATTTCAAAGAAGGCTTACCTTCATTTTCAGGCAATGACCCCGATTGGTTGTTTTAGGCATGCTGCTTGTTAAAAATGTATATTTTTGGAAATTAAAAATATCCGCACTTTGATATTATTATATTAAATATTTAGCAATATTGATTGCATTGTATTGAAATATCATATTGTGTACCTTGTGTGTTCGCAAATTCAACGTGTTCATAAAATCACCGGATTATAACAACGTCTAATAAAGAGGACTCCAAATAGTTCGACGGGTGACTGTCTCGCTGAGAGTTGGTAAATAATTTAAGTGTACTTAACACACTTAATGCGAATATGATTACTCTCAAATTACAGTCAACATACGAACTAGAGTTCACGTTTTTTATTTATGAACAGAGATATTTCATTATGCATCTGTCCACTTTGTAAGGGGAAATCTAACTCGTGTATTGGATGTAATGATTATAAAATAACAACCATTGCAAAAAGTATATTTTTTAATTGCTGTAAAATGATACTTAAAAAAATAACATAGGATGTTGCAAAAAGTTTATAATCTATTATATTACTTATCTATATAGTTATTATAACAAGATTTCTGAGATTCTACTGGTTATATCTGGTATTTCCACGCATCTAAATAATACACGGTAGTAAAATGATTATACGCTCATCATATAATCATGAGATAAACGGAGACTAGAGGCTTTTGAGATGTGGTCCTATAGAAAACTATTAGGAATTTCATTGAGAGACCACATCACGAATGAGGAGGTTCTTCAAAGAATCGAAGAAGGAAGGCACCTGCTCAGGACCTTGTCCGAAAGGCGTGCAAGATGGATCGGCCATGTAATACGTCAAAAAGGTCTCTTGCATGCCATAATGGAGGGTATGACAGAAGGAACAAACTCTAGGGGACGCCCACGCCGAGAGTACCCAGAAGACCTGTTGGTGGACGTGCGCTGCTCATCATATGCAGATTTCAAAAGAGCCGCACAAGACAGGGAAGAATGGAAGAGAAGAATAGAAGAAATTGCTGCAAACCAATCCCAGGATGGAAACTTTCTAACTAACTAATATTATTTAATAATAAAGAATCTCATTCTTAGTAAATTACAGTAATTTTACAATCTTTAGTGAAACGTTCAATAGCAAGTTAACTTCTGCAAGTGCTTTACATCGTGTAAAGACACACTGCAACTTAACACGAGCATATTGTGACAAGTTGTGCAAGCTTCTAAAAATTATAGAAGTCAATTTGGTTGCGGGAGGGGTAAAGCAATGAATGATGGTGGATAATTTATATATTTGGATTTGGAAATGGAGTCCTTACGAGCCGAGATATTCCGCTATGCTGGAGAGGGTTCAGAAAAAATTTCTGAGGTATCTCTACATGAGGGAGTATGGTAGTTATCCGTGGCTCTATCCCACGGCATTTCTTTTGGGAATGCTCGGAACCACTTCTCTACAGCTCCGATAAGATGGGCATCTAATGACCCATTTCTTTAGATTAATCAGGGGATATTTCGAGAACTCGGCCGTGCTGGAGGATATTGGTCTCTTTGTCCCCGATAGAAATCTCCGACAGCGACAGCACAGATTGTTTTACCTACCGGCCGCCAGAACCAATCTGCCTCTGGTGACACCGGTGAGAAGAGCAATTAGTCTGCTGAATGCGGTCTTCTTGTAGATCGACGTCTTTCATATTAGTGAAAGTACGTTCAGGGGACAAATACTCTCGACTTTAGAAAGCATATTGTCTTCCTTATGTCGAACCATCTCTAATGCGTTCCTGGTATTATGTTGATGTATATAATATTTTACCTGTACTCAATAGATGCCTTAGCCCCAGCATAAAATAACTACAAAATCGCATTCCAACAATGTTACCTACAGACGTAAGAGGAATACCCATTAGAGCTGAATCTCTGTAAGCCAGAATATCCAAGTCCAAGTTCAACATTTATGCTGTTTGTAATGTCTTTTGAGTAAATAAACTGATTTGATTTTGATTGTAAAGGGTCATTATTGATAAGGCGTTGATAATTTAGGTCGTGGTCTGGGAATGAAAGAGATGAAGATGGAGTAGTGCAAGGAGTAACGTCTTTTGCAAGGCAAAAGTTAGCGTATTACGGCCGACAGTGCCTGGCGCCTATAACTTATCCCCGTGTAGTTTCGAAACACCATATATAATGATGCAGACATCGCAAACTTTTTCTAAGTAGGGAAAGGACGCCAGTTGTGTACTTAACAATGAAAGGGGACTCGTCACCTTGCCAGCAGATTTGTGTGCAACAATACGGTTCTATGTACTCAACGGTTCGCGATTTGTAGAATGAAGAAAAAAAACCTCCGATTGTAGATCAAGGTTGCATAGCGATCATTATTTATCCCCTACCTTGGAAGAAAATAATATTTAGCATATTCGTGTCGTAAAAAATAACGGCCAATGAAAACAATGCATAGTCAATTATAATATTTTATTAGTCTAACTGGTGAGTATCGCGAGGCTTGGACAGTACGTGAGATTTTATTGAATTTTTAGAATGTATCATTGAATTTCTTTGATATTTCATTGATTCAATGAAATTTTCATTGAATTTCTAAAATGTTTAATTAATTTAAAGAATGTTTCGTTGAATTTATCGAATGTTTCAAATTTATAGAATTTTTCAATGAATTTCTAGAATATTTGATTAATTTCTAGAATGTTTCATTAATAATTAAAATATTTCATTGAATTTCTAGTATATTTCATAAATTTCTAGAATGTTTTAATGACTTTCTATAATAGAATGTTTAATTAACTTATATAATGTTTCATTGAATTTTAGAATATTTCATGAATTTCTAGAATGTTCCATTACTTCCTAGAATGTTTAATTAACTTATAGAATGTTTCATTGAATTTATAGAATATTTCATAAATTTCTAGAATGTTTCAATGACTTTCTAGAATATTTCATTACTTTCTAGAATGTTTAATTAACTTATAGAATGTTTCATTGACTTTCTAGAATATTTCATAAATTTCTAGAATGTTTCATTGACTTTCTAGAATATTTAATTACTTTCTAGAATGTTTAATTAACTTATATAATGTTTCTTTGAATTTCTAGAATATTTCATGAATTTCTAGAATGTTTCAATGACTTTCTAGATTCATTACTTTCTAGAATGTTTAATTAACTTATATATATTCATTAAATTTTTAGAATATTTCATAAATTTCTAGAATGTTTCAATGACTTTCTAGAATATTTCATTACTTTCTAGAATGTTTAATTAACTTATAGAATGTTTTGTTGAATTTCTAGAAAATTTCATAAATTTCTAGAATGTTTCAATGACTTTCTATAAATTTTCATTACTTTCTGAAATGTTTAATTAACTTATAGAATGTTTCATTGAATTTCTAGAATATTTCACGAATTTCTAGAATGTTTCAATGACTTTCTAGAATATTTCATTACTTTCTAAAATGTTTGATTAACTTATAGAATGTTTCATTCAATTTCTAGAATATTTCATAAATTTCTAGTATGTTTCAATGACTTTCTAGAATATTTCATTACTTTCTAGAATGTTTAATTAACTTATAGAATGTTTAATTGAATTTCTAGAATATTTCATAAATTTCTAGAATGTTTCAATGACTTTCTAGAATATTTCATTACTTTCTAGAATGTTTAATAAACTTATAGAATGTTTCATTGAATTGCTAGAATATTTCATGAATTTCTAGAATGTTTAAATGACTTTCTATAATAGAATATTTCATAAATTTCTAGAATGTTTCAATGAATTTCTAGAATGCATGTGAATGAAATAAAGTAATATGAACAAAATTATGTTTGGACATACATATTTAATGTATGGATGAAGAAAGAATAGTTAAGAAAATATACTTTAACAATGTGAATGGATTACGGAGTCAAGAAAGACCGAGTAAAACATGGCGTGATCGAACTAAACAAAATTTAAAGGTTGCCCATGTTAGATGTCGGAGAGATCGAGGTACGTGTATTACTCGCTGTATGAATGCGGAGGAACTGAAGAGTTGTGTAAGGATAGAGTACAAGTTATTAGAACCCAATTACTTTATAAAATTTGCTTTTAGTTATTATATTGATTCTCATGACATGTGATAGGTAGCTAATCTTTCGCCATTTTATTGTCACTTGAATTGAATCACACTGCCATCGCCGGAAATCGAATCCGGGACTATCGGTATGCCAGTCAGATCTCTTGCCATTCTACTACGATGGTCGTCAATTTATATGATTACCATTCTGGAGAAACGAAGTGAATGTTTGTTTGTTTGGTTTTAGAATATATGGATTTTATAAAGATATATAAATAAATAGGTGCTCTACAAGACTGCAGTGAAGCCCACCATGCTACATGGAGCAGAGTGCTGGACCAACAAAAAAGTCCACGAAAGTCGAGTCCACGCTGCCGAGATGAAAATGTTGAGGTGGGCTGGAGGCGTCACAAGGCTGGACCACGTAAGGAACGAATACGTAAGGGGTAGCTTTAAGGTTGCCCCAATAACGGAAAAATTAAGAGAATCGCGACTCCGGTGGTACGGTCATATGATGCGGATAGACAGCGAGCAAATTGTCCAAAAAGTCCTCAGCATTCCCACAAAACCAAGAAGAAGAGGTCGCCCAATGGCAACATGGTGGGCCAACGTGGAAAAGGAGCTCCAACGCGAGAACCTTGACAGTGGAGATGAGTCAAAATAGGGAAGTTTCAAATCAAATCAAATCAGTTTATTTTCTCAAAAGATATGACAAACAACTTTATAGTTTAAGACATCTATTGAGAACAGGTAAAATATAATAAATATAATACCAGGAACGCATGAGAGATGGTTCGACATTAGGAATACAAGATACTCTCCAAAGTCAAGAATATTTGTTTTCTGAACGTACTTTCACGAATATGAAAGAAATCGATCTCCGAAGCGATCATGTTCAGCAGTTTAATTGCTCTCCCCACCGGCATCACCAGAGGCAGGTTGGTTCTGCATAATGGGAGATAAAACAGTCTGTGCTGACGCTGTCGAAGATAACCATCAGTTTGGCGTTTTCGTACGAGGAGGGCCGACCCGAGATGATGGGAAATGGAAATGCAAAGGGAAAGAAGAAGAGATTTAAATAAATAGGTGCAAAAATGTGTACAATAAACGTGCACAAAAAGGTAACGTGACTCGAAATAATGGACTGTTTCTCGATTTGCTCCATATTTCGATTTAACGCGGCGTGAAAATGTTGTATGCGATTGCTTTGATAAAGTCCATTGAATTCAACGCTGCCGTTGAGTGAATTTGATACGAGAATCTATTACCGCGCCGTGTGCATGGATATCCAGCTCTGAGCTGCCAATGTCACGGGCGAGGCGAGGCGAGGAGCGCTGGACCGGCGCCTCAGACACTCGGGTCATTTCGCGTCGGAGCGAAACGAGAGTATTCGGAGGGCGGAGGATAATTAAGTTCTTCGATTCATTGATCTATTGCGAATCGAATGTATTGTTCTTCGGTCTTCTACTCTTTAATGCTGGATGACGATTATGATGATGATGATTTATATAGCGCCACTTTTGTGAGAGATTCACTTCAAGGGCGCTCAACGTCCGGAAAGCTTCTCTTAAAAATAAAAGTTTTAAGAGAGCTTCTGAACACTTCGTCGTCTTGATTGCGGATATTGTTGGGCAGCCTGTTCCACGCCGTCGGTCCCGCGATGCCAAAAGCGCGATCTGCGAAGTTTGAAGCTCCTTGGCGCCGCGGGACGAGAAGTTTGTGTGTTGCTTCTTCCTTCGAGAATCGTAGAGTTGACTACCGAGGGTTCAAATCTATCAGCTTGCAAAGTTCTGTGACGTAGTGGGGCGCTCGTCCATGTAAGGCCTTGTGAACAAGTAGTCACAGTTTATAATCAATTCGCTCAGCTAACCTTAGCCAGTGAAGTCGATAAAGCATTGAGATTATATGGGTGAATTTTGATCCTGAATTATGGGTGGATGTCTCCACTCGCCCCTGTCTTATTCTTTCCGCATCCAGGTCGTTCCAGCTATTCGGGCAATGTCGTCAGTTCATCTTTTAGGTGGCCCCCCGACACTCCATATCTTTGTACAAGGCCTCCATTAGAGTATTCTGTGTGTCCCATCTGGTACTGCCCTGTTAAATAGGGTGCAATTCTTGTTCCACTGATTAATTTTAAACGAAATGCACTTTAAACTTTCGTGTGAAGCACTTAATTTGTGGTGGGACATTATTAAATAAAATAATAATACACTTTTAGTAATTTGTATTAACACCACTTTATTGTGGTGAAATACAAATTACTAAAATAGTAAATTGTTTTGGCCGAAACACTATGATACTTCAACATTATTACTGTTAACATTTAAAACACTGTTATAATATCACAATTTCTTTTTATTCACTGAGAGTGTCGCGACAGCTGTTTCGCCAACCAATGTTGGCATCATCAGGTGTTACAATAAACATGTTTATTTTAATACCTGATGATGCCAACATCGGTTGGCGAAACAGCTGTAGCGACACTCTCAGTGAATAAAAAAAAATGGTGATATTATAACAATGTTTGAAATATTAACAGTAAATTACTAAAAGCGTATTATTATTTTATTTAGAAATGCACTTACAATACATAATTTATATTATAATATATTGATTGATTTTATTATATTTGCCATTATATACATATGACATAGTGGTAGATACCATATGATCACGCCACAAAATATAAACAATAACATTGTCATGGACTTAAACTTGAATCTTCTGGCACGCGGATGTTCAGCTCTTGTGGCTAATTCATAACATTTCACAATTCATTACTTAAGATGGAGGTTTACTTTATTAAATAAACATAATTACTTACTTTTTTTACTTTATTAAATAAACATTTTTATATAAA
This sequence comes from Lepidostoma basale, assembly GCA_022606425.2. Lineage (NCBI taxonomy): Eukaryota > Metazoa > Arthropoda > Insecta > Trichoptera > Lepidostomatidae > Lepidostoma > Lepidostoma basale. The sequence goes on along the minus strand of JAHDVF020000272.1, from coordinate 843,331 downwards.
TACGATATTCTTTAGTTAATCAAATGATTTTACTGAAATCTCTTGATGGAAGTTCATTTTAAATAATAATTAAATAAAACGATGTTTTTTAACTACTTCCACTTTTGTCTTTATTTAGACAGCGACCGGTTTCGCCAGACTCGCTGGCATCGACAGACTGGATCTGTCGTGCCAGCGAGTCTGGCCAGCCAAACTAAGCAAGACAAAAGTGGAAGTAGTTAAAAAACATCGCTTTATTTAATTATTATATTCTTTAGTGTCTATGGTGTACATATTTGCCGCCAGCCAATCCATCCAAAGATATATTTTATAACATTTTCGGCAAAGCATAAAATGTTCCCAAATTGTCTGTCGATAACTGCCAGAAATTTTCTTATCATTTGACCTACACATTTTATTGCTTTAAATGGGTTAATAACCTGTATTATCAGTTTCAGGAGTGCGGAGGTAAACATTCCTGAAGTAAAATCGTTCTTTTTATATATTTCATTATGATACCCAACAAACAAACGTACAAAGAGCTATAAAAAGAACAACAAAACGATCATACATAATTTTCCACACATTCTTCTAACAGATCTCATATTTCACTGCATTTATTCTATGCTTCACTTCCATACATCCGGCAGGGTCGGTACAAGAACACCATTGTGCACCGCCATTTTAACTTTTTTGTATAGGCTTTTGTTTGCGATGACAACTTTAAGTGCACCATTTACCTTGTTGTCTGCCCCAAACTTTCTCTCAATATCCCTCTCCACTCACCCATCCTTTGTAAACATATAAAAACTAATCTACTTCACCATTTAGATATCAAATTTAATAATTCCTTATGATATATACCAGGGGTGGTCAACAAGCCAATTTTTTGGTAGATCGTTTGCGATGAAACCGATTGGACTGCATGTTCAATAATCTAAGACCTTTAATGATGAATGAACCCTAATATGAATTTTAGAAATGTTAGACGTTCTTTTTTTTGTGCAACGCCATTTTAGCTTTTTTGTATAGGCTTTTCCTTCTTTCAATATCCCTCTCCACCTCACCCATCCAGCATGGAACGTGCAAAAGAAGAATGAAAGTAGAATAAATGCAGTAGAAATGAGATCTCTTAGACGAATGTGTGGATACTCTGTGTATGATAGTGTCGAATGAAAATATAAGAAGTGAATGCGGTGCGAATGATGGTGTCATGAACAAAATAATAAAAGGATCATTAAGATGGTTTGGACATATGGAAAGAATGAATGAAGAAAGAATGGTAAAAAAAATATATGTTAATGATGTAAATGGAACCAGAAATAGAGGAGGACCGAGGAAAACGTGGCACGATCAAATAAATAAATCAAATATTCAATGTCGGCCATGTGAGGAGTCAGAGAAATCGACGCGCGTGCATGACACAATGTATAAATGTTGAAGGAAGCGAGAGAAATATGTCAAGAAAGAAAATGGTGGCTGTCCATTCTTTCTGCCTACCCCTTCGGGAAGACGGCGTGATGGTTAGTTAGTTAGTTAGTTTAGACGTTCTTCTCCAGGTGGTTCTACGTCTACTTCGCTTCCTCTTGAGCGATACAGTCTGAGTTCCTTCTCCTGTTTCCACTCTGCCACGAAGGTCGTCATGCCTACTCTTGGTTTTTAGTTTGATGAACAATCAAATAGAGAATACATCACTTTGATGTTTAATATTAATCCTTTAAATAAACTAAACTAATCGCATTAAATAATTTATATAATCTGAAAGGAATTTCCAATTTTCTAATCGAATCGTTGAAATAGATAATTAATATTAGGACGAGGGCGAACACTTTATTGTTTGGCAGATAATTAGATACTTTGAAGCGATGAGATTAAAACTATTTACACTAAAATGTGTTATTTTTAAATTTGGATTAATCTGGGACAAACATTAAAATATCTGAAGATAAACAAAACACGTCAAACGCAAGTGATTAAAATTCGATTAAGTGAACGTATTAAAAAAATAATCATCTCCTACAATAATTATCTTATATTCTATTTATTAATGTAAGTTTTTTTTAGATAATCCATTGTATTGGTCAAAACACTGTGATACTTCAACATTATTAAATGTTTTAATTTGAAACATAGTTATTATGTATCACAATTTATTTATAAGAGTTTGTCGCGACAGCTGTTTCGCTAAACTATATTGTCTGTAACACCCGATGATGCCAACGTAGGTTGGTGAAACAGCTGTCGCGACAATCAGGGACAAAAAGACCAACACCGAGGAGACCGAGGAGACCGCGTTCAGCAGACTAATTGCTCTTCCCGCTGGTGTCACCAGAGGCAGATTGGTTCTGGTGGCCGATAGGTAAAACAATCTGTGCTGTCGCTGTCGGAGAAATCTATCAGGGACAAAAAGACCAACACCCTCTAGCACGGCCGAGTTCTCGAAATATCCCCTGATTAATTTAAAGAAATGGGTTATGAGATGCCCATCTCTTCGAAGCTGTAAAGAATTGGTTCCAAGCATTCCTAAAAGAAATGCCGTGGGATAGAGCCACGGATAACTACCATACTCCCTCATGTAGAGATACCTCAGAATTTTTTTCTGAACTCTCTCCAGCATAACGGAATATAATAGCCACGATGATGTGCAACCTCCGATGGGAAAGGTATAAAAAGGATATATTTTTTTAAATATTTACGAGTTTGGACAGTTTTGTTGATATCGTCAAAAAAGTCATAAAATTAACATCTAATTTCCTATTCATAGATTCTAATTTTAAAAGTCACGAAAACCTCGTAAACTTAATTTTTTATGATTATTTTCCTACTCTTGAAATTAATTAGTTAAAATGCGGAAGAGAAATGTAAAAATACAGAAATTTTTACAACACAACCAACCATCACCCCGTTTTCCCGAAAGGGTGAGTAGAGAGAATGGATCGCCAAAATCAAATAAAATAGAGCGGTCACTTATATACTAAATGGAGATCGAGTTTTGTATAAAAGTGGAAGGGGTATAATTAGGATTGAGGAGAGGGGAGATGTAACGGGAACATATCGAGCATGGGAATTGAATTTAAATTTAATTGGTTATTTATTATATCTTCATTATTTTTATGGCTTTTTTGATTTCTTAAATTTCTAAGTTCAGTGAAACATATCCGAGTTCAGTGAAAATAAAAAGTGCTGTAATATAAAGTATAATTATATTTATTCGAATAGAAATTAAACAAGATTAAATGTGGCCTGGAGATCCTTTTGCTTTTGTTGGAATGTTGCATTCCCCAGATAACGTAAGTCCCGCATGGTAGGGGTTCGTGCCTAGGGATTGCATGAGCGAAGCTGACAAAGGGGCGCCGCTGCGTTCTACAACAGTTTCGGGTATGCGGTGAGTAACCTTCTATGCCTTTATTTAACTGTATGTTTGTTCATTTGCATATGAATTAACAGTCACTGCATGTTACCATACAACAAAAAAACTATTGCGCTTTCTTATTTTGATTATGATCGACTCTTTGGGGGTACTACTCGTATATTCCTGCAAAATACTATTCGAAGTCATTTTCCTATGTTGTGCCCTCCCCTTGTAAATGACGCAGATAGAAAATGGTATCAGTATACTGATATAAATAGTCAGCTCGGAGAAAGGCAGATGAGATGGTACGGGCATATAAAACGGAGATCACCAGACCACACAGTAAATAGAGCTTTATCTGTGAATCTTCCTTCTTAGGAACACGTGGATGATTCAGTGCAATAGCGTCTTGCAGAGAAATGGCTTGAGTGAAGGCGATACTCAGAAACGTAAGAAGTACAGCATTAGATCGAGAAGAGCCGACCCCAACAGTCAGCACAGACAATGAGTTGGGATAGCGCCAGAAAGAAGAAGAAGATCAGCGTCATTTATTATAAATATTTCATCTCTTCTTCTTCTTCTTCCTTAGCCTATTCCCGTCCACTCCTGGACAAAGGCCTCCTCCATTTGCTTCCATGTCATTCTGTCCTGTGCAGACTGCATCCAGGTTATTCCGACGTGTCTGTTTAGATCATCCTTCCACCGTAGTTGCGGTCGCCCTGCACTTCTCTTCGCCGTCCACGGTCTCCAAGTCAGCAGTCTTCTTGTCCACTTTTCATCTGAGCTTCTGGCTACGTGACCTGCCCATTGCCATTTTAGAGTCGCCACCCGGTGGATGATGTCAGTGACCTTTGTTTTTTCTCTCACCGTATCGTTTCTGACTCTGTCTCATAGGCTTATTCCTAACATGGCTCTTTGGGTCACTCGTAGTTTCTCGGCACTTTGTTTGGACAATGTAACAGTTTCAAGACCATGGGTACCAACTGGCAGAACGCAGGCTTCATAGACTTTTCGTTTCAGGTTGATCTGTGATATAAATATTTACGGCGGTGAAAACATATTGTTTAGCATAAGCGCCGTCAAGATTCACTCGTGTGTACAGTCAAGAATTCCAATAACAAGTGTACTTAACGCATAGCAGCAATAAAGATTAAAATTGTTACAAGATTACATCAAATGTAAAAATGTGATTCATACAATACCGCAAAAGAAACGGTTTTATCCTTAGGAAGTATATTTTAGTTAGATAACGTTGCGATATTAATCAGATGATAAGTCACAGGAAAACAACAGAAAATGTATATGTTTCCGAAAACAGTCAAGTTTATATCCGGAATATTTATACTTTATTGCTTAAAGGCTTAACTGTGGAATTTTAATGTTAGTTTGAAAGGAGAATTTGTAGCACTGTTAATACTCGTATACATTGTATTTATTAAATATTTTTATAGTTTTTTTTATAAGGATTAATTGTATCTCAATAGAGACGAAGATGTTAATTGTTTTCTGGGAACAGAATATGGTGGCCGAGGCGCTTAGAAGACTTATGACCTGTCATTGGTTGGGTTGAGCGATCGCTTTATGTTTAACAACATTCCCCATTCCGCCCTTCTTACGACAACCATCTCTGACAATTTTTTGGAAGATGTATATATGCTAGAATTCTGCACTTATCGTCACATTTTTTATTAGTTCACTCTACACTAGCGTCATCTATTAAGATTGGGAAGCATTAAGCAGAAAATCTTTATTCTGGAGATGACCGCCATCCTCGGGTGTAAATATAATTAAACATAAATTTTAAACCGTTTAATTTAGTACACTGTTATTATATCACAATTTATTTATTAAATTTACTGTTTCGCCAACCAATGTTGGCATAATCTGGTGGTGCAATAAACCACAATATTTAATGTTTCTTGAACAAATATGTAAAACTCCATATTAAATAATTAATATGAATGAAAACGTCAGTTTTCTTAACGAGTTCCAAGAAACATTTTCCAACATTTCTATACCTACGCAAATAATTATTTGCTAAAAATGTATAAAGTCACATCAATTTTCGTTAATTACCATATTCTGATCCATTTACTAGTGTATATAAACAGCACGAGCTAAAATTTTGTCACATTTGATAATGCCTTAGAAGGGCGAAACATGTCATTCCCATAAAATATAATAAAACTTCTAGAAAACTGACGTTTTCATTCGTATTAATTATATAAACTAAGTTTAATAACAGCTGTCGCCACAATTTCATAGAAGAATCATAGAATGGATTATCTGTTAATGGCGTATATTGGATTACTAAAAATATACGCCAATAATAAGCCATTTTAGTATTTTAATTTATTGCTGACGCAATTAGAACAAAAAGTCATTGAGAACCACGTAAACGAGGACTCTCCAAATATATTTTTTTGGAATGTATACTGATACTTGTATACGAATACTGGATTTTCACCCATGGTGGGTGATTAATTCATGAAATTTAATTGTATCTCAATAGAGACGAAGATGCAAACTGGAAACTGAATCAAGGTGTTTACAGGTGGAATGGGGAATGTTGTAATTACATAAAGCTTGCGCTTAACCCAACCAATGACAGGTCATAAGTCCTGTAAACACCTTGATCAACCATATTCAGTTTCCAGTTTGCATCTTCGTCTCTATTGAGTTACAATTAAATTTCATGAGGACTCTCCACTCCGTTGTGGGAACGACACTTCAAAATAGAGTGCCAAATTATGAAATAACGAAGATCTGCGATGTCGAAGATGTTGTTCGATGGGGAAGACTGAGAAGTAGTTACTGCAGAAATTTTAAAGTAACAACAGGTAATCGACCTCCAGGAAGACCACCCAAAAGATGACGAGACAGCTGGACGTCTACATACCAGGAACGACCTTCGTGAAATAACAGGAGGCAGTTCCAAATAAATCAAAAGAAGAAGAATTTATTGCTGAAAAATAAATGTCTATAAATAAAGACATAATTTCTTTAGCTTCATAAGCATTACGAAACACCCATAGACAATATAAAGAAAATTGTTTGAGAATACATTTATTTAATTTGCATTGTATAGGGTGTTTTTTTTAGAGGTTTGGTTTTTAAACTGGCAACATTGTTTCTACAGACTGTCAATTTGACAGTTGACAGTTGATTTGCAGTCAGTACGTTTTGCCATTTTACCATAATTAGACTGACGTCAGAACAGCGCTTGCAAATTTATTTTGAAAATCATTAGCCAAACTTATCATGCACTACGTCCATTTTACGGTCGATATAATCGTTCATCTGAGCAAGTATTCGGAAGACCATGGATCGTTTTTGCACCACGTACACTCTAGTGGATAATACTCATCCACAAAGACGACAATTGTCGAAAATTGGATTTCACGATTGCTCTTCATTCGAGCTAGCCGTGGCGCTCATATGCCCGAAATTAAACAACAATGGCATAAAATTATCTATTAAATAAAGCCAATATCATAGACATTAACATTATTTTAATGTATTTTATTTCATTTGGAATATGTATTGTATACCTCTAAAAAAAACATCCTATATATACTCGTATTAACTGTCACCTTCGCTCAATTATAGGTTGGGTGACATTTCACTAGAATTGACCCGTCCGATACAAGCCTGCCAACGCGTTGGTAAATATTATTCCACTTTCGAAATTCGTTTGCGAAGCACGATACACAAGGGGTGGCAACATATTATTTGACGAGGGTGTGATGTGTGATGGATAGGCGCGGCCTGCCAGCCGACAATGAAATACATGATTTAGCTGACTGAAAACTGAAAAAAAAACCAGCAAGGTCACGTGTCACTTGACCGGCGGCCGTGATCAATAGAAACATTTTCCTAGAAATCTGCATAAATCATGATTCTTTTGAGTGAAATGTACTACGCTTCCGATCGGTGTACCCTTGCAAAGTAAACAGAGGTAAATCGATGAATAATTCAAAAAGCAAAATGCTACAAAAAGTAATGTGAAGCAATTAGGTACACCAGTCCGAGTGTATAATATACAAGCATAGTGCAATATTACGCCATGTGCCAGTGAGGTTTACTTAACTAAATCTTTCACATACTGTGCTTAAAAAGACTGCGCGTTGTTGTGTTGTGTAATCGCTACACATTTGAAAAAATACAGAATTAAAATCTTTTAAAAAATGCTTCAATTAAAGTCAAAATTGATGACATTATAAATACGATTCCTTAAAAAGTATCGAAAAACGTTCACAGCATATAAAAACCAACGAAAAGAGATGATGATAATTCACAGACAACGACCCAAATTGACTCTCATAATATTCCGTATAAGGAATGAAGAAATCAGACGCCGCACCAGGGTTGCTGACGTCATGGACCGAGTGGCAAAATTGAAATGGTAATGGGCTGGACACTTGGCTAGACAGGATGGCAACAGATGGGCACCCAGGATACTCAGTTGGAGACCATGGGCAAATAGGCGAAGTGTCGGAAGGCCACCGATGAGATGGACCGATGATATTGTCAAAAGGGTTGGAAAATCTTGGATACGAGGGGGGCAGGATAGAGACGAGTGGAGGAAATTGGGAGAGGCCTATATCCAGTAGTGGAGGGAAGAAGGCTAGCAAAAGAGAAGAATATTCTATTCCAGCGCACAGGAAAAAATCGATGTGACGCAAAATATGTGTATGAAAAAGACACTTTTATGTGTCTCTGCTGAATATTCGAAATCTTTTTGTCCCAAACAGTAATATACAATAATATATTAAATGTTAAATCTACAGATTACATTTTGTATAGATTGTACATTTAATAACTAAGTCCGATTCTGCCTACCAGCATGTTTGACACATATTTGTGTTTTGACAACGGCATTAATTGATTCGGAACCCTGAAATATGCGATATTCTATATCTAATAAAGCGATTATGCGTTAATGAAATGAACAATAAACTTCCAGTATTAAAATTACGTTTAACATTTTAATTAATACGAAATAAAATGTGTATTTTCTAGGTGTTTCATTTTATTTTATGGCATATTTCTCCTTGCCATGGTACACATTTGATAATGGCCTTAGCAAGGCGAAACATGTAATTTTTATAAAATAAAATAAAACTTCTAGAAAATATGTTTAGTGTAAGAAAAATAGGATGCCATATTGAGCATCAGCTATAAAAACTATAATTATAGATAGTTTAGGACACATTTAGTGACATAATTCAATGTTTTGATAATTTGTATAGTAAGACGATTTTCCAACTACTTCTAGTGTAATATTGATTTCTCTGTAATCTTAGAACCGATGTTTAGTTTAAATATCTCGTTTGAAAGCTAAAAATATTTAGATGTTTTTAAATAATCTGCAAAAATAAATTGTGAGTGGTTTTTTTTAATCGCCTTTCTTTGAAAATTTGTCAATAAAAATTATTAAAATGTTTGATATTTCTGTCTGGTATTTCTTAATGTGGACAGACAGTTCTAGTTTTTGTGTTCATGATGTCTGCTGTGTTCTCCAAGTAATAAAACAATATAAGTTCGATTATGACTAACAGTTATTTTTTTAATTAATTTTAAAAACACCTGACTTCAATAAATTAAAAATAAATCGTTTTATCTTAAATTGGTGCACTTTTGCATAATGCCTTACATGACATAATTCATCGAAAATAACCTCTCCTACAACCTCCTAGAAGGATTGTATTCAATAACCAATAACCCTGTATATATGTGTTCTATTTTCCGCAAAAATATTATGTACGTAACATTAATGCGTAAGAACAATAATAACATATGGCGTCGAAGGAAGGGCAGACACAGTGAGGACAAAACAAGTTTTGAGGACTTCCGAAATGAAGACACTGAGGACGATAGCAGGCAAGACACTGAGGGATCACGTGAACACCAGAATAAGAGAGATATGTGAGGTTGAGGATATTATAAGATGGAGCAGACAGCGAAAAAGGGACTGGTACGGTCATGTTCAGAGAATGGACACCACCAGACTCCCCTATATTGCATTGTATAATCAACCTCATGGGACTCGTCCTCGTGGAAGACCTCCTAAAAGATGGAAGGACAGCTGGGAATCTACCTCACAGGAGGAGCAACACTCTGGAGAACAAACCGCATAGGTCTACAATAAGGAAGAAGAAGAAGAACTTTAATGTAACAATAAATTATATTTGTTTATTGAACCATACGGTATTTTAAGATTGACTAATTGTTTATACACGTAACAATAAATATAGAACTGTTATTAATGATAATTGAAAAGAATTTACTTTTTTGTTTACATTTTTGTTCCGCAGCGATATCTGCTGCATTCGAAATGCAAATCGCCGAAGCGGGAGGTCAATATTTGAGATCAAGATATTAGCAGAGTATAAAACGTGTTTGGGGTTATAAAAAAAAATTCAAAAAATGGCCGTCAGCACGCAGGGAACACGTGAACGCGAAATAAAACAATGTTAGTGCTCAATAACTACTCTTTTTTTTTAGAAATTCTTTTGACGAATCCGCGCCGATATTAGCATAGCCGTAAACATTTCTGATGGAAAACGCTTAATCGAGCGCGCCAGTTTCACAATGCCTACATAATATTTAGAAATTTAATAACAGATGTTTTTATAGTGCCCAAGGATATATTATTTAATTCGGTCATATTTCAATAATCAATGAATAGTAAAATATGTAAACAGTTCGTCAACTTCATAATTTGTTTGTTTTGGATAAAACAATTATAGATTAATAATAACATGTTATTACTGTGAATTATGTTTTTTTTTCGACCGACGCACACTGGATCCATTTGGCAAAAACAGGGACTTAGAGGTCGAACTCCGAATTTTGCCGTGATTTTTTTTAAATTAGGTCCTTTGTGTGATTCCAAACCTAACTCTTCTAACTGATTCCGAAATAATTGCAAAATAAGTTTTGCTTCATACAAAAAAAACAACAACATTTTTTTCTTCGAAATTAGCAGTTATATCAAAAAAAGTTATAATATAAAAGGGGTTTGGAATCACACAAAGGAAATAATTTAAAAAAATAAGGACAAAATTTGGAGTTTGACCCCTAAGTCCATATTTTTGCCAAATGGGACCAGTGTCCGCCAGTACTTATTTTTTCGCGTTCGAGCGTTCCTTTACAAACGAATATAGTGATTTTAGCATAATTGTGATCATTTATGCATCTAACAAAAAATCCGAAACCACTCGTAAGAATTAATTAAAAATTATAATGTCTGCTGCTTTTAAACGGGCAGAGTATGAAGTAGATGTCGGAACAAGTAATGTAGAGGATTATGTCCTCTATAATCCCTACTAAGTTTGGTTTTGACGTATCCATCTGATTCCGAAATAATTGCAAAAATCAGTTTTGCTTCATACAAAAAAAACATTTACATTTTTTTTCTTGGAAATTAGCAGTTATATCAGAAAGGTTCAAATATAAAAGTGGTTTGGAATCACACAAAGGACCTAATTTAAAAAAAACAGGGCAAAATTCGGAGTTCGACCCCTAAGTCCCTGTTTTTGCCAAATGGATCCAGTGTGCGATGTTTCGGAGATCTTCAAGGTGACGTATCGCCCGGGAATAAAGCATCGCCGTGTGTTAACTAACGAGAACAAAGCGCGTATGTCTCATTCGCTCTCACATTGCCGGCGACACGGCACAGCAGAGTAGGGGTTAAGCATACATTACTTACCCCACATTTATAATTACCCTGACTGTAACGATCTCCGAAACGCCGGTCCAGAAAAACGAATTATACGGATATTCCCAAGATCCCAAAAAACATATTGCTACCAACCGCGAAAAATCTGCACAGTTACGTTAATATACCTTCCTTCAACTCGGAATGATTTCAAATATGTACCTGAATGCTAAATATATAAAAATAGGGACCGTATATATAAGAGGTCTGCCATACAACTGAAACTGTTATATATACACATAGCGTCACCTGAGAGTAAGAAGGTTCCAACTGTCAAAAGTAAAAAGTTGAGAAAAATTAAGTCAAAGTTTTGTTGGTCTAAAAGGATTCCATCTGAAGCAGATGAAACACTTTTACCGAGAAGCGTGTAAATTTTCTCTGGCGACAATTGCAATAATAAAGTTGTAAGTGTAAATGAATCCTTCTTCAGTTAATCGTGTGTTTTGAATGATCAAATGGAAATTGATTCTTTTCGTAACATCAAAATGACGATACTATAACACGTTTTCAGAACCCCTTTCACGAAAAAAAGCCAAATGTGAAATTTTGTTAGTTGGAACCCTCTTACTCTCAGGTGACGATAGAGGAAAATAAGAACCTGAAATCCAAAATATCTATATAGATTTTTGACCAAATGAGTTAGGTACATTTATGTTCAGTATGCAGGCATATTACCGAAAAATCATAAGACATTTCCAGCAGTTCCATGCTTCACTTCCATACACAAGGGTCGGTACTAAAACTCCATCATGAACTCCATTTTATATATTTTTTACGCTATTTTATGACAGAACAATGCACAGTGTGCTACATCCTCATTTCCTGGTATGCGTTGCAGGAAAATCGATGACGAATATAATGGGAAAAAATGTAGATTACTATCACACTGGGAAAGTGACGTGCGTACATGGTAATAACGTATTATGCAATGTACACTGTACAGTGCGATCGGAAAACTGTATCGACACCTGACGGGTATAGACTGTTTTATTGTTTTAATTTATACCGGTTGACATACAGAGAGAAAATATAATAAAACAACGCCTAGCCGCGCCGCGCATCGGCGGACGGCCAAATAGCGGAAAAGTATTCAAGATCGATCGGCTTATCGCACTCATAGCATATTATCCATTTAATATGCGGCGTAGATATTATACAAATAGAGACAAGGATTACGTCCTATAAGATCAAAGGTTCCCAAAGTACTGGAACCCCTGAGGGTACCGGAGGGAAGTAAGGGGGCATTACTTACTTACTAAAGGCCGTGCCAAACTGTTTGAAACAAGCTCTCCACAGGGGTGACCTTGGTGGAGAGTTGTGGAGCCCACGGTTGGTGTAGCGTCCACATACTGTTGTAAACAAGCTCTCTACATGTGGAATACGTGTTTGAACGGTGGATCCACACGCATACTATGCGCGTCCGTCCACAAAGTTTGTTGAAGGTCAAACGAATTTTGGTTTCAAACAAGTGTCTACACAGTTTTAAACCGCCGGTGGAGACCAATGTGGAGAGCTTGTTTAAAACAGTGTGGCACGGCTTTAAACATCCAATGTCGTCTACTGCCGGACAAATGCCTCCCCGTACTTTTCCTGGGGGCATTGTATTATAAATATTTTTAAACCTTATATAAACAATTAACATAACAAATCTCACTCTCTAGCATCTGTGTTTTAATTTTACAAAATGAAAAATATCTAATGGGGCGACAAATTTTTTCCACCTTGTATGCCTATAACAGGTCGTTTGAACCCAATTACTGTATACAATTTATCGTCATTTTATTGTCACGTGAATTCTATACCAGACCAATAACAGTGTGACAATCACACTGCCAACGCCGGGAATCGAACCCGGGACCTTCAGTATGGAAGTCAGAGCTCTTGCCACTCTGGCACGAAGGTCGACATTATTATTCCTCTTTATATAGTAACAAAATACTAATATGTATTGTTATACATTAAAATATACAAGTAAAAAGCATGTATATGTGTAATTGAAACCCATAATACTCATATGTTTTACAATATCAACAAAAATTAAATATAAAAAGATACATCATCTTACTAACGTAGTTGGTAGGTTATAATTTATAATAATATAACAACAGGTATTAATTAAATAAAACGATGTTTTTTTTAACAACTTCCACTTTTGTCTTTATTTCGACAGCGACCGGCTTCGCCACGCTCGCTGACATCGACACACTGGTCTGCCGATGTCAGCGAGCCTGGCGAAACCGGTCGCTGTTGAAATAAAGACAAATGTGGAAGTAGTTATAAAAAAACATCGTTTTACATAATCATTATTAAAAATGAACTTCCATCAAGAGATTTCAGTAAAATCATTTGTTTATCATAATAACAGGTATTAAACATTTTTTTATAATCTGTAATCTGCGAATCAGTAAACAATAGAATTAAATTAAACTATTTCAAATGATAACCGATACTTAAGACTTGAGAAATTATTGAAAATAATAATTAAAAAAAAAATTGATTCTTTGCGAATATTTTACAAGATTAAAATATTTTATTTTAATTATGTATGATAATCAGATACTGCATTTTTTAAATAACGCGTCTAAAAATCTTTAATCACACATTTTTTTAATCAGAATTATTTATATTTTACAAGCATTTTATAAAATAAATAATTATTTTTTATACCTGTAGTATTTTTAAACGAATAATGAGATGTGGACCTACAGAAGAGTTACCCATGTTTCACGGAGGGACCACATTACAAATGAAGTTCTCAGCAGAGTTGAAGAGTGTAGGCACGTGTTGAACACCATAGAGGAGAGGCGCGCAAGATGGATTGGTCATGTGTTGCGACACGAATGTTTCCTGCATAATGTGTTGGAGGGAATGGTCGAAGGATCGATTGGCCGAGGACGACCTCGCCAAGAGTACCTAGACCAGATTTGCCGAGATATGGGCTGCACCTCTTATGCGGAGTTGAAGAGGGTTGCCGAGGACCGAGCGGAGTGGAAGAGGAGATGCGTCGCCTTGCTGTGTTAATCCTATAGTATTTACCCGCAAACAGTAGATTATAAAATATAATTAAAACTTGTATCATTGATTTAATCTTAAATTATGGAAATGAACCAGAATCCTCTACAAAAGTAATTAATTATGGCTTCTTTTTGGTTTTATTCATTGCACTAAAATATCGCGCATGTTGAGTGACCGGAACAATCTAAGAACAAGATGAAAAAAAAACAAACGAAACTAAAACAATTGAAGTTAACAATTTGGAACGACGTAGTTAGGGGCTTATTTATTCACGTATTTGACTCTGATATGCACTGGTTCGTATTGATAATTAACTAGACAACCATAGGACCGTATATCAAGATGACGATGACGGGCAGAGACGATAGATCCCCAACAAAATGCCGTTTGTTCGATTACAAACTTAACCGCCATAAATGGCCATACTAAAGTATTTGATTTATTTGGCTATGTTATATTTTCTACAACCATTATTGACACTTTTTACGATTTTTATAAAATTGATTCGTAATAAATTCAAAGTGAATGGTGCACTTAAATAATATAATAATAATAAATTGGATTATTTATAAAGCGCAATTTTTTATGAATTACTCATCTCAAGGGCGCTGTAGAAGATGCTCCGATCAACTAGATAATAATAATAATAATAATGATAAAAAAAAAATTATAAACATATTTAGTATGAGGGCTGCACCTGACGAAGTCGATCAGCCCTTCCTGTCAGGAAATGATAATTTGAAAAGGTGCGTTTTGAGTCTCGATCTAAACTCTGATTGATTCTCAATGCACTTAAGGTCTGCTGGAAGACTGTTCCAGGCTGAAGGGCCGGCTACCGCGAAGGCTCGGTCGCCAAAGTTTGTGCTTGGACAGCGTTTTGGCACAGTCAATCTACCGATCGCAGAAGACTTAGCTGATCGCAATGTAGACTGTCTAGCATTCAGGTTCTCGTTGATGCAGAGTTCAGATATATAAGCTGGTGCCATTCCATGCAACGCCTTATAGACTGTCCAGCAGAGCTTGTATTGTATCCTTCCTGAACATTTAAGCCAGCCTGAACGTTAAAGTTGTCATCGCAAACAAAAACCTATCCAAAAAAGCTAGAATGACAGATCACAATTGTGTTCTTCTACCGACCCTTGTGTATGGAAGCGAATCATGGAACTGGCAAAAGAAGGATGAAAGTAGAATAAATGCAGTAGAAATGAGATCTCTTAGACGAATGTGCGGATAAGACCCAGATAACGGAAATAGGCGTGGTGAAATAACAACAACAACAAAAACAAACCATCACGCTGTTTCTCTGAAAGAATAAGCAGAGAGAATGGACTGCCACGCTACTCTATCCTGACACACTTCTCTAGCTTCCTTCACGTCATACACGCACGTCGATTCTTCCGACTTTTAACATGGCCGACCATTAAAATTTGATTGATTTGGTCATGTTTCAATCGGTCTTCCTCGATTCCGTATTCCATTCACATCGTTAATGTATACTTTCTTAACCATTATTTATTCATCCATGCGTTTCACGTGACCAAACTAACGCGGTGATCCTTTCATAATACTTTCTTCCGCTCTGCATTCCTTCCTAATATCAGCATTCTCATCTCTTATGAAAGAAGAGAAGTTATTTTTCCATAAATTTTGTTATTTTATATTTAATGGGAAGGACGTGTTTCGGTTTGCTAAGTTTGTAAATATGTTGCAAGAAGAAGAAACTATTATATGGAACATCGTAAAGCATGTCATAGGACATTGAATAATGATGTGTGTTGAATGCATTCCGCTTACGTGTGGTTGACAACGAGATTATAAACAGCAAAGTAAATAAATAATTATTAATTAATACCGATCTTAATAATCGATTTCGTGATTGAATGTTTTCTAGGTTATATTATATACGAGTATTGATAATTCAATCGGCATCCGTAAACTGTAATAATAAATTGGCAAAGACAATGTCTGCATGGTCAGAAGGTCGAATTGGAGTCGTTGCCCCGATCTTAGAAGGCAAAGAACTGCCGAATGATAAACTCGACTATGGCGATGTGTGAAGGTTGGAGATTCATTTCCGTCCGACATTTTTGGCTGATTACGCAGTCGGCACAATGCACCTGCATGCGACCAAGACTCTTATGAGAATTAATTAGGTACATGTGCCACACATGTCTTGATCACCGAACACGAGAATAATACGAGTACTTTTGTTTTTTAAGAAATACGAGAAATTCAACAAACTAACCATCACCCCGTCTTCTCAAAAGGGCAGGCAGAAGAATGAACTGCAACATTGTTCTTTCCTCACATACTTCTTTCGATTTTTCAACATTCATAAATCGTATCATGCACCCACGTCGATATTTGATTGCCGACATTCAATATTTTATTTATTTGATCGTGCCACGTTTTCTTCGGTCCAAGGCATTGAAAACTGCCTTTCTCATATTTGAGCGATTTCAAAAAAATATGGAATTAAATTAAATTGACGATTGTGATTTTAAGGAGATTCAAATGCTAAAAAATAATATAAAACAAACAAACTAACTAACTTTCACGCCATTTCTCCGGAGGGGTAGGCAGAGAGGATGGATCGCAACAATGCTCCGTCCTGGCATACCTCTCGGGGTTCCTCTACATTCATACATCGTACCATGAACGCACGTCGATTATTCCGATTTCGAATGTGACCGCCTTTTAGTAATTGATTAATTTGGTTAATGCCATGTTTTCCTCGGTCGTCCTCGCCTTCTTTTTCCACTCACGCTGCTTGCGTACAACTTTTTTATAAAACAAAATATTATATAATATATTATATAATATGTATTAATTTTAATTCCATTTGTTTTTTTTTTATCGACCGATTTCGGCAGATTGCGAGACCAGACATCGCAGTGAAACCGGTCGAAACTTAAACATAAGTGGAATAAAACTAAATACATAATACAAAAAAAATATTTTTTACATTCATTATTTCCCAAGAAAGTTCAATCAACAACATTCAATAATATATAATGTGAAAATGTGTATTTCCATGGACTCTTCTAATATCGGCATTGACAGACGAAAACACTGAATAATTTTTAAAAAGTGCTCACACACATGTGGATGACTGTTTAAGTGACAAAAATTGCAAATATTTTGTTACATAATTTAGCATAAAATATACATTTAAATTAACTTTTTTATATCGATTCTATAATGAGTGGATTTAAGATATGTATAAACTGAATTTTAAATACCTACATGGAAAATATTGGTTTATAAGTCTACTGGCGGTTCAATGAAATTCAAAGATGGAAAGCAATGAAAACAAGTTTCTTAAAAATAATTAAATTGTAATCGTTAATAAACTTTAATCAAATAAGTTTCATTACAAACAGATTAATAGTTTAAAAGTGTATGTTGGGCGATTAGTCTCAGTTTGAGGCGAAACAAATTTTTCACTATTTATATAATTAAAAAAAAAAAAAAAACTAACCATCACGCCGTTTCCCCAAAGGGGTGGGCAGAAAGAATGGACTGCCACACTTTTCTTTCTTGACATATTTCTCTCGCTTCCTCAACGTTCATACATCGTGTCATGCACCCACGTCAATTTCTCTGACTCCTCACATGGCTGACATACAATATTTGATTTATTTGATCGTGCCACGTTTTCCTCGCTCTTCCTCTATTTCTCGTTCCATTTACATCGTTAACATATACTTTTTTTTATCATTCTTTCTTCATTCATTCTTTCCATATGTCCAAACCACCTTAAAGATCCTTTTAATATTTTGTTCATAACACCATCATTCGCACCGCATTCACTTCTTATATATAATTTATATAAATTAAATCCAAGTAAAACCACTAAACAATAGTGTTTACTATTATAAATTAATAATGGAGTTTTACAAAACTAACACCATAACCATCAATATGTTTCGACTTAATTATTGTTTTTTTAAATAATTATGTTATAATCCATACAATGTTTTTAATATTGCTGAAAAAAAAAAAAACTGAATTGTTATCGAAATGAAATAATCCTTAAAATAAATAACCATAGAAAAACATTTGCATACTTGATTATTTAGCGAAACTGCATATTAAGTTTATTTGGTATATTTTTTTTACTTTGTGCCTGTTTTATTTCAAACATTCATTAATGTACTTATCAGTGAGGCGGTTCTCTTTCTAGAAGCCCGAGGATCTGGTTAATATATTTTTGTGGGTTTATAATCAAATAGTGGCTTAGCCATTGATGAAAAATGAATACGTATGTTCTGATAAAAAAATAATTATTTCTTTTCCGGATTACATTACGATTACTAAAAAAAAACCTATGTAACATAGTTCCAAGAATGTTTACGGCAACTGATGCACGTGGGGGAATTAAATTAGATATTTACGAATATCAATCATTTACGGATATTTTAGAAATATGAATTTTGATAGAATTAGAAACACAAAGATAACGGAAATATGTGAGGTCGAGGATTTCGTTACGTGGGGGAGGCAAATGAGAAGATACTGGTATGCACACGTGAGAAGAACGGATCCATCCAGACTCTCTCTCATTGTGTTGCACGGCCAACCCCAAGGCAGACGACCCATGGGCACACCACCAAACGGATGGTTCGACAGCTGGGAGTCGATCTCGCAAGAGGACAATTCTACTTAAGAAACAGGCCACAAGACCAACACTTATAAGAAGAAGAATGCTGAGAACTGTATGTCCTAAAACTGAAAAAAAGACCAGGTGGTGTTCATGGGTTCAAAAGGGTAGTAGGGCTACGATGGAGTATGCTTTGCTGGAAAGTATGCCTCTACAAAATGTCGAAAGACATGTATTGCATTTACAACAGCAACACTACTATGTCCAACTCTCTAGCGTCCATGAGAGGTATTTTAAAGACCCCGCGAACCCCGGGCAATGTGGCACATATTACTTAGTGTCATAGCAGATAGAGAGAGGACGAATGGCGAGCTTCCAGCGCCATAAAACTGGATACACCCAGTTAAGGGAAGGTAACCCCGACAGTAAATCCTCCAGAGAAGGCAAGGGGATACCACTCTGGATATTTTTCCCCAGGTCATCACTAAGAGTGACAGTCAACGTTAGGGAGACCTATCAGGACACAGAAAGAAGAAGGTGTTCATGGGGCCAACACGTTTAGCTCCTGATCCAGGGAACATGGGTTTAATCCTAGTAACAACCGGTACTTTCATAGCAATTTGAACTATCATTTTGGCTGACATTGGAGATTGTAAAATACATTACTTAATACTTTTTTCTTCTTCCTCTTACGATTAGTCTAGGTTGTAAAGTATTGTTTGTGATTTTAATAGAAAATTTTAATAATTTTAATAGAAAATTTTTCTTTTTCAAAATTGTAGTTTAATATCCCATCGTATAGGTAGGAGTTTCGAATGGTAAAAAAAATAATTTCAAGGGTACACTAATTATTTAAATAAAATATGCAGAATTAAATAAGAACAGTAAACAGAAAAAATGTTTGCCATTGGTTGACTGCAAATCAAAATAATTATAAAAAAACATATTTAAATTAATTTAAAAACGAGACATTTCAAAAATAACGCATATACAACTGATAATAATGTAGTGAAAATAATTTACTTACCAAATATATTTAAGATTCTCAACTCCTCTTTCAGTCTAAGTGAACGGAATCACTCAAAGTATAATAATCACAAGATGCAGATCTTTTAATTAATTTGATTTTATTTAAAAATAACTTATGTACGTATTTATTATGATTAAAATGTATTCTTAAAAGTATTAAAGTCAACAGCAATATTATTTCACGGATGATTCAAGTCGGGACGCACAAAGAGATCCATTTCTGAACGATTCCAAAATTAACAAAATTTCAACAAGAATGCATAGCTCGACGAACTGTCAATTTTTTTCCGTAAATGTTCTTGTTTTGATATATAAATACAATAACGATCGACGATTGGTCGAAATGTTTTTAAACCGCGAACTGTGTCGCGCTTTCTTCGAATCGCGTGTTCGAATTCAGGAGGTTCGTTCTTTTTCACTTGAATTATTTTATGGCTATCGCGACAAACTTGAAAAATAATAAAGTACTTAAGTAGGTACTTTAAAAAAATGTTTGTTTTGGACGAGACCGCTGCGACCGCTCGCGAAGCAAGGTACGAAATAAACTAAACCGCTCCACCGGCAGCTTGCCGCTTTTCATACGGATGGAGGGAAAAGCACGTGCTTTCGAATGTGACGCAGGCGCAGCGCCGACCAATCGGGCGCCAGCTCTGAATTCAAAACATCGTAAAACACTCATTGTTTGTCGGTGGCGCTTGCGTTGGTGGTGTCTTGCGGGGTGGCGATATTAAATTGATACGCGTATAACAACTCACGGCGAGCGCTTGCGCTTATGTCACGACATATGAGTGTGGAAAACGCATCTTTATCTTCTTAAAATTATGAAGTGTCTCAGAATTATAAAGTAGCAATGTATATTGAATTCGATTATGTTATATTATACATGTATACCTTCTTAAAATTAGAATATTAATTACGTATATCTGGACATTCGGTACGGCTTATGAAAATCTAACCTAACCTAAGATAGTTGATTTAATATAATGTAACTTAACATCACACCATTTCTTCCAAGCGTAGACAGAAAGACACTCTTAACTAGAGTTCTCTAAAATCGTACAACGTAAAATGTACGCACGTCATATTTTTAGACTTATAACATGAGCGAGATTTAGCATAACTAACTAACCATCACGCCATTTCCCCGAAGGGATAGGCAGAGGGGATGGATCGCCACAATGCTCTGTCCTGGCATACCTCTCGGGCTTACTCTACATTCATACATCGTACCATGCACGCACGTCGATTATTCCGACTTCGAATGTGACCGCCTTTTAATAATTTATTAATTTGGTCATGCCATGTTTTCCTTGGTCGTCCTGGGCTTCTTTTTCCACTCACGCTGCTTGTGTACAACTTTTTAACCTTTCTACTCTCATCCATTCGTTCCAAATGTCCAAACCATCTCAGGGATCATTTTTTAATTTTATCCATGATGCAGTCATCTGCCTTACATTTCTTTCTTATTTCATCGTTCGGTATTCTATCATACAACATTCGATTTAGCATTCGATTCTTTGTTTTGTTATAGTTGTTTATTAATGCCAAACCACAATTTATCTCATTTAAATGACGATGCAGTATACAATAAAGTATTCCAACTTTTTTTTTATCTGAACGCAGCAGACTTTAAAAGTATTGTTGGAGCATCCTTTCGGTTGGAAACATATTTTGTAATAGTGTGTATTGAAAAAGAAAATTATATAAAAAAACTATTATACAGGGTGCGGCAAAACAGACAGTGCAGTTTTGAAGGGCTATTAAAAAAAATCGGCTCAACTTACAGATATGAGATTAATTTTATTGTATTCGGTACATCATGCCATTTTACGCATCAAGTCTTGAAGATGCCATCAGAAAAGTGATGGCCCCCATCAGCGAAACATTGATGAAGGCGATTTCTGAAGTTTTCGGCTGCATTTTGGCACATCTCGATGGGCATAGCGGCGATTTCCTCCCGAATTCGATCTTAAAGTTCTTCCAAGGTGTGTAGTCGATGTTTAAAAACTTTCTCCTTCAGATAGCCCCACAGAAAAAAAGTCGCAAATGCTTATATCAGATGAGCGCTCGGGCCATCCCACGTCACCCCTCAGAGAGACGAGGCGCGCAGGGAACATCTGTCGTGGTTTTGTCATCGAAACTCGAGCAGTATGGGCCGAAGCACCGTCCTGTTGAAACCTCTCATATCTGTTTCCTCCATTAGTTCTTCCAATTGAGGTTCAAAAATTGTTTCCAACATGGAAACATAACATTGAGCATTGACAGTCACGGCTCCTCGAGAAAATAGGGCCCAATCACCCTAAATTTGGAAATCGCATACCACACAGTCCCTTTGGGGAGTCAAGAGGTCTCTCGTGAAGTTGCCTTGGGTTATTTTCAGCCCAGTACCGAATTTTTTTTTATTCACCGCTCCACTCAAGTCACGATTAAATTACGGTGAGGGTTGGTATCACGACCCCCCGATTGAAGTGCAGCCGAAAGGCCCGTTGGGTGGCGATGACAGAACGGTCATTTTCAAGAAACATGCGGACGGCAAAGCCCCGGTATTGTCCGGACCAAACCATGGCAACGACTAAAAACGGCAAGACCCTCCCGATACAATGAGACCACTCTCAGGTTCCTACCCCCACCACACGGGATGTACCGGCCTTTCAAAACTGCACTGTCTGTTTTGCCGCACCTTGTATTTTGTACTTTCGAAATTAAAAAAACTTTGTTTAATCCACTATTTAATAAAAAATATTAAAAAACACGACATGTTTCGGAGGATACCTCCATCTTCAGGTGAAGATGGTATCCTCCGAAACAGATCGTGTTTTTTATTTGATTTTTTATTTGATTTGATTAAATAGTGGATTAAACAAAGTTAACAAAGAAAACAGTGCCTTAACATTCAATAAGTTTATTATATTTTGTAATAGAAACAAATTTAAATTAAATTTTAGTTTCATTAGTCTTATATGTTTTTAGATGTTTATACATATATTATAATTTGGAGCAAGTAGTTGAGTTCGTGTATTTAGGTAGTATGTTTACAAGAGATGGGCGAGTGGAGAGGGATATTGAAAGAAGGGTTGGGGCAGGCAACAAAGTGAATGGTGCACTTAAAGTTGTCATCGCAAACAAAAACCTATCCAAAAAAGCTAGAATGGCAGTGCACAATGGTGTTCTTCTACCGACACTTATGTATGGAACTGGCAAAAGAAGGATGAAAGTAGAATAAATGCAGTAGAAATGAGTGGATACTCTGTGTATGATAGAGTGTCGCATGAAAATATAAGAAGTGAATGCGGTGCGAATGATGGTGTCATGAACAAAATAATGAAAGGATCATTAAGATGGTTTGGACATATGGAAAGAATGAATGAAGAAAGAATAGTAAAAAAATAATATGTTAATGATGTAAATGGAACCAGAAATAGAGGAAGACCGAGGAAAACGTGGCACGATCAAATAAATCAAATATTGAATGTCGGCCATGTGAGGAGTCAGAGAAATTGACGCGCGTGCATGACACGATGTATGAATGTTGAGGAAACGAGAGAAATATGTCAGGAAAGAAAGGTGTGGCATTCTTTCTGCCTACTCCTTCGGGGAGACGGCGTCATGGTTAGTAAGTTAGTTAGTTACATATATTTATTTGGTGGCGTGTAATTGGTCTAATTAATTGTATATTTGTGTATAAAATTTACCTACACATCAATGGCTGTTTGTCACCCTAATATAAATCTTCAAATCGTGTTATTATAATAATTATTATTAATGATGATTTATTTTCTAACTGCGCCATTTTGTAACCTCAATTACTCCAAGGGCGCACTAGGAATATACTTACCGAACAGTGTAGTCTTTAATAGTCTTTTAAATGTAACTTCACTTATGTTGAAGCAAATAAATTCGTATACGTGGAAAAAATTGCGTCTTCAATAATAACAATTTACTCAAATATTTTTGAAACGAAAGTAACTTAGGATTGATTGTATCACAATAGAGACGAAGATGTAAATTGTTTTATGGAAACAGAATGTGGTGGTCGAGGCGTTTACAGGACTTATGACCTATCATTGGTTGGGTTAAGCGATCGCTTTATGTTAACAACATTCCCCATTGCGCCCTGCTTACGACCACCACGTCTGACACATTTTTGGAAGTTGTATATATGCTACTATGTTGGACCACACTTCACATTTTTTTTAGTTCAATCTACACTAGCGCCATCTATTAAGAATAGGTGTAATTAACATAGTAGCATATATACAACTGCCAAAAATTTGTCAGACGTGGTGGTCGTAAGAAAGGCGGAATGGGGAATTGACATTCACTTGGGTGTCCATTTCTTTCGACTGATAGGCGGTTGTATACACAACTCAGAAGTCCTGAGTGATGTAGGTCTGTTCGTCCTTGATAATTATCTTCGACAAAGGGGCCATAGATTGTTTTATCTCCCACGATTCAGAACCAACCTGCCAATGGTTATGCCGGTAGGTAGAGCAATATCTTTGCTTAATAGTATCACCTCGGAGTTTGACATATTTTGTGATAGTTTGGCTCATCTGAGGGAAGTACTATCTTTATTATAATTGTATGGTATTTTTATTTTATTAATTTGTCATGCATCTTATGTTTCTCGCTCTTTTTATTAATCTATTATGTATTACTTATTATTGTGTATCTCTAACTTGTATTTTTAGTGTATTGGAAAAAAAAATCTGTAATGCTTTAGATATGTTTAAAATAAATAAATGAAAATGAAAATGTTGTTAACATAAAGCGATCGCTTAACCCAACCAATGACAGGTCATAAGTCCTGTAAACGCCTCGACCACCATATTCTGTTTCCAAAAAACAATTTACATCTTCGTCTCTATTGAGATACAATCAATCCTTAAAATGATCAACCCGCAATGGGTAAAATTCAAGAAAGTAACTAAGTATGCCCACATTTCTTCCTAGGCTGAATGTAACGCTGTCAACATTGATGTGATGGGCTGAAGATAGAAACATTGTTTTGAGATTCCAAGGATTAGTCGAGCGAACTAGTAATTTACTTTGAATTAAGTACACGTATTATGTACGCATGACAATCTTGTAAATTTTCCACTGTCACACAGAGACCTTTAATCGGAGCCATAAACTAATAAAGATAGGAAGATGAATAAGTTTCCAGAAAGATCTTGTTTCTTACTTACGTTTTATAACTAGGTACTGCATATTTAATTAACACCTCCGTTCAAACATTATATATTTTTGATTATTAATATTATAGTAAAGGCACTAATGTATGAGAGAATATGGTTGCTATTTGATTCTCTATTCCATAGCATTTCTTTTGGACATGTTGAGAACCAACTCTTTAATGCTTCGGAGAGATTGGTTTAAAATAACCAATTTCTTTTAGATAAGGGGATATTTCCAGAACTCAGGAAATATCCCCTTATCTAAAATCGATCCATCTATCGCTGGATGGTGCTGCCGGCATAGATAGTTTTACCTATCTTTATATATTATAAATGTATAATTCTTCTATATATTTATGTAGTTGAACTCCCCGTAAACGGCTGGACCGATTTCGATGATTTTTTGTGTGTGTGTTTGAGTGGGTCCCTGGATGGTTTAGATTCACAATTGGACCCGGTAGGTGACTGTTCAAACCTTCTGGGAAGTTCAAGAATATTTGACCTTCTGAGATTAATTCATCATTTTTTTTGTATATTCTGATTTTGAAAATTTGGTTTGGTTCATGTGGTTCTCCTGTAAATTTGGAGTTATTTCGCGTATAAGTGAATTGTTTTGGTCAATTTAACTGTTGCCGCAGTTTATAATAGTTAATTGTGACACGTAATACGTTTGTACTGTTTTGCTGTTAAAATTATATTAGTTTTATCGTTTTTATATAGAATTTTGACAGGTGTAAAAATAAAATAATCATTTGTTCCAATGACAATTTTAATAATTTCTTCAATATTATTAAAGTTCTTGCTGGTTAAGTGCCTAATTACAACTAATTTCAAAAATGGTGGTTACCTACGTGTAACATAAATTAAATAAACACAAAAGTCCGGATCGTCCATGTCAACATGTGCAACATCGAAAAAACATTATGTGTTATTATATTATGTGCTAAATTAAAAAAAACGGTGGATTCGTGTAACATAAATTAAATAGACAATATGTGCACCATCTAAAAAGAACTTTTTGTGTTAAATTATTTTTATTTTGTTATTTTATTTTATATCATTGTATTTTATATTATTTGTTTTAGATTTATTTTGTGGGTGTTGGACGATCGAAGTATGCGCGGGAGATGCCTATTGGTGGCGATGAGGTTCGCAACACATCACACCGCGTTTCCCGCGGAGCGAAAAGAGAAGGATGGAGTGCCACATCAGTAAAAGTGTGACAGTCCATTCTTTCTGCCTACCCTTTCAGGGAGACGGCGTGATGGTTAGTTAGTTAGTTAGTTAGATGGCGCTGATATCGAATTTTGTGTTTAAGCATGCATTGAAGCTTGGCGTAGATTTAAAATTCTGTTCGCTGTTTTGGGTTATGAGTTTGTCGACCACTGATATAAAAAATAATAATTTCATTTCATTTAATTTATTTTGATAAAAATCACAAACATTACAGACATACAATTCCAAATCGTTTGCAATTACATTAGAAAAAGAGAAGCATTAAAAAAAAATTCAGAACATAACATTAAATCATAACATTGATATTGCATCCCTGAGGCAACTCACACTATCACGAAATATGTCGACCTCCGAGGCGATCCGATTAAGTAATAAGATTACCCTACCCACAGGCATAACCATTGGCAGGTTGGTTCTGCAGCGTGGCAAATAAAACAATCTGTGCTGTCTTTGACGATCCTTATAATATTTTTAAAAAGTTTGGGAAGCTCTGGTTTAAACGAAAAAGTCATTTCTCCGTGATAAATGAGTATATTCAATTGAAAAAAAAATATTGTATAAAAGTACCAACTCTTTTTGAAAAAGGAACACCGTCGTAATAAGTTCCGATGTGATGAATGCCACTCTGATTAAACAGATTGGAGTTTGGAGATTGGCAATGATCGAAACAGATTGGAGGCAGATCTTGCGGGCAGCCCAGAATCACGCCGATTTGTAGCGGTTCTGATGATGATAAAGTTGTTGATTAAAATCATTCAAATTTATCTCAACAAAACAGATTTTATCTCGAAAAAATACCTGCGAATTAACAATTCAATCACATAATTATTTTCTTTGGTTATATCAATTTTCGGTCAAGTGTTTAGACAACTGTCAAAGATTTTATCATAGAAATATAAATATCTAATTACGCAGAAGAATTTCTTATTATATTGTAACAACGACAACAGCATCAACAGCGTATATTTATAGATTATATATAAAAATGTAATCGTGTTCAAAATCTATCTCCAAAAGCTATACACCGAATGCTTTTAAACTTTGAGACAACGTTGCATTCAATTCGTTTTTAGTTTTAATATTATCTTCTCGGGAGCTCCAGCCCGGAAGCTATTCTTCCTCTATAAGTGGGAACTTCCTTTCTTGGAAATTGAGGTTGGATATTTTTGGAAGGTGGGAGGAGCGTTTCTTGGCGGATGTGGTTGGATGGGTCCGATATTTAGACCTGATTACCCGGGAAGGGAATAGTGTGGATGTGTCGAGGTGGTCTTGGACAGGGACCGAGGTATTGGGTGGAGACCAAGGGATGGTGACAAGGAGTGGCCTTGGGTGGGGGCCGGTTGGACGTGGGTATAGAAGCGACGATATTGGCCTTGGGTGTGAGGTAGTGGTTTCAGGTGTGTTAACATTGAACCGCCACCTGGGACCATTTTCCATTTAATCGAACTGAGCCACAGCATTGCGTGGATGGGTTTTCTTCTTCTTCTTCTTTTAATAGATCTGTGGATCTGTTTTTATGGCGTCGAGGTCTCCTGGAACACAGAACTCCAACTGTCTCGCCATCTCTTCGCAGGTCTTCCCATTGGCACGTTGTTTGCGGCTGCTTGGGGGAGTCTATCGTCGCTCATTCGTTCTACGTGGTCGCGCCAGAAGCGTCTTCTTTTCCTGCCCCATCTGACAATATCTTCGGTATGGCAGGTCTCACGTATTACTGTGTTTCTGATTCTGTCCCTCAGTGTTTCGCCCAGAATAGCGCGGAGTGTCTTCATTTCGGCGGTTCGTAATAGTGCTTTGGTTCTATTTGTGTCAGCCCTCGATTCTATACCATAAGTCATTATGGGTCTGACACATGTCTTGTCATAAGTCATTATGGGCGTGGATGGGTACAGCTAGTAATTAATAAATTGTATTGAGTTTTTGTGTATTCTCTGAAATAAAACTGAGTGGTTCTTTGAGAAAGATAACAATATAACATTGATGGGATGTTGATGCTCCTATGAGGTCATTTTATTTTCGATGAATGAAACATTGTGGCAGATTACTTATCATAATTTTATTACACATACAAGAAAGGCAAATATTTATTAAATAGCATTTAACTTGTAAAGCAGTTATTTCCGGAACGGAGGACATTAGTGAGAATACTTTAGTTACCGTAATACTCTTAATAAATGAAGCTACTTAAATGCTGATAGTATTTACGCGCAATGCCGGCTGTTCAGCAAACGTTTCCAGAAACACAGCGAACAGAATTAAATATTAAATCTATGCCACGCTACAACGCAAATGATTTGCTCATGCTTAAACGCAGAATACGAAGCTGAACAAAAAGCAGCAGTTGTTACCAGTTCAAATAAGTCCTGCACGGACTGGGGACGGGCCAAGGGATTGCATGAGAGAATCTGACGAAAGGGCGCCGCTGCGTCCTATAACAGCTTCGGGTAATCAGTGGGTAGCCTTCTATGTTGGCATTATTTATTTAAGTTACATTTAGTGTACTGTATATATTATTGTTTCGAGATAAATACATTTTCAACAGCTTTTTATTCTCCTCAAAGACATACCTCTAATGTTCCAGGTAAAGGTTTTCATGGCTTCCTCAATTGAAGGCAAATGTTTAAGATCTATTTTAAGGTGTTATATTGCAAAATTCATTTGACTCTAAGCTTGTCTTAAACCACAGCTTTGTGACGTTTTAAGATGGCTTTAACATATCGGCTGTCAGATAAAATTAATGTTTTTCCCGTTGATTATATTGTAGATTAAAGTGGTATTTTGATATAATATAATTGATTTATTACAATAATATCCTTTTAAAAAGAGATTTTAAATGGTTTTTCATGAAAATTGTTTTATTATGAATAATTAAGTCAGATTAAGGTATAAAATTTAAGCTGATTTATTAAAATACTTTATTACAAGTATGTGTTGAAAATTTTACGGATAAAAAATAATAACAACATATTAAATGCAATTTGAATTGCATTTAACTGTAATAATATTTAAATCCGTATACAAATTTAAATAAAATAACAATAAAAGATACTTGCTTAAAAAGTGTGTGTTCACATTTCGGTATTGATAGATAAGGTTTAGGTAGGTACTTGTTTATTTATTTATTTATTAAGCCTTGCAACACAAGCCTTATTACGTATATAATAAATTATTTTTGTAGAATTCTTTATTTAAATTAAAACAAATCAGTGTCATTCGTATCCTATGCAGTGGCGGGTCCGTTATTGTTGCAAGTGTTGTGTTTTGTTCGGTTATAATCTCGTGCAGCGTTTTTGTTTATTTATATTGAGTTTACTTATCAAATCATTATGTTTTATTTTATAAAATCGGTTATACGTTTGTTTATAGCTGTTCATATATGATACAAAGTTTATTGCAATTGACAAAGCGTTAAAAACATTGACATAAAGTCCGTTTCGCAATATATTGTAATAATAAAGAGGTTCGGAACTCAAATCAAGTCTGTGCGGTATAATATCAAATAACTTTTAATTACATTTATGCTGAAAACTATATATATTTTTATACAATAACTTTCATTATACTGGTTCCGATTTTGAAAAATTGGTTTGGTTCATGTGGTGCTCCCGTATATTTAGAGATATTTCGTGTATAAGTGAATTGTTTTAGTCAATTTGATTGTTACCGCATTTTATGATAGTTATTTGTGACAAAAAATACGTTTTCACTGTTTTGATGTTAAAATTATGTAAGTTTTTCCGCTTATAAATTTTTTTTGACAGGTGTAAAAATAATTTTTCATTCGTTCCAATGACAATTTAAATAAATTATTCAATAACATTTTAAAGTTTTTGCTGGTGTTGGATTGTTTTAAGTGTCTAATTACAGTTAATTAAAAAAACAGTGGATAACGTGGAATAAAAATTAAATAAACACAAATGTCCGGATCGTCCAGCTGACGACAAGTGCACCATCTAAAAGAACATTATGTGTTAAATTATTTTACTATGTTATTTTATTTTGTATCATTGTATGTTAGATTTATTATGTAGACGTTGAACGATCGAAGTGTGCGCGGGAGATGCCTATTGGTGGCGATGAGGTTCGCAACCCATCACACAGCGTCTCTCGCGATGGTGAAAAGAGAAGGATGGAGTACCGCATCGATTAAAAAGTGGCAGTCCATTCTTTCTGCCTACCCTTTCGGTGAGACGACGTGATGGTTAGTTAGTTAGTTAGACACTTGATGTCTTTTTATTATTTTAGTGTTAAAATTAAAGAAGATTTATGTACGTGTGAAGTGTTTGACAGCTGTTAAAATTAATTTTCGTAATTATTTTCAAACCTTCTTTGCAATGATAATTTGAACCCTCTCCCTTTCCACCCTCCTTATCCTATCCTGTATCTCAACCCTATTTGCCATATTGGTACCCATTCAAGACCACCGGGCCACAACCAAGGCCACTCCCTGTCACCGTCCCAAGGTCTACATCCAAGACCTCAGCCTCTATCCAAGGCCACTCCCGACCCCTCTACACTCCTCGCTACCTTGGTAGTCAGGTTCAAATGTCGGACCTAACCCACCGCATTCTCCAAGAAACCCTCCTCTCACCATCCAGCAATCCAAAAAAGAAGTTTCCAACATGCGGGGAGTAATAACCTCCGGACTGATACTCCTAAAAAGACAATATCAAAGAAATAAATAAAAATTTGAATAATTTTAAAATGATATTTATAAGTTCTTGCTGGAGATGGATTTTATTTTACAAGTGTTTTGAGTGCCTATTTACATATGATAATAATAAAAATGTGTTGGAATACGTTGAATATTAAATTAAAAACAAAAGTCTGGATCGTTCAGCTGAAAACATGTGTACCATTGAAAAGAAATTTAATATGTGTTGTGTAATAATATTTTATTATTTATTTATTTTGTAATTTCCTCCCTGTTCCTATTGTAAGGCTGACTTCTCTTGGGAAGTTGACTCCCAGCTTTCCTTCCATCTTTTTGGTGGTCTTCCTGGGGGACGGTAGCCAACAGGAATCTAATGCATCACAACGTGTGCGGTAGCTAACAGGAATCTGATGGATCACAATTCTGGAGGGATCCATCCTCTGCACGTAATTACATTTCATTTATTAATTTATTTCTATAATGTGTTGTGTTATTGAAATTCTTGTAAAATATTGTGCTAGTATATAATGTTTTAGTATAGTTTAATATAATATTTTAGTTATTAAGTTTGGGCGCGAGATATGGCGACAGGTAGCGGTGGTTTCCGCAATCCATCACGCTGCATCTCCCGCGGGGACCAACAGAAGGATGGAGTACCGCGTTGGTACGTAGAATATAAGTGGAGAATGGAAGGAAAGATGAATAAGATGTGTGCAGAAATGGGTGATAAGTGTTTAGATGTTTTATGTGTAACGTGATGACTCCGCACCTATGTATATATGTTTTTATTATTATGCGTTGTAATGATGTAAATATTAATATTTAATTAATTACGCGTGCAAACCATTCCACGAATTTTCATTTAATTCCTAATTGAATTCCATCTGGGTACAGATCTAGATTTTAATAACGGTCTTGGCGCGATGTTCGCTTATTTCCAGTGATAAATATTGAAACATCGTCAATTTAATTATTTCATCACTCGGTAAGATGGTTCACAACACCTTGCTGAGATAATAGGCCTTCATTTATACCGCCATCGAAGAGCCAATTTTCTTTTATTATCAATAGTATTTTATGCGTTTGAACTGAACACCCGACAATTTACGTTAATTTAATGAGTTTACTACACGTAAAATGTTTTAATTGTTCACAACAGTGGCATTTTTCTACGAGTACAATAGATATCCGTATCCGGGATGCAGATTGCTTTCTTGTCTATGATTTAGAACAGAAAAATGAAATGTATTCATCTGTTAAGAGCATAGTAGCAAAATATAACTAACTATACGCCGTTTCTACGGGAAAAGAGTTTTTACACATTATTCTATCTTCATATGTTAAGAGCATAGCAAAATATCAATCAATCAATCAAATCAGTTTATTTTCTCAAAAGACATTACAAACATTTTTTATAGTTTAAGGCGTCTATTGTGAACAGGTAAAACATAATAAATATATAATACCAGGAACGCATGAGAGATGGTTCGACATTAGGAATACAAGATACTCTCCAAAGTCAAGAGTATTTGTCTTCTGAACTAACTATACGCCGTTTCTACGGGAAAAGAGTTTTTACAAATTCTTCTACCTTGGAATATATTTTTAGTCACCTCCATATTCTTACAACGATGCATGCACACAAATATGGCTGGCTTTTAAATCGGTACTTATGGCAAAAGGTCCTTATGCCAAATAAGTACGAAATGAGATCACTAAGAAGAAAGATATACACTAAGAAGAAAGATATCCACAGAAGCAAAGATGGCAGTACACAATGGAATTCTAGTGCCAACCCTCATGTATGGAAGTGAAGCTTGGAGCTGGAAAAATAAGGATGAAAGCAGGATAAACGCCGTAGAAATGAGATCACTAAGACGAATGTGCGGGAAAACGTTGTATGATAGAATACCGAACCATGAAATAAGAGAGAAATGTAAGGCAGATGACTGAATCATGGATAAAATTAAAAAAGGATCCCTGAGATGGTTTGGACATATGGAACGAATGGATGAGAGTAGATTGGTTAAAAATTTGTACACAAGCAGTGTGAGTGGAAAAACAAGCCGAGGACGACCGAGGAAAACATGGCATGACCAAATTAATCAATTAATAAAATGCGCCCACATTCGAAGTCGAAATTATCGACGTGCGTGCATGGAACGATGTATGAATGTAGAGGAAGCCCGAGAGGTATGCCAGGACAGAGCATTGTGGCGATCCATCCTCTCTGCCTACCCCTCCGGGGAAATGGCGTGATGGTTAGTTAGTTAGTTAGTTAGTTAGTTAAGTACCAATATTAAACATTTTCTTCAATCATTTTCATCAATTCCAGTTTCATATATTTAAGTATCTTTATTGTTCGTCTACATAATATATTTATTTTTTCATTTAATTTAAACAATTCTTTATCTTATATCATATTTTTGTTTCCTGTTTTTTCGATTTGTCTTTTCCTTGATCACTACAACATATTTTCTTATTTTAAGTCCCTAATTGCTGCACTGAGGCACTTCGAAGTTCTCATAGATTGTAGGTGATTTGTTTGTTCGAGATTGATCTCCTTAGATGCAAATTTTGGAACATCCTATTTTAGTTTCATTGAATATAATATTCATATTGGCCGTATTGTTTTCTTTTATCAATGCTTGGCAGTCTATCATACAATGTTTTATCAAATATTAATCTAAAAGAACTAATTTCTACATTGAATAATGTATTCTGCTTTCTTTCACTTTTGATTTTGTGTTAAATTATTTTTATTTTGTTATTTTATTTTATATCATTGTATTTTATATTATTTGTTTTAGATTTATTTTGTGGGTGTTGGACGATCGAAGTGTGCGCGGGATATGCCTATTGGTGGCGATGAGGTTCGCAACCCATCACACCACGTCTCCCGCGGGGCGAAAAGAGAAGGATGGAGTGCCGCATCAGTAAAAGTGTGACAGTCCATTCTTTCTGCCTACCCTTTCGGGGAGACGGCGTGATGGTAAGTTAGTAAGTTAGTTTCACTTTTGATAATTCTGTATGTAAATATTAAAATTGTATCGGGCGGGCTGTGAGACATTTACATTAAATGTTTTACTAAATACCTATAGCATAATAAATCATGCTTATTTTTACGTTTTGCTTTTTCCAATTTTAAGTTATGTTATTGAAGTGGAAAAAAAGTTATACGTTACTTACATTTGTTCTATATTCACCATTACTTTTTGTTGTGGATTCATTTTGTGTTCCGAAACGTGTTTGTTGTAATGTGTAATGTTTAATTTTATTTCCATTTTAAATAAAGTGTTGTGTTACAAAGTAAAAAATAAAAATGTTGTTAACTAACTAACTAACTAAATAAATAACCAACATGCCGTCTCCCCGAAAGGGTAGGCAGAATGAATGGACTGCCGCACTTTTCTTTCCTTACATATTTCTCTCGCTTCCTCAACATTCAATATTTATTTGACCGTGCCACGTTTCCTCGGTCTTCCTCTATTTCTGGTTCCATTTACATCGTTAACATACGAGTATAATTATTTTTGCATTCTTTCTTTATTCATTCTTTCTATATGTCCAAACCATCTTAATGATCCTTTTATTATTTTGTTCATAACACCATCATTCGCACCGCATTCACTTCTTATATTTTCATTCGACACTCTATCATACACAGAGTAACACACATTCGTCTAAGAGATCTCATTTCTACTGCATTTATTCTACTTTCATCCTTATTTTGCCAGTTCCATGCTTCGCTTCCATACATAAGGGTCGGTAGAAGAACACCATTGTGCACTGCCATTCTAGCTTTTTTGGATAGGTTTTTGTTTGCGATGACAATTTTAACATACTACCTAAATACACGATTGTTACTATCTTTATTGCTTATTTATAATAGATTGCTAGAAAAATCGATAAACAAAAATTCATTTATATTATAGTTTAATCCTTACATAAGCATTCATTTTCATTGAATTATCTTAATGATACGTAAGAAATAATTTTCTAATCCAACTAATTATTTTGTCTAGTCTAGTTAAAGTTTTCCTTGTAATAATGCGTTCTAAGAATGTTTGCCTAACCATTTTCTCGTATTTCTAACACAACGTATTCCGCATACTTTCCCTTGAGAAGTTTATTAGGCAAACTCCAGTTTAGCAGCCAGACATTTCCCACCTTCCGCACACGAAGATAATTTTTTCATAATTTTATTTACTAATATATAAATGGTGAGGAATGCCCATAATTAGACGCTCTGAACTAGAAAGGATTCAGAAACGATTTTTGAGATATTTATACCCCGGGGAGTATAACTATTATCCTTTTTAGTACCCCTCACTATTGGCTTCCAACACTCTTCACACCCTTCGAATGATGTGTCCAGGTAAACACTTTTTAAATAGTTGTCCAGGGGTATTTACAATTCAGGAATACTCGGAGACTAAAACTATACGTTCCCCACGGCTATACCAGAGCCAGAGGGCATATCTTTTTTTATGCCCCAAATTGCCGCACAGAGGCGCTTCGAAGTTCTCCTGTATTGAAGGCGATTCGTCTTTAAAACAAAGTAGCAACGGAGATAGACTCTTTGAATGCAATTATAGCGAATTCGTGAATGCCCTTAGGATAAGAGCAACAAAGAGATAACTGTCATATTTCTGTCCATGTGGTTCTATGAATATTTCCTTTGATGTTCTTTTTATCCCCACCCTTTACATCGATTTGGTTCGGACTGTAATGATGTGATTATTCAACAAAGTATATAATAATAATAATAATTCTCAATAACTTCAATATTCTGAATTCTCTGGATACCAAGATGGCGGAATTCTAAAATTATCCCTAATAAATAACAAGCACAACAAAATAGTAACTTAAAAGTTTTCTAATATTTAAAGGAATTCGATTTTTTCGTTAAATTGCATGTGCATGGACACTGTTGCGGGAGGTATATAAATTTAATTTTAATTTATTTCTATTTTTCTTTTTTATACACTTTGTACATACAACACTTTTATTTAAAAAAAAATTATATAGACATGTTTCGGACAAACAGTCTTTCTTCAGTAAAGATACATATTTATAAAAATATTATAAAATTGTTGTTGTTTACATGATCTGACACATGTTATAAAGAATTATTTTGGAACGTTTATGCTTTTGTTATAACAAATATTGTGATTCAATTTAAAATTTAAAATAATAATTTAAAGTTCTAAATGGGGTTCAGGTAATTACTTACAACAAAGGAAATAAATCAAAGATTGGACTAAGTGTATGAAAAAGAAAAATAGAAATAAATCATCATAACAACACAAAGTGTGGCGTATAGAAGAAATTAATTTTAATTACCCAAGCAAATACAATATGTTCTTACTCTGTACTTCCGCTTCCCAGACAATAAATTCTGCTTAAATATATGCATATAAAATATTTAATCTTTTCTGTTTATTCTGCATTAATTTTATTTAATTTTATTGCAGTTATTGAGTCAAGTAAAAACGCTGCGGATAAAAAAGTTCACTAAACCGGAAAGTGTCGAGGTATGGGTTATAAAACTTGTCGGAAACTCTTTTATCTGTATTCCAGATTCATTTCGCGTATAGTAGCGCCATTTGCATAAGCCAGAAACGAGTATATTTTCCTAAGAAATGTTTTCAAATAACTCAATTCACAGCTGTGAGGTCTTGTTGCTTCATAAGTGACTAATAATTAATTCCGAAAAGTATTGTGGCAACGACAAGTGCGTACGTATGTATAAACTTGATTTTTGGGTATTTTGCCATGATATAATGAGCCGGACATACTTATTCATTCTAACGAATTAACCATCGCGCAGTTTAATACTCGTAGGAGGGATAGACAGAAAG
The DNA here is from genome assembly GCA_022606425.2 of Lepidostoma basale. Classification (NCBI taxonomy): domain Eukaryota; kingdom Metazoa; phylum Arthropoda; class Insecta; order Trichoptera; family Lepidostomatidae; genus Lepidostoma; species Lepidostoma basale. The sequence continues at coordinate 806,702 of JAHDVF020000272.1, read as the reverse complement.
CATGAATCGCCACACAAACTTTTGATTTTATCTTATATTATAAATATACTTACACATCGTACTAAGTTTGTTCGGCGGTTTTTCTGGCCGATTTTTAATAATTAATAAAAACGTATTAATTACGCAATTAAAAATATTACGCCTGAAGATATAGATTATGAATAAGAAAAATGAATACTTACAAACAATTTGAACAGCGGTCAATTTGAACGATGGTGTCTTAAAGTATTTCCATAGATTCAAGACCGTTTGACAAATCGGCTAAAAATATTACGTGCGTATATTTTTCCGTTCAAACGAAGCGGTTAAATCGCTACCTGACTATGCCAAGCGAATATGAGCTCTAAAAATTGGACCCAGAGCTCGATTATTAAGGTCTATATTCGCCTGTACTACGAAAATAATCAACTTATTTATAAAGTTAATTAGAGCTCGATTCGTAACAAAAGTATGCCTATAACCACCGACGTGTTCCATTTAATCAATCCTGAAAAAATCAGCTCTATCTGCTATCTATTTGCTGAGTAAAAAGTCTTCACAATAACACACTTTGGCTTTTAATATGGTTTTGCGATGTTTTTCTTGGACTTCATCGTTATATTTTACCAATTACAATCGTTTTATACAGCTTTTCAACCGATGTTTCTTCCTCCATTCGTTTAAAATCATTTAATTTTTCTTTCGTCATTTCAATGAGGATGAATTAATTGTCTCGGGTTTCATTATTTTATCTTTGTTATTATTCTATCATATTTATTGCCTCTTAAAAAGTGATGTAAAACTAAAATTAGTTTTTAAATATTGATAAAGGGAACTATTTTCTAGAAATTTTATTATATTTTATGAAAGTGCTATGGTATTATAAAATGGTAACCTTTACGTAAGAAATAAGGGGTAACATGTAACTCACATAAAATATTACAAAAAAACTATAAAAACAGTCATTATCATCAATCGGGTGGTGGTCTAGGAGACAGAACGCTTGGCTCCTGATCCAGGGGACTTGGGCGCAAGCCCGGACACTACCAGATTCCTTTTCCATAATAATCAGTTATTTTCTGCTCATATGTAAAATAAATTCTAATGCCTGTGATTCAAATCCATAGAGTTTAAAAAAAATCTATTATGCGTCATTATTTTCTAGAGTATAAATATCTTCTTCTTCTTTTAATTCTTAGTGTAGGCCTAGTGGCCAGTTTCTTAAGAGATATTGGCCTCCTGCGAAGTCGACTCCCAGCTGTCGATCCATCTCTTTGGTGGTCTGCCCGGGGATCGTCTACCATGGGGCTGACCGTGTAACACAATAAAGGGGAGTCTGGATGGATCCATTCTCCTCACGTGGGCATACCAGTATCTTCTTCTTTGCCTTCCCAACCTAACGACATCCTCGACCTCGCATATCTCCCTTATCCGTGTATTCCTTTTCCTCTCTTGCAATGTCTTGCCAGATATATATCTGAGCGTCTTCATTTATGACACTCGCGCGTTTTTTGTGATTGTGGTGTCCGCCCTGCACTCGATCCCATATGTCATGATAGGTCGTACACAAGTCTTATAAATTCTCACTTTGCTGCTGATCTTCATGTCAGGGTTTTTCCTAATTGAATTCTTCAAGCATCCTAAAATTTAATATGATATTGTTTATATTGTCCAAACAAAGCGAAAGATGCCATTCCAATATAATATAATACAACATCCATTGAACGCACGTTTCCATTAATATTTACGAGTAATATAGAGTTTTATGTAATTTTACAAAGTATTAAATATTTTAACAAACAATAAAATTTGTAAATTTTTACTTAGATTAAATATTTGGAGAAGCATGAGTTTGCAATAAATTATGATAGTTTTTAAGCTATTGTTTCTCTGTGTAATAAAATTATTCACCGGTATTAATTATTTAGTTTGGAATTAAAAAAGGATTATTTTAAATTCTTATCTAAAAAATAAAGTCTATTATTTTTATTACACGTAATTGTATTTACATTCGGTAAACATAATAATTTATAAGGCGGATGTGTAATTATTGTTTTACATGTTAATAGATTAGATTCTTTTCTATGTACGAGAATTTATCGGTAAAATTTCTTTCATTTATAAATAAAATGAAAATATTATAAAATCTGTTTAGTGTCAAGGAAAAGCATTATCAGTTTTTTTGAGTTAAATATAATTAAATTGTGTTTACACTGATACTATATCGTAGTTTTGATGATTTTGATTGTCTAGTAGAGTCTCCATATAAGAATAAATAGTTTATTATTTCCTTTTAACTATATTTGTTCAAGATCGAACAGATATCCCTTGAAATAAAAGCGGACCAATATAATAGTCTAATATTATTATATATATGTTCTATATCGAACCTTTTCTTCTGCTTCTTCTTCATCTTCCTCAGCCTATTCCCGTCCACTATTGGACAAAGGCCTTTCCATTCGCTTCCAAGTCAGTCTGTCTTGTGCAGACTGCATCCAGGTTATTCCGACGTGTCTGTTCAGATCATCCTTCCACCGTAGTTGCGGTCGCCCTGCACTTCTCTTTGCCGTCCACGGTCTCGAGTCAGCGTCTTCTTGTCCATTTTTCATCTGAGCTTCTGGCTACGTGACCTGCCCATTGCCATTTTAGAGTCGCCACCCGGTGGATGATGTCAGTAACCTTTGTTTTTTTCTCTCACCGTATTGTTTCTGACTCTGTCTCTTAGGCTTATTCCTAACATGGCTCTTTGGGTCACTCGTAGTTTGGTTAGGTAAAGGTTCAGGTGGCATCCTAAGAACCAACAAAAATGTCATACTTTGCTGCAAACCAATCCCTTGGATTGAAAGTAGTGAAGGAGTTGGTGCTACAATGGGCATATTTCTAGTCATTCTCTTGCTATTGTGGTGGAAGGTCTGGCCAACTTTGTGCCGTTTACAGGGGCGTCGGGTGTTTTTGTAATACCACACGTGGAATAATAATAATAATAATTAGGCTAATTTGTATAGCGCCGTTTTCGTGTATAGCTCACCTCAAGGGCGCTTTGACAATGCTTTTAGTCATGAGAGCTGCATGTGACACCAGCAATCAGATAACCGTTGCTTACATTTTATGCGATATTTTGAAAAGGTGGGTTTTTTAGGTGAGATTTAAAGTCTGTCTGATTGTCAATGCATCTGAGGCGTGCAGGAAGCATATTCCAGGCGGACGGACCTGCCACTGCGAAATTTGTCCGGGGGTTGCGCTTTGGCTCAACTAATCTGCCTATTGCCGAGGAGTTTGCTGATCGAAGCGTAGATTGCCGCAAGTTGGGGCTATCAGCAACACAAAGTTCAGATATATAGGCTGGTGCCATTCCGTGAAGCGCTTTAAAGACCGTCCAGCATAGTTTATACTGGATTCTTTCAGGACACTTGAGCCACCTTTCTTGCTCCCATTGTGGAGTGTAATATTGTCCATGTTGAGAATCGCTGGCAAAGAGTGTGGCCAGATTTAGAACCATTGAGAATGCGTCTTGGAGCTCATAACTTATTCACATCTCATCGACGGAAAAAACAGCGAAACCCCAGAATTTTTTTCGCTTTTGTTTTTCAATACCGCTCCGTGGAATCCGGTTAGATCCGGTAAACCGCCGTGTGCAGATGATGAGAAATAATAAACAAAATAATTTAACATGCCGCCGGTACCATAATATTTAGACAGATTTTCGCTTTGATTGGCAGTGTCATAACACGAGTTCCGTTAGAGTAATAAAACAGTTTTCAAAACAATAATCATTCGTACTCATGTACTTCTTTATTAAAATTGTTTTTTTTTTCATAGTTAGTACTATTTCAAAACTAGTAACAATTTCAAAAAAAAAATCTTATTATTTGAAATTTCATTGTAATGTAGAGCGGAAGAAGGTATTATGAACAAAATTATGAAAGGATCGCTGCGTTGGTTCGGACATATGGAGCGCATGGATGGAGAAATAATGGTTAATGATTGAAATGGAGTACGGAGTCGGGGCAGACCAAATTAATTAAATTGAAAAGGTTGATCATGTTAGAAGTCGGGAGAATCGACGTGCGTATATGACTCGCTGTATAAATGTGTAAGAAGCTAGAGAGGGGTGCCAGGATAGAGTAGTGTGGCGGTCCATTCTCTCTGCCTACCCCTACGGGGAAACGGCCTGATGGTTTGTTGTTGTTGTTGTTTCATTGTAAATAATGAAAACAAAAAATATGGAAAAATTTTTTTTAATGTATATTTATAATAGTTTAAATCCATTAATTGTCTGTTTCTTTGATCGGTTTCGGCTCGCTGGCATCTTCTGGTTGGGATTCTGGATCTGCCGAAACCGGTCTAAGACACAAAGAATTAGTAGATTTTAACAAAAAAATTGTATATTCAATATAAAATTTAAAGAGATTTTTTAAATTTTATTTAAATTCCTTAGTGAGAATTTTGAAAGAATGGGCAACGTTCTCTTTTATAATTATATTATAATAATAATAATAAATTGGATGATATACCATATAGTATGCAAGTGAAGCATGGAACTGGTTAAAGAAGTATGAAAGTAGAAATAATCCAGTTAAAAAGATACCTCGTAGACGAATGTGTGGTAAATCTGTGATAGGGTCATATGTAATTATAAGAAGTGAATGCTGTGCGACTTTCATTTGTACTGCATTCACTTCATATATTTAGGAAGTGATTGTAGAGAAGAGAAGAAGATGGAAGTGATGCTTGGAACTAGCGAAATAAGGGTGTAAGTATTATAAATGCAGTAGAAATGAGATCCAAATATCAGAATTGAATGCATGGCGAAAGAAATGTTTGAATAAATTGGATTATTTGGACACATGCACAGAGTGATTTAAGAAATAATTAAAAAGAAAGTATGTAAATATATTGAAAGACTAAGAATAACTTGACATGAAAAGTATTCAGAGAAATCGACATGCGTGCATGACACGATGTATTAATGTTGAGGAAGCTAGAGAAGTTAGGAAAATTTCAGGAAATGATAGTGTCGTGGTTCATTCCTTCCGTCTAACCCTTCTGGGAGATAGCATGATGGTAGTTAGATAATTTATATAAATAAAACAAAGTCGTGTTAGTTACACCATTTATAACTCAGGATCGGCTGGACCGATTTTTATGATCTTTATATATAACTATAATAGCAGAATAACTATCAAAACATCGGAAAAAATAACGAACAAAAAATATAATGAAAATTCATTTTCTCATACTTTTTGTGTGGAACGGCTTTTTTGATGATGTGAAATAAACGCTTGCCTCAAATCATCGACTCTGTGGTGCTATGTGTTATTCGCCATGAATATAAACAAATCATAAGGCCAATCCTTGGGTGTTTGTGGCCTGAATCTAGAAAATGAATGTTTCTCTCACGGTCCGTTGTACGTAGTATCACGTATCCGCAAACCAAATCCCGCGAATTACATTTATTTCAATGCAATTTTCATTATGATTTTTGCATATTTATTGAACTTAATTCATTTTGAGTGTTCGTTTTAATTTAATAAATAATTAAATTTAATTCAGCTAGTAAGTTAACACAACACTTATTGATTCTGAGGCGGTACGAAGTTCACTGGGTCAGCTAGTTAATTATATAGTTTAAATTTTCTTTAATGCAAGTAGCGCAAAAGTCATATTTAACATCCCGATAGGTCATTAATGGAAATCAATTTTTATGTTCTAGCATGAACCAACCTACATCTAGTAATGCCAGTGGGGAGCGCAAACAAATTGCTGAACGTGGCAGGTTTAAAATTATTCATATTTTTTATTTTCTTAATCTTTCTTAAAATGCATTGGTACCTATACTTTACATACGTTATTAAAACCAGCTAATTTTATAAATACGTGTAATTATTTTAAGCATTTATTGCTCTCTTCTCAAGATAACATTTCATATCAAATTTATTTATAGATATACAATTCACTTATATTAAAATATACAATTCACAAGCCAGACATATTAAATAATAACACAAAAGCGATTTACTTAAAAGGATCTGATGTATTTGGATCGTGGGTGTAAAAATTAAACCATTTTTTCAGATATGATTTAAAGAGGTCATTGTCTTTAAGCAATGATAACGTCCTTTCACTTTTTTCTCTTTTCGGATACAGAAGACGAGATTAAATTTTGCAATTCAAATTTCGAACACTGTTTACGATTATGTCAAAGATTGATTCTTGACTGACAAGTCTAATATTAAATAATTATTGTTTTTTAGTGTGGGTTTTTTCGAGGTTATTCGACTGACTTTTTTTGTTCATACGTCATATGTTATAGGAGCAATATTTATTTAAAAAAATCTGCACGTAGATTATCATAGCTTTCTATTGTAACTAACTAACCATCACACCGTCACCATGAAGGGGAAAGCAGAAACAATGGACCGCCACACTGTTCTTTCCTGACATACTTATCTTGCTTTCTGAACGTTAATACATCGTGGCATGCACGTGCGTCGATTTCTCCGACTCCTCACGTCGCCAACATTAAACATTTATTTCATCGTGCCACGTTTTCCTCAGCCTTCCTCTATTTCTGTTACGTTTATATTGTTAACATAAACTTTTTAAACCAATTTTTCTTCATTCTACACTCTATCATACATATATTTTCCACACATTCGTCTAAGAATAGCGTATATATAGGGTGTTTCTTTTAGAGGTATACAATACATTTTCAAAATGAAAAGAAAAGCACATTAAAAGAATGTTAATGTCTTTGATATTGACTTTATTTAATAGAAAATTTTATGCCATTATTGTTTAAATATGATTTCGGGCATATGAGCGCCTCGGCTAGCTCGAATGAAGTTCAATCGTGAAATCCAATTTTCGTCAATTGTCGTCTTTGTGGATGCGTATTATCCACTAGAGTGTACGTTGTGCGAAAACGATCCATGGTCTTCCGAACAACTTGCTCGGAAGGACGATTATGTCGACCGTAAAATAGACATAGTGCACGATAAGTTTGGCGAACCGACCCATGATTTTCAAAATAATTTTGCACAATTTGTAAGCGCTAAAATGGCAAAATGTACTGACTACAAATCAACTGTCAAATTGGCAGTCTGTTGAAACTATGTTGCCAGTTTAAAAACCAAATCTAAAAAAAACACCATATACAAGCAATTAACCGTATTTACGTGACATTAATATATATTTTCCATAGTTTACGTAAATATAATATTATTAAATAATTGATCACGTGGCAACACAATAAGTTAAACACACAGATTATCCCATTTTATTTCCATTGGTCAAGCGGAACAAAACGTGACGAGAGATGTAGACAAAACAAGAAGTTCTTGTCAATAGGACACATGTTCATTATCATATTTTCGATAATGAACATATTCCATTATGTATGGAAGTGAAACATGGAATTGGCCAATGAAGAATGAAAACAGCATAAATGCAGTAGAAATGAGATCTCTCAAGTCTGGGTAGGGTTTGGACAAATGGAATGAAATAAAGAAATAGTGACGATCAAATTAATCATATTATATTAAATATACATCGCAACAAATAAATATAGTGAATCTCATCTTCTCATAGGTTTAAACTGCATTAAATGTACAATATATAACTAACTAACCATCACGCTGTCTCACCGAAGGGGTAGGCAGAATGAATGGACTGCCACGATTTTCTTTCCTTACATATTTCCCTCGCTACATTCATACATCGTGTCATGCACGCGCGTCGATTTCTCTGACTCCTCACATGGCCGACATTCAATATTTGATTTATTTGATCGTGCCACGTTCTCCTCGGTCTTCCTCTATTTCTGATTCCATTTACATCTTTAAAAAATATATTTTTTACCATTCTTTCTTCATTCATTCTTTCCATATGATCAAACCATCTTAATGATCCTTTCATTATTTTGTTCATAACAACATCATTCGCACCGCATTCACTTTTTATATTTTCATTCTACACATTTGTCTAAGAGATATCATTTCTACTGCATTTATTCTTTTTCATCCTTCATTTGCCAGTTACATGCTTCGCTTCCATACATAAGGGTCGGTAGAAGAACACCATTGTGCACTGCCATTTCAGCTTTTTTGGATAGTTTTTTGTTTGCGATAATAATAATTTTTGGATAATAATATTATAATATATTTTGAAACTACCCTTCAACGTTGGCGATCACGGCAGCGAAGGCATCCCTGTCCTGCGCCACTTGGAACAGGTTCTGAACTCCGCTCATTCCTGTCCACTCGTTTATAAAGTTTTTTTAGAGGTATACAAATTCAAAATGAAAAAAAAAAATACATAGATAATTTTATGCCATTATTATAGGCATATGAGCGCCACGGCTAGCTCGAATGAAGTGCAATCGTGAAGACCAATTTTCGACAACTTTATCGAGCAACTGGGGCCGTATATCGGCAATAACACGGCGAATGTTGACTTCCAAATGGTCCAACGTCTCTGGTTTATCATCATAGACTAGTGACTTCACACACCCCCAAAGAAAGTAATCTAATGGTGTGAGATCACACGATCGTGGAGGCCAGTTCACAGGTCCATTACGTGAAATTATGTACTCACCAAATATTTCCCGCAATAAATGGATGGTGGCACCCGCCGTGTGGCATGTTGCGCCATCTTGTTGAAACCACAGCTCTGTCACATCAATGCCATTCAACTGAGGTACGAAGAAGTCAGTAATCATGGTTCTGTAGCGCTCTCCATTGACCGTAACATTCTGGCCGGCATCGTCTTTAAAATATCATAAATCATACTTATTGTAACTGTCGCAAATCCGGTACATTGTCGCACTTTGAGCGTAGTCAGTGCGATAACCAGGAAGGTGGAAAACTTGACTCGCTGTGTGCCTTGTGTGAAACATAGAGATATTAGGTGTCAAATTACTAAAAAGTTCGGGGTTGTTGTTAATCATTTTATATAATATACAATGTTGTATTGCTATGTGTGTACGGCGGGACACCGATGGAGAGTAGCGTAGCATAAATGTGGTCTGGGTCCCCCTTGGTTGCAAATATACATATATTATCATTATTTTTTTTTAACGTAAGTCCCGCATTGACGGGGGACGTGCCTAGGGAGTGCACGAGTGAAGCTGACGAAAGGCGCCGCTGCGCCTATAACAGCTTCGGGTAAGCGGAGGGAGCCCTCTATGGCTCGGCAATATATTTATACAATATTATTATTTAAGGATGCCTGGAAGACCCCCCCCCCCCCCAAGAGATGGAAAGACAGCTGGAAGTCTACATCGCAAGAGGCGGGAAACTCTGCACAAACAGACCCTAGTGGCCAGTATTAGAAGAAGAATATTATCATTGGGAAGACGTGATATTTCTTTAATCTCAGATGAAAGTGTACTATTATATAAACAAAGCAACTAATTACAACTATTTCTAGTGAGTCGGATTATTTGCAAATAAAGTTTCTCGATTTCACCCGCCAACGCATTATCAAGATACAACGTCGACGTTACATAATCCAACCCACTGTCGTCATGGCTGCAGGATAACTTTTTGGTAATATGATGAAATATTTGCAATGGCAATCTTTAGAAGGACAGCATCATAATATGTTAATATTATGTATTTGTTTATTTTGAAACAATAACATGTGAAATAAACTACTTTTAGGCTAAGGCCACATATGTAGAAACATCGCATGGTTCTTAGAGCTACGCTGCAAGCTAGGTGATATATTTAAGCGAACTAGCACAACGTTCTGTAGCAACTGCACGCAAAGCACTTCATAAATAATCAAATGATGAAGACTGCAAGGACCTCCGAAACGTCGGTTGAGAAAGACAAGTTTTACATGGATTTTCCCAAGATCCTAAAATCTATTGTTACCAACGGTCTACGAAATCATTTGATTTTTTGTGTTTTTTACAAACACGTTTCGGAAAACAGAGCCCTTCCTCATTTTTGAAAATTTAAGTTAATTTTTTTTGCCCTCACTGTAGAAGGGCATCTGCGTCTCGAAACATGTTTGTGAGAAGTGAAAAATATGTTGTAAGAATACAATGTTTTCACAAAATTATTCAAATGTGAATCCACAACTCTGGGCATGCAAGAAATGGCATTTTCCATAACTCCCTGGCATCAAAATAACTAAATTGGGGAGGGAACGATATAGGAAATTGACTTCGGGATGTAAATTTGAAGAATTGTAGTACGCCCAAAGAGTCGTTCTTATTTAAAGTAAGAAAGCTCAAAAGCCAGCCAATTTCTTGAAAAAAAAAATATGTGTACTTTACACCGTTAGTTATATTTTAGAAATTTCTCCACTAGTATCAGTAGCTAGGTGGCTGAGAAGATAGTTTGCCTTCTCTATTTTGCTGGCCGCCTGGTTCGGTTCAAATCGCGAGATGATGAAAAGATTAAAGACTTTATTCTAGAAATTGGTTGACTGTTGCGCTTTCTTACATTGACTATGGACAACTCTTTCTGTGGGTACTATAATCCTGCAAAATTCAATCCCGAAGTCAATTTTCAATGTTGTACCCTCCCCTTATGAGTGTTTTCGATTTCAAGTAATGTTAATTTTTTTTTAAATACAAGTAGTTAGTATACACGATCTTCAAGAACTCCTTAACAAAATTGATATAGCAGGAGAGGATCTGGGTTTGAAATTCAACGTTAAGAAGACCAAATGGATGACATTTGGGCGACTCAACTATTCTTCATCCACTCTGCAACTGAATTGTGCGAATGTTAGAATGGTCGACTAATTTAAATAATTTGGCAGCATTATCACTAAAGTACTTGACCCGGACATTGAAATAAAATGTAGAATTGAAGTTGCACGAGCTACATTTAATAAAATGAGAACATTCTTTTGCAATGATAATCCTAACTTGAAACTCCGACAAAGAATGATTAAATGTTACATATGGTCTGTTCTACTATATGGATGCGAAACCTTGACTCTGAAAGTAAATGTAATGAACCGGTTGGAAGCGTTCGAGATGTGGATATACCGCATAATATTCCGTATACCGTGGACTGATATGGTCAGTATTGCAGACGTACTACAGAGAGCCAGAGCCAATAGAGAGCTGTTGTCGAGTGTGAAAATTAGAAAGGTCTCATATTTGGGTCATGTGCTAAGGGGAGAAATGTACCACTTCATTCGACTGATATTAATGGGTTAAGTGGAGGGACGTCGGGGAGTTGGTAGAAGGCAGCTGTCCTGGCTGCAGAACATCAAAGAGTGGACAGGAATAACAAGAGTTCAGAACCTGTTCCAAGCGGCGCAGGATAGAGATGCTTTTGCTGCAGTGATCGCCAACGTTGGCGAGACCTGACACGGCACCGAAAGAAGAAGAAAATAAGCGAAGGTTTAAACTTTCAAATAAATATATTGTATAATAAATGATTTAATCCAAAATTAACAAGGCGTTCCAAAAGGGTTGACTCGTCACGCCATGTATCAATAGAATTGTATATGTTGATTCTTAAATCTAACCAGTTTAAGCCAGGAAATGCCGTCGAAAGATGTCGTTTTTTATCTGGCATGAAAATACCCACTTGCAAGATAAAACATTAAGGGAAAACCGCAATCATGATTTAAATATGAAATTGCACTTTTAAACATAATTATATATTATTGAAAACATGGATTTAAATGTATGAATTTACATATTTTGCAGAGCAACAAATTATTAAGGAATTAAATGTTATCTCGTCGGGCTTTAATACGAGACAAAAAATAATGATAAAAATATGCTTTCGTATGATGCAATTGAGTTTAAAATGAATTAATTACAAATATCTATTGTTTTGGGTTTGTTTTGTTATCCTAAAGAGCTCTGGCGGACGCGAAACCGGTTATTAGTTACAAAAAAAATATCTTCCTCTTCTTCTTCTTCCTCAGGCTTCTGCTACCACTTCCAAACGTTTAATCTCCTTCCTGTCGCTCTTTATTACAAATTATATTGGAATTTGAAAATTTATTAAAAAGTCGACTTTATAGATGTTTCATTATATTTTATGTTGCTATGTTTCACCTTGCTAGGGCAATATCAAACACATTCGATAAAGTGTTAACAAGGCGACACATATCACTCCCAAAGGGTGTACTAGAATTTCTAGAAGATTGACGTTTTCATAAAAATAAAAATATTATATATACCTACTTAGCATGGAATATTTAGTAAAAACGTGATTGTTTTTCGGTTTTACATTGAATTTTTATTTATATATTATAACTAACTAACTAACTAATTAACTAACCATCACGCCGTCTCTCCGAAGGGGTAGGCAGAAAGAATGGACTGCCACACCTTTCTTTCCTGACATATTTCCCTCGCTACATTCATACATCGTGTCATGCACGCACGTCGATTTCTCTGACTCCTCACATGGCCGACATTCAATATTTGATTTATTTGATCGTGCCACGTTTTCCTCGGTCTTCCTCTATTTCTGGTTCCATTTACATCATTAACATATAATTTTTTTACCATTCTTTCTTCATTCATTCATTCCATATGTCCAAACCATCTTAATGATCCTTTCATTATTTTGTTCATGACACCATCATTCGCACCGCATTCACTTCTTATATTTTCATTCGACACTCTATCATACACAGAATATCCACACATTCGTCTAAGAGATCTCATTTCCACTGCATTTATTCTACTTTCATCCTTCCTTTGCCAGTTCCATGCTTCGCTTCGATATATATTATACTATATAAAAATATACAAACACTAGTTAAAAATTTGTTTCGCCTTGCGAGGGCATTCTCAAACTAAACTGAGGCGTTTAGTTTGAGAATGCCCTCGCAAGGCGAATCAAATTTATAGCAAGTATTTATATTCCATATATATTTTTACATATAGGGTGTTTTTTAGAGGTTTGGTTTTTAAACTGACAACATTGTTTCTACAGACTATCAATTTGTCAGTTGACAGTTGATTAGTAGTCAGTACGCTACACCACGTTTTGCCATTTCACTCAGTTGCTCAATAAAGTTGTCGAAAATTGGACTTCAGGATTGCGCTTCATTCGAGCTAGCCGTGGCGCTCATATGCCTGAAATCATATTTAAACAATAATGACATAAAATTATCTATTAAATAAAGCCAATATCATAGACATTAACTTTATTTTAATGTGTTTTTTATTTTCATTTTGGATTTGTATACCTCTAAAAAAAACATCCTTATACACATTGTTACATAAAAGGTGTTTTTTTTAGAGGTATACCAAAAAAACGCATTAAAATAATGTTAATGTCTATGATATTGGCTTTTTTAATAGATAATTTTATGCCATTATTGTTTAAATATGATTTCGGGCAAATCGCACGCTGAATAGTAAACTGACCGATTATGGTTTAGGTCATAATTGAGTTAACATTAGACAGAGGCTTGTGTTAACGCTATCCATCGTTTCGCGTTAAAATTAAGTCAAAATTCTACCAATTGACCTCCATTACACTATATCAGTCTTTTTCATTCGTACGTGTTTTTCGACTGTTTTTGTTAAAACACCGACCCATGTCAGATTGAGCAAAACTTGCTTTTTTGAGTTTAGCGATATGTGCGTCACGGCTAGCTCGAATGAAGCGTAATCGTGAAGTCCAATTTTCGACACCTTTATTGAGCAACTGGGTGAACGTACTGACTACAAATCAACTGTCAACTGTCAAATTGACAGTCTGTAGAAACAATGTTGCCAGTTAAAATCCAAACTTCTTAAAAAAAAAACCTATATAATAAATAAAAATTAATATAAAACCAAAAAACACGTTTTCATTGTATATTGTATAATATATTGGAGTTTTACGAAATAAAAACCACAACCATCAATGTGGAGTTTTCCTTTACTACACTATATTTTCACGATTAATAAACAACAAATATTTGTTTTTGTTCTTCACTCCCTATATTGAATCGTTTTTAAAAAAAAGTTTCATCGTGCGAGATCTCGTATCTACTGAGTTAATTTTTCTTACAGTTTTTTTTCCCCTCATATACAACAGGTCGTTTGAACCCAATCACAATTTATTATTTTAGCTATTATATTGATTCTCATGACATGTGATAGGTGGCCAATCTATCGCCATTTTATTGTCACGTGAATTCTATACCAGACCAATGACAGTGTGACAATCACACTGCCATCGCCGGGAATCGAACCCGGGACCTTCGGTATGGAAATCAGAGCTCTTACCACTCTGCCACGAAGGTCGTCGACTTTCCCAGTTTCATGCTTCATTTCGTATACGAATCCATAAAGGATTGTTTAAGAATACTATTGTGTGCTGTCATTAAGCTTTTGTACTTAATTGAAATATTTTTACAATAAATTTATGGGAACAATTTTAATTTAAAAAATATACATACTCAACGCTCGTTCGTGTATTGGATATGCTAACTTTCTCGCAAAGCGAAATGATGGCAAGGATACTCGAACCGGTTTGGGCAACAATGAATAGGTTTTTGGAAACCGTAACCGGTAAAGTCGACGACTCGAAATCTGCAGATGCAAATTAATTATGCGTATAATTACTTGCAGATGATATCATGTTATCCGATGTATTTAACAACATAAATATATGATACATCTATACTTTCGTATCTTCTTCTTCTTAAAGTGCCCTGTTAGGTCCCCCCGACGCTATGTTGGCGATCATTCTAGTAAACTCTTCCCTATCCTGCGCTGTCCGGAATAGCTCCTCCCCAGTCCCGATTCCCGTCCATTCCCTCACATTGCGCAGCTAAGAGATCTGCCTTCTCCCTGTCCCCCGCGGCCCTCTATTTTCCCCTTCAAAATTAGATGCAGCAGGCGATATTTTTCTCCTCGTAAAACGTGACCCAGATATGAAATCTTGCGGACTTTGTGACCAATGTCAGCAGCTCTCTATTTACTCCTGCACGATTCAGGACTTCTGGGATGGGATCCTGAACATTCTTCGGTGAAGCCACATTTCAAATGCCTCTAACCGGTTCATTGTATTTACTTTTAATGTCCATGTCTCACACCCATATAACAGAACAGACCACACATAACACCTTAAATCCTTTGTCTTAGTTTTAAGTTGACATTGTGTTGTAATGATAACAAATGATAGAGTTTCAAATGCAAGTATAAGAAGTGAATGCGGTGCGAATGTGTTATGAACAGAATAATGAAAGGGTCATTAAGATGGTTTGGACACATGGAACGAGATTATTTTTCTTCTAAAAATATAGTAACCGAAAACGTATGATATCATAAAAATTATAAATACAGTAAATTTCAAACATACTGGGCGTAATATAATAATATAGTAAGTGGAGATAAAATCATAGAGAAAATACGGACAGTTCCTGATCGCAAAACGCCTAAGATGCCACTTTTTGTTAAATTTGAAAAGTTGTTCGATTTTCAAATCTTTTTTATCAGTCTTTAAACCTAGGATAAAGATAACATGTCTCGTTACATTGTATCATATATTCAATCAAAATTAACTTTATCTGTATTGAAAATTATGTGAGACAAACGTGTGTTAGTTGTTTTATTTCTTATATTGTACAGAGATATGCTTCTTTCATTCCATTGTATCTATGGCCTTTTCAATCCGGCAGATTTCAGCCAAAGTACGTCACAACCAATCTCATTTTCGGTAAGTCAAGCCTAAAATATTAGCCTAAATAAATGATAGAATTATTAATGTATTTAGGGTCAAAGCACCAATGAATGACCGTTTAAGGTTCAGCTTGTACTGAAATCCACATTAAAGGCAATAATTTCATTATTTCAGTGTACAAAATAAAAGAAAACAATAAAAAACACATTGACTTCTCTAAATTCTCTAACTTTTTTATTGAAATATGAGTATTACTATTAAAATTAATATTTCTCTTAAAAATATCACAATCACCAGTAATTGACCACTTCAGGTTATATTGATACAATACGTAGATTTTGTTACATTGTCACATTATGAAACACCCTAACATATAAAAATATGTAAATATTCAAAGAATTGCATAAGAAATAACATTAAAAAACACTCACCACACTTTTCCTTATAAAAAAACTACTAACAATCTCAGAACAACAACGGGAAGACGCACTTTTACCGTTTGACAAGGCACAATTCAAAACTGATAGTTTTGTTTCTTACCAACAGTTGTCTCTGCCTACCTCTTTTGTCATAGTTTCTTGGGATTAAATTTTTTTGACTGGACACATAGAGCAATTCTTATTATATTTTGTTTTATTAACCAACGTTCATTTACTGGGGGGCGGTCAAATACTGGTGCTTCGACCCTATTCATATTCGCTTTTTTTTCTATTGATTTAATATTCATTAGTTAACGCTGATGACGCGAGAGTTGGAATCTATAACAGATATGTCCAACATTTGACATTCTGTAACATTTGTGTGAACGGTGAAAAACTGGAACAATTGGATGAATTTGTTTATTTAGGAAGAATGTTTACAAAGGATGGGAGAGTACTTACTTACTTCCTATGGCCATACAACTCTTGAAGAGTTTAAGCCTCCTTGATGATTTTTCGCCAAGCTCTCGATCCTGCACCTTTTGCTCCCAGCAGTCCGAATCGCCCAACCCAGCCAGATCATCGCTGTCTAGGCCTTCCTAGAGGTCTTACTCCAGTCGGTATAGATGAGTACAGGGTCTTGATTGATTGAGGTACAGAATGAGAGAGTGGAGAAGGATATTGAAAGAAGGATTGGGGCAGGAAACAGAGTAAATGGTGCACTTAAAATTATCATTGCAAACTAAAACCTATCCAAAAAGCTAAGATAGCAGTGCACAATGTTGTACTTGTGCCGACCCGTATGTATGAAAGCGAAGCATGGAACTGGCTAAAGAAGGATGAAAGTAGAATAAATGGAGTAGAAATGAGATCTCTAAAACGAATGTATGGTAAATCTGTATATGATCAGAGTGTCAAATGCAAGTACCTATAAGAAGTGTTACGAATAAAATAATGAAAGGGTCGTAAATATTCTTTGGACACATGGAAAGAATGAGTGAAGACAGAATGGTGAAGAAGATATATCTAAACGACGTGAACGGAGCTAGAAATAGAGGAAGACCGATCAAATATTATATGTCGGTCACGTGAGGTGTCTAAGAAATCGACGTACGTGCTTGACAAGATATATGTGTGTAGAAGAATCGAGAGATGTGTGTCAGGACAGAACAGTGTGACGGTTAATTCTTATTAGTTATTTATATTAGTAAACATATCTTCTTCCTCTTCAGACAGATCTTGGCTATTTTAACTTTGGATGCAGCATTGCATCGGAACCATTAATACATTGTTTATGCAGGATTTTCTTCTTTTCTCGACACTTCGTTTTCATTTAATTTAACCTCGGATAATCAATCAGTATGCATATAGTAAAGTTCTTTTATTTTTCAAACTATAGTTCTGTTTTATTTCTGCGGTAGGTATAATAGAAGATATATCTATAAAAAAAAGAATTATTATAATAACATAAAATTTCCCAGATTCATATTTTACCTTTATTTTTTGCTGGTTTAATGACTGAATTAAAGTTTTTCCACGCATCATCGTTGTTAAATTACTCAATTATATTTTTTATATCAGTCTAATGCTTAAATCGAAAATCTGTTTTTTTATTGTTATTTTAATGCTACTAATATTTTCATTAAAATTCTTCTGTTCGTTTTTTTTTTGTTTTTTCTAGACTTGCGTTTTGATTTTTTTTGTTGATTACGTTTCGTCAAAAAAAAAAGATTGTTAAAATAATACTAAACTTAAAGACATAACAAAATCTTCTTCTTCGTCATGTGCCATATCAGGTCTTCCCGACGCTGGCAAACACTTCTGTAAAGGCTTCTCTGTCTTGTGTCATATATAACTAACTAACTAACTAACTTCGGAGAGCCGTCTATCCGAAGGGGTAGGCAGAAATAATGGAATGTCACAATTTAACCGATGCGGCACTCCATTATTCTCTTTTCGCCCCCGCGGGAGACGCAGTGTGTTGGGTTGCGAACCTCATCGCCACCAATATCTAAATATAAAGTAGTTTAACATAAATGGAGATGAAATTGCTACGGATAAAATAATGAAACGATCACTCCTTCTCCTTCTTTAGCCGTCTCTCCACTACTGGATGTCATCAAATGTGACGAAGGCAGTCACGTAAAGCGATTTAAAAGTGATGATAAATGATTTATCAATTAAAGGTATCAGAAGCCTGTGTTCTGCCAGTTGGTACTTATGGTCTTGAAACTGTAACATCGTCCAAACAAAGTGCCGAGAAACTACGAGTGACCCAAAGAGCCATGGACAGAGCCATGTTAGGACTAAGCCTAAGAGACAGAGTCACTGACATCATCCACCGGGTGGCGACTCTAAAATGGCAATGGGCAGGTCACGTAGCCAGAAGCTCAGATGAAAATAGACAAGAAGACTGCTGACTTGGAGACCGTGGACCGCAAAGAGGGTGAAAGGATGACCTGAACAGACACGTCGGAATTACCTAAATGCAGTCTGCACAGGACAGAGTGACATAGAAGCGAATGGAGAACGCCTTGCGAATGCTGGACGAAAGAACGAATGCTGGACAGCAGTGGACGAAAATAGGCTGAGGAAGAAGGAGAAGAATTTCTTCTAAAATTCCCAAAGTGAGCACGAATAATATTATAATTATGAAGAATGAACTGGTGGTGTGCAGGATTGAACTAACGTCACCAGGATCAGGTGACCTGTCCCTTAGACCACAACCTGGAGTTATACATAACTAATTAACTAACCACTACGCCGTCTATCCGAAGGGGTAGCCAGACATAATGGACCGCCGCCTTATTCTTTCTTAACGTACTTCTCTCGTTCCCGAACATTCAAAGATAATGTCATGCACGCACGTGGATTTTTCCTACTTGACCGATATTCAATATTTAATTGAATTCTCGGTTTTCCTCTATTTCTTATTTCGTTTACGTCGTTTATATATACAATACTTTCATACCTATAAAAAAACTTTTTTGCACATTTCACTGTTTCACTGTCACTGAAATGTTAAATTTCTCTTGAAACTCGTCTTAAGATATTTCTAGAAAAGTTGTTTTAAGTGTAATTATTATTATTTTATTGAATCGATCGCTCTTTTCATCACGTGAATTCTACACCAGACAAAATACAGTGTGACAATCACACCGCTATCGCCTATATGCTATATGTTATATAGGGGGATTTAAAATCTTTAAATATTTACAACCCTAAATATATTCGTTACTTACAGCTACGTGCAACAGAATAATTTGTCATATCTTAATTTATGCACCAAATTGGCGCACGGAAGCGCTTTGAAATTATTATGCATTGAAAGCAATTCGTCTTCTCAATGAGATGGCATTCGAAATCACCACAGTCGGACGCGTTGTCTAAAATAAATTTAATATCACGTGAAGTTGTGTAAATTCAAATATTATTTGGAATTGGCAGAAGAAGGATGAGAGCAGAATAAATGCGGTAGAGATGTGGTCCATAAGACGTTTGTGTGGTAGAACGATATACGACAGAATCTCAAATGCTGATATAAGAAATGAATGTATATCGGAAGAAGGTATTATGAACAAAATTATGAAAAGATCGCTACGTTGACTCGGACATATAGAGCGCATGGATAGAGAAAGAATGATTAAGAAAGTATACGTTAATGTAAATGGAGTACGGAGTCGAGGTAGACTGACAAAAACTTAGCATAATCAAATTAATCAAATTTTAAAGGTTGGTCATGTTAGAAGTCGGTAGAATCGACGTGCGTGTATGACTCGTTGTATGAATGTGGAGAAATCTAGAGAGGTGTGTCAGGGTAGAGTAGTGTGGCGGTCCATTCTCTCTGCCTACCCCTGCGGAGAAACGGCGTGAATTTTTGTCTGTTTGTTTGTCAAGGACCATATTTCCATACCGTAGACCACGTATCGTAGAACTATGAAATAAACGTGTAATTTTTTTGTCACTGGAAGATACGTGAGTCGATCAGTCACTAAGGAAGATAATGGCGAATTCGAAATTTGAATTTCAGTACTCCATGAATAACCTCCGATGTTATTAGCATACTTCAATAATAATTCTTATAGCCCATACGCGTGTCAAACCTTAGTATTGTTTAACTATTTTTGTTATCATTGTTTCATGTGCTGTTTCGGTAGGTAACACATTAAACAATGGTTTGTTAGGTTTTTGTTTAACTTTTTTCCTTTAAACCTAGTATAATGCGATGCTGGTTTATTTAAAGCGTAATACGATTCAACAGATATCCTGTACTTTTATGTGTTGTTTGAACAATTTAACGTTGTTATGCAGGTAAAAACCAATCCGCAATGTGCAGAAATATGATTTATCGAACTTGCATGATGCAATTCGACCTGTTTTCTGTACTGTAAAAATTAGTTTAGAACGGCGAAACATGTCATTCCATACAAAATCTTTTTAAAACTCCCAGAAGACAGACGTTTTCTTCTTTTTCTTCTTAGTTTAGGTCGTATGACCTGTTCGTGACAGTGGGTTGTCCTGAGATGATGATGTCCAGCCATCTCTCCATCTCTTTGGCGGCCTTCCTGGTAATTTCTTACTGCTTGGGTTTTCATCTTTAACAGACGTTTTCATTTATATTAATTATTTAAATTAGGGTTTTACATCATTGTTCAAGAAACAATGAATTATATAATTTTAGTATTATCCACAAAATTTTATATATAATATACAGAGGTGAGATTCCTAATATGTATGTGTAGTAAAACAATGTACGACAGAATTTCAAATGCTGATATCAGAAAGGAATGTAGAGCGGAAGAAATTATTATGAACAAAATTATGAAAGGATCACTGCGTTGGTTTGGACATATGGAACGCATGTAAAAGGCGGACCAGACTGTGATAAACATCGGTTTCCAACCAACGAGCCAGACTATCTATCTCATTCTACGCCGGGTAAAATAATGCGAGGAAGAGAGATAAACGTACCATGTTTGTTGAATAGTTTGTTGAAAGGATAACCGTATGCAGAAACATCCGCGGTTTAACTAAAATCGACGTTTTTACTACGTCTAGAACATGGTTTAAGTTTGAGTAATAACATTCAGTATACAAATTTTGGTTTCAAACCAGCTTGTTTATCACAGTGTGGCCCGCCTTTAAAAATGGAAATTTTAAAGGTCGGCCATGTTAGAAGTAGAAATAACCGACGTGCGTTTATGACTCGGTGTATGAATGTGGTGATCGATTTGTGGCGGTCCATTTTCTCTCCCTACCTCTTCGGGGAAACGCTGTGATAGTTTAATGTTGTTGTTGTATGTTATATAAATAAAATTAACGTATTTGTCGATGGAATGTAATTTTTTTTTTTGAAGAAGTACGTTAACAGGTTATTTATTGGTGTTATTTTTGTACTTCTCCATTGAAAATAATATTATTAAACATAATCAGTGTCCTAGCGCCCAATTGAGAGTTAATATTAAAGAAAACGTTTCGTTTGAGAATGAATTTTGAAATGTTTGAGAATGTCCTTACAAGGCGAAACAAATTTGTTACAAATATTTATATATATAAATAAAAAAAACGCTTTTAAACCGATAAAACAATAGCTTTTTCATTATACCATATATATTTTATGTTTTGCCCTGCTAAACCATATCAAATGATATGAAAGACTATGGAATGTGTGTCCTTAATGTTCTGTAACTTTACATATTTTATAAACTGCAATCTTTCTGCAATAGCTCATATTATTCGAAGTTCCTTTGACCGTTGAGTGGTACCTGAAGCAGGTGTGAAGGTGGAAGAGAGGAACAGGAGAGAAGGAGAGAGATGAAGGTACTTGACTCCGCCCAAACTTTTTGCTGACATAAAAACGGAGTCACGTGAGCCCGCAGATCCGGTTTGGATATACCAGAGATTAGTGAATCTCTCGCACACCACACGGACACCAGAAAATCGTTAATACACACTAGCATATTAACGGTGGAATCATCAATAACGGAAATTGACGACCTTCGTGGCAGAGTGGTAAAAGCTCCGACTTCCATACCGAAGGTCCCGGGTTCGATTCCCGGCCATGGCAGTGTGATTGTCACACTGTCTTTGGTCTGGTGTAGAATTCACGTGACAATAAAATGGCGATAGATTGGCTACCTATCACATGTCACGAGAATCAATATAATAGCTAAAAAAAAAATTGTATGCAGTGATAGGGTTCAAACGACCTGTTGTATACATAAAAAAAAAAAAAAATCCCACACACAATCGTAGCCCTAATCCTTAAAACGACTCTCTCTCTGGTTTCAATCCTGAGATTGATTTGCAGCGATTTCCTCTATTCTTCTCTTCCATTCTTCCCTGTCTTGTGCGGCTCTTTTGAAATCTGCATATGGTGAGCAGCGCACGTCCACCAACAGGTCCTCCAGGTACTCTCGGCATGGGCGTCCCCTAGAGTTTGTGCCCTCGGTCATACCCTCCATTATGGCATGCAAGAGGCCCTCTTGTCGTATTACATGGCCGATCCATCTTGCACGCCTTTCGGACAAGGTCCTGAGTAGGTGCCTTCCTACTTCGATTCTTTGGAAAACCTCCTCATTCGGAATGTGGTCTCTCCAGGAAATTCCTAATAGTCTTCTATAGGACCACATCTCAAAAGCCTCTAGTCTCCGTTTATCTATTTCGGATAGGCACCATGTCTCGCAACCGTACATCAAGATACTCCATACATAGGCCTTGATGAGGAGTATGAGGAGTTAAGACGTATGTGTGGTAAAACGATGTACGACAGAATTTCAAATGCTGTGCAAACATGTCACTCATAAAATATGATAAAACTTCTAGTAAACAGACGGGTTCATCAAGATTGAATGTAGATTTTTTATGATAACCTTGTAATCTTCTTTCGCCTAGCCATTTCCCGTTATTTGGGGTCGGCTCTCCTCTCTCAGAAAAAAATTCTAAGGTATATCTACATGAGGGAATATGGTAGTTATCCGTGACTCTATCCCACGGCATTTCTTTTGGGAATGCTTGGAACCAATTCTCTACAGCTTCGAAGAGATGGATATCTAATAACCCATTTCTTTAGATTAATTAGGGGATGCTTCGAGAACTCGGCCGTACTGGAGGATGTTGGTCTTTTTGTCCCCGATAGATATCTTCGACAGCGACAGCACAGATTGTTTTACCTACCGGCCACCAGAACCAACAACAGGTAACACCGGTGGGAAGAGCAATTAGTCTGCTGAACGCGGTCTCCTCGGAGATCGACGTCTTTCATATTAGTGAAAGTACGTTCAGGGGACAAATACTCTTGACTTTAGAAAGCACCTTGTCTTCCTAATGTCGAACCATCACTAATGCGTTTCTGGTATTGTGTTGTATGTGTATAATATTTTACCTGTACTCAATAGATGCCTTCAACATTTATGCTGTTTGTAATGTCTTTTGAGTAAATAAACTGATTTGATTTGATTTGATTTAATACGGCTCCGCCAAGTCTCACGATTCAGGGTCATCTGGCTGTCCAGTCCCAGCATTTTCAGGTCGTTCCGAACTGTGGATATCCACATTGCAGGGGGCCGAACTGGTCCAGTTGCAGGGTCTTGTGAACGTGTGTTCCTTGTCCCTCCTGCTCACATGGTCATACCACCGCAGACGACGTTCCCTAGTTTTTTCCGCTATGGGAGCGACTTTTAGGTTACCTCTGATGTGCTCATTTCTAGCTTTATCCAGCATCGTAACCCCGGCGGCCCACCTCAGCATCTTCATTCCTGCTACGTGCAGCCTCTGTTCTTCTTGTCGTCTTGCGGCCTAGCATTCCGATCCGTAGAGCATAGCAGGTCTTACGGCAGTTCGGTACACTTCTCATTTTATTTGCACGAGTACTTTGCTATCGTAAAGTACTCTTGAAAGGGCACGCCGTCGACCACCAAAAAGGTGAAGAAGGCGGGTCGTCTACATCACAATAAGAAGGTTGATACCCTTCATAAACAGATCGCAAGATCTACAATAAGGGGAAGAAAAATATGATGAAAACCTCAATACGCCATAATATCCGTTATTATGAAATGCCCTAACAATGTTTAATGCCCCAGCTAGGCTAAAAATGTCACTTCCATTTAATATAATTAAACTTCTAGAAGATCACTTTTATCAACATTGAATATGTATAAATGGTTGTCTATGGGGTAGAACGTTCGCTTCTTATCCAAGGGTCTTGGATTCGAGTTCGATACCTTCGTCATAATAATAACCTATTTTGATAAGCATAGATTGTATAACAAATTCAAATACCACTTATTTAAATCCTTGGTGTTAGTCCATAATGAAAGAAAACGTATGTTTTATTTGTCTTTTTCTTTTTTATATACTTTGTATATACAACACTATTAAAATTACATATCAGACATGTTTCGGACAACCAGTCCTTCTTCAGTGATACATATTGTAAAGATCCATATTATTTTTGACAGATGTTATAAAGATTTATTTTGGCTAAATTTAAAAATTATCGAATTATTTATTTAAAAATAAATCTTTATAATATCTGTCAAAATTGATCATATTTGTAAACAATTTTATAATATTTTAAATATGTATCTTTATAATATGTATCACTGAAGAAGGACTGGTTGTCCGAAACATGTCTGATATGTAATTTTAATAGTATTGTATAAATAAAGTATATAAAAAAGAAAAAGACAAATAAAACATCTACAACACAAAGTATGGGTAACATAGAAGAAAACGTATGTTTTCTAGAAGTTGTATTTTATTTTATTACGCATGTTTACATTTTCTTAAGAATTATCTAATCGCCGTAATTATCAAATTAAACAAAATTGAACTTCTAGAATATGGAGTGTTATATCATTTTTTGAGAAATAATTAATTTAATATTCAGTTTTACGCCATTATTCAAAATATATAGTAACGTCGGTTGTTTTGTTATGAATTTATTCCTAGTTTGTTAAAAAATACATTTATCGGTTTCAATTTTTTTACAGACATACTGAAAAAGTGAAGAACATATTTTTGTGGATACATTGTGTGTTATTCAACACAGCAGCGATGATTGGTGTTATAATACGAGTATACCACACAATTTTCCAATCATTTTTAATCACCGTGTAGTTTTAAGTGCTCTTCGAGATTTAGGTCGGAGTCACGAGACCGAATTAAAGAAATAAAAACAAATTAATTTATAGCGAGTCACGTGGTCTGCCCGGGGGGAAATGCAGCGGGTGCGAAGGGGGAAGGGGGGCGATCTCCCCCTCCACTTTGTAAACAAAACCCGTCTGGACAACAAAATGGCGCAGTCATTTTGCCGTTGTTTATTAAGAGAATAAAAAAACCGGGGGAATTTTGGCAGATACCGCATTTTGGAAGTGGACGTACTTTCTCAAGGTTATTGACTGTTTCAAGGCAACATGCTGCTTCTTCGATGCATCTTGGTGCGTTGGATATTTTCACACTTGTTACGTGGCGTGTATTGAAGCGTAGCATGGAACTTGCAAAATAAAGATGAGAGCAGAATAAATGCGGTAGAGATGAGGTCCCTAAGATATGTGTGGTAGAACGATGTACGACAGAATCTCAAATGCTGATATTAGAAAGGAATGTAGAGCGAAAGAAGGTATTATGAACAAAATTATGAAAGGATCGCTGCGTTGGTTCGGACATATGGAGCGCATGGGTGAAGAAAGAATGATTAAAAAAGTATACGTTAACGATGTAAATGGAGTACGGAGTCGAGGTAGACCGAGGAAAACATGGCATGACCAAATTAATCAAATTTTAAAGGTCGGTCATGTCAGAAGCCGGAAGAATCGACGTGCGTGTATGACTCGCTGTATGAATGTGGAGGAATCTAGAGAGGTATGTCAGGATAGAGTAGTGTGACGGTCCATTCTCTCTGCCTACCCCTGCGGGGAAACGGCGTGTTAGTTTGTTGTTGATGTTGTTGTTATGAGGTTTGGCAATTATTATATGTTGCATAACTCTAAACATATTTGTTAATAGAATCAAATGATTTAAATGAAATCTCTTGATGGAAATTCATTTTTAAATAATAATGAAATAAAACGTTGTTTTTATTTTTGTTTTTTACTGCTTCCACATTTGTCTTAATTTCGATAGCGAACGGCTTCGCCAGGCTCACTGGCATCGACAGACTGGTGACAATGCTATTAACTCTCTTTCTTAAATACACATACACCAGGGGTAGCAAACATGATTCTATATAACGATAATATTAAAATACTTATGTAAAATTTACTGAATTGAAATATTGATATTTACTTTATTTGAGTAGATTTATTTTACAGAACGGTCGAAAAATCCTCGAAACAATTTACTCATACAATTTTTTTTTAAATAATAGCATATGGCTTCGAAGCAAGGGCAGACACAGTAAGGACCAAACAAGTTTTGAGGACTTCCGAAATGAAGACACTGAGGACGATAGCAGGCAAGACACTGAGAGATTCAGACTCCCCTATATTGCATTGCATAATCAACCTCATGGGACTCGCCCTCGTGGAAGACCTCCTAAAAGATGAAATGACAGCTGGGAATCTACCTCACAGGAGGAGCAACACTCTGGAGAACAGACCACATAGGTCTACAATAAGGAAGAAGAAGAAGAAGAACAATTTGTTTACCCATATTAAATAACAATATTAATATTTTCCCTTTATTTTTGTCACCTTATTTTTTTTAGGTATAATCAATAAAAATGTGTTTTTCCACGCGGGTGGTACCCTGCGATCACACCGCCTGGAGGTAGAACACTTCCTCTTGACCTACAACCTTGACATTCTTCTTGTCACAGAAACGTGGCTTAAACCTAGCCTTCGCTACTCTATCCCTAATTACCTCACCTACCGAACCGACCGCCTTGATAACAAAGGAGGTGGTACAGCAATCCTAATAAAAAATCCCTCCAGCATTGCTCCTCAACAACACCTTCTAACATAAATATTGAAACCACTGCTATAGTGATACAAACAAAAAATTCTGGTCCCCTTAAATTCATTTCCGCCTACTCTCCACCTCGTAGACGATTCACTCCAATAGAACTGGACGATATTTTCTTCGAAAACATTCCCACAGTCCTAGCTGGAGACCTAAATTCCAAACATGGCGCCTGGCACAGTTTCAAAGATAATAAGAAAGGCAAAGATCTTTTCGACTATTTCCAAAATCGACCAGACATATTCATCACAGCTCCCGATACTCCGACAATTTTCAATAAAAATCCAAAACATTCTCCGGACGTCATTGATATTGTCATGACTAAAAACTTTACCCTCCCTCTCACCCTACAGGTAGTAGACGAACTATCCTCTGATCATATCCCTATACTTATCTACATCTCTGATGAACCATTCCACCGTGACCCCCATTTCCCCACCAGAAATAAAATTAATTGGTATTCTCTTCCCGAAATCATCCACGAAATGATCAAAATCCCAACAAAAATTCCAGACCCAGAATCTCTCGATCAGGTCACGAATGAAATGACATTTATCCTACAGACTGCTCTAAAAAATGCAACCAGAGTTGTAGACAACGACATATACAGACCAAATCTACCTGCCGATATCCAACAGATAATACGCCACAAAAATACAATTAGAAAAAGATGGCAAAAATATCGACAACCTCAGGATAAAACACTTCTCAACAAACTAAACATTGACGTCAAAAAAGCCATCACCGACTTACGCAATGACCGCTGGATGGATTATCTAGAGTCATTAAACGATGACGACAAAACAGCCTTCTGGAAATTATCCAAAAATCTTCGCAAACCCCACTCAAGAATCACACCGTTACAAGGTCCAAATGGATTAGTGTACTCCGACGCCGACAGGGCAGAAACATTTGCATCGAGCCTAGAAGATCAATTCACGACAAATAACGAACATGACAATCCATTATTCGTGGCCTCGATCGAATCTCACGTTTCACAACTCTTAGCCAAAACTCCTTCATCCCCACCGATCCCATTCACCTCACCTAGAGAGGTGAAACAACAAATAAAATATCTTAATACCCGCAAATCACCAGGTCCTGACTCAATATCTAACAAAATTCTCAAATCTCTCCCTCTCAAAGGCATCTGTGCCCTGACAGCGATCTTCAACGCATCCCTTAGACTCCGATACTTCCCGAAACCCTACAAAATCGCAGACGTTATCCTTCTTCCCAAGCCAGGTAAGGACCCAACAGCTCCTTCAAATCATAGACCAATTAGTCTTCTTCCTTGCACTGGTAAATTGTTGGAAAAACTCATACAATCAAGACTCAAAACAACACTTCACGAACAGAGTACCATTCCAGATTTTCAACACGGTTTCCGTGCCCACCACTCCACACAACATCAGCTACTTCGTGTAGTTGAACTTATTGCCACAAACTTTAACACGCGCAAATTCACCACTTTCTTTTCCCTAGATGTCAGTAAAGCATTCGACCGCGTCTGGCACACCGGCCTGTTATACAAAATGGGAAAAGCAAACATCCCACTGCCTATGATTTAACTCATAGCCAGCTTTCTGTCCGATCGCCTTTTCAGCGTCAAAATCAACAAGGCCAAATCCCTTGTACGCCCTATCAGAGCAGGAGTTCCCCAAGGTTCAGTAATGGCTCCTACTCTGTTCAACATCTACTGCAGTGATATCCCTCTTCCCCGAGATCAGAACACCCACATTGCCCAATTCGCTGACGATACGGGCATCATCTCCAGTGCTAAAAGGCCGCTTCTCGCGACCCGCAGGGTGCAAAAACAGGCCGATGTGCTAGAGGTGTGGTGCAGAAACTGGCGCATTACCATCAATCCGAGTAAAAGCGCAGCGACCCTTTTCAGTAAAAGACACATTCCTCCAAACATTCCCAACATAAAAATGTTCGGCCAAGACGTTCCTTGGACCAAAACAATCAAATACCTTGGGGTTACCTTGGATTCTAAGCTGACATGGAGGCCACACATTACAAATAAAGTCAAAGCCGCGTCAAAAGCAATCTCAGCCCTCTACCCAATGTTAGCTAGAAACAGTAAACTAAGCATCGACAATAAACTCCTGATATACAAAACGGTTATAAGGCCGATCTTCACTTATGCAGCCCCAATCTGGGGCTATGCAGCTTCGAGTCACATACAAAAACTCCAAATCCTGCAAAATAAGGCTATCCGTTTATCGCTTGGTGCGCCTTCATGGACCAGGATTACACAACTGCACCTAGAATCGGGAATCCCGATGATAGATGAATTCATTCTGAAACTTGCCGAACGTTTTTACAAAGGACTCCTTCACATCCCAACCCCACAATAAAAGACCTCTCTAATTACGACCCAAACACTTCCAGCCGCCACAAGCGCCCAAAATCGATTCTCCTTCAGAGGAACACTCCGGGCCACACAAATCATGCCCCCGAATAAACTAACAACCCACCAAATCTCCATCCAACAATGTTCCCATCAGACGTAAGAGGAATAGCCACATGAGCTGAACCTCTGTAAGCCAGAAGATCCAAGTCCAAGTCCAAGTGTTTTTCCAATACGTATGTATTGAATTATCATACAATAATACGTAACTTATAAAGTAAACATTACGCAATATTTTATTTTTGTTTTTGTTTTTATTAAAAAGGGCCCACTTTGTCAAGCAGTGAATCAACTTACCGTATTGGTCTGTGTTGCGTTTAAGGTTGGATCTCTGGGAATTTCATTTTAGTTTTCTTGGAATTTGAATGCTTTTTCCTTGGGGTATTCCGTTAATAATAGTTTCTCGGAACTAAAAGCTCCTGTTGTGACCATTTAATAGATAATCAATTATATAAAGGCATATGTATGAATAATTTAGAACTGGTAACCTTCGGCTGTCTTATACTCGTATTGTCTGCCAAAACTTAAACATACATTTTTCCATTTACATATACATTTTTCCACTCGTTCTTGTCTTGTCCTTGTCTTGTCTTGTCTTGTCTTCCACATCCAGGTCGTTCCAGCTATTTTGGGAAATCAATTATATAAATCAACTAGCTGACCCGCCGAACTTCGTACCGCCTCAGAACCAATATATGTTGTGTTAACTTATAAGTCGAATTAAATTCAGTTATTATTTATTAAGTTAAAATGAATACTCTAAATGAATTAAGTTCTATAAATGTGCAAAAATCAAAATTAAAAATATTTGAATCACATTGATATGAATGTAATTCACATGGCAGCAAGGGATTTGCTTTATTGAAGCGAATCGAAATGATAAGCATAGCATTGTTGCACTACTTTTTGTTAAACTATTATATTTGCTGGATGGGATGCACTCGGGTCGATTACCTTCATTGAAGCACCTTTTGATATACGACATTTTTCGTTTTGTTGTCAGGTGCGAGAACCGTCAATTGATTATTACTTTCCTACTTTTTTATTGTTGCTCTAACAATGATCATCTTCGTCTACTCTAGTACTACTCTACGGTGTTGAGGCATGGACTCTCAAGTTGGGAAGTATTCATTGGACTGTTGGCGTTTGAAATGTGCATTCACCCTAAAATTCTTAGTTGGCGTTTGAAATGTGCATTCACCCTAAAATGCTTAATATATCCTGGACTGGCTTGAAAAGTAACACTGATATTGTACGTAGAGCCAATGGACACAGAGTTGTTAAGCACAATCAAACTTAGTAAGACTTCTCACTTTAGTGATGTATTAAGAGGAGAAGAATATTGGTACCATTAAAGGCCGTCATAGAAGACCGTCAATCATAGAAGCTGTCCAAACTCTCCACATAAACGAAAAACTTGTATTATTTCAACACCAAAACAGCAAAAACGTATTAAGTACCATAACTACAAAATATAAAAGTGCCGCAGCAAAGAATATTGGCCAGGAGAATTCGCACACAGGAGCCTTTACATTAAATTTTGTCGACTTATGTTTTGTGTTATTTTTATTTTGCTATTTTATGTTTTATCGTTGTATTTATTTTTTTGACGTTTTAGTTACTAACTGTGCGCGGGAGATGCCTATTCGTGACGATGAGGTTCGCAAGCCATCACCCGCATCTCCCGCGGGGGCGAAAATAAAAGAATGGAATGCCGTATCGGTAAAAGTGTGGCAGTCCATTATTTCTGCCTACCCCTTCGCGGAGACGGTGTGATGGTTAGCTAGTTGGTTAGTTAGTTTAGGCCGTAGAGGGGTCGGAAGAAGACGGCTTCCCTGACTTTGAAACAACCTTGAGTATTTCGGGATAAGAGGTATTTATGGATAATCTGTTTCATGCTTCACAAGAAAAATTGAGTTTCTCCCAATTTATCGTCAAGAGAAGCCGGCAGAAAACACGCAGACAATAGTAGAAAAACTTCATTTTGCTAGTGTGATTTCAATATCAGAAAACGAGTGTTTTAATTATCTATAAAGCTTTTCAAATTACTAATTAACTTACTATCACGCTGTTTCAGCAGAAAGGATGGACCGACACACTGTTCTATCCTGACATAACTCTTGCGCTTCTTCTACTTTCACATATCGTGACGTGCACGCTCCTCGATTGTTTCTATTTCAAACATGGTCGCCTTTCAGTAATTGAATTATTGGTCATGCCATGTCTTCCTTGACCTTTCTCGACTTATTTTTCATTCATACTACTTGTATATATATTTTTAACCATTCTTCTCTTATCCATTCGTTCCATATTTCCAAACCATATTGTGACCCTTTCTTAATTTTCTTTAGGAAGCATTCGTCTGCCATACATTCCTTTCTTACTTCATCATTATATATTCTATCATACATTGTTTTTTATAAAGATTTTCTGAAGTAAAATATATAAAAACTTTTTTACAGGAGCACCAGTCCGATCAGCATAAGGCTGCATGCTCAAACTTTTTTCTTCTTCTTTCTTTAGGATTGTGTTCTGTCATTTCTCGGAGACTGTTTCTGGAATGTGGATGTTCAGCTGTCTCGTCATCTTTTGGATGGTCTTCCTGGAGGTCGACCAGACCTAATTGTTTATTTGATTTTCTTCTATATTCGCCATACTTTGAGTTGTAAATGCTTTATTTTTCTTTTTCTTTTTTATATACTTTGTATATACAACACGTACATTAAAAAAAATTACATTGATATGTTTCGGACAGCCAGTCCTTCTTCAGTGATACATGCAGAACCAACCTGGCTCTGGTGATGCCGGTGGGGAGAGCAGTCAAACTGCTGAAAAAGATCGCTTCGGAGATCGATGTCTTTCATATTTGTGAAAGTACGTTCAGAAGACAAATACTTCTTGACTTTGGAGAAATGTCGAACCATCTCTCATGCGTTCCTGGTATTATATATTTATTATATTTTACCTGATCTCAATAGATGTCTTAAACTATAATATAAAAAAGGTTTGTAATATCTTTTGAGAAAATAAACTGATTTGATTTGAGTTGAAAAAGATACATATTTAAAATATTATAAAATTGTTTACAAGATCTGACAGATTTTAATATTAACTAACTAACTAACTAACTAACCATCACGCCGTCTCCCCGAAGGGGTAGGCAGAAAGAATTGACTGCCACACTTTTCTTTCTTGACATATTTCTCTCGATTCCTCAACATTCATACATCGTGTCATGCACGCGCGTCGATTTCTCTGACTCCTCACATGGCCGACATTCAATATTTGATTGATTTGATCATGCCACGTTTTTCTCGGTCTTCCTCTGTTTCTGGTTCCATTTACATCGTTAACATATAATTTTTTTACCATTCTTTGTTCATTGATTCTTTCCAGATGTCCAAACCATCTTAATGATCCTTTCATTATTTTGTTCATGACACCATCATTCGCACCGCATTAACTTCTTATATTTTCATTCTACACAATCATATACAGAGTATTCACACATACTGAACATACGGAACTGGCAAAATAAGGATGAAAGTAGAATAAATGCAGTAGAAATGAGATCTCTTAGACGAATGTATTATTATTATTATTATTAATGTATTAATATATTATTAGATGTTATTATTAATTATTATATGGTAGTATATTTATTTTGAAACTAATTTATATTAAATTACCATTTTAACATCATAATTCATGAAACTTTTGTGCCTTACTGGGCATGCATTTCAACCACGTCGTTACTAAATATATTTATCCGTGTACGATTTAGAAGTTTTTCATCTTTAAAATCCAACCGTGAAAATCGTATTCTTCAGCTCTTTGTTTATCGTGGACTAGAAAGGAAATCGTTTAAGGAACTGCAACAGCTTGTAATCTATTTCCCGCCTTAATCGCAATGAAAAAAGCGAAACGGATAATAATCATTGCCACCTATAAAAAAGCGTAAACAGTTAAAAAATCTTGGTATTACAAAAAAGCGACACGGATCAATTTGAATCAATGAACTTTCTGTAGATGATTGTCAATATCGGAAATCCCTGCTGAGAGAATGGTGTTTGATTAGTCATTACTCAATGTATTTATAGTCAGGATTGGTGTTAACCGTATACAGAGGGAAACCGGGGATGCTTAATTAACAATAATATTTGTTTTTGAATGAATACAAATACTTGTAGAGAAATATTTGATTTTACCCATTGTGGGTTAATCATTTTTAAGGGGGAGTAAGGGGGATCCTATTGACTCTTCGAGCGGTGCATGGCCATCGCCGTGGTGATGGCCATGCTACGCTGGAGGATTGATCTGATCCCAAGTACCTATCCACACCTCCTCGACTTTGGTCTCCCCTGGAAACTATGCGAAATGTTAGAGATCGAGTGTGAATAACCTCGGTGGATAATATTGATGCATAGGCTAACGTGGAAGGACACCTCGCCAACCCGTCTAGCAAGCGTGGCGTTGTAATGCCAACCACCCCCCGTATGACATGTCATACATGGAGAAGTATGGGCCTATGTGGACGACAACGGCTGTTAAAGAAGAATAAGAAGAAGGATTAATTGTATCTCAATAGAGATGTAAATTGTTGTTTTTGGAAACAGAACATCTTATCTTAATAGATGGCACTAGTGTAGATTGACCTAAAAAAATGTGAAGTGTTTCTCAACATAGTAGCATATATAAACCTTTCAAAAATTTGTCAGACGCGTTGTTCGTAAGAAGGGCGGAATGGGGAATGTTGTTAACATAGAGCGATCGCTTAACCCAACCAATGACAGGTTATAAGTCCTGTAAACGCCTCGACCACCATATTCTATTTTTTTTTTAAATAAACCATTAACATCTTCGTCTCTATTGAGATACAATTAATCCTTAATAACAATAATATGTTTTTTAATCAATAAAATGCAGTGTTATTCTCCAATCACCTCAAGTACACTGTTGTAATGTATTCAATGTAACTATAAAGAGATTCTGTTAAAAAAAAAACTCTTCAAATATGAAATAAAACGAACACGAAAACAGTTTTTACATAAAAATAACTGAAATTCAATTAATCTGTTTCAAATTAGTTATAATAAAAATAAATTTTAATGTACTCAACAGAAATACATAGTGGTGAAGGTGAAAGTAAAGAATTTTTATTTGTGTTTAAAAGAATACTTGCTTGGATACTAAAAAAAATATAAACTTCTATGACATAAATGTTCTTATCTATATTTAAAATTATAAATGCCAAATATTGGCGGTTTGATAATCGATAGTGAAAATGGTGAATTGTCAACCAGTCTCTCCTTCCTAGCCTTCACTCTACTGCTGGATGTAGGCCTCTTCCATCTGTCTCCATTTTTCTCTATTCTGTGCCGCTTCAATCCATTTTTACCCGGCGACCACAACAATATCGTCGGCCCATCTCTTCTGTGGCCGACCGACACCCCTTTTGTTTTCCCATGGCCTCCATTTTAAGACTTTGGGAGTCCATCTTGAACTTGGCTGTCTGGCTACGTGTCCTGCCCATTGCCATTTCAATTTTGCGATCCGATTCATGACTTGTTCGGCGTTTGATTTCTGTTATTTGTAATTCGATCACTCAGACTTATGCCCAACATTTGCCGCTCCATGGATCGTTGCGCGCATTTCAATTTGTGGACAGTATTTATGGTCAGGGACATTGTTTACAAACCATATGTCATCACAGGTAAGATGGATGCTTCGTAGGTTTTCCTTTTTAAATTAATGGGGATATATCCTTATTTCTCATTGTCAAACAGTACACGAAGAAAATCAAGAAAATATCGTAAAGATTGTTTGGATACGTGGAAAGGATAAGAAAAATCTCGTGCTTGATGAGTTTTATTTCACTAATATACCTTTTTTTATAAGAATAGAACATAATATAATAGAATTGCAGGAAAAAATTACGTATTAAATATTTTCATATATTATTTCAGAATCTAATAATGGAAATAATTAACACCACTAAAAGTAGACTTACTAAAAATTACCACTGTCCACAGTTAAATTAACAAGATAGTTTAAGAAAATAAAAAACGGATATTTTATAGGGTTACCGGATTGCCTCACTCTCCTCTCCGCCAGTAGTTCAGTGGTACGATGATATAATAATTCAATGTTAGTTTTTTCTATACACTTTGCAAGGTTCGTTGGACATCATTTCAAACGTTTATATTATATAATAATACTTATCTGCAAATATTTTGTGATTGAATGAATCTAAACACAATTGAATGGCCGTTCTGTTGTTTACAATTATCATAATTATTGCTGTTTACCAAGTTGACATGTTATGTACATGGTAGTATATTTATTTTGAAACTAATTTTCCGGAAATAATCATACTATGCTAAATTAGTAAAAATACAAATTCTATATGTGTTTATATTTACACATGTTTTATTTAATATTTCATAATCGGTTTTACCTTCCAAAGATAATTGCATTCACAATAATGTCTGGTCTAATTTTGTCTGGTAATGGGAAGAGCAAATGACAGTTTGTAATATAAGTGTGAACGAAGAGAACTTGGAACAGATGAGGGAATTTGTGTATTTAGGTAGCATGTTCACAGCAGATGGCCGAACGGATAGTGACGTCGAAAGAAGGGTTGGTGCGGGTAACAAAGTGAATGGAGCTTTAAGAATAGTTATTGGAAACAATAATTTATCAATGAAAGCGAAAACGGCCGTTCCCAACGGAGTTCTGTTACGGTCCCATCACTAATGTATGGAAGCGAAGCATGGAGCTGGCAAAAAAGGATGAAAGTAGAATAAATGCCATAGAATAGAGATCACTGCGAAGAATGTACGGTAAAAATGATATATTATATAATAGAATACTGAACAACGAAATAAGGAAGAAATGTAATTGTATCATAAGTAAAATTAAAAAAGGATCCCTGAGATGGTTTGGATATATGGAACGAATGGACGAGAAAATATGGTTAAATTGTTGTATACAAGCAGTGTGAGTGGAAAGAGAAGTCGTGGAAGAATTAGTAAAGCATGGCATGACCAAATTAATCAAATACTGAAAGGCGGCCACATTCGATGTGGGAAAAATCGACGAACGTGCATGTTACGATGTGTGAATGGGAAGGAAGCAAGAGAGGTATGTCAGAACAGAACGGTATGGCGGTCTCTGCCCACCACTCCGGGGAGACGGCGTGATGGCTAGTTAATTAGTTGTAGGTTTCTATTAATTGCGCTTTTTCCATTACAGTGTCAAGGTTACCCCAGCAATGATAAGGTATTTTATAAGCTAGCAGTTGCAACAGTGTTATTCCACTTTCCCAACACCAGATGGCGTCATGTTCTCTCCACATTCAGAGAATCCCCGCAATGTCCTCCTATCGGTTGTTCTTGTATTGTTTAGTAACTCTGCAACAATAAAACGCAAGGTTTTCCTCTTGGATGTCACGCGAGAACGGTGCGTGACTTTTCCGAACTGCAATTTATATGAACATAACAAAAATAAAACATTAACTTTTATTTAGTAAGAGCTTAATACGATTGTTTTATATATTAAAACACTATTCTGTTTTTAAGTTACGACATATTTACACATATAATCTACCTTTATCATTGGAAGAACGATATAATCTAAACAAAACAACAAAAGTATCATGTCCAAAAAGGTATATAATACTTCTTAATTTATAAATATTAACATTAATAAGGTAATACGAAAAAATAAGGGGTGGCAGAGATGCGGACGCTGAGGATGACAACAGGAAAGACTCTCAAAATCAAATCAAATCAGTTTATTTCATCAACAGACATTACAAAATTTATTTTTAAGCCATCTATTGAGAACAGGTAAAATAAGATATTGTGTATAGTATACTACCAGAAACGCATGAGAGATGGTTCAACATTATCAAGACAGGATACCCCCAGAATTAAGAGTATATGAAAGACGTCGATCTCCGAGGAGACCGCGTTCAGCAGACTAATTGCTTTTCCCACCGAGAGGAACACGGCTATACGCGAAATCTGCAAGGTGGAAGATGTCGTGAGATAGGACAGACAACGCAGAATGCGCACGTGCAGAGAATGGAACCCTCTAAAATCCCACACGCTGTGGCTCATCAGATTCCTGCCGGCTTCTGTCCTCCCGGAAGACCACCAAAGAGATGGAGGGATAGCTGGGAGTCGACCTCACTAGAGAGGCCAGCCTGATTACACGAACAGACCAAATGTCTAAAAGAAGAAGAAGAAGAAAAAATAAAGTAATTCAAGAAAACAAAAAAAAAGTAAATAACAATCAATTCTTTCGAATGAAGCACTTGGTTTGTGTGTTGACATTTTAAATTAAAACGGTTAGTCATGCTAGAAGTTGGAAGAATCGACGTACGTGTATGACTCGTTGTATGTATGTGGAGGGAGCTAGAGAGGTGTGTCAGGATATAGTAGTGTGGCGGTCCATTCTCACTGTCTACTCCTGCGGGGAAACGCCGTGATGGTCTGTTGTTGTTATTTTATAGAAATAGATATTTGTTAATGCCTTTAGCAAGGGGAAATACTCGTATGTCATTCCCATAAAATATAATAAAATTTCTAGAAAACTGGCGTTTTCATTCGTATTATTTCTACTTACTCTATGTTATGCCTAAACTATTGTTGATAAAACTGGTCATTTTGTTTTGTTACCCTGATAAAACTCCGGTTATAGTAAAATCAATTGGTAGTTGAAAAAAGGGAAAAGCTGAAATGATGTAAAAACGTATATATGTGATTTTATTTATTTTTAAACTCTATTTACATAAAAAAAATATATAGTATATACAAAATGTCATCACCGTCCAAGGTTTGATGAACCCAGGGATAGTTTACCATTTTCAATGGCAATTGGGTTTTGTAATTTTTATTTATAATATAAAAACAGTGTACAAGTACAAGACGAGTAAAATTGTATCTTCTTCTTTCTCTTCGCCTCTTCCCGTTACTCGAGGACGGCCTTTTTTATTACTTGGCGCCAGTTATTTCATGGTAGGCGTCTTCCTCCTAAAATCCTAGAGTCTTCTTCTCCATCTTCACATTCGTCAGCCGGGTGGTTTGGGGTCTTCCTCTCTTATTATTAGCCACGGAAAGACTTATATTCACGACATGGTCGTGGAGTCTCCTCACCACATCATCGGAATATTTAACTAACTAACTAACTAACCATCACGCCGTCTCCCCGAAGGGGTAGGCAGAAATAATGGACTGCAACACTTTTCTTTCCTGACATATTTCTCTCGCTTACTCAACATTCATACATCGTGTCATTCACGCCCATCGATTTCTCTGACTTCTCACATGGTCGACATTCAATATTTGATTTATTTTATAGTGCCACGTTATCCTCGGTCTTCCTCTATTTCTGATTCCATTTACATCGTTAATATATAATTTTTTTACCATTGTTTCTTCATTCATTCTTTCCATATGTCCAAACTATCTTAATGATCCTTTCATTATTTTGTTCATAACACCATCATTCGCACCGCATTCACTTCTTATATTTTCATTCGACACTCTATCATACACAGAGTATCCACACATTCGTCTAAGAGATCTCATTTCTACTGCATTTATTCTACTTTCATCCTTCTTTTGCCAGTTCCATGCTTCGCTTCCATACATAAGGGTCGGTCGGTATATATCGGAATATTTTAATTTGTATATCGATATCGGAATATTTTAATTTGCAAAATAAGTATATATTGAGCTACCCATGCATTATAAAAGTCTACTTGTAAAGTCTCGTATCCTTGCTACCATCATAATATTATTTTTATTGTATTGAAATATATTAACTTTTTATGCTTGCAAGTAATGGGCCATAAAGTAGAAATTTAGCATTGATACCATGGCTGAAAGTCAAACGAGATAAAGGGGTTTATATGGGCATGATTGCATATCCCGGTAAGTCTTGGAAATAAGCCAAATAAGTCGACATAATAGCATTGAAATGATACCGAAATGTATTTCTCATTCTTTGATGTAAAACTAC
Organism: Lepidostoma basale; assembly: GCA_022606425.2. Lineage (NCBI taxonomy): Eukaryota > Metazoa > Arthropoda > Insecta > Trichoptera > Lepidostomatidae > Lepidostoma > Lepidostoma basale. Next base: position 767,286 of record JAHDVF020000272.1, on the reverse strand, counting down.
CAAATCATAATATAAATAGGCAAAAACGGAGTGCACAATGGTGTTCTTGTGCCGACCCTTATGTATGGAAGTGAAGCATGGAACTGGCAAAAGAAGGATGAAAGTAGAATAAATGCAGTAGAAATGAGATCTCTAAGACGAATGTGTGGCAAATCTGTATATGATAGAGTGACAAATACAAGTATAAGAAGTGAATGTGGTGCGAATGAAAGTGTTATGAACAAAATAAGGAAAGGGTCATTAAGATGGTTTGGACACATGGAAAGAATGAGTGAAGACAGAATGGTAAAAAAGGTATATGTAAATGGCGTGAACGGAGCTAGAAATAGAGGAAGGCCGAGGAAAACGTGGCACGATCAAATCAATCAAATATTGAATGTCGGCCACGTGAGGAGTCGGAAAAATCGACGTGCGTGCATGACAAGATGTATGAATGTAGAGGAATCAAGAGACGTATGTCAGAACAGAACAGTGTGGCGTTCCATTCTTTCTGCCTACCCCTCCGGGGAGACGGCGTGATGGTAATTTAGTTAAGTTAGTTAGTAAAACGGATGCCACCAAGAAAAAGTACGAGAGTATTTTGAATACACGAGAGCGAGAGAGAAATACTTCGATTTTTTTCCAAATGTAATTTGAAAAATTCAAATGCACACGATGTGCATGTCCATGAATGTTTCTGGGTTATTTAAAATTTTGGTCTGATTATTGTTGTATGACAGTAGTGTATAACCTCTAACTACACCCCCGACATTCACTACCGCCACAAGCGCCCAAAACACATTCTCCTTCAGAGATACATCACGGGCCACACATCACAGTCACTTCCCCCTTTCCCACCAGAATCCCTCCCAACCATCACCCCCTAGATCCACCTTAGACGTGTAAAAAAATGTACAAATAATGTAGTATAACTATTTAATGTCCTCCTAATCCTTCCCTCACTACCCCATCCTACATAACATATCCTCATTCCCAACAAAGTCACTTCCAACACTTCCAATAGCCTTCGGGCTGATACCCCCGAAAGACAAGATCATAGATAGAAAGTAGTATAGTGTATAAAACAAAAGGAAAACAGTTTGGGGTTGTTAATATATACATTTTTAACGTTTGTGAAAAATAAAAAAAGATTTACCTTAAAATTTAATACTTGTTACTGATTACGATTGTACAGTGAATCAAGTTTTTAATTGTTAAAAAATCTTTACTTCTGTGAATATTGCACTGGTTGCAACTAGTTTAGAATTAAATTAGTTTTGGAAGCGTTTTGAAGAAGTTTTATTTTGGTATGAGAGCATTTCAAATTGACATATTTTGACTTCTTCTGTGATGGGTTGCGAACCTCATCGCCACTAATAGCCATCTCCCGCGCAAACTTCGATCATCCAACGTCCACAAAATAAATGTAAAACAATTCATATTAAATAAAATAACAAAATAAAAATAATATAACGTATAATCTTCCTGTATTGTAGATGGTGCACATGTTGTAGGCTGAACGATCCGGACTTTTCTGTTTATTTAATTTATGTTTCACGTATTCACTGTTCTTTTAAATAACTGTAATTAAATTTTCCCCCAAATGAATCATTATTAACCACTTAACTATTTTATATCTAAATTTTATTTTAATAATTCTCATTTTCAGATCCCTTATGAACATATTCTTTTACATTTTTTTAATTGTATCTCAATAGAGACGAAGACGTAAACTGGAAACTGAACATGGATGATCAAGGTGTTTACAGGACTTATGACCTGTCATTGGTTGGGTTAAGCGCACGCTTTATGTAATTACAACATTCCCCATTCCACCTTTGTTATTGTGATCATGCATGACAAATTTTTTGAAGATGTATATATACTTCAAAATCCATATTTATCTTCACGTGTCAGTTTCAGTCAGCCATCTATGTAGATTTGGTTGCACTTGTGAATTTTTTCAAGAATTAACCTATACAACCGACCCACTTACGCCATCTATGGAGAATGATTTTCGGCATTTAGCAAACTACCTTATTAACACAATGCGAAGGCTGTCGCCTAACATTTTGTTAGAAGCCGCTAGGAGTATTATTCCATTCTATATGCCAAAGAATTTGACCTTTACATTCGAATATTGAACTTAAAATATTCCAACTCTAGCAAGAATTTCAAAATGCAAATATTTCGTTTTTCCGGGGGCGGAATGTAATATTTTTTAAAGGGGGCGGTATGCCAACAATTGGAGCCGAGACGTGGACACTGACAAAAGGTCTAGTCTACAGATTCAAGGTTGGTTCAGTGGAAAGAGCCATGCTTGGAATAACCTTGAGGGACAGATTTTGAAACGAATTTATTCGACAACAAACCAAGGTGACTGAGGTGGCTTTACGGATAGGCGGGCTGAAGTGGCGGTGGGCTGGTCATATCTGTCGGAGAACCGACAGCCGATGGGGAAGTCGGGTTCTGGAGTGGAGACCACGTACAGGATTCCGTAGAGTTGGACGTCCCCCTGCCCGCTGGACCGACGATCTGAAGAGGATTGCTGGACATGGATGGATGGGAGCGGCAGTGGATAGGGGGCGGTGGCGTGCTTTGGGAAAGGCCTACATTCAGCAGTGGATGACAGACGGCTGATGATGATGAATTTTAATAAAAAGCATAGATAAAAAGCATAAATAGAAGAGTGTCATGGTAATGTAAAAATGTGAATAGGGGCGAAAGTAATGTTTTATTTTGAAAAGTTTTTTTTTAAAGAGGGCGATATGCCAAAAAGGTTTCGAACCTATGATCTATTGTGGTTAAAGAAATTAATTAATTTAATTAAATAAACTCTATTAAAAAACATCAATGAAGCAGCGTCACGAAACATTGTTATATAATATAAGATGATTTTATTGTGGAAATTATTCTGTTGCATCATGACAATCCTTCACACAGATTTAGAAACCTATTGGTTGGTGTGACTATGACAATGGCGGCTGGAAATCACATTCACGGTCACGGGCGAGAATCTCATTGTTCTCTGCATTATCCGTTTATTAATTTTATTTGGATTTTCAATCTATTGTAATAAGCAAAAAAAATCTTCAAACTGCAGCCAGTAACAAACACATATTTGTTGGTGTAGGGCAGGGATGGCGAACCTTTTGGAGCCTGAGTGCCTAATTTTAGGTAGTTATCCGTGGCTCTATCCCACGGCATTTCTTTTATAAATGCTCGGAACCAATTCTTTACAGCTTCGAAGAGATGGGCATCTCATAACCCATTTCTTTAAATTAATCAGGGGATATTTCGAGAACTTGGCCGTGCTAGAGGATGTTGGTCTTTTTGTCCCTGATAGATTTCTCCGACAGCGACAGCATAGATTGTTTTACCAACTGGCCACCAGAACCAATCTACCTCTGGTGACACCGGTGGGAAGAGAAATTAGTTTGCTGAACGCGATCTCCTCGGAGATCGACGTCTTTTATATTAGTGTAGGTACGTTCAGGGGACAAATACTCTTGACTTTAGAAAGTGTCTTGTCTTCCTAATGTCGAACCATCTCTAATGTGTTCCTGGTACTTTGTTGTATTTTTATAATATTTTATCTGTACTTAATAGATGCCTTAAACATTTTCCTGTTTGTAATGTCTTTTAAGTTAATAAACTGATTTGATTTGATTTGAATTTTTTTTTCAATAAAATAATATGTCGAATCAAATGTTTGTGTGACTTCAAATTTTTAATATAAACAAAACATTAATAATATCTCCCGATCTACTCGCCATTTGGTTAAAATTTACAATAGTTATTTTCTATAATATTATCTATGTATAATCTATAATAGGACATAGGCTTTTTTTATTGGGTGTCATGTTAAAAAGTTACAAATTTTTTAAACTCAAAATTTCAATGAAAATCAAAGTTTTTTTTTTCAAACAGCTGCCATTTCTACATTACAGCTGTAATTACATTATGTGCTAAATTAAAAAAACAATGGATTCGTGGAACATAAATTAAATAGACAATATGTGTACCATCTAAAAAGAACATTTTGTGTTAAATTATTTTTATTTTGTTATTTTATTTTATATCATTGTATTTTATATTATTCGTTTTAGATTTATTTTGTGGGTGTTGGACGATCGAAGTGTGCGCGGGAGATGCCTATTGGTGGCGATGAGGTTCGCAACCCATCACACCGCGTCTCCCGCGGGGCGAAAAGAGAAGAATGGAGTGCCGCATCAGTAAAAGTGTGACAGTCCATACTTTCTACCTACCCTTTCGGGGAGACGGCGTGATGGTTAGTTAGTTAGTTAGTTACAAAAAAAAATTAGTCCATATCCCTACGACACTCGATGGAATTACAATTCTTAATAATAAATAATTTGTTTTTTGATTTCGGATAATGCATTATAAAGAAATCATGTAGACCACCAGCAAAGATTTTCGAAACAGGGCTCTACATATCAGCTTGTATCTCCGCCATTTATTATTATTATTTTCAATATTTAATAATGTAAATCGTTTATAAAAATACTACGTATGTACATGCATAAAATAAAGCTGATTTTATTATGTATAATGGCTGCGTTAAAAAAAAGTTTATTTTTAAACCTATTTTTCCTAGCGCCGAGGTGGTGTAACCCCTTAAGGTTAGCTGATGCTGCACAAAAGGTATGTAACGGGTCACCATTTATGTCATTTCGGTCCACCTTGTACTTTATTGGTGAAATTAAAACAATTAATTCTTCATTTATTTATAACCCGGATCTCATTAAGATTGATGATCACATACATTTAGTGCGAAAGCCGACCGCATGATGTCATTACGATCGTACGATCAGAGAATATTCGTAAACATTTTTTTTGTAAAAATTGACATATTTGGTGTGTTCTATTTTTATTTATTTCAAGGAACATTTGTATGAGTTATATGTAATGGAATTCGTTTAATATGACAGATTAAATTCTATTAATTATTATAATGCACCTATTTTTAATGCTTGTGTATACAATATTTGATTATAATATTATTATCATGAGTAGTAAATGTGTCTTTAAGCATCATATTTTATGGGTCTGTCATGTTTTGCCCAAGTGAAATATCTAATGTTTGATTATACAATAACTAATATGAATGAAAAGTCTGTCTTCTAGGAGTTTTATTATATTTTAGATGGAATGGCATGTTTCGCTATAATCAAAACAATGTTTTGATTGATGATTTCGCTCTTCTAAGGCATTTGATGAGATTGTATAATAAAACTCCTAAAAGACAGTCGTTTTCATTCATTTATTGTTTCTTGAACAATGATGTAAAACTCCTTATTAATAATTAATACTAATGAAAACGTCAGTTTTCTAGATGTTTTATTATATGCTTCTAATGCATTATCAAACATTTGATAATGCCTTAGAAGGGCGAAACGTGTCATTCCCATAAAATACAATAAAACATCTAGAAAACCAACGTTTTCATTCAAATTAATTATTTAAATATAGAGTTTTACATCATTGTTCAAGAAACAATAATTAATTTGATTATACATTTCAGATAAACTCACGGTGTTTACACTGTGGAATTCAACGATGATATTTTTTTGATAAACTCATAAACTCACTGGAATTCAATGATAATAATCTTATTATCAATAAAACTTTGTTTTTTTTTTTTTAAATCTCTAAACCTAAAAATACAATATTCATCGTAACGTATGTTTATTTCGAATAACACATTATAATCAAGAACATTTTAATGTTTACGCCCTGACGTAAACATTGTTAATTATTTAACAGTTGAAAATTAATCAGCTTTACTTAAAGCATTTTGTTTATATATATTTTTAAATTATCAACATTTTTAATCTGTCAAAAAGTCAGTAACCTAACTATTGACATATTTTAGAAATTATTTATGATTAAAAACCGTATTTACCTAATTGTGGTATATTCATAATAAATGTACGCGTTTTGTTTAAAAATAGCAAAAAATAGTACCTGCAATAAAAAAAAACGTTAAGCGAATTCTACGTATCTAATTTTCATTATGCGTCGGTTTGTTATTTTATTATATATTATTATATTATGTGCCGATCAGTGGCGGTACTTCCATACAAGCCGAAAAGCCGGGCTTGCCTTAAAAAATCTATAATAAAACGACGTTTATTGCGCGTTTGAGCCGTCTATGAATAAAATAATATTTTGAATTTTCGCGCGAGTTAAAGGGATTTAATTCTTTGCGTTGCACATGACTCCGCTGACATGCGCAGAAATGACCTAAGTGTGTGTTTTGTTCCACTCATACACGCCGTATTTTATTTCACTCATACGTATCTACCGTAGGTGAGATGCCTGCGAAATCGCCGACGTCCACATGTTTTGTGTCATGTTTTCCATGGGCTTCATATAGGGCTTGCAAAATGTAAAAGGGTCCTTGTCGCACTTACGTATTTTTAGCTTGTAATCATTTATAGCTAGGTGCATATATACCAGAAGATATCTACAATTTTTGTATGGATTTGAAGCCGGGCTTTATCACTCTGAAGTATTTTACTATTCAATGTGTCACAAACTTCATTTCTATTGTCAGAATGTTATCTGTCATTTACGTTATGTGCAGAAATGTTATGAAAAGAACGATTATGTAATTTCTTAACGAATATTTATTAATAATTCCTTGCCTTGCCTTACTGGCTGACCCTAGGCACGCCACTGGTGCCGATATATTGGCCGAGCCGCAAAAATATCCGTTGCGGGCCGCAAGTTTGACACCCCTGCCTTACATCGTCAAGATATACTTTATTTACTACGATTTCATCATTCATCCTTTTCGTGTGTCCAAACCATCTATATGGAATTAATAATAATTAATTGTTTTGTTCGTAACACATTAATTCGCACTGTAAATGCAGAAACTTCAGTTAAAAATATATTTTATTGTATATTTTTTCTTAAAAAATCAGTTCATAAAATGTTTATTTTATATGGATTGTTCAAATAACCACCCACACATTTTATATTAAAGAATTATTACTACATGTCTTAGGAATGAATTATATTTTTCATATACAATACCTTCATCATAAAATATAAATAGCTGTTTGTTATTGCTTTAACAGTAGGTACGTCACGCCGTCTCCCCGAAGGGTTAGGCAGAAATAATGGACTGCCACACTTTTCTTTCCTCACATATTTCACTCGATTCCTCAACATTCATACATCGTGTCATGCACGCGCGTCGATTTCTCTGACTCCTCACATGACCGACATTCAATATTTAATTTATTTAATCTATTTCTGGTTCCATTTAACCATTCTTTCTTCATTCATTCTTTCCATATGTCCAAACCATATTAATGATCCTTTCATTATTGTGTTCGTAACACCATCATTCGCACCGCATTCACTTCCTATATTTTCATTCGACACTATCATACACAGAGTATCCACACATTCGTTTAAGTCTAAGAAATCTCATTTCTACTGCATTTATTCTACTTTCATCCTTCTTTTGCCAGTTCCATGCTTCGCTTCCATACATAAGGGTCGGTAAAAGAACACCATTGTGCACTGCCATTCTAGATTTTTGGATAGGTTTTTGTTTGCGATGACAACAGTTGTTTAAAAAAATACGTTAGATTTAAGAACTGTTGTCAGAACATACTTTTTTATAATTTAAATTTGAATACGTTCGCTTGTATTATATAGAATATTACAGAATTTATGATTAATGATAGGGTATGCGTGTTATCCCTGTTGTAGTGTCATTATAGAACAAAACAAAATCACATCAGAATTTTGTTTTATTTTGTCATTTTGGCGGGAAAGGTGTTATTACAGTGTCGGAAACCACAAAATGGGTATAATATTATAGCCTTGGTGGACTGGAATACAATGAGCTGATCAGGTACTGCTTTTCGTAGTAATTGAATAAGGAAAAAAAAATTAAGAACGTTATTTTGAAAACGTGGTGGTGTCATTTATTTATCCTTCGTAAAAAATCTGAGTTCTATAAATATAGCTTGTTCCAAAAAATACCACAGCTTAATTCCACATTTGACAAACATTTTAATCCATCTTTGGACGAAGAGATGGAGATATGGCTGGATATCATCATCCTAGGACAGCTCACCGTCATAAACAGGTCATACGACTTAAACTAATAAGAAGAAGATGACGAAGTGCATTTTCTAGATAAAAAAATATTTTACAGAAGTGACGTGCTTTGGCTTGTAATGATATTTAAGAACAGATATTTAGTAATCTCGTAACAAAGCGGAAAATGTCACTCCCATAAAATAAAATTGGAGTTTTACATCATTATTCAAATAATAACGAATGATATGATACCTCTTCGAATAGGCAATGACATTGCAAATGATGGTATTTTCATTACTTAAATCTATTTCTTAGAAAAGCATTTTTTCCGGGATGCGGTTATTAAATTCTGACGCGGGTTCATGTTACGTAAAGCGTTAAGAATTACATGATTAAATTTTAATATGTGACGATTTCATTTAAGATTTTTTATCATTGAAATTAATATATCGACTTAATGCCGAAAAAAAATTTAAAAAAAAATCAAATTCATGTACAACAAGCCATTTGAACCTAATTACTGTATACAATTTGTTTTTAGCTATTATATTGATAAGTAGCTAATCTATCGCCATTTTATTGTCACGTGAATTTCACACCAGACGAAAGACAGTGTGACAATCACGCTGTCATCACCGGTAACCGAACCGGGACCTTTGGTTTGCCAGTCAGGGCACTTAGCACTTTGCCACGAAGGTCATTACAGCGCGAGCCAAATCGATGTAAAGGGTATAGCTATCATTTGATTATTATGACATATCATAGGTAGCTAATCTATCGCCATTTTATTGTCACGTGAATTCTACACCTAGACCAAAGACAGTGTGACAATCTCTGACTGCCAAACCTAAGGTACCGGGAAACTAATCGGTACCTTAGGTTTGGCAGTCAGAGTTCTAACCACTCTGCCACGAATGTCGTCTATTGGCCGTCGTTGTATTCATCTGGTCACTATATATTTTTTTAATATGTTTTTATTCAATAGTCCATTGTTTTGCCGAAACATTATGATACCTTAACATTTTAAACTGTTAAATTAAATAACTTTGTTTTTTGTATCACAATTGTATTTTATTTTACGCGACAGCTGTTTCATCAACCTTTGTTAACAACATCAAGTGTTACAATAATAAATCAAAACTTTTCCCCTGTAAAATCTAGCTAAAAGATAATAATACTACCTTCAACTTTTGTCACCTTTCCTATTAATGCAATCTACTTCCTGTTATTGTTTATCGTTTTTAATTTATTATGTTTCATCGTTTTTGACTCTTTACTATGTGTAATTGTTCCTTCTAATTACTGTTTTATTATTATTATTTTATTATTATATTTTCCACAATTAAATTTTTTACTATAAATAGAAACTAATGGTTCTTTTATACCTAAATATTTAGGTACCTAACTCAATTTCAAAAGAACTTCAAATTTATATCAAAGAAATTATTCAAAATAACATAGGAACAAATACATAAAAATATTCGAAAAATCACGAAAATTTGACATTTGATATATTATTGTAGCACCTGGTGATGTCAACATAGGTTGACGAAACAGCTGTCGCGTAAAATAAAAATACAATTGGGATACATAAAACAAGTTTTTTAATTTAACAGTTTAATATGTTTTTACTGTGTAAAAATGGTACAAAATTATTTCTCTTAAGTAACATTTCTAAAAATATATTATACTCGTATTTAAACATTTATTTGCGTTTCTCTTACTCTCCTTATAAAGAAAAATGTCTTGTGTTAAGGAGAGGAGTATCTTGAATGTCACTTAAATTTAATTTATGTCACCAAAGAGTCACAATTCACTATATTTTGAAGTTTTTGATTGAATGTTTATATTTATTGTACGAGACCCGGTTTTTGAGTTCTTCTGGAAGGGCATTAACCCTTACCACTACATTATTTTTTGATATTGTTTGTCAGCCAACTTTAATTTAAATAATGTCAAAATATTTTTATTGATAGGTAGTTACAAAAAACATCGTTAAAAATTCATTTGTAATGATTTATTCTTCAAATAAAAAACAATTACAAAAAACATTATGGACTTCTTATAGTTTTGCATAGTATGGTACTTTTTAAAACAATTTCCAGCATGGAGACCAGGTTTCCCCCTGGAATCTTTCTGTTAGTGCACACAGTACAGTCTTTAGAACCTTTGTCCAATTTCGGAATGAAGTGGGGCTTGAACTCTAATCGCTCCTCTGCATGACGTATCACGCGAAGTTCCCGCCATTTTAGGTTATGTGAATTTGCAAGGATTATTTTATAGTAAAATAAAAACGGATAACAGTCAAATCCTATTAAAACGTGAACTTAAATGTTTTTTTTTAACGAATAATCACAAGAAAGTTAAGTTTTGAGCGCGAAAATACACCGCGCGCGCAAGTCTTATCTTGTCGGCCGCCAGCCGACAACTGAGTTGTAGCGTACATATAGCGATGTCGGCTGGCATTCGACAAAGGAGTGGTGAGGGTTAAGCCATTTTTGTCCATTAAATTGAAAATGATGCTGGGCTGTGGTTGTATTGACTTTTTTTAACATAATGCATCCCTTGCTCCTTGGTCTCTGACTCAAAGTAAAGTAATTATTTTCTGTTTTTACATGTTCCAGTGCTTAAAAAGATAATGGCGGGGTAGCCTTTCACATTGTGTTAAAAAGATGTTCTGCTTAATGCTTAATAAACATAAATCTTCATAGATGGCGTTAGTATGTAGATTATATAGATTAATCTTAGAGATTAACATATATAATCAAATCTTCATAGATGGCGCATTGAAACTGACATGTGAATTCTGGTGTTGGACTTTAACATATATACAACTTCCAAAAATTTGTCAAACATCGTCATAAGAAAGGTGGAATGGGGAATGTTGTAATTACATAAAGCGTGCGCTTAACCCAACCAATGACAGGTCATAAGTCCTGTAAACACCTTGATCAATCATATTCAGTTTCCAATTTGCATCTTCGTCTCTATTGAGATACAATTAAATCATGAATTGATAACCCGCAATGGGTGAAATCCAGTATTCGTATACAAGTATATGTATACATTCAAAAAAATAACTTAAAAAGATAATTTTAAAAAGGTGCATATTTATTGTGGTAAAGGTAAAGAATTACTGCCACGGTAAGGTGACAATTATATCTGAATGTATACAACAAGTAACACAATAAATATGATTGAAGATTTAAAAAGTGATTGATTGAGATGTATTGAGAAACGAAGGTAATTTATAACTCATCATTTCAAGATCATTCAAAGGTTTGACATTTTTAAAATGTTTATCTTATTGTTTACCTCACATTCATCAATGTCCCTATCGCCACGTGATGCTGTGTGATACGAATGGCGAGTTTTACGTAATTGTTGCCATCTTGGTACAGACATCTAATCGGTTCCTAGATTTACACATATGAATCATTTGTCAATTCAAAGATCATAAATAAATTTACGTTAAATAAAAATAAACCATTAACCTCTTTGCGAGAATAACGTGACATTTCGAAAATCAAATCCGCCGTATTCAACTTTATTTTCTACAAAAACATGGTATTTTAAAGTGAAATACAGAGAATTTATGAGGGAAGAGACAACACAACAGTGGAATATGTCTTTCAGATCTTGTTTAATTTCTCGCAAAGAGGCGATTTATGTTTTAAGCACAATAATAATTTTACAAAACGAAGTAACTAACTAACCATCACGCCGTTTCTCCGGAGGGGTGAGCCCTTGAGATGAGCAATTCATAAAAATGGCGCTTTATAAATTATCCAATTTATTATTATTTGTTATATTATTATTGTAGGCAGAGAAGATGGATCGCCACATTGTTCTATCCTGACATAATTCTCGTGCCTCTTTTGAATTCACACATCGTGACATGCACGCTCGTAGATTGTCCCTACATCGAACATGCCGGCTTTTCAGTAATTGATAAATTTTATCATGCCATGTCTTCCTTGGCCTTCCTCGACTTCTTTTCCCATTTACACTAATTTTATACCTTTTTAACCATTCTTCTCTGATCCATTCATTCCATATGTCCAAACCATCGTAGTGACCCTTTCTTCATTTTATTTATCACGCATTCATCCGTCTCACATTCCTTCCTTACTTCATCATTAGATATTCTATCATACATTGTTTTTTCGCACATTCTTCTTAGTGACCCTATTTCTACGGCATTTATCATATTTTCATCCTTCTTCTGTCAACTCCAAGCTTCTATACATAAGGGTTGGGACTAGAAAAACGATGTTTTTTTTAACAACTTGGTTTCGGTGACTACTTGGTTTCCCCAGGCTAGCTGGCATCGACAGGCGGGTGTTTTTTTGTATACATACAACAGCGCGTTTGAACCCAATTACTGAATACAATTTGTTTTTTAGCTATTATATTGATTCCCGTGACATGTGTTAGGTAGCTAATCTAAAGTCATTTTATTGTCACGTGAATTCTACACCAGACCAATGACAGTGTGGCAATCTTACTGTCATTGCTGTAAATCGAACCCGGAACTTTCGGTATGGCAGTCAGAGTTCTTACCATTCTTTCGTCATTATTTAAAATCGAATTATTATTTAAAATGAACTATCATGAAGAGATTTCAGAAATTTTAAGTAATGGCTTTGTGGCCACACATCTTTAGTAAAATTTGTTATATATTATATGTTTTATTTGTTTGATCACTGATTATTTTCAACTTCTAAAGAGTTTTGACGGCTCGAGTGTGGCTCGGTGATATGGAGTCCCCACGAGGCGAGATACTCGCTCATGTTAGAGAGGGTTCAGAAAAGATTTCTGAGATATCTCTACATTAGGGAGTTTGGTAGCTATCCGTGGCTTTATCCCACTGCATTCCTCTTGGGCATGCTGGGGACCAATAGTTTACAGATAAGAAGGGATGGGTGCACACTTACCCATTTCTTCAGACTTATCAGGGGATTCTTTGAGAATTCCGTCATCTTGGAGGCTATCCATTTTTATGTTCCGGATGGTTATCTTCGACGGCGTCAGCCCAGACTGTTTTATCTCCCAGCATGCAGAACCAACCTGCCTCTGGTGATGCCGGTGGGGAGAGCAATCAAACTGCTGAACATGATCGCTTCGGAGATCGATGTCTTTCATATTCGTGAAAGTACGTAGAGAAGACAAATACTCTTGACCTTGGCGAAACATGTCATTTCTAAAAAATGGTTTAGTATTGTTAGTGGTGATAAATCTATGCAAGTTGGTAAGGCTAGGCTGGCTGTCATTGACAGCAAGTCGATGCCAGCCAACCTGGCGAAACCAATCCCTGTCGAAATAAGTACAAAATGGGAAGTAGTTATTAAAAACATATTTCTACATTTATTGTACTGTATATTCATGAAGGATGAAAGTAGAATGAATACAGTAGAAATGAGATCTCTTAGACGAATGTGTGGATACTCTGTGTATGATAGAGTGTCGAATGAAAATATAAGAAGTGAATGCGGTGTGAATGATGGTGTCATGAACAAAATAATGAGGACATATGGAAAGAATGAATGAAGAAAGAATGGTAAAAAATTATATGTTAACGATGTAAATGGAACTAGAAATAGAGAAAGACCGAGGAAAACGTGTCACGATCAAATAAATCAAATATTGAATGTCGGCCATGTGAGGAGTCAGAGAAATCGACGCGCGTGCATGACACGATGTATGAATGTTGAGGAATCGAGAGAAATATGTCAGGAAAGAAAAGTGTGGCAGTCCATTCTTTCTGCCTACCCCTTCGGGGAGACGGCGTGACGGTTAGTTAGTTAGTTGTACTGTATACTATTTTAGACTGCTGCTTATCTCAAATGCTGATATAAGGAAAGAGTGTAGAGCGAAAGAAGGTATTATGAACAAAATTATGAAAGGTTCGCTTCGTTGGTTCGGACATATGGAGCGCATGGGTGAAGAAAGAATGGTTAAAAAAGTATACGTTAACAATGTAAATGAGTAAGGAGTCGAGGTAGACCGAGGAAAACATGGCATGACCAAATTAATCAAATATTAAAGTTGGTCATGTCAGAAGCCGGAAGAATCGACGTGCGTGTATGACTCGATGTATGAATGTGGAGGAAGCTAGAGAGGTGTGCCAGGATAGAGTAGTGTGGCGGTCCATTCTCTCTGCCTACCCCTGCGGGGAAACGGCGTGATGGTGTTGTTGTTGTTGTTGTTGTTGAGTACCTACGAGTATATCTGCATTTGGCACTCGAGATATAATTTTTTTAGTGTTTTTTAACTGTTGTAAAGTCCTTGAACTAAAGCAACGCCCTTGCGATACAACCGACCTTGTCACATTCGTGTGTTTGCCCTCTCTTAACTGATCCAGACATTACACGTTGATTGATAACCGGGCAGACAACATTATCTGTGAAATCAATTAAGATTGTTCACGTTTCAAATGTAGTACTTTGAATAGAGTTGGTGTCGATAACTTCGATTGCAATAACGGATTGCAGTCACTGTGTCAAGAGTACAGGAACCTTATCATTGCTTCCATTGCCTTCCGAACTTAGAGATTCCGATGACGAAATGTTATTTTATCAACAAGTTAATTAGCGGTGTTGCGATGGCCATAATATTATGACACTAATCATTGTGTATTATTTTGTTGATCAACAAGAATGATAACTCGTGTTACGTTGTGCAGTGTATGACTAATATATTAGAAACAGACTGTGCAGGCTTTATTATTTTGTGTACAACAGGTATTTTGAACCCAACAACAACAACAACAACTAACCATCACGCCATTTCCCCGCAGGAGTAGGCAGAGAGAATGGACCGCCACACTGCTCTATCCTGGCATACCTCTCTAGCTTCCTCCACATTCATACATCGAGTCGTACACGCACGTCGATTCTTCCGGTTTCTGACATGACCAACCTTTAATATTTGATTAATTTGGTCATGCCATGTTTTCCTCGGTCTACCTCGACTCCTTACTCCATTTACATCATTAACGTATGCTTTTTTAACCATTCTTTCTTCACCCATGCGCACTGTCCGAACAAACGTAGCGATCCTTTCATAATTTTGTTTATAATACCTTCTTTAGCTCTACATTCCTTCCTAATATCAGCATTTGGGAGTCTGTCGCACATCGTTCTAACACACATACATCTTAGGGACCTCATCTCTACCGCATTTATTCTGCTCTTATCTTTCTTCTGCCAGTTCCATGTTTTTTTGAACCCAGTTACTGTAAATAGTACAATTTGTTTTGGCTGATGATTCTTATGTTATGTAGATACTCGTAATATAGATAATTTGTCGCCATTTTATTGTCACGTTTATTCTACCCAGACAGAGTGAGTATTGAAAACGTCTGTTTTCTATCAGTTTTATTATAATGTATGTGTATGACATGTTTCGCCTGTCTAAGGCATTAATCAAATGTCAACATTATTGGTACCTATTTGTTTTCTATATTGTTTATTCTTACTTATTTTATTTTAATTGTTCTTAACACGTACATAGGTCTTAATGAGAAGTATTCTCAGTTTTAGGTCCATATTATTTGATTCTATTATAATTATTATTGGAGACGCGGTGTGATGGTTATACTAACTTCTAACATAATGGCTAGAGACTGTACTAATGGTACCGGGGCTTAATAAATTTATTGTTAACCAATTTCCCGGATGTAAACAAACCAATATGACTCCTTTGGCGACGTCTCCCTGACCCCTGAAGTGCCCGGGCCGGGGGCCGGCGTGACATACTCGACATTCGGCTCATGTGACTGCCATCACAACACTAAACGCACGTCCCAGGGCCGAGGCTTCAGAAACGGACATATCATCAATTCAAACCTATTCGAATGTTTAAAACTAATGTTCTTTTGTTTAATTAATACGGATGAAAAAACTTATGTTTTTCTAGAAGTTTTATTATATTTTTTGGGGGATGACATAAATGTGGCTATACTTGGGCGTGTTACTCTTTATAGTCGTATACTCTATTGAGAGGAGCATAGTATGGCAAATTTTTAATGATGTGTCTTTATACAATGGAAAAGAAAATAGAAAGTGTATCCTGAAACTCATTATGAAATGCAATTATATAAATCAAATTAGTTATTTGAGGTAGCTCATTATTAAAGTATTTCTAAGAACTCACTAGTGCAACCAAATCTTCATAGATGGCTGACTGAAACTGACACGTGAAGATAAATATGGATTTTGAAGTATATATACATCTTCCAAAAATTTGTCATGCATGATCACAATAACAAAGGTGGAATGGGGAATGTTGTAATTACATAAAGCGTGCGCTTAACCCAACCAATGACAGGTCATAAGTCCTGTAAACACCTTGATCATCCATGTTCAGTTTCCAGTTTACGTCTTCGTCTCTATTGAGATACAATTAAAATTAGAAAAAAAAATTCTCCCCGATAGCCCACTACGTACTCCGTCAAACAAAATGGTCTCACGCAGGATGCTATCTCCTACTACAACTCCATCCAGGCACTGCTCCTCTTATCTTCCCTTCGGGAACAAACTTTTTTATAAATACAATCCCAACCCTAACTGGTCTTCCATTCCTTGACAATAATGTAAGACTTTATCATAAACCCCTAATCCCCCCTCGCCCTCTTTCGGGGGGACACTCTGGGACATACATTTAGCCCCATCATAAAGCAACTACCAAATCGCATTCAACAATGTTTCCTACAGACGTAAGAGGAATAGCCATTAGAGCTGAACCTCTGTAAGCCAGAAGATTCAAGTCCATGTCCAAGTCCAGAATCGTTCACGGGCATGCGCAGCGTGTGCATTAGAATATTTCAAATTACTTTCGGAGAGAATCGAAGTATTTCTCTCTCGCTCTCTTGTATTCAAAATATTCTCGTACTCTTTTATTGATGACGTCTAAGTTTTTGCCTATTTATATTATGATTTCACGACTAAAAGATGTTAATTAATGTATAAGTTATTTTCCGTTCTTTTATTCGCACAAATATTATATACATAACCTCAATGTAACAGTAATTTATGTTTATTTATTCAATCTTACGTTATTTTAAGATTTACTCATAAATTGTTTGTTTATAAATATCTTTTTTTTTTCTTCTTTTAATAGATCTGACAATCTGTGGCACAGAAATCATGTCTCCTGGGATGATGAGGACCAGCTATCCTTCCGTATCTTAAGTGGTCTTCCAGGTGGACGGTGTCCGAAGGAGATTTCGTAAGCGGCTGTATATGCGAGTCTGTCACCATCCAATATGTAACAACAAATGTATTAGTTGTATGACATGGAATACTCTATTGTGAATGTGTCAAATAAACAAATAAATAGTTTTTTTAGGCTTGATTAAGTATACAGAAATTATTTTTATTGTTTTTTCTTTGAATAGAGAGCGAGCACATACGGATGGTTTACCCGAAACTGTTATAAGACGCAGCGGCGCCTTTTCATCAACTTCCCTCATGCAATCCCTAGGCCCGTCCTCCGTAAATGTGGAACTGGCTAAATGCAATTTAAAGCAAAACAAGATTGACTCATAAATTGCCTTATAAATTAGATCCTTAGAAAACACATTCCAAGTATTCCTAAAAAACTAATTAACTAATCCGACGTTTCTCCAGAGGGGTATGTAGATAGGATGGACCGTCACACTTCTCTATCATGATATTCCTCTACATTCTTAAGTCTTAACATTGGTGGTCGTCGATTTTTTAGACTTCAAATGTGGCTGCCTATTAGTAATTGATTAATTTGGTCATTCCAAGTTTTCCTTGATCTTCTTCGACTCCATAATCCATTAACATCGTTAACGTGAACTTTCTTAGCCATTCTTTCTTCATCCATGCGTTCCATATGTCCAAACAATGGCAGTGGACCTTTCATAATATTGTTCATATTAATTAAAACTAATTTTATTACTGTTAAATTTTATAACACTGTTGTACTCGTAATATCACAATTTATTTTTATTCACTGAGAGTGTCGCGACAGCTGTTTTGCCAACGGATGTTGGTTTTTTGTAATTGGTTGGCGAAACAGCTGTCGCGACACTAAGTGAATAAAAATAAATTGTGATATTATAACAGTGTTATAAATTTTAACAGTAATAATGTTGCAGTATCATAGTGTTTCGGCCAAAACAATGGACTATTTAAAACTAATTTTGTTTATTTAATGTTATACATCATTTTATAATGCCCTAGAAAGGCGAAAAATGCCATTCTAATCAAATGGAATTAAATTTCTAGAAAACATAATTATTTAAAATGGTGTCAATTATTAAAAAATTCATATAGATAAAATTGAGCAAGTCAGAGAGTTCACTTATCTCGGTACGGTCATGACGGAAGCCAACGAAATGCACGCGGAGTTGGAACACAGAGTTCAAAAAGGCCTACGACCTGCAGCCTCCTTGCGAACGTTCCTAAAGTCCATGCTTCTATCCAGAAACACCAAGCTGCGTATTTATAACACCATCATCAAGCCAGTGGTGACCTGTGGTTCTGAGTCATGGACAATGACTCTAAAAGAACAACAAAGGATCTACTGGTTTGAGAATAGAATACTTACCTGGGACCCAGACCCGGTGTTGCAGCGGGAACTTGAAGGCATAGGACCAGCCAAGAGATCCGTACGATGACCCAGCAGCCCCTTATAACGAGCACCATGATTGCCGGTCTCCTAGCATGGATTGGGCACGTATGCCGAGCCGAAGAGACTAGAGCAATCAAGAGTAAGACCTCTAGGAAGGCCAAGACAGCGCCTAATGGATAATGTTCTGGCTGACCTGGCTAGGCTGGGCGAATCGGATTGCTGGGAGCAAAAGGCGCAGGATCGAGTAGGCGAAAAATCATCAAGGAGGCTAAAACTCTTCAAGAGTTGTATGGCCATATGAAGCAAATAATTCAAGAAACAATAAATAAAAATTCATAATACTTTCTTCCGCTCTACATTCCTTCCTTATATCAGCGTTGGAAATGTATTTATTTATTTCTCGTAATTTTTATTCATCTACAATAATTACAAAACTGTGGTGATAATGATGAAACTTATCAGAATAAAAATGTCAAAACCATCTCATTGAGTACCGTAGTACCCTTGACTAATATAATTCAGATTAAGAACTAACAATATCAGATTTGATAGGGCACCAAAACGGCTTGTTTATCATCGAATTCGGATCCAATCTGACCCAGTTTAATATCCGTCAATACAGAAATTATTGTCCCTCCGTTCGTTATCAAAAACAATAAACAAGTGCCGGCGCATGTGACTGAATGATACTTGATTGAGCTACGAATGTCGCATTGACCGCCACCGCGTGCCATTGGCTTCCCGCCATCTTGGATCATGTTGACGTCACAATTTATGATCTTTCCAAAAAAAAGTCACATGACTTTGGTTACTACGCGAATGATTACTACGCGTTATTGGACCAATTAGAAAAAAAACGATTTAATGCGATTTTAATTGGCGGGTGAGCTTTTCAATTGGGAGGCTGGGACGTGACGATGTCGGCCCCAACTCGGGAGATGCGTGATTTGAAAATTGTATACGCGGAATGTTACTGTATTGTTAAGTACAGAGGTTCTACAACTTTTTTGCTCCGTAGACTATCGGTTGGCAAGGGAGTATTTTTTTTCCAAATACTCTCTTGCCAACCGAATTTTGAAAAGAAACGTAAACGAAACAACAAAAAGAAAAAAAATAACAATAAGATCAATAAGAATAATAACAACAGAACAAAAACAACAACAAAACAAGCAAGAAAACAACAACAATAAGAACAATATTTTGCCACATAACTCAGTTTTTCTCAAATTGTATCTATTGTATGATATATTATTCAACTAAAATATACAGAAAGTGGTTTTACGAAAAGCAAAAATTTATTTTTAAATTAAAAACGAAATTCCACAGATATGAAACATAAACTTTTATAAAATAATATGTATATTTTTAATTTTTTTTTTTTATGAATGTTACCAATATTTGTAGACAAATATTGGATTTTACCCATTGCGGGTTAATCATTTTTAAGGATTGATTGTATCTTAATAGAGACAAAGATGTAAATTGTTTTTTGGAAACAGAATATGGTGGTCGAGGCGTTTACAGGACTTATGACCTGTCATTGGTTGGCTTAAGCGATCGCTTAATGTTCAACATTCCCCATTCCGCCCTTCTTACCACCATATTATGTTTCCAAAAAACAATTTACATCTTCGTCTCTATTGAGATACAATCAATATTTTGTTTTATTCCACTTGTTCTTTAGTTTCAATCGAATTTTGCCAAATAAAATTTAATATGTATTATATTTTCTTCTTCTAGTTTACAATGAAATCAAATTTCAATCAACAACGTTAATATTTTGAATTCCACTATTTTAAAGCTTAAAGCTTGAAGAAAGTGAAAGCCTGAATGTTGATGTGTCCAATTTGATTGGCTCCTCGATATGTTTTCTTGCTGATATGGAACCACAAGTCATGTCGACCTGATGGTGCATATTAACCACTTTGGGAATCTATGCTTCAGAAGATTCGAGTTGTTATTGTTCAGCGTAGCGGTGCCAAACCTTTTATCGTCAAAAAGCAATCATCAAAATAATTGTCGAGCATTTATACTTCATATGTTCCGCTTCGAGGAGACATCATTTTTACTGAAACCACACCAAGTTGAAATCGACCCATGGGGATCTTATAGACCACATTGAATATGTACCTTTATTATTGATTGCTTATTGAACAAATATGTAAAATTCCACATTAAATATTTGATTTGAATAAAAAAAAATATTTTCTAGAAGTTTAATTATATTTTTTGGAACGATATGTTTCGCCTCGCTAAGGAAATTGTATGTACTATTTTACTTTTTATTCAAGGGATTTGGAACTCTAAATAATTAAGAGAAATGTAGTAACATGAATTTTCTCTGTACTTCTTCACCTAGATAGAGATATGAAAAAAAAAAATAATGCGAATGAAAACTTCTCTTTTCTAGAAATTTTATTATATTTTATGGGAACGAAATATTCTGCCCATCTGAGGAGGATTTTTTTTAATGAAAAGACTCACACCAAAGACAAATCAATGATATTAAAATTTATTTTACAATCTTCAATGTGAGCAGAAAATAGCTCATTATTATGAAGAAGGAATCTAGTCGTGTCCAGGCTTGAACCCATGTCCCCTGCATCAGGAGCCAAGCGTTCTATCCCCTAGACTACCACCGTTTCGACATGATTGATTGATAATTCCTTGATAAGGCGAAATAGATCATTCCCATAAAATATAATAACTAACTAACTAACTAACCATCACGCCGTCTCCCCGAAAGGGTAGGCAGAAAGAATGGACTGTCACACTTTAACCGATGCGGCACTCCATCCTTCTCTTTTCGCCCCGAATATTAATATATATCAAATTAATCAATTACTGAAAGACGGTCACGTTCGAAGTATGAACAATCTACGAGCGTGCATGACACGATGTGTGAATGTAGAAGAGGCGCGAGAGGACCAATGTGGCGATCCATCATCTCTGCCTACCCCTCCGGAGAAACTTCTAGAAATCAGGCCTTCTAATTCAAAGTTAATATCTATCATAATAATGGTACATATTGACATAATAATAATCATACCAATAAGAATATCCAATGATGAAGTAAGAAAGTAATGTAAGGTGGATTAATGCGTGATAAATAAAATTACAAAAGGGTCACTTAGATGGTTTGGACATATGGAACGAATGGATAACGGAAGAATGGTTAAAAAAATATATACAAGTAGTGTGAATGGAAAATAAGTTGAGGAAAGCCAATGTAGACATGACATGACCAAATTAATCAATTACTAAAAGACGGTCACGTTCGAAGTATGAACAATCGACGAGCGTGCATGACACGATGTGTGAATGTAGAAGAGGCGCGAGAGGACCAATGTGGCGATCCATCATCTCTGCCTACCCCTCCGGAGAAACGACGTTATGGTTAGTTAGTTAGAGTAATTAATGATTAGATCTTTAAAAAAAGTGTATTACAAATTGCTTGTTAACTTTGATATGCTTCTCAAAAATTGACGACCTTCGTGGCAGAGTGGTAAGAGCTCTGACTTCCATACGGAAGGTCCCGGGTTCAATTCCCGGCGATGGCAGTGTGATTGTCACACTGTCTTCGGTCTGGTGTAGAATTCACGTGACAATAAAATGTCGATAGATTGGCTAACTATCACATGTCACTATATATAGCTAAAAAAAATTGTATACAGTAATTGGGTTCAAACGACCTGGGGAATACATAATTTATTTTTAAAAAAAGGCAGGTTATTTTTAAAGGTAAAATTATTATTTACGTGTTATATGACATCGAAGGATTACAACTTGCTGTATTATCAACTTTCTCGATTGTTTTCAATAAATACAATGTGTAATATAATATAATAATTTGTAAAAAAAAATATTTATACTTTGAAAACACAAATATTTTTTCAGAAAAGTTTATTTACCGAGGGGGTTATTTAATCGACTTGTTGATATGGAGCGCCCACGAGCCACCAGTGGGACATCACTGGCTTAGAACATTATTAGTTCACAGTTATATCAAACCACTGACGTGTGTATTACCGTCACTAAGCACTTGTATATTATTTTAGGGTAGTTTGAATGCCAATGTATAGATAATATTTTGTTGTTTTAATGATAAATGATATGTTGTATTGGCCCAAGAAATGGAAACCTATATATGTACCAAAGTTTTAGGGTACTCAACGAAAACCCGAATATTAACGTAAAATAATGTTTGTAGTGCTTTTCATTTTTTTATACAAGGGATTGGAATATCTGAGTACTTCAAATTAATATACTCAAATAAAGCATATTTCATAACTTGAAGGTATCTAGTACGCCTACGGTGGGCTGGCCTTGTGGAAAGAATGCCAGAGGATAGAACACCACAAATTATATCCAGATGGGTGCCCCGCGAAAAGAGACCAAGAGGCAGACCGAGGAAAAGATGGACGGATTGCGTGGAACAAGATTGGGAGAAAATGGAAGGAGCTGGGGAATGGAGAGAGATGGCCAGAGACAGAAGTCAGTGGAGGACCGTGGTGGAGAAGGCCAAGTTCCACACCGGGATGTAGCGCTGAGAAATGAATGAATGATGTAGGTATCTAGTTTTATTCCACATGTTTTCCGGTTTCGGCAACCAGTCGAAACTAAAAAACAAGTTAAACTCGTATTGTAAAATCATTTAATTAATTTATTTTTACCAAGACATTTAAATTTACAACATTAATATTATAAATATAGTATTTACATTTTCATCTAGAAATATTTCTTCACGATGTAAAACTCTATATTAAATAATTGACGACCTTCGTGGCCGAGTGGTAAGTGCATTGACTACCACCCCGAAGGTTCCGGGCTCGATTCCCGGCGAGGGCAGTGTGATTGTCACACTGTCTTTGGTCTGGTGTAGAATTCACGTGACAATAAAATGGCGATAGATTATCTACCTATCACATGTCATGAGAATCACTATGATAGCTATAATACCCTTTACATCGATTTGGCTCATGCTGTCATGAAGTAAAGAGCGATTCAACAAAATAATAATAATAATAATTATTAATTTAAACGAAAACATCTGTTTTCTAAAACTATCATTATATTTTATTAAAAAGACATAATTAGAGTTATCTAGAAATATATTTTATTAGAATGACGTAATGACAGTTCTCTAGAAGTATCATTATATTTTATTAGAAAGATGTAATTAGAGTTTTTGAGAATTATATTTGATTAGAAAAACGTAATGACAATTTTCTAGAAGCATAATTATATTTTTTAGAAAGACATGTTTTACAGTTTTCTAGATGTTACATTATATTTTATTAGAAAGACTATAAACTGTTTTCTAGAAGTATCATTATATTTTATTAAAAATACGTAATTAGAGTTTTCTAGAATTTTATTTCATTAGAAAAACGTGATGACAGTTTTGTAGAAGTTTCATTATATTTTAAAAAATATGTTATTAGAGTTTTCAAGAATTATATTTCATTAGAAAGACGTGATGACAGTTTTATAGAAGTATAATTATATTTTTTTAGAAAGACATAATGAAAGTTTTCTAGAAGTATCATTATATTCTATTAGAAATACGTAATTACAGTTTTCTAGAATTACATTTCATTAGAAAGACGTGATGACAGTTTCCTTAAAGTATCATTATATTTTATTAAAAAGACGTTATGCCAATTTTCTAGAAGTATAGTTATAGTTTTCTAGAAGTATCATTATATTGTATTAGAATGACATGACAGTTTTCTAGAAGTCTTATTATATTTTATTAGAATGACATATTTCGCCTTGATTTGACATTGTCATTGATAAAACATTAAAAATTTTACATGACGAAACGTGCCATTCCCATGAAATATAATATAAAATAATTTCTTTTCAGTAAACGGGAACAGAACGCGTGCTGCCGCCTTTCGTTAAAGGGACCAACAGACACCTGCGATGTTATTGGGAGAAATTGTGTACCTAGAATTGGCATATTCTCACACAGGAGATCACACCGCTGATGAAGGAAATGGAGAGCAAGCCACAACAACAACAGCCCAGCTACAACAAATAAAACTTCTAGAAAACAGACGTCTTAATTTAAGCACCGACAATAAACTCCTGATATACAAAACGGTCATAAGGCCGATCTTCACTTATGCAGCCCCAATCTGGCGCTATGCAGCTTCGAGTCACATACGAAAACTCCAAATCCTGCAAAATAAGGCTATCCGTTTATCGCTTGGTGCGCCTCCATGGACCAGGATCACACAACTGCACCTAGAATCGGGAATCCCGATGATAGATGAATTCATTCTGAAACTTGCCGATTGTTTTTACAAAGGACTCTCTTCACATCCTAACCCCATAATAAAATACTTTTCAAATTACGACCCAAACATCTCCAGCCGCCACAAGCGCTCAAAATCGATCCTCCTTCAGAGGAACACCCCGGGCCACACAAATCATGCCCCCGCATAAACTAACAACCCACCAAATCACCTTCCAACAATGTTCCCATCAGACGTAAGAGGAATAGCCACATGAGCTGAACCAGCCAGAAGATCCAAGTCCAAGTCCAATTAGTTGTTAAGTTATTTATCTGAACTAAATTAATAACCCCAACATGCACGACCTTTATGCCTTCATTATATAATAAACTATTGACTTAATCATCAATAATCATTTGGCTCTATCCCATCACAAATAATTATATGTAATGTATAAAATAATTACTATGCAAGAGTTTAATATATTTAATATCTCATCAATTAGGTTCTAACCTCAATGATTACTTGTGCAGCGCACTTGATGTGTAGCAACAATGTACAAAAACCAGTTTGAAGCGTTATCTAAAGTCACGTGAAAATTTCAAGGTTTATGCCCTTATTTTAATGTACATAAGTCAAAACAATACGGAAATCTTCAGATAAAACAATGCAATACAATACCAACAACGCAATTAGTTCAGGTAGGCAATTACAGCTGTTAAATTGTTGTTTATTTTGTGAATATTGTCAACAACTGTCACTTTAATGCGTGTATACGCATCCTGATATTGTGAAAAGATCACTGGGCAAGAACTAATCGTATTTAAGGAAGCCAAATTAAGTATTATTTTTTATTATTGTTTACCAAATGTTCGCCGTAGAAAAGATATCACTAAGAAGAATGTGCGGGAAAACGTTGTATGATAAAATACCGAACGATGAAATAAGAGAGAAATGTAAGGCAGATAACTGCATCATGGATAAAATTAAAAAAGGATCCCTGAGATGGTTTGGACATATGGAACGAATGGATGAGAGTAAAATGGTTAAAAAGTTGTACGCAAACAGCGTGAGTGGAAAAAGTAGCCGAAGACGACCGAGTAAAACATGGCATGACCAAATTAATCAATTACCAAAAGGCGGCCACATTCGAAGTCAGAAATTTCGACATGCGTGCATGGTACGATGTATGAATTTAGAGGAAGCCCGAGAGGTATGCCAGGACAGAGCATTGTGGCGATCCATTCTCTATGCCTACCCCTTCGGGGAAATGGCGTGATGGTTAGTTAGTTAGTTAGTTACCAAATGTTATTTTTTTACATACCTACACTTAAAAAAATATACCTATATAATAAGATATAGTTTAATAAATTTTAAACTGATATTGTCCACGTCAATGAAACCAAAAATTTAGGGTCCATGAGATGTAAACGGGGGTCCATGAGAGTGAACAAATCTACTAATCCACCTCTCAGATAGTACCTGTGTACATATATTATATAAAATGTTGGATTTGACAACATTTGATAATGCATTTGACAGGTGAAATATTTATAGTTCCCATTAACTTTAATAAAACTTCTGGAAAACGGACGTTTTCATTTAACAACAACAACAAACAATCACGCCGTTTCCCCGCAGGGATAGGCAAAGAGAATGGACCGCCACACTACTCTATTCTGACACACCTCTCTAGATTCCTCCACATTCATATAACGAGTCAAACACGCACGTCGATTCTTCCGACTACTTACATGACCAACCTTTAAAATTTGATTAATTTAGTCATGCCATGTTTTCCTCGGTCTACCTCGACTCCGTACTCCATTTACATCATTACCGTATACTTTCTTAACCATTCGTTCTCCATCCATGCGCTCCATATGACCGATCCCGATCCAAACCTTTCATAATTTTATTCATAATATCTTCTTCCGCTTTACATTCCTTTCTTATATCAGCATTTGAAATTCTGTCGTAACGTAATTCTACCACGCATACGTCTAAGGGACCTCATCTCTACCGCATTTATTCTAATCTCATCCTTCTTCTGAAAATTCCTTGCTTCGCTTCCATACATAAGGGTTGGGACCAATCATTTTAGTTTTCATTCATAAATTCGTGTTTCAAATAACTATTTTTAAAGCTCCATTCACGTTTTCATTCATATTAATCGTACGTTTACTTTATATTAATTAGAATTCATTATACAAACCCCGATATGAGCATTAAATAGCTTATTAATTTGAAGAAGGAAGCTGGTTGCGTCCTCTGGATCAGGAGCCAAGCATTAGACCAGGGATGGCGAACCTATGGCACGCGTGCCACAGCTGGCACGCTAGACGATTTTGCATGGCACGCGAATGAAGAGAAAAAAATAAAAGTGATTATGCAAAAAAGTTTTAGAAATAGTATAAAGAAATTCAAAAAATATTTATATAGCCATGTGTATTTTCTTCGTTCAAAGATTTAAGAATTATTTTGGAAGAAATTGAGCGAGATCGAATCGTTGGACCAGTCCAGAGGAATGCCGAAAATGAAGTACTCTAGTAAAATGAAAATGAACTTAGCAATTCATCCCGGAAACTTTTTCTTGTCTTAAAAAAATAGCAATGGGCATTTTAACAATTTTTTCGTCGACTTATTCCTGTGAATCATTATTTTCTTCAATGAACTTTATCAAATTAGACATAAGAAGAAGACTTACAGACGAAAGTACTACTGCTTGTATTCTATTAAAAGCTACCAGCTATGAACCCGATGTAAAAAATTGGCATCTAGCATCCTCACTAATAATGAAGTTTTGAGGGTTCTACATTTTTTTTGATTAAGTCTTTTTTTAAATTATTTCTTTTATTTTGCCATTAAGTACTTAATTATTTTTTCTATGTATTAATGCTTTGTTTATATTAAAAATCCGAAGTTACACAAACATTTTATGCATTTTTATTTCCATGGCATGTGGCACGCGACATATTGTTATATTGAAGAAAAAAAATTGGCACTCAGGCTCAAAAAGGTTCGCCATCCCTGCCCTAGACCATAACCCGGTTGAACTGTGAAGAACGATACGCTACTTACTAAAAATTGAGTTTACAATTGATTGATGCCTAACGTTATTTAATGTAAACATTTTCATTTTCCTTTTAGTTACACATTCGCTCCATGGCGGTTCGCAAATGTTGTAGTGTTGACTGTCATTTAGGCAATGCGAGACAATCCTAATCCTGCTTCAAGCGTTTTGTTTTGAGTGTAGCTAACAAACCCTTTGTGCGAAGATTCATCTGAGCTCGTTTAAGAGTAATTATCCAATTTTAGACTGGCAGACAGAGCGCGGAGACTATTGTGAACTCACGTAACTAGATTTAAGTCTGGGCAGTCACTTGGTCACTAATTACAGCAGCTAACTCGGCAAGTGACGATCGGTAACGGACGAATCTCTTTTGGAACGGTTTAAATTTTAATGGATACTCATTTGTTTTCGCTGGCGAAATAATTATTCGTGACAAAATGTGGTGGAATGGAGTCTTCGCCTCTTTTCTGGGACTACCACTTTCTCAAAACTTTTAATAGATTCATCTCACGTTATATTTTTTAGCACAAGCAATAGTTCAGTTGTAGTATTGAAAGTACAAATTGTTATTTAATTTATTGCTTTATTGTATTTTTAAATGAATGATATGGTTCGCCTTGCTAGGCCATTATTAAATAACTATTTCCAATTTCGTCTATATTCGCCCTCACTTGTGTTTCAGAAAACAAATTAAAAAAAACATAAAGAATTGTACATTGAAAAATGTTGGGTTACTTTCTGATAGATAGACACTGTAGAGTGTCCGATATGATAGAAAAGTATCTCGTACGAAAGTGGTATAGGACATATTGCAGGCTATATTGTCAGAGATCAAATCAAATGGACAAATACCCTACTGCAGTGGAAACCATGATAAGATCCATCTAAAACGAGCAACTTAAATAATTTACTTCAGATATCTAATGGATGACGTCCATGGATCAGGGGGTGTTTTTCGACGCTCGCTTGTCGTTTAGTCTTCACATAACTTCATTATGTAAGATCAGTCATTAGAGAGAAGACGGTAAATCACTTGGGGTTCACTTCTTTCGACTGATAGGTGGTTGTATACACAACTCAGAAATCCTGAGTGGTGTAGGTCTGTTCGCCCATCTTCGACAAAGGGGCCACATTTGTTTTATCTCCCACGATGCAGAACCAACCTGCCAATGGTTATGCCGGTAGGTAGAGCAATGTAATTGCTTTGTGGTAACTCGGAAATCTACGTAATTTGTGATAATTATCTTTGTTATAATTGTGAGTTCGTCATATTGTTTCATTATGTATTATTTACTATTGTGTGTCTCAAACTGTTTACTTATAATATTTAGTCTGCGAGACAGGAGGTGAAATGAATGGATCAGAGAAAGGGCCAAAGTTACGGACGTAGCGTGCAAAATATCCTCGTTAAGGTGGAATTGAGTCCTCGCTATCGAGGACAAAGGATGATCGGTGGACAAGACGCACTCTGGAGTGGCGACTGAGAACCGGCCATAGAAATCCTTGCAGACCACAAGCCAGATGGTATGATGACATAAAGAGAGTGGCAGGAGGTCAATGGCACAGAGCGGCGAGAGATAGAGAGTTTTGGAAGTCGGGAAGGGAGGCCTATGTTCAACACTGGATGACTAAAGGCTGATGATGATTGTGTATCATTTGGGTGTATTGGAATGTAGTTCTGTGATTATTTTGATATGTTTAAATAAATAAATGAAATAAAACACAGAATAAGTATAAGGAGATCACAGACAAGATGGATGGATGATGTTCACTGACACGCTGAAAGAAACTAGAAAAGGGCCTTTGTCCAAAATTGGACGCCTACTAGCTGAATAAGAATATGGAGTTTTTTTACATCATGGTTCTAGCAATAATAAAGGTATACAGTCTACTCATAAATGTAGGTTTATAATATGAAGTACACCGAGTTTTATTTAGTTTTATGGTGACGTATTCTTCTTTTTTATATGGTTATTACCTTATTACACCGCAATAACTAGTAAATTTGAAAACAATAATATGAAAACAAGTTTTCCTTGCGAAATTATATGCATTTGAAAAATAAATATAACCGCAAATCTTGCTTTATATTTGTAATCATGGTGCATCATCGCGGATTTGTAAAAACAAAAAACAATGATTTGTTCCACTTGGCTATAGAAATAACTTATTCCATACTTTTAGTTGGGAAGGTTGACTTATGTACATGAGGTTATTAAACTGCATTTTTATAATATTGATACCAATTGCCAACCGGTTTTGTTACTATGAACATTTTTACAGGACATTAAATGCAGAAAAACTCTTTCCATTATTTTTGTAGAACAGAAGACATAAAATTTTAACTAGGTATTTTCACTTTTGTCTTTATTTCGACAGCGACCGGTTTCGCCAGGCTCGTTGTCGAAATAAAAACAAGGTTGAAAGTTGTTAAATAATATATTTTCTTCTTCTTCTTCTTACTCTTAGTTTAGGTCGTATGACCTTTTGTGACGGTGGGCTGTCCTGGGATGATGATGTCCAGCCATCTCTCCATCTCTTCGGCGGCCTTCCTGGTAATCTCTTGCTGCTTGGGTTTTCATATTTAACAATTTTTGCAATTCTTGTATTCTCCATGCGGTCCACGTGGTCTCTCCAAAAGCGCCTTCTGCTTCTTTCCCATCTCACTATGTCTTCAACACCACCTTACCTTATCGTTTAATTTCTGATCCGATCTCTGAGGGTTTTGCCTGCGATGGAGCGTAGGGTTCGCATTTCTGCTACTCTAAGAAGGTTCTTAGATCTATTGGTATCGGTTCTGACTTCTATTCCATACGTCATGATGGGGCGAACGCATGCCTTGTATATCCTGAATTTATGTTAGCATGTGTTTGTTCCTCCATATGGTGTCGCGCAAGCAAAAAAATATCGTTTTATTGAATTATTATTAAAAATGAACTTCTATCAAGAGATTTCGTATAATCATTTGATTATCTAAAAGAGGAAATTAAATCTTGCAACTTTCGTGGGAATAACCCTTAGAAGATGGTTCTGGAGGGACTACATCGATAGGATAGACCCAGCGAGGATAGAGTATCACCCAGCACTGCAGAGATTCCCAAGATCGTGATGCACGAGACTCCAGAGGGCCGTCGACCACCAGGATGACCACCAAAGAGATGGAGAGAACGCTGGTCGTCTTCATCACAGAAAGAAAGTTGATATCCTGCATAAACTGATCGCAAGACCTACAATTTTTTGCTATATTATTTGACGTTTTGTAGATCGAGTTGATTAAAATACTCGTACAATAATAAATTATGATGAAATAATGTGCCGGTGTTACAAGTATTACAAATATTTAGATAATTGCAAAATATTGCTATAACAGAGCATGGCATAATAAGTCTCAATGTCGGAATTTCATTAAATGTGCCCGATAGCACCTTGGCACTTGCCCGCTCGGTTCTATCTTCTATTATATTCCAAATAAACAGTTCAAATGGTTTCAAGTCACGAAACTTAGAAGGAAGATTCTCGTCAACAGAATAATAAGCAGATACGTCTGTTATTTAAGCAAAAATGGCCGTTTACAATGGAGTTCTTGTCTCAACCCTTATGTATGGAAGCGAAGCATGGAACTGGCAGAAGAAAGATGAGAGCAGAATAAATGCGGTAGAGATGAGGTCCCTAAGACGTTTATGTAGTAGAACGATGTACGACAGAATCTCAAATGCTGATATTTGAAAGGAATGTAGAGCAAAATAAGGTATTATAATTATCATATTAGGAATGAGCCTAAAAGACAGTCAGAAATGATACGGCGAGAGAAAAAACAAAAGTCAGTGACATCATCCACCGCGTAGCGACTCAAAAACGGCAACAGGCTAGTCACATAGCCAGAAGTTGGGACGAAAAATTGGCAAGAAGGCTGCTAACTTAGAGATCATGAACTGCAAAAAGAACTATAGTGGAAGAATGACCAGAACCGAGATGTCTGCATAACTGGCTGCAGCATGCACAAGATAGTTAAAGAATATGTGATCATATTCGTCAGCTTGTCTCCATCCACTGCTGGACGTAAGCCTCTCCACACCCACGCCATCCTTCTTGCTGTCCGCACAGTATCATCGCTCCACCTGGTTGGCTGTCTCCCGACACTCCTCCGGCCCAACTTGGCCTCCATTCAGTAACCCTTTGGCTCCATCTTCCATCATTTTGTCGACACACATGACCAGCCCACTGCCACTTCATCCACGCAATGCGAATCCCTACATCGGTGACCCTAGTGCGTCTTCTAATTTCCATGTTGGGTATATGGTCTCTAAGCGAGATACCCAACATGGGTCATTCCATAGCCCGTTGTGCAACTTTGATTTTGTGCATTGCTTCTTTAGTTAACGTCAATGTCTCGCATCCATAGATCATCACGAGTAACACCCACAGGTCCAGCACTTTTGTTATTTAATTTTGTGGCATGTCCGAATTGAAGACGTTGCCCACCCTTTCGAATGCAACGGAGCTGTATTCTTATCAATCTCCTTGACTTGACCCCCTCTTCCAAAAGCCAACAGATGACCAAGGTACACGTTTAAAAAACAGCGTTTTAATATATAACTTTTTTCAAATAAATAAAATTATCAAAGATTGCAATTGACTCATTTTGTCTGACGTTTTCAATTATATTTTATCTCTGTCAGATTAAGACATCATTAAATTTTGACGGTATTCGGCGTAAAATGTTACGTTATTTTTTTACTGCCTTGTTTGTGGGTAAATGTGGCACTTTTCCAAGATTTTAAGCCTTAATTTTGTTATAATGACGTAGATAGTAATTCTCTTTAATATTTGTAATGTATTTAAGTTTTAAAAGTTAGAATGTTTGAATATTACTTCAAGTAAATGTTTGGAAACACCTGTAGCAATATAAAATTACCATTTAATCAGGTAAGTAAACCTTCTTTCATGCCATGCCATGTGCCTGGGATGCGTCAATGAAAATCTCGTATAAAGGAATTTATGATAAGATTTTAATTGAATAAATATTAACCTCTGTTTGCCATCCAAGAAGTTTTAAAAAAATATAAATTTTAAAAATTACAATCATTGATATTGAAACCAAATCGTAAAAATATGCTTAGGAGCATTTAATGTATTTTTATAAAAAAAAAACAATTATACGTGCATAATACCGACGAAATATTGCCGATATATTTCAGTTTAAAACTTGTATATTTTGTTCTGTCATACTTTCTAACCGATAGTTTTTATATTTAAAACACGTCTTAATGCGCCCTTCAGGTGATTATATCACAAAAAAGTCTGTTTCCTAGAAGTTTTATTTTATTTTAAGGGAATGTCATGTTTCATCGTGTTTAGACATTATTAAAAATATTTATGATTTAGCAAATCAAAGTATGTTATTCCCATAAAATAAAATAAAATTTCTAAAAACAGATGATTTCATCCGTTTCTTCGATGTTCTTCTTTGTGTTGTAAATGTTTTATTTGTCTTTTTCTTTTAGAAGTTAGTGTTGTATATACTAAGTATGTACATAAAAAAGAAAAAGACAGATTTTATCCGTATTTATTATTTAATATTGAGTTTTTATCATTGATTCAAGAATCAATAAATAATATAGGTTTTATTACAATTTATGTGAATGATATGTTTCGCCTGTCTAAGGTATTATAAAAGAATTTCATACTCGTTATGAATTCCATGCTCATACAGAAATTCTTATTCGTAAATAATTTCATACTCGTAAAAACGACTTTCGTGGCAGAGTGACAAGAGCTATGACTGCCATACCGAAGGTCTCGGGTTCGATTCACTGCGATGGCAGTGTGATTTGGTCTGGTGTAGAATTCACGTGACAATAAAATGGCGATAAATTAGCTACCTACTACTACTTATCATTAAAATGAATAGATAATAAAAACTTGTATAGAAGACTTCGGTTAAATAACTAGTTGTATACAGTGTGGAAAGCATCAGGAAACTACCACATAAGTGGCATCCCAAGAACCAGCAAATATGAAACACTTTTTTGCAAACCAATCCCTTGGATTTAAACTAGAAAATCTATTAAAAAATGATAATTGTAATATTAAATAATATTAATTTTGAAGATTGATTATAATTTATATGTATGACATGTTTCGCGTTTCTATGGAAATAAAATATTATAATACTTCTAGAAAACTAACGTTTTCATCAATTAAATAATTATTTATCGTAAATGGCAGTAAAGGGTTAGTTAACTTCTTGTTTATTTGAAGAGTTTGCGGGTACTTAATTAGATTGTATAATATTGTAAGACCAGTGTTATAGAATTACTAGTTAAATATAATTAAGCTTCTTAAACAACATTAGTCGCCAGTGAAATAAAATAATAAAATAATTTTCCATGTATGGCTCAAAGGAAAATTTTTAATGATGTGAGCAAGTCTATTTTTCGTATCTAATGAAGCGCTATTTTATTCAGCATATATTATTATTTTAGAATATAATGTGTAGTTTTTTGCATACTTAAAACATTACTGTGTAGTGTACTGAAACACTGCGGAAATCTAATTTAAACTATTTTTACCACTTTCGAATTATTATTATTGCAATGTTTTTAAATTAATTAGTAACGTTTTATTGAATTCAGAATATAAATTTACAAGATGTATTTTGGGATTGAAACAAAATTAAGTTTGACAAAAATAAAAATTAACAACTAATAAAGCATTTTTTTATTTAAATAATAATATTAAAATGAAAAAAAAACTATTCATGAGATGGTTTGGACATATGGAACGTATGGGCAAGATAAACTATTGTATACAAGTAGTGTGAGTGGAAAGAGAAGTCGTGAAAGACCGAGGAAAGCGTGGCATGACCAAATTAATCAAATACTAAAAGGCAGCCGATGTATGAATGTAGAGGAAGCTCGAAAGGTATATCAGGACAGAACAGTATGGCGGTTTATCCTTTCTGCCTACCCTGCATAGCTATTGTTGGTAAATAATACCAAAAGACCACATTACAAATCTTTTTTTTCTTTTCCACGTTAATTATTATTATGGTAGAATCGCCCGCTTCAATAAATTGTAATACCTTCGTATTTATAGTTTCTTCAATAATGCGGTTTACCTCATTATTAAATTATTTTACTTAATAAAAAATAATTAATACGAAAACGTCTGTTCTCTAGAAGTTGTATTATATTTTATGGGATTGTCTTGTTTTAGATTCGTTAATGCCTTAGCACGGCGAAACACGGCATTCCCATCAAATATCATCCTGCTTCTAGAAAACAGACGTTTTCATTAGTATAAAAATGTCATAGTTTTGGAAGCTGATGAAATCGGTCACAATAGATTTATAATTTTACTTGGGTAGAAATAATAAATAATATTATATTACAAATTTCAATAAAAATAATTAAATTGCGAATACCTTTAAAAGTAAATAATGTTTTTTTTTATAATTTTTTATAATTATCTTTTTTCCTTACCCAATTTCGACATACGTAGTTAATACTCATAGTTTAGATTTCTTTTATTTAATTAGTAAAATCTTGCACGAGTCTCGTTCAAACTCAAACAAACACGTGTTTTTAAATTGAAGCTTTGTAAACTTTGCAATCCTCTCCTAGTGACGTGTTATTGGGATTGCAGGTATACTCACACATAGGCGCCGGTTAGTCCATTTATCATTTAATTGTCATGAAGGGGTGTGCAATCCCCAAAAATCCAAAAGACGTATTTAGAGATTAATAAAAAATCTTTTTTCAACCTTAATAGGAAATACGAATTATTTATATGTAATGCCGAAGCGAGTACAAAGGCAATATGAATTTAAATAGAAAGGGAACATAAAGGGACTGTCACCGGTTACACCGAAGCTATTGTAGGGCGCAGCGGCGCCTTTTCGACAGCTTTTCTTTTATGGAACCGGTGTTTATCATAGGACTCTCTGCAGCGAGATGGGCCGTTGATGATTCAAATATTTTAAAGTCATTCCCATAAATTATAATACAACTTTTAGAAAATATACGTTTTTCTTCTTTTATTATTCTTATACATACTTAATGTAGATCGTACGATCTGTTTAGATAGGATATCAATTTTCATCATGTGATGAAGACGTGCAGCTTTCTCTCCATCTCTTGGATGGTGGTCGTCCTGGTGGTCGACGGCCCTCTGGAGTCTCGTGTATCAAGATCGTGGGGATCCTCGCTGGATCCACACCCTTCAAAATCATCTTCTCTACCTACTCCATCTCACTGTGTCATTAATTTTGCAGGATATGTGAATCTCTTCTTTGGGTATCCTAACTCTAAGGGTTCACCCACGATAGGTCACAATGTTTTCAATTCTGCTGCTCATAGGAGATGTTTGGTTCTGAAAGTGTCTGCTCTTGCTTCGATTCAGTTTATTTCATCAATAGACATTATAAAATTAAGGTTTAAGGCATCTATTGAGAACAGGTAAAACAATATATTGTATATGTATAGTATACTACCAGAAACGCATGTGTGATGGTTCGACATTAGGAAGACAAGATACTCTCCAAGAGTATTTGCCTTCTGAATGTACTTTCATGTCGATCTCCGAGGAGATCGCGTTCAGCAGATTAATTGCCCTTTCCACCGGTGTCACCAGGTGGTCACCGTTCTGGCGGCCGGTAGATAAAACAATCTATGCTGTCGCTGTCGGAGATCAGGGACAAAAAGCCGAACACCCTCCAGCACGGCCGAGTTCTCGAAATATCCCCTGAGTAATCTAAATAAATGGGTTACGAGATGCCCATCTTTACGAAGCTGCAGAGAATTGGCCCCAAGAATTCCCAAAATAAATGCCGTGGGATAGAGCCACGAATAGCTACCATATTCCCTCATGTAGAGATACCCCAGAATTTTTTTCTGAACCCTCTCCAGCATAACGGAATATCTCGCCTCGTAAGAACTCCATATCACAGAACCACTTTCATTATATTTTATTATATATTAAATTAAACTTTTTTATTATATTGTATATTAAATAGAGAATTCTTCCGTTTCCATAGTAATCCTCTCAGCTTAAATGTTATGCACGCCCTTGTGGTCATATTCTAGAAGTAAAAAATACAACAACAAAATATTTGTAAAGTAAACACCACTTTATACAATTTTAAATCCACTTGATTCCCTTTATGCATCGAGAAAAATATTTACGAGTTATGAGAAATAAAAATATTGTTCTTTTATTACTCTATTTTTCTGTAACGATTGTTTGCTGGGGATAGAGCACACAATATCTGAGGTCATGATAAACAATTGCTTGAAACAAACAAAGCGATTATCTTGCGCGTGATTCGTTTTCGAAAAAAATGTATTTCTTGAAAATGTGTACACGAATATTTCCGAGAAGTTTCAAAATGTTCATATAGAATTCAATTGACGTGTCCTATAAAAATGTTATTTCATATTACATTTCTATGTTAATCCAATGATTTTACCATTGACGGAAATTCATTTTAAATAACTTAATAGGGAGATGCCTATTGGTGGCGATGAGGTTAGCAACCCATCACACCGCGTCTCCCGCGGGGCGAAAAGAGAAGGATAAAGTGCCGCATCAGTAAAAGTGTGACAGTTCATTCTTTCTGCCTACCCTTTCGGGGAGACGGCGTGATGGTTAGTTAGTTAGTTAGTTAATAAAACTATGTTTTTTTTCTTTTCTTTGCCACAATACTTTCTAATAAAAAAATTCTTTACCAAAATACTTTAAAACAGAATGGAACACTTTGCAGAAAACATCATCGGAGAGTACCAGGCTGGATTTAGAAGGAACAGATCAACAAGTGATCAATTGTTCACAGTAAGGCAGATCCTAGAAAAATACTGGGAATTTGACGTCGATGTATATCAGTTGTTCATTGACTTCAAACAGGCTTATTATATTATCAGTAAAGAGAAACTGTATGATGTACTCTTGAACTTCAAAATCCCTACGAAGTTAGTAAGACTGTTAAAAGCAACCATGGATAATACAAAATGTAGAGTCAAGATAGGAGGAGAGCTCACAGATGAATTCATGGTATCACAGGGTCTCAAACAAGGTGATGGTTTAGCCCCAACGCTTTTTAACCTGAGTTTGGAATATGCCATAAGGAAAACTTACCACCTTAACACGAATCCCAACACATACTTTCAGAGCAGCCAGATCATAGGATATGCAGACGACCTTAACATTGTAGGAAGATCCATAGCAGCCGTACAAGAAGTATTTGAGCCTTTAGAGACAGGATAGAAACGGTGACATGGTTTGTTGTTGGTTTGTTTATTGATCAATTGTATATTTTCTTCAACATAAAATATTTCAAATGTAATTTCTCATCGTTCTTGAAGCAACACTAAAGTAAAACTAACTAACTCACTAACTAACCATCACGCCATTTCCCCGGAGGGTTAGGCAGAGAGGATGGATCGCCACACTGACCTGTCCTGGCATACCTCTCGAGATTCCTCTACATCCATACATCTTACCATGCACGCACGTCGATTGTTCCGACTTCGAATGTGGCCGCCTTTTAGTAATTGATTAATTTGGTCATGCCATGTTTTCCTCGGTCGTCCTCGGCTTCTTTTCCCACTCACGCTGCTTGTGTACAACTTTTTAACCATTCTACTCTCATCCATTCGTTCCATATGTCCGAACCATCTCAGGGATCCTTTTTAATTTTATTCATGATGCAGTCATCTGCCTTACATTTCTTTCTTATTTCATCGTTCGGTATTCTATCATACAACGTTTTCCCGCACATTCTTCTTAGTGATCTCATTTATACGGCGTTTATCCTGCTTTCATCCTTCTTTTGCCAGCTCCAAGCTTCACTTCCATACATGAGGGTTGGCACTAGAACTCCATTGTGTACTGCCCTACACTAAAGTAAGAAGATATTATTACTGCTAAAATTTAAAACACTGTTACAATATCACAATTCCTTTTTATTCACTGAGAGTGACGCGACAGCTGTTTCGCCAACCGATGTTGGCATCATCAGGTGTTACAATAGTTTACTGTATAGTTTAAGTATCGTAGTGTATCGGCCAAAACAATGGACTATTTAATAAGATATTATATAAAAGAAATACTGAAGAGAAAGTCGTGTATGATTCATTTAAATATTTAGCAAACATGTCGATGTTTTTTTTTAAAGAATTATGAGTATATATTTTATTGCACTGAATTAACATTTCGCGGGAGGTCTTACCTTAGTCATACAAGAGAAGATAGTACTTCTTTAGGCCTGTATTGCCATGTAAGCGAACTTTAATCAGAATTACCCCAATAAAACGCAACCGGCTAAGCCCCCTCGTGACTTTTATATGTTTTCCACCCTGACGTCATTGGCCTAATATTTTAATAGCACTGTTTTATTATGTTTGAAGAGGTGTTACTTGAGTTGATATGGGCGTGGGAACTTACAGTAAAAATATATTTTTATTCTTATGAAGATTAAATAAAAAAATAACTAACTAACCATCACGCAAGAATGGACTGCTACACTTTAGCCGATGCGGCACTCCATCCTTTTCTTTTCGCCCCCGCGGGAGACGCAGTGTGATGGGTTGCGAACCTTATCAGGAACTTTAACAGGAAAGAAAAGTGTGGCAGTCCATTCTTTCTGCCTACGCCTTCGGAGAGACGGCGTGATTTTTTATGTATTTTTATTTTTCATTATTTATTGCGAACTTCAATAGAAAGAAATTCGTAGGTCATAACTTCAGGGAAAAACATTTAAGGGCTGGACATTACAAGGGTGCCAAGTATCAAAAATAAAAAAACAACTCTAAAATTTAATTAATTTGGTCATGCCATGTCATCCTCGAGTCCGTACGCCATTCACATTCTCGTGGCTGACATTCAATATTTGATTTATTTGATCGTGCCACGTTTTCCTCGGTCTTCCTCTATTTCTAGTTCCATTTATATCGTTAACATATATATTTATAATATTACCATGCTTTCTTCATTCATTCTTTCCATGTGTCCAAACCATCTTAATGATCTTTTCATTTTTTTGTTCATAACACCATCATTCGCAACGCATTCACTTCTTATATTTTCATTCGCCACTCTATCCGCAGAGTATTACACATTCGTCTAAGAGATCTCATTTCTACCGAATTTGTTCTACTTTCATCCTTCTTTTGCCAGTTACATGCTTCGGTTCCATACATAAGGGTCGGTAGAAGAACACAGTAAAAATATATTTGATATTAAATTTCTTTATATTGTAATAATACTCGTATATTTAGTAGGCTCCACTTGTGTTTAGCGTAGACCGGTTTCGGCAGCTTGCTTCCATCTTCTGGTCGTTCGACACAAGTGGAAGCCCACTAAATATATAATAATAAAGAAAATTTGTATTAATTTTATTTTTATTTTTCATTATTTAAAATGAACTTCTAACGAGAAATTTCTTCTCCTTCTTCTTCTTCTGCTTTATTTACTGTGTCCTGTTATTTCTCCAACGTTCTACTATTCGTCCAACTGTCTCGCCATCTTTTAGGTGGTCTTCCTGCCGGTCGATTTCCTGTTGGTACTTTATTTGCGGCTATATTGATCACTCTTTCAGAACATGCTCTTTCCACATGATCTCTCCAGTAGCGTCTTCTCAGTCTTCCCCATCGCACGACATCTTCTACATTGCAGATCTTTCTTATTTCTGAATTTCTTATTCTGTCTCGGAGTGTCGTTCCCGCAACGAATCGGAGAGTCTTCATTTCTGTGGTTTGTAGGAGATTTTTTGTTCTGATGGTGTCAGCTCTCGTTTCTATTCCATATGTCATAATAGGAC
Organism: Lepidostoma basale; assembly: GCA_022606425.2. Taxonomy (NCBI): domain Eukaryota; kingdom Metazoa; phylum Arthropoda; class Insecta; order Trichoptera; family Lepidostomatidae; genus Lepidostoma; species Lepidostoma basale. Next base: position 726,482 of record JAHDVF020000272.1, on the reverse strand, counting down.
AAGAAATTTCAATTTTTATTATTATTATATTATATTATATATTTTTTTGTGAATGTATACTTATACTTGTATACGAATACTGGATTTCACCGTGGGTTATCAATTCATGATTTAATTGTATCTCAATAGAGACGAAGATGCAAATTGGAAACTGAATATGGTTGATCAAGGTGTTTACAGGACTTATGACCTGTCATTGGTTGGGTTAAGCGCACGCTTTATGTAATTACAACACTCCCCATTCCACCTTTCTTATGACCATGTCTGACAAATTTTTGGAAGTTGTATATATGTTAAAGTCCTATGCCAGATTTCACATGTCAGTTTCAATGTGCCATCTATGAAGATTTTGATTACATATGTTAATATTTTTAAGATTACTCTATATATTGACCAACCATATTCAGTTTCCAATTTGCATCTTCGTCTCTATTGAGATACAATTAAATCATAAATTATTATTATTTTGAAATTCACAAACTTAATTTGAGCAATGTCAACGTGAAATATAAATGGCACACGTGTAAATCACGTGGTATAAATGTATGTTTATATCCAAATAATGAGATACAGAAAATGTGTTTCCACTGTTGATACCAGTATTCGGTATCAGTGTGGACAATAAACGGATAGGTAAATGAATAAATTTTATTTTCGACCGTGAGAAAAATTGCCGTGCTCAGCCAGTTATTTCTGGATACGCGGTACCTACCCGGTGAGATATTAATTCAATAATCATAGTTAGCCACTTTATAAACACAAATATGTCTACAGAGTCACGAGGTCTCGATGATTCATATTGCAGAGTATCAAATACTGTTTGGTTTTGATAAATAAATTAACGTTTCGTAACTTTGAACTTCAGAGTAATGTTATCTGTTCGGAGAAATTATTCTGTACCTGAGAGCCATAAAGTTTTAAACGAATTATTGGCCAAACGAGTTATGATGGTCGTATCCTTCTTCTTCTTCTTCTTCCTCTTTTAAGGGGGTATTCTGGTCTAGTGGCATGAATTTTAGGTACTTTTTGAAGAGCCCTAAAATAAGGCAAACTTTATTTTAATGATGCATTTTTTAATCAGATACTTATTATTATTTCAAGAATACATAAAAATAAAAATAAAAAGTAAAAAAATCGAAAACTCAAAAAGTAATCGGCCGATGAAGTGGGGGGTCTCAAAAAAATGGCGTGCGACTGTAGCCACGATTCCAAACCTCTTAGCAATCTGAAAAAAAAATATTATTAATCTAGAGTAATGCCGCTATCGTTGGTACTAAAAGAGTTGAAAAAATTTTTTTTTTCGATTTTCGATCACAGGTCGGATAGTCCCTAATGTATTTTGTCCAATGGTTCCAATCTCCGAAAATAATTTGAATTTTGAAAAATCCTCTTAAAGACACATTCTTAAGCTTTGAAAATATGAAGAAAAAAATAAAACGATTTTTACAAATTTCTAGACCAGAATACCCCCCTATAGATCTGTGGATCTGTTTTTATGGCGTCGAGGTCTCCTGGGACACAGAACTCCAACTATCTCGCCATCTCTTCGCAGGTCTTCCGGGTTGGCTAGTTCCCATTGGCACGTTGTTTGCGACTGCTTGGGGGAGTCTATCGTCGCTCATTCGTTCTACGTGGTCGCGCCAGAAGCGTCTTCTTTTCCTGCCCCATCTGACAATATCTTCGGTATCGCAGGTCTCACGTATAACTGTGTTTCTGATTCTGTCCCTCAGTTTTTTGCCCCATGGTCGTATCCGATTTTCATAATGTTTGAAGTCCGTCATTGGTACGTCTCTTACACTTAACTAACTAACTAACTAACCATCACGCCGTTTCCCCGAAAGGGTAGACAGAAAGAATGGACTGCAACACTTTAATCGATGCTGCACTCTATCCTTCTCTTTTCGCCAACGCGAGAGACGCGGTGTGATGGGTTGTGAACCTCATCGCCACCAATAGGCATTTCCCGCGCACACTTCGATCATTCAACGTCTACATAATAAATCTAAAACAAATTATATAAAATACAATGATATAAAATAAAATAACACATAAAAATAATTTAACACATAATGTTCTTTTAGATGGTGCACTTGTCGTCAGCTGGACGATCCGGACATTTGTGTTTATTTAATTTTTTATTCCACTGTTTTAATTTTAATTAGGCACTTAAAACAATCCAACACCAGCAAAAACTTGAAAATTTGATACACTTCATATACGGATATACTGTACCGACCCTTATGTATGGAAGCGAAGCACGGAACTGGTAAAAGAAGGATGAAAGTAGAATAAATGCAGTGGAATTTAGATCTCTTAGACTTAGACACATGTGTGGATCGGGTGGTGGTCTAGGGGAGAGAACGCTTGGCTCCTGATCCAGGGGACATGGGTTCGAGTCTGGGCACGACCAGATTCCTTCTTCATAATAATGAGCTATTTTCTGCTCATATTTAAGATTGTAAAATAAATTCTAATATCATTGATTTAAATATTTTATGTTACTATTAAAAAAAAAAAAATTGTGTACGATATAGTGTCGAATGAAAATATAAGAAGTGAATGCGGTGCGAATGAGTGTTATGAACAAAATAATGAAAGGATCGTTAAGATGGTTTGGACACATGGAATGAATTAAGAAAGAATGTCAAAAAAGTATATGTTAACTCTCTCTCTCTCCCCCTCTCCCCCCCCCCTCTCTCTCTCTCTCTCTCTCTCTCTCTCTCTCTCTCTCTGACCTTCGTGGCCGAGTGGTAAGTGCTATGACTTCCACACCAAAGGTCCTGGGCTCGATTCCCGGCGATGGCAGTGCGATTGTCACACTGTCTTCGGTCTGATGTAGAATTCACGTGACAATAAAATTGCGATAGATTAGTTACCTATCACATGTCACGAGAATCAATTTGATTGCTATACCCTTTACATCGATTTGGCACGCGCTGTAATGATGTGAAGAGCGATTCAACAAAACAAAACGAAAAAAACCGCAGGATCGAGGAGCTTGGAAGAAAATCATCACGCACTTTGGCGCGAAGCGTATTGTGTGTCCGGTCCCATAGTACGCCATACGTTGGTTCGCCAGGTGTTCATCTTGACTCCTACCCTGGCACACCAGTGTGGCCACACCCTTCAAACTATTCAGGAGTTGTTGGCCATAGGAAGTAAGTAAGAAATGTCCTTTGGAAAGCGTTTCACTCCCTTATAACATCCTAAAACTTTTTGAAATCTCATGTTTTTCTCAGATACTTCATATCACAAATAACTTTAGCCACGATCAACCAAGAATCATCTTAAAATTAATGAATGTATGATAACAAAACACAAACAATGATGAATAAGATGTAAATAAGAACTGAAGTATTTGACACACTCATGTTTTTCGTGATGAGTGCTGTAAATCTAGATTGTAAGCACAATTTCGATGTGTCATAACCTTACAAGAGCAACATAGAAACTAAAGTGAAGCGTCCACCGGCAAGAAAACTTCACACACTCCCTACAAGTCGAATTCAGCAAGTTTTGTAAATCTCGCCAGTTGACTTACAGGAAATGTTTACACAGTGAAATGCTGTGATAAAGGCAAATTATATAGATAAATATGTGAAATGAAGGACTAAGGTGGTAATAATATGTGAATTTGACTTTTTATCAAAACCAACCAAAACATGTAACCTGGGTGTAGAGAACCAACCCATAGAACAGGTCAGAACCTTCAGGTATCTAGGTATAGACCTGGTTGGAGGAGTTGATCTACGGGAAGAAATACAAACCCAAGTCAACAAGGCAGCTGCAATCTCTGGTTCTCTTAAATCCACAATATGGAAAAACAAAGACATGTTCATTAAGAGTAAGATGAAAATATATAAAGTATGCGTAAGACCAATAATGACATATGGCGTTGAGGCAAAGGCAGACACAGTCAGGACCAAAGAAGTTCTGAGGACTTCTGAAATTAAGACACTAAGAATGAAAGCAGGCAAGACACTGAGAGACCGCGTGAGGAACACCAGAATTATAGAGGTATGTGAGGCTGAGGATATTAATAAGAAGAAGTAGACAGCGAAGGAGTGACTGGTACGGTCATCTCCAAAGAATGGACACCATCAGACTCCCCCATATTGCACTACATAATCAGCCTCACGAGACTCGTCCTCGTGGAAGACCTCCTAAAAGATGGAAGGACAACTGAGAATCCACCTCACAGGAGGAGCAATCCTCTGGAGAACAGACCACAGAAAAGATCAGAACAGGTCTACAACAAGGAAGCAGAAAAATAAGAAGTTATTATGCCTGAAATATTTTTATAACGCGTCATTATTCATAAATAACAAATCAAATCGTTACTGTGAAACTAAGTGGGTTATTTTAATTATGTAAACCTTTCACAAATTATTAAAACGCCGTGAGCGCTTCCTACGAAAATATGTAATTAAAACTAATAATAATAACTTTGTTAGATTTCTAAAGCGCCGATCTTATGAATGCACCACCTCAAGGGCGTTGTGGCGGCAGCGTGTTTCATAAATCAATTTATTGTATTTGTAGTACATACTAATCAGTTAATGTCATTATATAGATATTTTTCTTCATTTTCTCTTACACCTGTGAGGATTATTCACTATTCGATCCTATCTGGGCGACGGACGCTGTGTTGCCAATCTAAAGCCACTTACTGCTGATAAATCATTCATTGGCTGACTTCCATTGGCCACATACTTAACACAATTTGTAACCAGAAGTTCTTAAATATGTTACTAGGTTCTCTATTCATTATCTAATTTTCTTAGAAGAGATGGGCATTTTAACCCATAACTCGGCGGTGCTGGAGGATGTTGGTCTTTTTTCCCTGATAGATTTCTTCGACAGCGACAGCACAAATTATTTTACCTACTGGCCGCCAGAACCAACCTGCATCTAGTGATACCGGTGGGAAGAGCAATTAGTCTGCTGAACGCGGTCACCTCGGAGATCGACGTCTTTCATATTAGTGAAAGCACGTTCAGAAGAAAAATACTCTTGACTTTAGAGAGTATCTCGTCTTCCTAATGTCGAACCATCTTTCATGTGTATGTTGTTTGTAATGGCTGTTGAGTTAATAAACTGATTTGATTTGATTTGAACACCAAGCAACAACAACAAACCATCACGCCTTTTCCCCGAAAAAGTAGGCAGAGATAATGGACGCAACTCTATCTAAACACACTTCTAGATTCTTTCACATCCATACAGAAGATTATTTCGTTTTTTTTCATGGCTGACGTAAAATTGGATTAATTTGGTAATGCCAAGTTAATGTATACTTTCTTCATCAATCCATTCCATTAGTCCAAACCTACTACTACTGCTAGTTCGGCACCTCGAACAAGTCGAATAAAAATATATAAATATGTACCACATACTCGTATTTAAGAAATGTTCATACATTTTTTGTTATTATTATTTTCAATGAACTTCTACACAAGTTTCAAATAACAACATTAATATTTTTTCCTATTACGTCCGTGATGGATTTCTGAGTTGTAAAGCAGCGCTCTTTTTACGTAACTTCTGAACTACGAGCTATCTTGATACCAGGGTAGCAGAAGTTGTTTGTAGTAATGAGAAGTATAATACATTATCAGATAGGATTTCCGTGGACTCCTTTGCAAAGACACGAAAGTCGCTTCATATTTTAGAAGAAGTTGGAAAAATTAAGCGTATACGCAATATTGATATCATTCATGTTGGTTCTTAATTCACCTTACAAGGAGAGGGCACGATATAGGAAATTGACTTCGGGATGGGATTTCACAGGATTGTAGTGCACCCTAAGAGTCTTCCATAGTCAAGGTAAGAAAACGCAACAACCAGTAAATTTCTAAAAAAAAAACTTCAAATTTTTCATTGTTGGTTATGTATTAGAAATTACAAAAAAAAAAAACAAGATCATGATGTGGGATTTGAACCGGGACGCATCTGGCCAGAGGAATAAAGAAGGAAGGAAAGTTATCTGCTCAGCCATTTAAATGTTGAAGCCAGTGGTAAAATTCCTAATATAATGTATAAGTAAAAGTGGAAACTTTAGTTAATATTGGAAGACCTTTTTCTAGAAATTGGTTGGCTATTGCGCTTTCTTACTTTGACTATGGATCATTCTTAGGGGGTACTACAAGCCTCCAAAATTCCACCCCGAAGTCAATTTCCTATGTCGTGCCCTCCCCTTATTAGATCTGTACGGAGACCGTTACGAGTACAGTATGAAAGGTTCGATATATGACATCATTAACTAACTGAATTACTAACCATTACGCCTTTTCTCTGGAGATTTATGCAGAGATCATGGTTAGGATAATCTACCTATCGGATAAGATTTTATGGATTGCAATGTAGATTGCTATGTAGATTGCTATGTGGATTTCTATGTAGATTGCTATGTAGATTGCAATGTAAATTGTTATGTAAATTGCTATGTAGATTGCTAGGTATATTCAAGCTTCCGGTGTGTAATGTCATTTAAAATGATGAAAAATTGATATGTGTAAAACCACACGATTGGTTTAATATTATTCGCGCTGCGAAATATTATAATTCTAATGTCCTAGCTAAACGATTCATCTTCTTTTTTTTTCGTTGAGTCTAGTAAGTGTGGCCGTTAACATAGTCTTTCTTTTTTGGCCGATTTCATCATTTCCAAGAGCGCCGATCGTTATAATTATAGTGACACTTCACTTGGAGGCACCTTCCTTGCCCCCATAGTTTAATTTGTTATGTTTATTGGCCGTCTATCGTTCACTGCTGAATGTATGTCTCTCCCAAAGCACGCCACTCCCAATCTCATCCATTCACATCCAGCAATCCTTATGACATCATCGGTCCAGCGGGCAGGGGGACGCTTAACTCTACGGAATCATGTTGGCCATAAAAAGCTTATCAATTATAATGTCTTGTCACCGTGATTCATTGATCCAGATAGGATCCTAGTGTAAATGTTATGATTTGTGATAACTAACACGAACTACTCGCATATCGAAATTCCGACCAAAGCTACGATGATTGATTTGTTTAATTTGGGATAGTCAAACACGACGGGGAGTCATGTGATGCAGTTACTGCACAATAGTCAACGTAACGGTTTTAAAAAGTACGCAATTAAAGCGTCATAAAACATGTGACAAGAATATCTGATGTTGTTTTTCATTAAGCGAATGAACTCGTTCTAATCACTCCGATAAGAGCAAGTAAGTTATTTTACTTATGTATGATACTTAAATTAGACTTGGACACGGGACAGGAAAACGATGTATGTAGAAGGCAGATGATTGCATCAAAAGTAAAATAAAAAAGGTCCGCTTACAAGGGGACGGCATGACAGAGGAAATCGGCTTCCGAATGGGATTTTACAGGATTGTAGGGGAGGGTGGGGCATGATGGGGCCTTTAAGGTAAAACGTCAATAACACACATTTCTTTTTATAAATCCTTTATAAAAAAATTGTTGTCATAAACTTCAATCCTTAATCTAGCAAACGTATCACAAATAAATTAAAAATAATCAATTAAAAATAGTAATATTAATCAATTAAAAACAGTCGTAAATATCCCGTCTTGCCCCACTGGTGGGGTAAGATGGGGTACCGCTGTTCGCAACTAGGAAGTAACTGTCTTAGACTAGATAGGATGAAGACTGAATCATCAGGTGACTCGCTAGGATGCTCAGTAGTTGATCCAGTTGTTGCTCTCATTGAAATAGTACTGCTTGTTATTTTTAACAGCCAGTTGATACACCAACATTCCGAGTTCCTTTGCGGTAATTCCAAAAATACGTTTCTCCATATCTTTCACGAATTCTACCAGCTCAGCCTCTTCATTTTCATTAAAAACTGTGTGTTTAGGACCCAAAGGAACCCTTCTCTTGTCAATCCTGTTATTATTCTGCCTGGCCAACATAACTTTTCGCTCCAAAGTAGTTTGGGGAATCGAATAAAATCTTGCAGCTAGTTTATATCCTTCAAAAATGTATTCTATAGCTTGTTTCATGTATTCCTCTGACCAGCTCCCCTTGTTCGTCTTTCGAACATAGTTCCGGACCATATTCCGCATAGACCAAGAAAACAAAAATGGTTACTAAAGTTGTTATCACAACGTGTTCAAGCAATGGGTACCGATACCCGGTCTTGCCCCTTTTACTATGCTTGTAAAAAGCGTTTTTTGTTTACGAAATACAATTTCTCCGCAAATAATTGTTAATCCTACCTTGAATTACAATAGTTAGAGGATGTATTGCGACCATCAGCCAGTTAAAATCAGGATATTCTTCATTCAATGTCACAAGCAGCAAAATTCGACAAAATAACATGAAATTTGCAAAAAACACGTTTAGTATCGCTGCGTATCGGAGCGTGCATACACGTCCGCTGCGATTGTGTCACTAGCGGGGGGTCTGAGGAGAGCATCAAATGGCGTGGTGTCCTCGGAGCTACATGGCAGTTTTCGGCTTTTATCGCAGGGCCCCATCTTGCCCCACTACCCCGTCATGCCCCACCTTCCCTACTACCCCCTTAGAGTCGTCTATAGTAAAAGTAAGAAATCGCATTAGCCAGCATTTCTATAAAAAAATGGTCGAAGAAATGTGTGGCAGTCCATTTTTTGCCTACACCTTCGGGGAGACGACGTGATGGTTGGTTAGTTAGTATGTTCAATTGAAATTTCTTGATTGAAGTTCATTGTAAATAATGAAAATAAATAAAATCCTTACCTAACTAACTAACAGAGGCAGAAAGAATGGACTTCCACACTTTTCTTTATTGACATATTTCTGTCGCTTCCTCAACATTACTACATCGTGTCATGCACGCGCGTTGATTTCTCTGACTCCTCACGTGGTCGACATTCAATATTTGAATTATTTGATCGTCCCATGTTTTCCTTAGTCTTCCTCTATTTCTAGTTCCATTTACATCGTTAACATATATTTTTTTTACCGTACTACTCGTATATAACTTACGAAACCGGTTGGTTCGATAATACAAAATAAAGCGACGTAAAACGAACACGCGTGTGTTTTAAATTATTTTAAACATTATATTGAATGTATACAAATACTTGTAGACGAATACTGGATTTTACCCATTGCGGGTTATCATTTTAAGGATATATTGTATCTCAATAGAGACGAAGATGCAAATTGGAAAAGAATATGGTGTCGAGGCGTTTACAGGACTTATGACCTGTTATTGGTTGGGTTAAGCACACGCTTTATGTAATACAACATTCCCCATTCCTCCCTTCTTACGACCCCCTTGTCTGACAAATTTTTGAAAGATGCATACTCGTATATGCTACAATGGTGGACTACACTTCACATTTTTTAGTTTAATCTACACTAGCGCCATCTATTAAGATTGGATTAAGCACTAAGCAGAAGATCTTTATTAACGCAATTTGAAAGGCTATCTATTATTTTGATTTGTTTATATCGCTCTCTCAATTATGAATGTACTCGTATAATACATTATAACATTTCTAGAAAAATGAATTCAAAACTAGAAAAAAGAGTGTTTTAATTCATACAATTTCATATATTTAAGTAGTATGAGTGCTTAAATATATGATATATTTATATAAATGATCATGAACAAAATAATCTAGAAGAAATAGGAGTAATGAGATACAAATATCGATGAAAGGCACAAAAAGTGAGAAAGCTGTCATAATATGGCTTAGTTCGTAATTTTCGACTTATTTTCGTTCGTATTGTAGACTTTATTTGCGAATAGATTGTGAACATATTTACCCTAAGTCGTTTAAGATATAATACCTACACGATTAACATAAGATGTTAGTAAATAATCTTACTGATTGTAATTAAGATTCGTGGGAAAACTAGTATACTCGTAAATAAAGGATGTGAACGATTATACAAAAAAATCCAAACTGTTTTCGGATGCATTAATAACATTAAAAAATAATCACACAGATTTTTCTTTTCATTTTGCCTTTTCAGATTTGACATGCTATTGTGTGATGATATTTGAGAGTTAAGCATTTTTTCTTAACCTGTCCGATAGTGAGTTTATTTGAGCTCAACAAAATGAAAATAATTTAATACCAAATCATAGAATATGAATTTACAATATATTTTTACTTAGGAATTACTATAAAAATCGATATTAAGCGATTTTGAGGGTAAAAAATAAATGCATTTTCATAAATAGTCAACCATTGGTCTGTCAGAACAGATAATTCATTTATTGAACATAATCGGGAATATGTCGAGATAAAATAAAAAATACAAAATCTTAATTTTTTTCGCATAAAATTATTGAACTTTAATTTTATTGTTAAATTACGCATAAATCGCAACCTGACATTAAAAGGTTGACAATTAAAATGAGAGTGATGACGTCGCGGAATATTTAAAAAGTGACTGAATCCGTCGGAATCTGGGTCAAAATTTTAGATTAATTTATTATAATGATTTTATGCCTTCATGGGATACGCTGGTTTCATAAAGCCTCCAATGCCGAGGTGCTAAGGAGATTCAACTGCTCCAACATGAAGACACTGCTCACTCGCGCTCTCTTGCGCTGGTCTGGCCATGTGCTACGCATGAACGACAACAGGCTTCCCAAAAACATATTATATGGTGAAGTGAAGATAAGATAGTGCATATTATATAGTGAAGTGAAGACAGTGAAGAAGAAGAAACAACACTGACAAAAATGAAGTTATCAGTGCTAAGATCACATTTATTTACTATTCGTCAGATAACGAAGTTCAACTATCTTATACGCATTTTCGTAATTTTAGAGAGTTGATTATAAAAAAAACAGCAAACTTCAAAAGTGCAAACAAAACTTGATTCCTTTTTCAAAGCAGGATTACCGAAAGCAAGCGCGGCGATATCAAACAGCAATGTCATTTCACGAGGAGTATCCGAAGACAATAAATAGAATTTTGTTTGTGTTTTACATTGTTTATTTATATCTATATACAGTGTAAATATTTTCAAAATAAAGTTTTTTGATATATTTTTAACCTATTTTTATATAATTCGGCTTTAACAGACACCCTTTCCCCCCAATTAGTCCGTTATATCGAGGTTTTACTGTACTTGGTCTTAATCTTCTTATTTTTGTCCTGTCACACCTCCGTGGTGCATAGGGCCTCAAGGAACCTTCTACACCCGACTCTATGGCATGCCTGATGCCTAACATCATCCCAAGTGAGGCCTGCTCTTTAACCCCGTCCTGTAGGGCTCTTCTCCAGGTGACTCTAGGTCTGCCTCGCTTCCTCTTTCCCCCCAGGGGACCAGTCTAGTGCGCCCTGAGCTATACAGGCTGGGTTCCGTCTCAAAGTGTGACCGATCCACTGCCATTTACGTCTAGCGACTTGTTCTCTAATCGGCTTTTCACCAGCCACGGTCCACAGAACGGCATTTGACACTATTTGGGGCCAATAGATCTTGAATATTGAGCGAAGGCACCTGTACTTGGTAAATGATCAATAAATAATCAGTTATATTATTTTATGTCACGTGTCACACAAGTCACATTTGAATATCTGATTTTGTGAGTCGTGCTATATTGAACTTCGGCTCCAGAACTATCTGCAGTTGGATTAATCATCTCTAACGCTAACACTATTATCTCAGCGATAAGAAGACCAAAACAAGAGCTCAGGGGTGCTGTAAACTAGGATTTATCTTTACGACGCCTCTATTGATTGTGTTTGTCGGTTTATAACCCTTGAAGTATCTTGGTAATATTATAATTATATATTACGCGCCCATGTGCCTATCAAAAGACAGTGTTAAGATTAATAATCCTCAATTATAATTGCGTGCTCTAAACACTTCAAAATGATATACTTTTAAAGGAAATTTATTTAATTTATTCACATCTACGGCACATTAAACGTATATTTTCTCGCTCCCCAATCCACCAGACAATTTAAGCTACAAACATCAGATTACTTACTTACTTACTTAGACAGCCGTTGTCGTCCACTGGTGGATATAGGCCTCCCCCATACTTCTCCACGTATCCCTGTCTTGTGCCTTTTGCATCCAATCGCCAGCAATTCTTCTGTCATCGGACCGTCGTGTGGAGGGTCTCCCTCTGTTTCTTTTATCTTCGCGGGGTCTCCACTCTACCACCCTTCTGGTCCATCTATCGTCTACCAATCTGGCAACATGACCTGCGAATGACCATTTAAGCTTCGCTACCCTTGCGACGACATCTGTTACTCCCGACCTTCTACGTATTTCAGAGTCTTACGTGTAGCATGGCTCTTGCGTGTTTCCTCTGTGCTACACGGAGTCTCCTTATGGTCGACTTGGTGAGGGTTAGCGTTTCTGCTCCATATGACAAACATCAGATTACTCTTCTTCTAATAGTGTCAGTCAATCGTTGACCAGCTGGGTATCAAGGCAAGACTCTCGCGGATGTGCTCTCAGAGAGTGTTGAAATATTTTGAAAAGAAGATAATAGTGCCGTGTCATATTCCTCCGATGTTGGCGACAGAGGCGGTACTCCCAAAGAAGCCCAGAAGCCCGGCTTGCGTATGAAATTTTGAATCAAAACCTCTTCTGGCTTACAGAGGTTCAGCTCCTCCTCTTACGTCTGATGGGAACATTGTTGGAATATGATTTGGTGGGTTGTTGGTTTATGCGGGGGCATGATTACCTAGATTTGGGGGTTTTGATTCAAAATTTCTTACGCAAGCCAGGCTTCTGGGCTTCTATGGGAGTACCGCCACTGGTTGGTGATCATTGTGGCTAATGAGTTCTCGCCACAGTGATTACCTAGAAAGTGTTACTGGAGTGTTTTCCAATTGCCTTCTCCAGGGATTTTCTGTAGGGGTTAACTTCCATTACCTTATGGGTCTCGGTTTAGTGACACAGAAAATACGTCATACGCCCTCTTTCTGTCTGCTATGACCCTGGTGGTATGATCAGTAATCACATTGTCCGGTACCCGGAGAATCACGAGGACCACTCTAGGACGCCAGGTAGTCGGACTTACTAGAAGTCTTGCTGTTGCCTGTTGCCATGCAAGGTTTCACCCCGTTTTATGGATATCTTCCAGGAGGATACGAAAACTCACACAAGCCCACTTGCGCGAGTCGATTTGTGCAGGTTGCATGGTCACAAGTTGATCAATCTACTAAAATTTACGGAACTCGAATTGAGCATAGAGGATTAAAGATAGGAAGTTTTCTGTTTAAGCTCGCTTAAGAATAACTATGTAATCAGAATCTTCCACAAAGTGGATAGGCACAGCTCCAATTGCTGTGCACGATGGCGATTCGACTCATTCGGATTCTCCTCAACACTACGCTCCACAGCAGCAATAACTTCTTCTGTGCGCACTGTTTGTCGTCTTTGTGGATGCGTATTATCCACTAGAGTGTACGTGGTGCGAAAACGATCCATGGTCTTCCGAATAACTTGCTCGGATGGACGATTATGTCGACCGTAAAATGGACGTAGTGCACGATAAGTTTGGCGAACCGAACCACGATTTTCAAAATAAATTTGCACATTTTGCAAGCGCTGTTCTGACGTCAGTCTATTAATGGTGAAATGGCTAAAAGTACTGACTACAAATCAACTGTCAACTATCAAATTGACAGTCTGTAGAAACAATGTTGCCAGTTTAAAAACCAAACCTCTAAAAAAACACCCTAGAAGAACAGTTAGTACCCTAGTATAGAAGAACCCTAGTATTGTAACCCTAGTTTGAACTCTAGTTTGACCCTAGTTTGAACGTAAATCATATTGAGGTTAACGAATTAGAATTTTGAAAAAAATATACGCCATATTGAAACTGTAACGGTCATTAGTGTCGTTAGTTAGTTATGATCTATATTTTTAATTGGTCGCTGTGTGCTAAATTAGACTCTATTGCGGCGGTCACATCAAGGGAGAACTATCAAAACAACAGAATTAAAAATACACATTTGCGTGCGATTTGTAATTATTTGCAAATGAAAAATAATAACCACGTTCAAATTGAAGACGAAAAAAATTCTACTCTCTAATGTTTCTACTTGATGACATCAATAATGTACGTTCGTTAATTTGCACACAAAAACATCGGCAGCCATCTTGATTCTTCATCCAATCAAAATAACGAATGTGAATGTGTCAAAGGTAATGGTTTTCGAAAAAGAAGAAAGATTGACAGTTGGTGAAATTGGCGTGAATGGTGAAATTTTGGGATGGATTTGTTATATTTAGGAAGTACGTTATTTCCAAATGGAAAGCGGTATTTGAGATAAGTGTTGGGATGGCAAGCGATTTTGACATCGCAAATAAAAGTATACCCAAAAGTGGAGTGTTCTTGTACCGACCCTTATTGTGGAAGTGAAGTGTGCAACTGTAGAACGGAGATTTTTATAGGAATTTACATTTGGACCACAAAATAGTACTGAGCAGAGAAAACCAAACCGCGGAAATCGACCGATTAATTGGTTTGGGTTATGGGCTGTATTCCGTAAATTAGATCATATTTTGAAAAATTCACGAACCCCCAACAACCTTAAATGGAAGGTGTTCGACTGCTGCGTCCTACCGGCGTTATATTATGGGTTTGAAACCATAACATTGCCCCAGAGAAGCGCAAATAAATGAAGAATTGCCCTAAGAGCTATGGAAAGAGCATGTTGGGAATCAGTATAGCGGACAGGGTGAGAAACACCACTATTAGAACCAGAACAGGAGTGTCGGACATCATTGGAAGAGTGACAGCGCTAAAATGGCGCTGGGCAGGCCATGTCAATAGCTGCTCTGACGATAGATGGACAAAACGTCTCCTTTGCTGGTGTCCTAGAACTGCAACCCGGAACCCAGGACGTCCTCTTAAAAAAAAGGAAAGAAATTTCACGGACCACTAACACTGAAATAAAAATGGTTTTTATGTAATATTTTTTAATATACATATTATTATTATTTTGTTGAATCGCTCTTCACATCATTACAGTGCGAGCCAAATCGATGTAAGGGGTCGAATCTTTGCCAAATCGATGCTATCTATCGCCATTTTATTGTCACGTGAATTCTGCACCAGACCAAAGACATTGTGACAACAACACTGCCATTGCCGGGAATCGAACCCGGGACCGTCGGGGTGGCAGTCAATGCACTTACCACTCGGCCACGAAGGTCGTCATATAACGACTGATATAATTAAAATTTAACAAAAAAAAATTCCTACAAACGAATGAAAAAACCTGCTGTTGCATCCTTGCTAATATATTGGATATTCTTGGCTGCAGTGCTGTCTCTGATGACAACCTTTAAAGGTCCATGTTTCATCAGCGTACAGTAGCAGGACACACCATCGCATCTTCTGTAAGACAAGGGCATAATTGTTCAAAATTATCAAAATGAGTATGCCAATGTATTTTAAAAACATCCCTTTATCTGGAGGATCAAAGTCGCTCATTAAGTTTAGTCTCATTTTACCAGAGGGCGATAGTGTACGAGTATGATCAATATAGTCAGAATAACACAATATTATTCTTCAAAAATCTTCAAATGTCTTTAATGTAAAATTACAAAACGTGCAACTGTGCCCTTGTCTTACCGAAGGTACGATATGTAACATTTTATTTTTATTTTCATTATTTACAGTGAATTTACATGATTAATAGGTAAGTAACATTACATCATCACTTGATCAGCATCGCGCGCCTTTTGTGAAGTGGGATTAGGACAAATTCAATAATAATCTTCATAGCGGCTTAGAGATCTTGTCATATTTTCATGTTGGTTGCGTGCTCCTAATATGTATCAGCAAAAAAATGTGAATAGCCACCAGAACGACCCAGAAATCATAACAGTTTTTGAAATGCGTTGAATTCAATCCAAGATTTCAACTAAATACAATGTAAGAAATAGTTACTAAGGTTATAATTGATACACGCTTTATTGTAGGTTTGCCGCCGCAAACTGCTCGGTCAGAGATCAAATGGAATTTACAAGAAACTACGTCCATGTTGATTGAATAAATTAGTAATGTAACCCTCACGATACACTGTAATAAAAAAATATGTATATTTTGTTTTTATTGGGATTGTACGAACACGTGTGCAGAAGAGGCGAAGACCATATCATCCAAAAAACGCCAAACAACTGGACTTATTCTTCTTCATAGCCTATTTCGCATTTACTTGGGGTCGGCTCTTCTCGTATGATATCTCCAGGACTGGCTGTCACAGGTGGCGTTTGATGGGACTCAGTATCTTTTGAAACTCCTGTTGATAAGTCCCATCCACGTCAACTTAAGCCTACCACGTCCCCTGGGTCGCTGATCCGTTTCCATCAACCTTGGTATAACATGGTTGGTTGGGCGTCTTATGATGTGGCCGTACCATCTCAGACGGTTCAGTTCCAGTTTATCTGAGATTGGCTTCACTCTAAAACTACCATGGATATAGGTGTTCTTGATATGATCGAGCAGCGTTACTTCGCCCACCCATCTAAGGATCCACATTTCGGCGTTGTGTGGTTTGTCTTTCGGTGGTTTTTTAAAGTGGCCGGCACTCTGAACTGTAGGTCATGGCTGGACGAACCGCCTGCTTGTACTCTTTCCTCTTTACGTGGACCTGTATTCGCTTATCACAAAAAACTTCTGAACACCCTACAACTGGATGCGGGAAGAAAAATACCGGGTCGGCTTTTTTGTAACATGTCTATCAACTATCAAAAACGTCATGAATTGCTGTACATCGAAAGCGGGAAGGCCCAAAAACGAGTAGCCTGGCGATTCAATTAGGAGAGCCAATCCAAAGTAAACGGGCTTGGGGAGAAGAATATATTTTGTTTTTTTTATAATTATATTGCCGATACAAGTTTTTAGTATCTCCCTCTTCTTATTTAAGATCTTGCGATCGTTTATACGGGATAACAAATTTCTTCCTATGATGAAGACGTCCAGCTTTCAATCCATCTCTTTGGTGGTCGACGACTCTCTGGAGTCACGTGCACCACGATCTTAGGAATCCTCGCTGGATCCATCCTTTCGATACGGTCCCTCCAGAATCGTTTTCTCGACCTACTCCACCTCACTGTCATCAATTTTGCAGGATCTGCGAATGTCTTCGTTGGGTATCCCATTTCTGAGGACTCTAGTCACGATAGGTTGCAATGTTTTCATTTCTGCTACTCTTAGGAGATGTTTAGTTCTAACGGTGTCTGCTCTTGCTTCGATTCCGTAAGTCATTATGGGCCTGATGCATGTTTTATAAATCCTAACTTTGGTCCTTTGGTTTCCCCTGGTATATGCTTATTGTCCAAACGGTGTGACTCATTTTTGTTTAATTCCAATATTATTTTATTTATTTCGAATTTTTTAAATGCGAAGGGTTTTCAATAAATGGTATATCTCGAAAATACTCGTAAAACCTATCGGAAAATTTTGAACCTTACTGATCCATATGAACAGTGTACCTATGTATCCAATATAAATATAATAAACGATTTAATATCACACTTTCTTTTGCATGAAAATCTGTTCTAAAGCGAGTCGGTTAATATTCAAACAGTTCAAATAAAAAAATTGGCACCTACCCACAGATTAGTCTATTATGGCATAAAGAAATTTCAATGATTTTGTTGTGACAGGTGTTCCAATTAAATTGGCAACTGGCAACACTGATGAGCTACATTCATTTACAAGTCTCGCCTCAACTCCTTTATTATTTTTTATTTGCATATATTAATACAAATGTGTTTTAAAACCGGATGTTCATGAACTGTTTTTTTTATTCTCTTCGTTAAACCAATATATTTAACACTTTCAAACCTCAAGGCGGCAGTTTTAGTAATATATTTTTATTATCTAATTTATTACGAATATAATAGTTATGCTCGTTTTATTAAGAATCAGCATAGTATTTTCCTTTACCTTAATTCCACAATTCATTGTAAATGAGAGAGAATAATAATAAAGTCATAAGTCTAAGGAACAAAATAAAGTCATAAGTCTGAGGGTCGTGTTGCCAAACTAAAGTGGAAAAGGGCAGGACATGTCGCCAAACAGGGAACAGAGAGATGGGCACCCAGAATCTTGACGTGGAAAAAAATAGGCATCGGTCTACTCCAAAAATATAGGCTGATGACATTATTCCAGTTGGGGGAAGAATATGGATGAGAGTCCCACAGGATAGAAGGAAATGGAGACTATTTGAAGAGACATAAATCCATCAGAGGAAAGATGTCCAAGAAGATGTACATGTGATAAAAAATGATAATTTTAACAATTCCAACAAGTTATGCCGAAATCTCGAAAAGCTACAACCAGTCTATTGAACGGGTATTATTACCCTTACCGCAGACATTGTGTTAAGAAATGGGTAGTTATTTTTTGTGACATGTCAACCAAAAACATTGTTTTTTTATTCTCTCTTGAACAATGATGTAAAACTCCATATTAAATAATAACGACATGTATTACATACCCTCCCAATTAATTTCATTTGGTAGCCTTAGAAGGGCGAAACATGTCGTTCCATAAAAAACTTAATAAAACAGACATTTTAATTTATATTAATTAAAAACAATCAGTTTAATTGCAATAATGCATGTTTTAATTACCATTATTGAATAAAATACATGTTTAACGACTTAAAATAATAAATATATTTGAAATTATATATAACTGGTTAGTAAAATTATATATTATCGCGACATCTGTTGAGGAATGTGTGAAACTCTTTACAACTTTGGCGCAAAGCAACTTACTCTGTTGTTTAAAGATGGAAATTTTCGTTTTAAGCAATATTTTTTTTTTTAATAATTATTTTAATATAATAATATAAACGGCCAGAATGTTTTCATTCCTCCAAAAATAAAAATGATTTATTTTCAAAAATATGGTACACATCTAAAATTATTATTTGATGCATTTACAAGTTTTCTAATAATGTCACAAATGTACATAAATTTGTACTTCAAAGTGTAATTAATTATGATATTAAATACATTTTGTAAAAGCAAGGAAATGTGTCATTTGTTGTGTGAAAAAACCTTTTTTATCTTTAATAAGTTAATTCACAATTTAGTCAATTCAACCTACTGTGAATTTTAAATTTAAATATTATCAATCGTAAGAAAGATAAATCTTAATGTTAAAGCTGCTTGAATGCGATGTCCAA
The DNA here is from genome assembly GCA_022606425.2 of Lepidostoma basale. Classification (NCBI taxonomy): domain Eukaryota; kingdom Metazoa; phylum Arthropoda; class Insecta; order Trichoptera; family Lepidostomatidae; genus Lepidostoma; species Lepidostoma basale. The sequence goes on along the minus strand of JAHDVF020000272.1, from coordinate 707,346 downwards.
ATAAAATGTTTTCAAAACATCTTATTAAATGCCAGTGGTATTAACCGATTCTAAAAGTACCATAACATTTTAATCTTTAATCTCTTCTATTATTCCCAAAATCCAAACTGTGTTGAAGATATCTGGTGTGCACGATGAGATAAAATTACTTTAGATATAAATTGATGTACGGTTATGAAATAATCATTTTCAAAAGATGTCATTGCAACTAATACTCATGATGCATCCTTCTACTCCACTTACTAGTTGATCTCGTACACATTCACGTCCTTTCTATTTCTTGTACATAAGTCTACACCCTCTTCTATCTCCCCAATTTTATATGTTTGTATCGTTTATATATCTGTTACTTATTTAGATTATTTTGTAACCCTGACGAAGCTCCGGCGGAAGCGAAACCGGTTGGTTTGATAAAATAAAAATAAAGTGGTGAAGAAACAAGTAGAAAAGTGTTATTAAATTATTTTTAAAAATGCCACACCACATATTAAGTGCTTCATAATGAAAGTATCTACTATTTATGAGCTAATAATTATAAGACAATATAAACAAAAAAAATATAAATAATATATGAAAACCCTAATTAGTTGTTAGTTTGTATTAAAGGTTCGGTATCTGTCAAAGTATTCCCAATTACCGTATTTAAACAAATCTAATCTTACCTAACCTAATCAAGAGGTTTGTTCTTTTTCTTCATCTTCGGTTCCATCTAAACTGCCTCAATTTCATGACTTTAACTCCTTAGCCCTCCTTCTTAAATAAAATGCATTGGCATAAAATATTGAGTGTTTCATTTTTTGGTCAAACTATTTTGGTCTTCCAGGGCGATCTTTGCCGTAAACTAGAAATGTTAATTATGATATCAAATACATTTTGTAAAAGCAAGGAAATGTGTTATTTGTTGTGTGAAAAAACCTATTTTATCTTTAATAGGTAAATTCACTTATTTTCAATTAAACCTACTGTGAATTTTAAACTTAAATATTATCAATAGAGATATCAACATTTAGGAAGATAAATCATAATGTTAATGCAGCTTGATTTCCGATGTCCAAATAAAATGTTTTCAAAACATTTTATTAAATGGCCTCTAAGCAGCGCCGAGGATACCGTCCGAGTAGCCAGACGTCCCGACCACACTCTTGCCGCGTATGTGATTCTTGACACATACACGAGGGAAGAATGTTAACGGAGAGTAAGATCATACAAGAAAGATGGATGGAATATTTTAAGGAGATGTATGGTGGTGATACAAGCGTGATCGAAAATATGACAGCTAGTGCGAGTGCGGGACCTATGAATGATAATATTGAAAAAATAAGTACGAATGAGATGAAAAGATCCGTGAGTGCAATGAAAAGTGGAAAAGTTGTTGGGTTTGATTGTATTGCCATAGACTTTATTAAAAGCGGTGGCGAAGTGGTTTCTACATGGTTATGTAAGTTATTTAACCAGTGCTTGGAGGAGGGATATACGCCGCTAGACTGGAGGAGAGCAGTAATTATGCCCTGTACAAAGGAAAAGGATCGCGTATGGAATGTGGAAACCACAGAGCTATTAGTCTTTTGAGTGTCGTTGGTAAAGTCTATGGCAGAATTTTAATAGAAAGAGTAAGAAAATTGACGAGTGACAAAGTTTGGGATGTGCAAGGTGCCTTTATGAATGGCAGAGGATGTATGGATCAAATTTTTGGACTTCGTACATTGACAGAGAAGTTTCTGGCAAAAAATCGCAAACTTTTCTGTGCATTTGTCGACTTACAAAAAGCATATGATTACGTTAATAGAGAAAAGTTGTGAAAATATTGTCTGAATATGGAATAAGTACAAAACTGATCACGGCCATTAAGTCGCTATACACGGAAAGCACTGCTAGTGTCAGAGTAAATGGAGATCTTACAGCCTGGTTTGATATCAATAAAGGTGTCAAACAAGGTAGCGTAATGTCCCCGTGGTTATTTAATCTGTATATGGACAATTGTATGAGAGAGCTGAAAGGGTTGGATGTAGGTGCCAAAATGAGCGGAGTGTCAGTAAGCTGTCTCTTGTATGCGGATGACGCTGTCCTACTTGCTGATAACGAGCATGAACTACAAGTCCTGGTAAATTGTATGTATGAGGTATGCATGCGAAATGATCTGATGATGAATGTTAATAAGTCCAAGGTAATGATTTTTGAAAAGGAAGAAACCACGACAGTCTGCAACATTAGCGTGAATGGTGAAAACTTGAGCAAGTAGTTGAGTTTGTGTATTTAGGTAGTATGTTTACAAGAGATGGGAGAGTGGAGAGGGATATTGAAAGAAGGGTTGGGGCAGGCAACAAAGTAAATGGTGCACTTAAAGTTGTCATCGCAAACAAAAACCTATCCAAAAAAGCTAGAATGGCAGTGCACAATGGTGTTCTTCTACCGACCCTTATGTATGGAAGCGAAGCATGGAACTGGCAAAAGAAGGGTGAAAGTAGAATAAATGCAGTAGAAATGAGATCTCTTAGACGAATGTGTGGATACTCTGTGTATGACAGAGTGTCGAATGAAAATATAAGAAGTGAATGCGGTGCGAATGATGGTGTCATGAACAAAATAATGAAAGGATCATTAAGATGGTTTGGACATATGGAAAGAATGAATGAAGAAAGAATGGTAAAAAAATGATATGTTAACGATGTAAATGGAACCAGAAATAGAGGAAGACCAAGAAAACGTGGCACGATCAAATAAATCAAATATTGAATGTCGGCCATGTGAGGAGTCAGAGAAATCGACGCGCGTGCATGACACGATGTATGAATGTTGAGGAAGCGAGAGAAATATGTCAGGAAAGAAAGGTGTGGCAGTCCATTCTTTCTGCCTACCCCTTCGGGGAGACGGCGTGATGGTTAGTTAGTTAGTTAGTTAGTAATGTTTCTTAACCGTATTGAAAGAATCGCCCCCTTTACCACAGTAAAATTTTCCAGCGCCTCCCCCCCTCACTTCCCCCCCTCAACAAAAAGCGAATTTGCTTTAAAAATATATATATTGTAGGTATATATTTTATGCAAAGGATTTCCTACTACAAATAAATAAAAGCCTCGGACAGTACAAAACTTACAATCATAGGTGATATTTTGAAACTTTTGAATGGGCTTTTATTTTATATGAAGATAATGATACTGAGTATTATGACCAAGTTAAAAAAATTACGCATGAGAGTGTAGTTTATTTAACAGAACTTACAAAATCAAAGCCCTTAAAGAATGTGTATTAGTGTGCATAACTCGTGAATGAGCATATTTTTCTATATTAACCCAAAAAAACGCCCCGCCAAACCTCCAAAAAAATATAAACAAAGTATTTTATTTTTAATTATAATATTTTCAAATTATGATTCTCTACTCTGTTTCATTTTTTCTAGTTTCAACAATTTGTATGCTTCAATCGCTTCTTTTTGAGACTGCTCTATTTTCCTTCTCACGTTCTGTGGGAGATCTTTCCTTTTCCCCTTCAGATCTACGACTCCATCTGTCTTCTTCTGGTTCACAGTTATGTTGGGTCGTGGTGACTTGGTCACATTCTTGGATGCCTGAACATTCTTGTCAAATAGTTGATTTAGTAAGAGGTCCTTGCGCGCGGGCTGTGTCAAGAAACATAATAAAATTAATCCTTTTTTAATCAGGCATGCCTGCATTTATAACTGTATCTAAGAACCATAAAGCCTTATGTGATATTATGGCTGAAATTAGTTGATTTGCAACTTTACATAATGTTTTGAGTGCATCCTTGGCAATTGTCAATCTTATTGATTACTTCTTACTGTACTAAATACTGATTGCTGGATATACTATATCGCACCGTGAGTGTAAAACCGAATTAAGTGCAAATATACATTTTGGAGATATGGGAGTTTAAAGACTTCATATTGCTTGGAAAAACTGTTTTTTTTTAAATAAACCAATGATTTTCGGTTTATAGGTATATTACTATAAACCGAAACTCTTTGGTTTATTTAAAAAAAATCAGTTTTTCCAAGCAATATGAAGTCTTTAAACTCCCATATCTATATACACTCACGGTGCGATATGTACTATATACAGTGGCGGTACTCCCGCCCAGTGGCGGAAGCCAAGAAGCCCGGCTTACATAGGAAATTATGAATCAAAACCTCTTCTGGCTTACAGAGGTTCAGCTCTTGTTTTGTGTCGGGGCATGATTGTTTACATTTGGGGGTTTTGATTCAAAATTTCTTACGCATGGCGGGCTTCTGGGGTTCTATGAGAGTACCGCCACCGACTATATATTGGATACTGTAATAATACTGTATACAACATAATTAATTTCTGATAAAAATCATTTAAGACTTCACGGCTCTCAGCTACAGACATTTAATTTAATTCCAATTGTTGTTTTTTTACTTTTGACCGGTTTCAGCAACTCCTTTCCCTTTTCTGGTATCTACATTTAAGTTTCTTAGGTTTATATATGGAATAATAATAGTGTCCAGCAATAATTCCAGTAACAACAAAAGTTAACCAAAAAAATGGGAATTTCCGGACACCATTAACCAGGACACAAGATGATAAAAGATAAACATGTAAATAATTATCCATAAGGCGGTAAAGTTCTGCTCTTTAGACTGTGCTTCATAGATATCAAATATATTGAAATCTGAATCAATTCATTACACTTCCATGTATCATAGAATGCATTATGAAAAAACTAATGGATTAACTAACTAAATAAATCTTTGATGAATTTTAATTTTGATTGGACAAAACTTGAATAAATCCTGTTTGAGATTAAACCCCACAATATATACATTTACTGTGAGATGGGTATTATTCCTCATTCACTCATACTTATAGGGTCTGACGAGAAGCATAAAATTATCTTTTATGCAGACCCATCACATTTTTTCTCTATAACATTAGTAATTTTTAATTTGCAATTCTGCTATAGAGTACAGATAATGGCAGCAGCCCACACACAATGTGTAGAATATCAACGAAGAATATTTACTTACCCGTGCAACTGTGGTTGGCTTGTCTGCTTTCCTGGGTTTAACGTTCAATGAAGGTGGCTCGTGAACAGTTTCTCCAAATTTAAAACTGTCCTTTTGAACAATGTACTTCTGGTCCAGTTCCTTCTCCTAAAAAATATGTACATATTCAAAATGAAAAAAAAAAACACATTAAAATAATGTTAATGTCTATGATATTGGCTTTATTTAATAGATAATTTTATGCCATTATTGTTTAAATATGATTTTGGGCATATGAGCGCCACGGCTAGCTTGAATGAATCGACGTCTTTTGTATTAGTGAAGGTACGTTCAGGGGACAAATACTCTTGACTTTAGAAAGTATCTTGTCTTCCTAATGTCGAACCATCTCTAATGCGTTCCTGGTACTTTGTTATATTTTTATAATATTTTACCTGTACTTAATAGATGCCTTAAACATTTTCCTGTTTGTAATGTCTTTTAAGTTAATAAACTGATTTGATTTGATTTGATTTGAAATCGTGAAATCCAATTTTCGACAATTGTCGTCTTTGTGGATGCGTATTATCCACTAGAGTGTACGTGATGGGAAAACGAACCATGGTCTTCCGAATAACTTGCTCGGATGGACGATTATGTCGACCGTAAAATGGACGTAGCGCACGATAAGTTTGGCGAACCGAACCATGATTTTCAAAATAAATTTGCACAATCTACGAGCACTGTTCTGACATCAGTCTATTCATGGTGAAATGGCAAAACGTACTGACTACAAATCAACTGTTAAATTGACAGTCTGTAGAAACAAAATTGGCAGTTTAAAAAGCAAACCTCTAAAAAAACACCCTATATTTGTTTTATTATCTCCAAGGGGTAAATTTACTGAAATATGGTATAATTATAATGAACACTGAGAGCCGGTCACTTAGCATGGATTGGTCATGTATGCCAAGTCGGAGAGACCAGAGCAATCAAGAATCCTGAAGGAAGACCCTGTACTCGTCATGACCAACCAGAGTAAAACCTCTAGGAAGGCCTAGACAGTGCCTAATGGATAATGTTCTGGCTGATCTGGCTAGGTTGGGTGAAACGGACTACTGAGTGCAAAAGGGGCAGGATTGAGGAGCTTGGAATTCAATCATGAAGGAATGACGAGTATTTTTTTCTTCATAATAATCTTAAATCTCATGAACTATTGAAAGCTCTTTTAATAGTTTGATAAAAAATATTCACACAATATTTCAATATTAAAGAGGAGTTAACAGACAGATGGACCACAAAACTAAGAAAGCTATTTTGTTAGAATAGATTATTTTTAGTGAGTTAGTTACAGTATTGAGCGCAGCATATATTTACATACTCGTACATGAATATTTAAATGAAAGTATACCTCTTTCTTCTTTTGTTTCTTTAACTTTTCTTTAAGTGTTCTCTTCTGAGATTTTGTTAGAAAAGGTTCTTCGGTGTTGATACGTCGCTTCTTCCCCTTTTTTTGGATAAAGATACTATTGCCGTCCTCATCCTTTCCTCTATTATCCTAAAGGAACACATTTTAAAAATATAGCATCTGTAGTTGTGAAGTGATTCGGTTGTGCAAATGAAAAGTCATAAGTTGGTAAACAGTTATTTATTTTGGCACAGACACATGCGCTATGCTGTTGCTAGCATATTAACGCCATAGGTTAGCTGGGTGTATGGGATTAATCTCCCACTCCCACACATCTAACATAATTGCATGGTTGGTGAGGCTAAAGGTTTTTTACTTTTCCTCTTAATTCGTCATCATTTTTCTACTGTGGATTTATATTGGAATAACTTTTGAAGAAAGTTGTATTATCATAACATGAACCATACATGATAAGATAAATCTCAGTATAAAAGAGTTTATAAATTGAAATGTAATGATTGCTTATCATTATATATATGCAAAACAATGATCAAATTTCATTTAAGAACAAAAAAGGACATAAAATATCTTTCAAATTATAATTTTTCAGAATTTGACAACCACTTCATTGAAAAAGATTATTCCTTTGATAAAAGAAGAATGATCAATTTTACACGTTAAATATCTTTGAATTTTTATTATTAAAAATAAATAAAATATGACTAAAAAAACAGCAAACAAGTTTAAGTCAAAATATTTATGTTTCCCTCGCCCCTCAATCCTAATAACAATTACCAATACTTCTGGATTAAATCCACCCCCCTTTCATTTTGTACATAAGCAAAAATTTGGTATTATTTTATTGTTGCACTTAGGAAGAACGTGTACAAGTTTGTGAAAAATGCAAAAAAGTGTTGTGAAAACACAATGATTTTTAAAAGTTATTTAAAAAATATTTTTGTAATATAATAAATTATATTTGTTAATTGTATTTTATAATTGTGTATCATATAATTAAATAGAAATCGCAACATAACATTGATGTCACTTAAGAAATAAAAATCTATAATTTGTAGAAATCAATAAAATAAAGAACCTGAAAAATTATACACACCTTTCTTTCAGTGGGCATATCATTCTCTATATCATCAAACCCTTGCTCATATTTCAAAGACTTCATAGCCTCATTTATCCGCATGTTAAAGCTTTTGTTTGATTCCCCAGAAATTTTCTTCAATTTATTCACGGGATTATTGTGTTTATTGTTAGATGGATCTGAAAAGCAGAACAATTTATTTCATATGTGTTGTACAACTTTCTAACATACGACTTTAATCCTGTGGACAATATTTTAAGACATCTATTGTTTCTTGAACAATGATGCAAAACTCCCTATTAAATACTTAATATGAATGAAAATATCTGTTTTCTAAAAGCTTTATTAAATTTTAGTAAAATGGCACAATTAAGCAAGGTGAAACATGTCATTTCCATTAAACATAAAAAAGTTTTTAGAAAACAGGCATTCAATATTGTTAAGATGTATTATGACAATATGTTGAGGAGGGATGAGTACAGAAGTCGTTAGATGAAGAGGTTGAAACAAGATTACCATCCAATTCTATGAGGGTCATCTTACATATGATATCTATGTTTATTTTATTCCTTTAGAAGACTTATACATATTAAAATAAAGATATCACGTGTATTTTACAATAATTATTACACACATATAACATTAGTAAAAATATCAATTTTACAGAGGTTTTGTAATGCTCTACCAAGCCAAAACATGTCATTGCCATTTATTAATATACTCGTAGATTAAAAAATATCTAAAAAAAGATTTTTTAAACAAACATTACACGCACATGTTATAATTAATTAGTTTTATTCAACAAAGTAACTTGAACTGTATTAATGTAATATACTAAACTCAAAAGATATCAAATTGTATCCAGCAAATGAAAAAATGCACATGTATCTAATAAATACTTAATATAATTAGTAACTTTTAAAAGTTGTATAGATGTAATTTCAAACCCAAGAAGATCTCAAATTTATTGCAGTGAATGCAAAATTATATATATTAACATTGTGTGTTGTCTTTAGTATTTTTTTGTAAAATAATACAGACATTTTTTTTCGTAAATAAAACATCAAAAACAAATAGGTACTCAACCCTTCTTTGCTGATAATATTAGAATTTGTAAAAAACAATCTAGCATTATTCTTTTTTAACAAATATGTATTGTTAATATTTTTTTAGCTGAATTTTATTTCAATATTAATGATTTTTATTTTGTCACTTCTGAAGACTTATAAGAATACATGTCCCAGGCTACACTTATTTGAGAACATAGATGTACTAAAATGAAACATAAAATACATGTATTTCAAATGAAAAGATTGAACTTTATTTCTTCTCTTCATAACGGTGTCCTAGCTTAAATGAAAAACATAAAAATATGTGTTAAACCGCTAGCTACTATGCAATAACTAGTTAGTCCTTTAGCAACTGCCATACCTACTAAAATTAAACAAACGATGATGATTACTAATACGTCTGATATTAAATTTAATAACTCACCAGACTTTTTAGTAATTTTTGTGAATCCATGAGGTTTACTTTTCCTGTCGTTCTTTTTATCCGCGGTTTTATCATTCTTCCAACTCATTAACCTTTTGACAGACTTTGGAACTGGTTGATCATCGAGATCTTGGGGCGTTTTGTTAATATGTGCTTTAATACTGTAATATGGGAAAATAATTTGTATATAAAAGTTGTAAGATCGGAAAACACAAACAAAATAATATATAGGTTATTAAAATTATTGATTGAAATATCAAAAGAGTAAATACAATACCTTGCTAGTCTTTTAGCATGTTGTGCATATGGATCTTTTACACCTCTGTGTTTTTTCCCCGGTATCTTTCGTCCCATTTTATATGATAAATAAAAACAACAAAATTTTAATACTTTCAAAAAGTGTCAAAACTGAGACCACGTGAAGTAAAAGCAGTGTTACTATTACTCAAACCAACATTTTCCCAAGTAAATATTATAGTCATATTTTTTTAAAGGAAAAAATGTTTGTGAGATTGATTTAACCAGATAATAATTATAAAGAGAAATATTTTATAGTGAAACCTAATATACTGAAGTTACTGGGCATTAATTGGATTTACTTACGAATACGGAATATAGTAAAAAGGGGTTCACTCTCACGACTAGGCCTTCATTTCTGGTTGACTAACATATCAGGCTATACATAATGACGCAGCCGAAGTGAGACTGTTCGACATTTAATTAATTTCTCTATTTATTGTCGACTACTGGCTACTGCAAATGCAAATTCCTTCCTTCCAGGGATGCACTGCTTGGATATTAGGGAATCGAAAACCTGCTCCTCCGGTTTCCTCCATTGAAACATCGTCATTTTATTCTCCTCTCTCCCGACAACGGGTTGATTGATTTTTGCTGTCTCCTGATGAACACTGTTTGCTGACATGATGCACATTAATTCTTACTGTAGACTGAACCCTACGACCTTCCTGTCATGAGACCTGCGTGAATCTATTCATTCATTCATTTCTCGGCGCTACATCCCGGTGTGGGACTTGGCCTCCTCCACAACGGTCCTCCACTGACTTCTGTCTCTGGGTATCTCTCTCCACTCCCCGGCTCCTTCCATTTTCTCCTAATCTTCTTCCACGCAATCCGCCTATCTTTTCCTCGGTCTGCCTCTTGGTCTCTTTTCGCGGGGCACCCATCTGGATATAATTTGTGGTGTTCTACCCTCTGGCATTCTTTCCACATGGCCAGCCCACCGTAGGCGTTGAGACTTACAGAATCTCACTACTGTTTCATGGTTAATCAGTGCTTCCATTTCAAGGTTTCTTTTTATCATATGAATAAAAAATACCAATGATATCAAGGAGTTCTAGAAATTTCCAGATTTTAATTTATTTTATTGAATGTTTTTAACGTATCGCCTTTAGAAATCAATATATAAAAAAACGAAAAAAAATAAAATTTTACGTTCATTTGAACGAAACGCGCTGATTACATTTTTTGAAAATTTATCACAAACTTGTATGTAAGGTTTGTTCAATTGTCTTTGGTTCGGTTACCATCGGAACAAAATCGAATCAGTTCAAAAACAGTTGTCGAAATAAAAATTCTAGCCAATCGTGTTACTTTTATCCTATGGCGCGTGCGTACATTTAATTTTCAAATGAAGTTAATATAGTGTGGGTGTGTTTGCATGTGTGTTTCGTGGTGCATGTGTGGGTGTGTATGTGAATGTATGCTGTGGTTCAGGTGTTTGCCACTCTTATCAAAAATGAAGTGAGCTATAATGATAATAAGCTTACTGCCTTTCTCCATAGGTGAGCTAGAATTTGGCCGCCTTCTTGTGTTATTTAGATTAATTCCAATCGTTGGACAATATAAAATATCTGGTGCTATGATTATACTCTAAAATATATAATACAATATTCAGATTTCAATAAAATTAACGGATTGAATATATTAGAATGGTCAAGTAGTAACTTCGTCTACGTAAATTTACGGTAAACCTTAATTGGACTGAAGGAAAATATTTTCCACTTGATATTATTCATTTTCCTATAGACGCAGATTAGTAGCATCCACAAAAGGTTATATGAAAAAAAATATATATATTTGTCAATTTACCGTAAAAAAAATAATTCGGAAGAAGTACGTTAACATATTATTTTTCGGTATATATTTTTTTTACCTCTGCGTTGATAATAATATAATTTAACATTATCAGACCATATTTTCTATAAAAATAACATTTACGGATCAGCGTCATTGACATCGACAGACGATTAATTAAATACTTATATCATTCTATTTATATATCGAGTTAATTCGAAATATAAATATAATGGGATAGAACAAAAAATATTAATTTCAGCAATAAAAGAATTTCTTTAGATCTCACAGCGGAATATTTTAATTATATTTTAACTTTATTTTTTATATCAAAAACCAAGCAGAATTATTACAATATACGATTTTTAAAAACAAACGAAAGATGTTAGATTTTATGCATTCGTACAGCGCCACAGAGTCCGCTAGTCTTAAAACAGAAATCTCTTTTACCGGTTTTTCAGTTAGCGGCTCCTTGCCGCAACAGTTATAGCGCTGTGTTGCGGAATAGTGGGGGAATGTTTTTCTCGGAGTAGAACGACATTGTGTTTGAATGTGTACACATACACAATCGTAGCTTATGTATAAGCGAGTTGAAAACAACAAATACAATTACACCCACACTATATTATACGTATGTATGTGTAATGTTTTGACATAAGAGAATATCCGTTTCCTATTCGTCAGCTGTTCGTTCGATAGGCTCGCAGGCAGTCGCAAAGAGAAGTTCGCAACATCAAGGTCGTCCTTTGTGTCAACATTTTGTATATTTCTGCCCAGTGTTGTAAAAGTGTATAATACTTTTAAGTGTCTGTGATAATTAGTGATATAAATTTAGTTTAAAAAGTCAATGTGGTAAACACAGTGTCTAAAAACGTTTTTAAATCGTCCTAATGAACCTAGCCAGCCAATCCTCTGAGGGCGCAAATGCAGGAGGGTGTTTTGTAAATTTTAATCAAGATTGCACGTAAGTCAAACTATATTATCATAAACATAATGCATTTACACACCATAGCGTCCTATTTCAACATTACATTTCAAGTACCCCATCCGTTACTCATTCAAAATTGCCAAACAAAGATATTTTCATACGTCAATAAACAATGACACAAAGGTTTCATAGATAGCGTTATTTCATCATCAACTTATGTATTGGGGTCTAGAATCGTATCAGATTGATTTTAAAGATATTTTTGAATATACAAAATAATGCAAATAAATTTGATCTTCGCTTGTCACTTGGACGTTTCACATAGTAAACAAAGATGGCGGCGGTGAAAATTTGTTATTATTTACGTTTGTACTGTTCAGCTGTGCTCCCGCACGAATACATTTTATTATCGTTCTTTTTGGATATTTTTTACGCTTGTTTTTATTAGTAATTCTAACCAATAAAGCAATCTCCAGCGACTCTAGCGGTCTGACGCAATCCTTTTCGATCAATTCGCGCGAATATGACGCAAACGCACACAGTCGTCAAGGCTAGAAGCCAGATTTCGATAATAATATTGTGTGGGTAATACACAAATCATAATTTTGATCACTTCTTTTACTTACACGAGTTAGATTTTTGAACTTTTGAACAAATACTTTAGTAGTATAAAAATCATGTTACAGCATATCTTCGATTTTTTTTTATCTTTTCCATTGTTTGGGGTTCGTAATCTAGACAAAACAAACATTTTGACAGTCCGCTAGCATAAATATAAAACTTATTATTTATTATATTTTATTTTCCTTTGTTTTTTTCACGAAACACGCATTTTTTTTCTTTGTTTTTATGTTTGTTAGTTTATAAAATCGTCGTACTCTTTACACGGGGCACAAGTCCATACAAAACAATAAAATATTTTAATACAGAGCGGTATTGAGTGTGTTGATAACATGTTGTGTAAAATTGCAAATTTAAATTCAATTCCTATTTTTTTTAAATTAAATAATAAATCGCGCCTTCCATCTACTATATATATCATTTGAGTTTCGCAATACTAAAATTGTTGATTTATGTAGAAATTCCTTCTTGTAGCTTTCTCAGTAAACATTATTGCTATTCAGATAAAAAGGACGAGCATACACGGTTAGAAATTAGCGGTAATTTTATAAATAATTCTTGGTGTGAAATGACTTCCTGCGAAAGATTCTATGAAAAGAACTTAATTTAATATTCAAATGGTACTGTAGCTCTATGGCAATAAATTGTAATTTTTTTTATTAAAAAAATTGGATTAGGTAGTTACCTATTAGATCGAACCCATTTGCTTTTGAATCACATGTTCTCTATTTGAAACGTTTTCAAGCAGTTGTTTTATATAGGAATTTTCCATTCGGTTTTACCCGAACGATTTGAAATGTTTTTGTCGAATGGTCATTTACGGTTGTAGCAAAAAATATCGTTGGGCACAAAACTACACAACAGTTCCTAAGTTGCTAGCTGCATATTCCTCAGGTACACGCTTTTGTAGACGGACCATACATATGCTTCTAAAATTTATGTTTTATTTAAAAATAAATATTTTGTGAATATTTTCATGTGAGATCATTTTCATATTATTTTTTTTTGTTTAGTTTGTAAGATTGGTTTAGCTTTGTTGATGCTGGCTATTAAAATAATCTCTTATCGAGAAGAATTAAGTCGTAACACGTTTTCATAGATATGATTCCCCGTTCACATTATCTTCTTTATCATTTATTCTTCATTTATCCTGTATATGTGTCCTATCATTTCATTATTTTGTTCATAACTTCCGCTCGACCTCAATTCTACTTTTATATTGTTCTTTGTCACGATCATGTAAATATACATATTTAGACGTTTTCGTCAATATTTCGTACGAATTGGGGATACCTCTATAAAAATATCACATCATTACACTCTTCACAGGCATGTTTTTGTCTGGTTCGTATCCTTCTTTAGCGTAGAATGTTTAACAATATTTATTATAAAATATAGAATTTTCACACGCAAATAATAGAATTTTTTTACACGCAATTCAAAGTAAGTTGAGAATTTAAAATCTATTAAAAATAAAATTAATTAAATAAAACGATGTTTTTTTTTTAACTACTTCCACTTTTGTCTTTATTTCGACAGCGACCGGTTTCACCACGTTTTATATAAATATGTCGGTTATACTTTTTTTTTAAATCCATTATACATATTGAATATGAACCCTTTTAAATAACTTTAATACCAATATTTAAATTTAACATAATTATTTTAAGATTATTTTTGTATAGAATCATGTTTACTACCCCTGATCTATGTATATAAATGACTCAGTTTGCAATAGTGTCACCAGTCTGTCGATGCCAGCGAGTCTGGCGAAACAAATATATTTAAAAAAAAAGTTGCATTAATAACCAAATGAAAATGTTCCCATTGATCGTACAATCTCAATTAAATTTAAAAATATCCCCCTACTTCTAGATTTATCGCCACCCCTCTATATTTAATATCTCTCCTTTTCTTTCTCTTTGCCATTTCCCATCATCTGGGGTCGGCCCTCCTCGTACGAAAACGCCAAACTTTCCTATTTTCACTCATTTCCACTGTCAGGTTCTCGCGTTGGAGCTCCTTTTCCATGTTGGCTCACCATGTTGCCATTGGGCGACCTCTTCTTCTTGGTTGTAGTTAAAGGATTTCTGTGGTTTATATATTTTACGGCCGGTTACCACCTGACGCCAAGACAGTGCACTACCTGGTAGTGCCGAGAGCCGCCGTTGACCACGTTATCGTAGTTCTTCCGCCGTCATCTCTACTGTAGACCCCTGCCCAGGTACACAGCACCATCTGCAGCCTCTACTCCGAAGATGTCGAAGAAGCCTGCAGACATCTTCGGAGTAGACCCCTCTATATTTAATATATAAGCAAATATTTTGTAAACAAACAAACCATCACGCCGTTTCTCCACAGGGGTAGACAGAGAGAATGGACCCCCACAGTACTCTATCCTGGCACACCTCTCTAGATTCCTCCACATTCATACAGCGAGTCATACACGCACGTCGTTTCTTACGAACATGACCAACCTTTAAAATTAGATTAATTTGGTCATGCCATGTTTTCCTCAGTCTGTCTCGACTCCGTACTCCATTTACATAATTAACGTATACTTTCTTAACCATATTTTCTCCATCCATGCGCTCCATATGTCTGAACCAACGCAGCGATCCTTACATAATTTTGTTCATAATACCTTCTTCCGCTCTACATTCTTTTCTTATATCCTTAAGGTCCTTAAGACGTATGTGTGGTAGAACGGTATATGACAGAATATCAAAGATTTTGTATATTATTAAAATTTCGATACCAACCCGGTGGGAAACATCCGAAACATAGTTTTAAGTTATTCAAATGTGAATCCGCAACACAAAGTGAAGGAGGAAACCTCGTATGATGATTAATTAAAACACTGTTATTATACCACAATTTAATTAATACGAACAATACGTCTGGGATATTTAATTTAATGGGAATGACATGTTTCGCTTTGCTAAGGCATTATCAAATGTAGCGAGAATCAAAGTCGAGGCTTGTTGCCATTCACATAGTGCTATTGGCAGTGATGATTTTGTGGGCATCATTAATTTTTTTCGCAGCATCGATCCTTCCTTCGATGTCTTTCTCCACTTTAGTTTAACGATGTCTATAAGCAAAAATTGACCAATAATTGAAGGCTGGCTATTTACAGAGGTGCTTAATGGTTTAAATATAAAACAAATAAAAATATATAGTATCTTTTTTTTGTAACCCTGACGAACCTCCGTCGAGAGCGAAACCGGTGGGTTTTAACAGAAAAATGAAGTGGTGTAAAAACTATTGTAGTAAAAGTGTGTTAATATTATTTTAATAATGCTACACCAAAAATTAAATACTTCATACGAAAGCAGGAAGAAACTAATTGCGTAGACTTTCACGGTTGATAGCAACATGTTTTTTTTGGATTTTGCCAAAATCCGTGTAACTCGTCTTTCTGGGCCGACGTTTCGGAGATCGTTGCAGTCTCCATCTTCAGATAGTTACGTTTAACCACCCTTAAGATGGACACTCCAACGATCTCCGAAACGTTGATCCAAAAATATGAGGTTTTCCCTAAATCTCTAAAAAAAACATAGGAAGACACTGTTTATTGTAACACGCGTCATATAGCGTGGGTGGCATCTTATGGACGAGATTTGAACTACACTATATTATTCAATCACTTTGTTTCTTTGCACAATTATTGGCCTTTATGTTTAAGTAGGATAAATGCCGTAGAAATGAAATCACTGAGAAGAATGTGCCGGAAAATGATATACGATAGAATACCGAACGACGAAATGAGGAAGAAATGTAAAGCAGATAATTGCATCGTAAGTAAATTAAAAAAAATATCCCTGAGATGGTTTGGACATATGGAACGAATAGACGAGAGAAGAATAGTGGAAATGTATACAAACACTGAGGGGAAAGAGAAGTCGTGGAAGACCAAGGAAAACATGGCATGACCAAATTGGTCAAATACTGAAAGGCGGCCACATTCGAAGTCGGAAAAATCGACGGGCTTGCATGTTACGATCGACGTATGAATGCGGAGGAAGCTAGAGAGGTATGTCAGGACCAGTGGCGGTACTCCTATAAAAGCCCAAAAGCCCGGCTTGCGTAGGAAATTTTAAATCAAAATCTCTTCTGACCTACAGAGGTTTAGCTCTTGTGGCTATTTCTCTTAAGTCTGATGGGAACATTGTTGGAAGGTGGTTTGGTTGTTGGTTTATGCGGGGGCATGATTACTTAGATTTGGGGGTTTTGATTCAAAATTTCTTACGCAAGCGAGGCTTCTGGGCTTCTATGGGAGTACCGCCACTGGTCAGGACAGAACGGTATGGCGGTCCATCCTCTCTGCCTACTCCTTCGGGGAAACGGCATGATGGTTAGTTAGTTATGTTTAGCACTAATTGGGATTAAAAACTCGTTTATGACTTTTTTGATACCTTTGTAATTATTAGCTCTAAATTATTTGGAAATATGTATTGATTCACGCTGCGATTATTTTGAAAACATTGTATTTGTTAGCCCCCCTTTTTTCCGGGGGACTTGCGTGCACGTGACGTGAGTAACGCAGTGTAAACAGTGGGTGGTATTAATATACCGCTGCATATTGGACACGCTCGTGGCGGCGTGCATTTCTCGAACATTATGTATTATAACTCGCCTCTATAGAATACGTCACTACACGGGCCGCTTGGTCGGGTTGGTTTCTCTAACGCGGGGTCACGCGAGAGGAGGACGGAGATTCTGCGATTAGTTCTGCGACGGCATTCACTCTCGAAACTATCGAGATCGAACACGATTTAAACTATGACGTCACGCCGTTTTCCAAAAGGGAAGACAGACAAGATACTCATCGTCACCCTACGATCCTAAAACACTAGCTGTATGGTGCTAAATCATCATTTTTCTACGGTGTAGGACTCTGAATATCCTGTTAAACATTCGAACTAACTAATTAACTAACCATCACGCCGTTTCCCTGGAGGGGTAGGCAGAGAGGATGGATCGCCACCTTGTTCTATCCTGGCATATTCTCGCGTCTCTTCAAATCAAATTGACGGCCTTCGTGCCAGAGTGGTAACAGCTCTGGCTTCCATATCGAAGGTCCCGGGTTCTATTCCCGGCGATGGCAGTGTGATTGTCACAATGTCTTTGGTCTGGTGTAGAATTCACGTGACAATAAAATGGCGATAGATTGGCTATCTATCACATGACACGAGAATCAATATAATAGCTAAAAAAAATTAATAATAATTGTATACAGTAATTGGGTTCAAACAACCTGTTGTATACATAAAAAAAATCATTTTATTTTCTCAAAAGACATTACAAACAACAGTTATAATTTAAGGCATCTATTGAGAGCAGGTAAAAATAAATTATATAATACCAGGAACGCATGAGAGATGGTTCGACTTTAGGAATACAAGATACTCTCTAAAGTCAAGAGTATTTGTCTTCTGAACGTACTTCCACTAATATGAAAGACGTCATTTTCCGAAGCGATCATGTTCAGCAGTTTGATTGCTTTCCCCACCGTCATCACCAGAGGCTGGTTGATTCTGCATGTTGGGACATAAAACAGTCTGTGCTGACGCTGTCGAAGATGACCACCCGGAACATAAAGATGGATACTCTCCAGAGAATGAACTTGCGCGTTACCTGTTATTCCATTATATATCACCGTGCGACGAGTGTTAAGCATTTAATACACCGGCGTGTTTGAATATTTCTGGTCTACTTTATGCTCCACTCACATCCTTCACGCAATTATGTGTTTTTGCCTAAATCTTATTATTGATGAACTTAAGGCATGAACACATTGGAATTTGAAATAAACATAAACACGCACAGTACCAAATACTTATTTTACTCACAGAGACATTACTACTCTCTTGAACCCAAACGGCACTAAATAATAACATAAATATAAATGACCCACACATAATGATAATAGACGAATACAAAGAGCAAATTACTATTGAGGCAATAAATAAAATGTCGTCATGATTGCAGAACGATTTTCAAACCTAATGATTAGCAATTAAAATAGAATTATCATACTGGTATAAAAGTGTGTTGATTAAGTATAAAATACAATCAATTTACAAGTATCCCAGGTATGGAAATTGTGTACTCGGTATGTGATAAAATTTCACATTAAAATGTTCTGCTTTCATATTCGTATGGTTATCAGTTTTGGTACATACCAAATATATTTTTTATGTGCTTACCAATTTAAATTAGATTCAAACCTGTCCTAACATAACCGAAGTAACCAGCCAGCTAAAACGAATACGACAGTACTTACACAATTTGCGAGATATTCCGTTATGCTGGAGAGGGTTCAGAAAAAAAAATCTAAGGTATCTCTACATGAGGCTGGTAGCTATCCGTAACTATCCCACGGCATTTCTTTTGGGAATGGTCGAAACCAATTCTCTACAGTTTCGAAGAGATGGGTATCTCATAACCCATTTCTTTAGATTTATCCTGGGATATTTCGAGATCTTGGCTGTGCTGAATGATGTTGTTCTTTTTGTTCCTGATAGATATCTCAGACTGCATATATGTTGTTTTATGATGATGATGATGATGATGATGATTTATATAGCGCCATTTTTGTGAGAGATTCACTTCAAGCGCGCTCAACGTCCTGAAAGCTTCTCTTAAAAAGAACAGTTTTAAGAGAGCTTCTGAACACTCCTTCGTCGTCTTGATTGCGGATATTGTAGGGCAGCCTGTTCCACGCCGTCGGTCCCGCGATGCCAATAGCGCGATCTGCGAAGTTTGAAGCTCCTTGGCGCCGCGGGACGAGAAGTTTGTGTGTTGCTTCTTCCTTCGAGGATCGTAGAGTTGACTGCCGAGGGTTCAAATCTATCAGCTTGCAAAGTTCTGTGAGGTATTGGAACGCTCGTCCATGTAAGGCCTTGTGAACAAGTAGACACAGTTTATAATCGATTCGCTCAGGTAACCTTAGCCAGTGAAGTCGATAAAGCATTGAGGTTATATGGGTGAATTTTGATGCACTAAAAATTCATTTTGCTGCAGCATTCATAATGGATTGCAGTCTATCCAGTTGCTTCTTGGGTTGTCCGGCATATAGTGAGTTGCAGTAGTCGACACGTGAGATGACAAAGGAATTTATAAGGGTTTTAATGGCATCAGAGCGTAGACATTTACGGTTATGTTTTAACTAACTAACTAACCATCACGCCGTCTCCCCGAAAGGGTAGGCAGAAAAAATGGACTGTCACACTTTTACTGATGTGACACTCCATCCTTCTCTTTTCGCTCCGCGGGAGACGCGGTGTGATGGGTTGCGAACCTCATCGCCACCAATAGGCATCTCCCGATATATGTTTTATTTGTCTTAATACAAAGAAACTAGTTTTACCTACCGGCCGCCAGGAAATATCGCCGCCATTCTTGAAAAGGAAGAATTAGAGCTAGTTACCGAATTTATTTATCTGTGAAGCATATTTACAAAAGATGGAAAAATGGCGATCGACATCGAAAGAATGGTTGGACCTGGAAACAATAAATGGTGCTCTCACAGACATTACCACAAATAGAAATATATCGACTGAAGCAAAGATTGCATTGAACAATGAAGTTTTAGTGCCGACTCTTATGTATGGAAGTGAAACTTGGAGTTGGCAGAAGAAGGACGAAAGTAAGACAAATGCCGTAGAAATGAGGTCACTAAGAAAAATGTACGGAAAAGCAACGTATGATAGAATATTTTATTCTGAAGTAAGAAAGGAATGTAAGGATGATAAATAAAATTATGAAAGGGTCACTATGATGGTTTGGGGATATGGAACGAATGTATGAGGGAAGAATGGTTAAAAATATATATACAAGTAGTGGGGATGGAAAAATAAATCGAGGAAGGCC
This sequence comes from Lepidostoma basale, assembly GCA_022606425.2. Classification (NCBI taxonomy): domain Eukaryota; kingdom Metazoa; phylum Arthropoda; class Insecta; order Trichoptera; family Lepidostomatidae; genus Lepidostoma; species Lepidostoma basale. The sequence continues at coordinate 686,870 of JAHDVF020000272.1, read as the reverse complement.
AAGGAAGACATGGCATGACCGAATTAATCAATTACTGAAAGGCGGCCATGTTCGAAGTAGGAACAATCGATGAGCATGCATGTCACGATGTGTGAATGTAGAAGAGGCGCGATGTCAGGATAGAACAATGTGGCGATTAATTTTCTCTGCCTACCTCTTCGGGGAAACGGAAGAGAGAGAAAGACCCGAAACCATCTAACCGACGAATGTGCAGAGGAACACGAAGAACCCAAGTCTTTAGGAAGAAGATGCTTACTAGCGAAACGGCCAAGCGATAAGGATATCGAAGAGAAATTAGAAGATACCGCTGACGGTCAAATTAATATAAAAATGTATAGATTTTGTACTGGTTTCCGTGATTGAGTTTGTCTGTTTTTATAATATAATATTGACGTTTATTATATATTCATTGTCACCAATAAAATAATGATTTACAGTGTCTATTTACTGTGTCTTGTTTGTTGTTTATAATAATTTAAACGCATTAAGATTACAATAATTAATTGCTTGTAATTTCTCTATCTGTAGCTTGTTTTATTGTTCTAATTGTTATCCTTGCGATGGATGTGTGGGGTGGCATTGTAGCCCGTGTAGGAACATAGGAACGCGGATGTACAAATTCTAATTCAATTATTAAAAAAAAATCCAACACCATTTAGTGCTGTTTAAAAGTTGAATAAAAGAAAGGTATGGTAATCTGAGTTATATATGTGATACACGCTAATTTCGTGATGGTTTTTCATTATTAGTCATTGTCATTTCATTGTGATTGGTAAATCGTTTATTATCACGATTCATATATTATTTGTAAAATCCTTTAGATTTGGATTGAGCAAATCGTTTTTTTTTTCTTCTTCATTTGAATGAAAGGCGAACCGTTTATCGCTTAGTGCGCCTTCATGGACCAGGATCACACAACTGCACCTAGAATCGGGAATCCCGATGACAGATGAATTCATTCTGAAACTTGCCGAACGTTTTTACTTTTTAGGACTCCCTTCACATCCTAACTCCACAGTAAAATACCTCTCAAATTACGACTCAAACACCTCCAGCCGCCGCAAGCGCCCAAAATCGATCCTCCTTCAGAGGAACACTCCAGGCCACACAAATCATGCCCCCGCATAAACCAACAACCCACCAAATCACCTTCCAACAATGTTCCAATCAGACGTAAGAGGAATAGCCACATGAGAATGTGGTGATACGGTCTTGTCCCGTTCGGAACACCTAGCGTAGAAGGATTCCTCTCCTCCTCCAGTCCTCTCCTGCGTCACGTCACCAATGTGGTGAAACCTCCTGGTCACTGCACCAAATGTGATGATATGATCTATACACGCGAGGAATTAATCCCTCCTAACCTTCCTCCGCGAATGGTGGAGCTTCCTCCAGTCATTCCCCCTTCATCCACCTGTACGGCGCTTACAGGTGTTTTACCTTACGCGAGTTGGCCTTCGTGATCGTCTAGAAATAATACCGTATGACCCTTCGTCATGACCGATGTAATCCAAGCCCTTTTATTTGGCGAATACTGATAATTTCATTCTAAAGCTAATCGTTCCTAACCCTTCCGAATATTCTAAGCAATCCTGACTAACCCACGTGTAATCAAACTATATGTCACTCAATATTTCCTAGGAACATCTAAACCAAACAACCTAAAGTATCTCTAAGTTTACAAAATATAAATTCAAAATATTATCTCTAGAAAATGTGGCAGCCCTGGAAGAAACATTCACAAATAATTTGGAACAAATACGATGTACAGTAATTTAAATCAGAGCGTAATGTAATAATGATGCAATAAAGAACAGCTTCCTGAAAGGCACAGGTTATATAACAATTCAGTGTCAAAATATAACATATTAAGTATATAAGGAGTGTGGGGGATAACTGGGATATAATAATGTTAGTATCGCGGGGAACCAGTCTTTTCGTCAGACTGATGATTTTTCTCCACTGCTCCACAGCAGAATCGTCTGGGGACCAGACGATCTACCTCCCAACCCTTAATCAGTGGACCTGGGGATTCAAACCCATGAACCTGGCCATCACCCTATCAGGGGTTTTCGAAGTTCGGTCCACTCACCTTCGAGACAATCTCCACCAATAGACAGATAGCAGGGTCTTTCACCATACTACCTTATATTTCGTCTTTCAGTGGGGTCAAAGAAGTGCGCGATCCCAACCTCCCCTAACTGTCTTCATTCGTCAGCAGTCGGTCCACTCACCTTCGAGACAATCTCCACCAATAGACAGATAGCAGGGTCTTTCACCATACTACCTTATATTTCGTCTTTCGGTGGGGTCAAAGAAGTGCGCGATCCCAACCTCTCCTAACTGTCTTCATTCATCAGCAGTCAACCATATTTATGTAGCATAATTTGCATGGGTCGAAGTTTATATGTTTATTTATATAGAAGATGGCAAATTTTGTTAGAACGCTACATGTCCATAACTAAGATTTCAGTATTCGATGAGTTAGTGAATACCTGTTTCGGGCGCGATGCGTTGGCCCGAGGGTTAGTGAGCTATATTACGTGCAGTATAGGAAAGGTATCGATATATATATATATATATATATATAGGTATATATATTTAGGTACATGTATGTAATATATAATCGTAAGCATAGTATAATCATGGAGTAAGCCGAACGCATACGTTCCAATTTCCTGAAATATAAATTCTTAATTCTAGACTTAGCTTTCCGTCGATCAGCTCTGGACACCGATTCTATAGTATTTTTAAATCTGCAAATGCCGCACCCCTCGTACCACTATACTTGTATACAAAATAAAATGAAGTTCTTGATAATCAAAACAACAAACACCCACTGAATTTAATACCAAAAGCGACCGCTTCCCGTCAGGTCAAAAGTCAACTGCCTCGAGCTACCTCTCTCCCTGGCCCACTACCCTTCCCCGCTCCCCGCGCCCCAAACCCATCCCCAAATCTTCCCCCTCGTCCCCCTCTGCTTCCCGCACCCCTACATCCATCCCACTTGGTTAGGTGTTATATTTTCTAGCCATTTGAATTTATTTTCGTACATCTGAATTCACGTATCTCTCTCTACGATGGTTCAATACCATCACAAGCTGAACCTCTGTAAGTCAGAAGATCCAAGTCCAAGTCCAAGTCGCTATTTGTTTGACTGTTGTGTTCATTGAGCATAAAATATATCTAGGATATTTATACATTAATAAGGGGTACTTTTTTTATATAAATTATTTATTCAAAGGCGTATTGTGGCAAGGCATCACGATTCGGCTGATGTATACTTAGGGTACGGCCACACCGGACTGCCTGGGTAGGCGTCAAGACACAGTTCGCTTGTGATCACGCCCTGTGGCGCGAACCCTATAGTTAGAGTGGCCGGTCCCATAATACGCCATATGTTGGTTCGCCCGGTGTCCACCTAGCCTCCGACCCTGGCACTTCGGTGTTGCCTTACCCATAAAGAGTTGACAAGTATGTACTCGCCAATATATGGGTTGTAGAAAAATCTTGAGGATCTACCTGCAATAGTATACGGTAAAAAGTGAGTATTAAAAATATTAGTACATTGTGTAATGAAAATTTCTGTATTAATAAAATAAAAATGTTAACCCTGTGGAATTCAATAAGACGAATTTTTAATGAATGGCACTGTATCGTTCTCCCGATAATGAAAGTACATAACCATTGAAACATGTGGAGTAAAATAAACTCAAAAGTGGAAGACACATTGTTTTAATTCATAAAAAATAGCCATTTTGATAACTATGAAATTGTCTTTTTAATTATTTTATTTATTAAATTTAAATACAGAAAGTAACTCTCTGAAACGCGAATCAAAATAATTTTACTTATTCAAGTCCCCTGTCGGGTCTTCCCAACGTTGGCGATCACCTCGGCGAAACTGTTCCTGTCCTGCGCCGCTCGGAACAGCTCCTCCACACTTCGGATGCCGGTACACTCCCTCACGTTTCGCAGCCAGGACATCGTGTCTCCTACCGGGCCCTCGGCGTCCCTCAATATTAACTTCACTTAACGTCCCTCAACATTCCCCTCCAATATTATTTGGAGAAGGTGGTACTTTTCCCCACGCATTATAAGACCCAGATATGAAATCTTCCGAACCTTGATAGTTGATAATAGCTCCCTGTTAACTCTAGCTTGCCTCAGAACTTCGGTATTGGTAGTCCAGGAAATTCTGACCATTCAGCGATAGATCCACATTTCAAATGCTTCCAGTCTGTTCATTGAGTTGACTTTTAAGGTCCACGTTTCACATCCATACAATGAAACATACCTCACATAGCATTTGATCATTCTCTGGCGGAGTTTCAAATTTATGTTATCATTGCGGAAGAGTGATTTAATTTTACAATAAATGATATTTTATTTAATTTTCGTCGTGGTATGTTAATAGTTATAAAACTTTCGCGAAGGTTTACATTTTTATTACGATGTTTGCTCTGTATACTCCAATAGAAAATTATGCCATTTGATTTCATTTTGATTTTATTCACGAAACCATACTCGCCCTGGCCGTTTGTGGACAACCCCTTTGTGTCTGTGAGTACATAATAAAACTCCCCATTGTCTCGATTTACGTACGATTGGGGTGAGTTACCCAACGATGGACAGGTGTCCAAATCTAGCATGACAGTTTAATAAGGCCACAAGCACCGCACTATTGAAATAAAAATGTTTAATGTGTAATTAACATGATTTTTGTTTTGTCCCTTCGAACCTAGCTCAATTCCTAATTAAAATTATAAAAATGCAAATACCAAACGTTATCATGGGTTATACTTGCGATGTGGTAACAACCCAGTCTCAAAATACGATCAAACTTGTGTATTGAATATTTTTATAGAATTTAAAAAAAAAGTAAATTTATCAACAGCAATTTAATTATTGTAACTTAGGTTCCGTTATCATTCAAGTATTTCATTATCATCCGATAACTTATTCTAATCGGTTTGTAACTTAGTCGCTAGGTCGTTTCTAGATCATTCATATTTAGCTTAGAAATACCAATAATGTATTTAGTTACGAGTATATAACGATAAGAAATTTAGTTTTAAACGTCAAATTTTTTCAAGATTATAGATTTTCACAATATGATAATTCGTAGCATGTTCATAGAAGATGGCCGAACGGATAGTGACGTCGAAAGAAGGGTTGGTGCGGGTAACAAAGTGAATGGAGCTTTAGAATAGTTATTAGAAACAAGAATTTATCAAGGAAAGCGAAAACGGCCGTTCACAATGAAATTCTGGTCCTAACCCTAATGAATATAAGCGAAGCATGGAACTGGCAGAAGAAGGACGAGAGCAGAATAAATGCGGTAGAGATTAGGTCCCTAAGACGTATGTGCGGTAGAACGATATACGACAGAATCTCAAATGCTGATATAAGAAAGGAATGTAGAGCGGAAGAAGGTATTATTAACAAAATTATGAAAGGATCGCTGCGTTGGTTCGGACATATGGAGCGCATGGATGGAGAAAGAATGGTTAAGAAAGTATACGTTAACGATGTAAATGGAGTACGGAGTCGAGGCAGACCGAATAAAACATGGCATCTTCTTCTTAAAGTGCCCGTCAGGTCCCCCCGACGTTGGCGATCACTCTGGTAAACTCTTATCTATCCTGCGTTGTCCGGAATAGCTCCTCCACAGTTCCGATTCCCGTCCATTCCCTCACATTGCGCAGCTAAGAGGTCTGCCTTCTCCCTGCCCCCCTGCGGCCCATTTTTCCCTTCAATATTAGTTGCAGCAGGCGATACTTCTCAAAACATGGCATAACCAAATTAATCAAATTTTAAAGGTTGGTCGTGTCAGAAATCGTAAGAATCGACGTGCGTGTATGACTCGTTGTATGAATGTGGAGGAATTCAGAGAGGTGTGTCAGGGTAGAGTAGTGTGGCGGTCCATTCTCTCTGCCTACGAGTTGTTTGTTTTATTAAAATAAAGTGTTAGAAATGAAGGCGTGCGGCCGATGCATCCATCTAATGTGTGCACTGTTTTATTATATTGTTCAATGTGTACGTATAGACGAGCGGTCCTACGGTTGAGTATCGCATTTGGCTACACGGCGGCTATTAATATTGCGAGTCTACAGCAATAGCTTCCATATTAGAGGGACACCACAGCTGATTATGTCTACACTAATGAGCCTACAAGGTTATCTGGCCGAGCCACACAGTTGAATACTTGGACCGTATTAAAAAAAATAACATTTATGGGCGGTACTCGTGACGCGAGCTCGAGATAAAAAGACGCCAACTATTATTGTAATTATGTTTAACCCTTCATTCGTGTAGCAGTTTTGCTACAAACTGAAAAATATACTAATATCTGTAACAACAACAACAACAAACCATCACGCCGTTTCCCCGCAGGGGTAGGCAGAGAGAATGGACCGCCACACTACTCTATCCTGGCACACCTCTCTAGATTCCTCCACATTCATACAACGAGTTATACACGCACGTCGATTCCTCCGACTTCTTACATGACCAACCTTTTAAATTTGATTAATTTGGTCATGCCATGTCTTCCTCGGTCTGCCTCGACTTCGTACCCCATTTACATCATTAACGTATACTTTCTTAACCATTCTTTCTCCATCCATGCGTTCCATATGTCCGAACCAACGCAGCTATCCTTTCATAATTTTGTTCATAATACCTTCTTCCGCTCTACATTCCTTTCTTATATCAGCATTTGAGATTCTGTCGTACATCGTTCTACCACACATACGTCTTAGGGACCTCATCTCTACCGCATTTATTCTGCTCTCATCCTTCTTCTGCCAGTTCCATGCTTCGCTTCCAGACATTAGGGTAGAACGACAGTTTTCGCTTTTATTGATAATATCAGTATAATATATAAAATAAACAATAGCTACATTGCCAGGTGAGTTGGTGGTGATAGTAGGTGATCACGTTCAATCATTTATTATATGTAATAATAAAATATATTTTGAAACATTATCTAATTTAGCTTTCTAGTAAATTTGCTCAACACATTTTTATTGAAATAGGTATAGAAATACAAACAATATATTTTTTTATTTTTTTTATTAAATTAAGGTGATAACACCGTGGAATTCCATAATGACGATTTTTTTTTTATGAAAAAAAAAGTTTTTTATTCAGTTTGTATCTTTCTCCCGATCATGAAGGTGTAAGCCTTCGAAACATGTCGAGAAAAATATACTCAAAAGTGGAAAAAATAGTGTTTTAATTCATAAACAAAAATATTTTTTCAGTTTATATTGTTCTCCCGATGATGAAGGTGTAAGCCTTCGAAACATGTCGCGAAAAATAAACTCAAAAGTGGAAAAAACAGTGTTTATATTCATAAAAAAAAAATCAATTATTTTTCCCACATTCTATTTTACAATAGATAATTAAAAATATAGACCCTTTATGGAGGTAGAGCGTGAAACTGGCAAAAGAAGGATGACCATAGAATAAATGCAGTAGAAATGAGATATCTTAGAACGAATGTCTGGTAAATTATAGAATAGGTATATGATATAGTGACAAATACAAATATAAAAAGTGAATGCAGTGCGAATGAAAGTGTTATGAACATAATAATGAAAGGGTCGTCAAGATGGTTTGAACACATGGAAAGAATTAATGAAAAAAGAATGGTGATTCAAGTATATATAGGTTAACGATGTAAACGGAACGAGAAATAAAAGAAGACCAAGGATAACGTGGCACATTCAAATGTCGGAGAAATCGACAAGCTTGCATGACACGATGTTTGAATGTTGAGGAAACGAGATAAGTTTGCCAGGAAAGAACAGTGTGACGGTTTATTCTCTCTGCTCTTCTCTCTCCTTCGGGGAGACGGCGTATTAGTTAGTTATTTTGGTTTTTGGAAACACAAAAAAAGCGGTGTGAAAATACAATTTTTCCAAAAAGTTAATTAAATGTGAATCCACAACACAAAGTGATGGTTAATATATAGAAGATATTTTAGTTTTCATGCACGCACGTCAATTAATCCGACTCCTTGCGTGGCCGTCATTCAATGTTTGTTTCATTTAATCTTACCACTTATTCCTCTGTTTTCCTCTTTTTTCAAATTCCGTTTATATCGTTAACATATACTTTCTTTATTATTCTTCCTTCATTCATTTTTTCTATGTGTCCAAACCATCTCAATGACCCTTTCATAATTTTGTTTACAACACTTTCATTACCCACTACACATATATAACTACGCAGAAGATGGAGACTGCAACAATCTCCGATACGTCAACCAAGAAAGAGAAGTTACACAAATCTATCCAAAATCCCAAAAAAAAAAATTGGTTTGTGAAAATACAATGTTTCCAAAAAGTTATTCAAATGTGAATCCACAACACAAAGTGATGGCGAATATAGAAGATATTTTAATTTTGGTTAAAATGAAACAAATCATGAAATGAAGGGTTAAACGATTCAAGTACATCGAGGGGGTTAACGCTTGCCCTCATGAACCCATTGATACCACCATTAAAAATATTGACATTTTGTTTGGGTGCTGTTTATCATCAGTATTATTTAGAGCGTGCATCAATTCAGTAATGTGACTAATTAGGACATGCTGAAACGTAGAGATTATGAATATTTCTATATCTCATCGTGCAGTATAAATGTTATTTGCTTTAATACCGAGCCTATTTACTCATGAACTTACAAACGGGATGTTAGACAACTCTATTTGGGGCGAATTGTATTGTATCTCGGCTTAAGTAGACACAAGATGAATTGAAAGGTAACAATGGGGTCTTGTTCAATTATGAATATCGCAAAGTACGCTCAAACCAAGGTGAACATAATTTTGGTAGAATGCCTTGTCGAAAATCTATAGCTCGATATAAAAACTTTTCCGTTGGGTAGATTTTCACGTTCGGCAGCAATTTTTTTTTTGGATTTTCAGTAGATCCATATAACTTCTCTTTCTCGAACGACGCGACGCGACGTTTCGAAGATCGTTGCACTCTCCATCTCTTCCCACTCTCACAATGCTGGCGACACGAGTTAAACATCTACTAACTAACTAACTATCACGCCGTCTTTCAGAAGGGGTAGTTCTCACTGTTTTTTTTTTGACAAACGTCTTTTGATACCTCAACATTCGTACATCGTGTCATGCGCGCACGTCAATTTCTCCGATTCCTTACGTGGCCGACATTCAATATTTATTTCATTTTATTGTACCACGTTTTCCTCGGTTTTCCTCTATTTCGAATTCCGTTTACATCTTTAACATATACTTTATTTACCATTCTTTCTTCATTCTTCTTTCCATGTGTCCAAACCATCTAAATGACCCTTTCATTAATTTGTTTATAACACTCCCATTACCCACCACACATATATTTTCCCTGAAGATGTAGACTGCAACGATCTCCGAAACGTCAATCAAGAAGGAGAAGTTACACGGATCTCTCCAAAATCTCAAAAAAACATTTTGTCTTTGATTTATTTATTTTTGTAGCAATGTCATTCGAAAATAAAAAGAAGGGTGCTTAGTTTTTTTCTTTAGAACTTAGACAAATTCGAAATTTGCCACCTTGAAGACGTGACTTGTGTTATGATATGGAGTTTGTACGTTGGTATCACAACTTAACAATATTTTCCACAACTCTACTCTATTAACAGAATCATATGCTTTTTGCAAATCGACAAACGCACAGTAAAGTTGGCGATTTTTGGCCAGAAACTTCTCTGTCAATGTACGAAGTCCAAAAATTTGATCCATACATCCTCTGCCATTCATAAAGGCACCTTGCACATCCCAAACTTTGTCACTCGTCAATTTTCTTACTCTTTCTATTAAAATTCTGCCATAGACTTTACCAACTTTACCTCTGTGGTTTCCACATTCCATACACGATCCTTTTCCTTTGTACAGGGGCATAATAATTGCTCTTCTCAAGTCTAGCGGCGTATATCCCTCCTCCAAACGCTGGTTAAATAACTTACATAACCATGCAGAAACCACTTCGCCACCGCTTTTAATAAAATCTATGGCAATACAATCAAACCCAACAGCTTTTCCACTTTCCATTCGATCAAAGTATTTAGTTTAAACTCACTTATACATTAATTGTCTAAATAAAATACAATTTTATTTATATGGTAAATATAACAATAAGCCTTTCAGCAGTGCTCGAGATGTACTTATCTTTTAATTCTCTTATCAACCGCTAGATCTGAGCTTCTCATAATATTGATCGTGCTCAGACTCCGCAGTTCTCAGTTTATTATCTTCAATATGCACTTGTTAAGTGCGATTATTCATTTCGACTGCATATCTTACTATCTGTACGTGAGCCACAGTTTACATCTGATGGCTCCTCTAATATATTGTGTTCGTTTCTAAGCTAAATGTGGTTATTCACTGTCTATTTCTGCGTGCGAACACCTGGTCGTGTGTCTGTGTAGTGAAAATAGTTTTTATTTTAATAATACCGTTTTCTCCATGGGTTCTTTGCGTTTCGCATCTAGTAGGACGTATTGTACAACAATTAATGACGAATTTTCCAGGTCTTTGGCTGTCGGCAGCAGTGAAGGCTACCGGTTGTTCTCGTTGGGAGCTGACGATGCCCTCGAAGAGATCTACTGCAGTAAGAAGGGCGAGGACACCTACTTGGTGGAGCGGCTCTTCGGCAGCTCGCTGGTTGCTGTGGTCACACTCTCCGCTCCGAGGTTAGTCACATCTTTCTATACAACGACCCTTATATGTAAGACGACCTTTGTGGCAGAGTGGCATCAGCTATGACTGCCACACCGAAAGTACCTGATTCGATTCCCGGCGATGACAGTATCATTCTCACAATGACTATAATCTGGTGTAGAATTCACGTGACAATAATAGAAGAACACGTGGAATAAAACTAAATATGATTTATTAACTCATTTTTTTAGGCTAATTATTTACAATGAACTTCTATCAAGAAATTTCAATAAACAACATTAATAATTATAAAGTATTAAAGCTTGTGTCTTCTCTAGTGTCAAAATGTGTTTATTGTTACCTCTAGGTTCGAAATGGTTTATGTATCTTTTCTGTTCGGATTATTTTAATCATTGCGTATTTTGACGATCTCTTGATTCCACACTGGACTCCACTCCAGAAAACTATAAGATAAATATGAGTTCTTGGTATATTTTTACATCTTGGGCTCAATACTGTATCTAGATAACTCCAAATTTTCCTCTGGGAAAATTGCGTTCTTAATTTCGAGATCCCTTTGTCTTGTAACTCCTCTTTTATTTTGAGGTATGACGCTTATATTTTTATTACAAGGAAGTTTAATACATTTTTTTATTTGTTTATTTATTAATCACTTACCAAGTACACGGTTTTATGGTAATATCTCCCAATTGGGATAACCCAAGAGCAACAAAATACAGCTTAACATGTATTAAAATAATTTTCTTTTGTGATACAATAAATACCGATCAATCTGAAAAGAAAAGTTTATGAAGCGTGTGTTCTGCCAGTTGCTACTTACGGCCTCGAAATTATACCATTGTCCAAACAAAGTGCCGAGAAACTACGAATGACCCAAAGAGCCATGTTAGGAATAAGCCTAAGAGACAGAGTAAGAAACGATATGGTGAAGAGAAAAACAAAGGTCACTGACATCATCGACCGGGTAGCGAATCTAAAGTGGCAATGGGCAGGTCACATAGCCAGAAACTCGGTAGAAAATTGGATAAGAAGACTGCTGACTTGGAGACCGTGGACGGCAAAGTGAAGTGCAGGGCGTCCGCAACTACAGTAGAAGGATGACTTGAACAGACATATCGGAATAACTTTGATGTATTCTGCATATGAAAGAGTGACGTAGAAGCAAATGGAGACGGTCTTTGTGGACGGGAATAGGCTGAAGTAGAAGAAGACGATACAATAAAACTATTTTTATCACTATTTAGTTATTTATATTGGTCGTTTATATTTTTGCTCATGACATTGTTTGGGTCTGAAATAGAAGTAATGCCTGGTGAAGAAGTTTTAGTCTTTGATACCGCATGGTTATGTTTATATATCTTGAAAGATGATGTAAAACTCCATATTAATCAATTAATACTAATGAAAACGTCTGCTTTCTAGAAATCATATTTTATATTATGGGAACGATATTGGGATATTGTATTTTTGTAAAATGTAGATATCGCCAGATATCTTCTTTAAGTATTTTGTTACTGGGTTTACGACTTGGCTAAATATGAAAATGCCAAATAACTCAGTCGAGAAATGATATTTTAAGATACTTATGTTATGTATATCATTTTATTTCGCAATGAGCAATCCATTGATGTATGGTAAGTTAGATAGTTTTAGTATTGAGCCCGTTATATATCTGACATCGCGGTGTTTCACAACGGCCGCTGCTGCAGAAGCCGCGGTCTACCACAAAGGGTGCGCGGACAGAGGAGCTTTAGAATCGGCCATTAGCCAACGCACGCCGCCGTGTCTAGTTTGGTTCCTCTTTGGATTGCCGATTTCCACCAGATTGGTTGGAATATCTCCGCGTTCGGGCGGCCCCATTATTTCGGGAGCGCTCTCATTGTTGCCATGTGGGCTATTTGCGTGGACCGCGGGCCGAGACGGGCCGGTGCGGTGCCAAAACTTTACTGGCGAAGGTGTTAAAGTGTATTCGGGAATTCGTCTATTAACTGTTTCATTGCTTCACAAATGTGATTTCCTCTCTCTCTCTCTTCTCTCTCTCTCTTCTCTCTCTCTCTTCTCTCTATTTCCTCTCTCTCTCTCTCAGCCTCTCTCTCTCTCTCTCTGGCTTCTCTCCCTCTCCTCCCCTCTCCTCTCTCTCCTCTCCTCTCTCTCTGCTCTCTCTGCCCCTCTCTCTTCTCTCTTCCATCTTATCTCTAACACTCTGCTCTCTCTTATTTCTATATCTCCTCTACCATACTCTGCTTCTCTCTCCTTCTCTCTCTCTTCTGATGGCGCTACATCCCAAATTGAGCCTTGACCTCCCACAGCATGTGCTTCCAACTCCTGCTGTCTTCGGCCGCCGTCTTCCAATTCGCCACCTGGAGAAGCTGCGCTGTATTCCTTCAAATCTCATCCCACCATCTCTGCCTGGGTCTTCCCACTCGTCTTCTTCCACCTGGGTGTCCATTCATTATTATTTTAGGGACGCGTGAATCTGGCATCCTCTGTAAATGCCCAGCACATCTCAATCTGAGTAGCTTTATATTAGTTAAGATGTCCCTTCTCTATTCTATTCTACTTTACGAGCCTCTTAGATGTGTTTCTAAACACCGAAAGTTGATACAATATAGTTTTCTTATATCTTACAGATATATCGGTGATATCACTACATATCCTTACTAATCATTTTATGCTTACGTTGCGACGCCAGCTTGAAACTCAATGCCCAATAGACCGGCATACAAATGTTTATTTCATGTATACTATACATTCTTATCTTTGTTTGCTGTCAAACAAAGTGCCGAGAAACTACGAGTGACCCAAAGAGCCATGGAAGTGCCATGCTAGGAATAAGCCTAAGAGACAGAGTCAGAAACGATACGGTGAGAGAAAAAACAAAGGTCATTGACATCATCCACCGGGTGGCGACTCTAAAATGGCAATGGGCAGATCACGTAGCCAGAAGCTCAGATGAAAAGTGGACAAGAAGACTGCTGACTTGGAGACCGTGGACAGCGAAGAGAAGTGCAGGGCGACCGCAACTACGATGGAAGGATGATCTGAACAGACACGTTGGAATAACCTGGATGCAGTCTGCACAGGACAGAATGGCATGGAAGCGAATGGAGGAGGCCTTTGTCCAGGAGTGGACCGGAAAAGCCTGATTAAGAAGAAGAAGAAGAATATACATTCTTAGTAAATGTGTTATGAAGTCAAGTAGGATCTGCGGCATTTTCATACAATTTTCTAGAATCAAATTGCAGAGTGTGTATACTATTTTGATTTCGAAAGTGGAGAAAAGCACTTTTGCCCGGTGAGTGGTGAGTGGCGAGTGCAGACATCAAATCGTACACCATCATTAATCATCGATACCGGGAATTGTTACCGTTGCGTGAGGACGAGGTGGTTTGGTACTTAACTTCAACAGCTCTGTACATAATTTGATTTGATTGTTTAATGAGTAATGGTGTTATACAAACCGTACACACACATTCTACTGTCACGCTATAACACATCCTCAAAGAAAATCATTTCGATGAATCGGTAGCGCATTCCGTCTAATGATGAAGTGTATAGCATATACCATGTCCCAAACATCTCGCCACGTATTAAACTTCTTAGATTAAAGGAAAACTCTCCTAGATCGTGTCCGTAACGCACACATAAGAAAAACTTGCGATATAGAGGATATCGTTTGGTGTAGTAGATCCAGAAGAAGATACTTTCTCCGCAGGGGTAGGCAGAGAAAATGGATCGCCACACTACTCTATCTTGACATACCTATCTAGCTTCCTTCTCATTCATACAGCGAGTCATAAACGCACGTCGATTCTTCCGGCTTCAGACATGACCAACGTTTAAAATTTGATTGATTTGGTCATGCCATGTTTTCCTCGGTCTACCTCGACTCCGTACTCCATTTACATCGTTAACGTATACTTTTTTAACCATTGGCACAATCAAATAAATCAAATATTGAATGTCGGCCACGTGAGAAGTCATAGAAATCGACGTGTGTGCAAGACACGACGTATGAATATTGAAGAATCAAGAGAAGTTGTCAGGAAAGAAAAGTGCGTCAGTCCATTCTTCATATTATAACACCATGAATGTATTTTTGGGAGTATGATCAAGTTTAAGTTTACATCTTAAAAATTGGGTTCGCAAAACGTCGTGAGCACAAACAAAAGTGATCGCCTCTCGGAGGTCAGCCTCGGCCGGTGAGACTCGAGATCAGGTTTTATTCACGTCGGGGCGGAAGCGAGATAGTCCTCCGCGCCGCGCTCCTCCCCGCAGGGGTCTGCAGTGACCTTCGTACGCGCCTAATCGGCCCGACGCTTCCGCAAAACATCGCCTCGAAATCGTGCGTTCGGATTATATCACACAACGTAACGCGTATGCGCAACAAGTGCTCCGATATTATGTACAATCCCAACGCTCTTAAACTTTAAAATGCCGGGAGGTATTCATATGGCCGGACCACTAAGACCGGCATTTGTTTCGAAAAATCAAAACCTTTTAAATACATATTTTTTGGAAATATTCTATATATGCAAACACAGGTTCAAAAACATGGTTGTTCAATCTGTATATGGACAAGTGTATGAAAGAACTTAAAGGTATAAATGCTGGTGCTAAGATGAGTGATCTGTCTGTAAACTGTCTGCTTTACGCGGACGATGCCGTTCTCGTTGCGGATAGTGCGGACGAATTACAAGTCTTGGTGTCGAGAATGTATGAGGTATGCAAGTCAAATGATTTAATGATGAATGTCGGTAAGTCAAAGGTGATGGATTTCGAAAGGGAAGAGCAAATGACAGTTTGTAATATAAGTGTGAACGAAGAGAACTTGGAACAGGTGAGGGAATTTGTGTATTTAGGTAGAATGTTTACAGCAGATGCCCGAACGGATAGTGACGTCGAAAGAAGGGTTGGTGCGGGTAACAAGGGAGTGGAGCTTTAAAAATAGTTATTGGAAACAAGAATTTATCAATGAAAACGAAAACGGCCGTTCACAATGGAGTTCTGGTCCCAACGCTAATGTATGGAAGCGAAGCATGGAACTGGCAGAAGAAGGATGAGAGTAGAATAAATGCGGTAGAGATGAGGTCCCTAAGATGTATGTGTGGTAGAACGATATACGACAGAATCTTCAATATTGATATAAGAAAGGAATGTAGAGCGGAAGAAGGTATTATGAACAAAATTATGAAAGGATCGCTGCGTTGGTTCGGACATATGGAACGCATGGATGGAGAAAGAATGGTTAAGAAAGTATACGTTAATGATGTAATTGAGGTACGAAGTCGAGGCAGACCGAGGAAAACATGGCATGACCAAATTAATCAAATTTTAAAGGTTGGTCATGTTAGAAGTCGGAGGAATCGACGTGCGTGTATGACTCGTTGTATGAATGTGGAGGAAGCTAGAGAGCTTTGCCAGGATAGAGTAGTGTGGCGGTCCATTCTCTCTGCCTACCCCTGCGGGGAAACGGCGTGATGGTTTGTTGTTGTTGCAAACACAGTAAGAACCAAGTTAATAAGTTCGAGGTAATGATTTTTGAAAAATAATAAATCATGACAGTCTGCAACATTAGCGTGAATGGTGAAAATTTGGAGCAAGTAGACGAGTTCGTGTATTTAGGTAGTATGTTTACAAGAGATGGGCGAGTGGAGAGAGATATTGAAAGAAGTGTAGAAGCAGGCAACAAAGTGAATGGTGCACTTAAAGTTGTCATCGCAAACAAAAACCTATCCAAAAAAGCAGTGCACAATGGTGTTCTTCTACCGACCCTTATATATGGAAGCGAAGGATGGAACTGACAAAAGAAGGATGAAAGTAGAATAAATACAGTCGAAATGAGATCTCTTAGACGAATGTGTGAATACTCTGTGTATGGAGTTTCGAATGAAAATTTAAGGAGTGAATGCGGTGCGAATGATGGTGTTATGAACAAAATAATGAAAGGATCATTATGATGGTATGGACATATGGAAAGAATGAATGGTAAAAAAATTATATGTTAACGACGTAAATGGAACCAAAAATAGAGGAAGACCGAGGAAAACGTAAAAAAGTACCGCGTCTATTGACGTCAATTTTGTATGGCCGGCCTCCCGCGCCGTCTATAGACCGTCTATAGACGGTTGTGGCATAGAACCAGTTAAACTCACGATTTGGTGTAGATAATTTAGTTTGCTGGTCCACCATTCTGGTCCCCTTGGAAATATCAATCGATTCCGAAATTGAAAAATATCCAGAAACGATTCATACGTGTTGAACGCGCGATATAGGTACCAACCGATTAAAATTATAGATTTGTAACTAAAAATACTACCTCCTTCGACTGATATTAATGGGTAAAGTGGAGGGACGTCGGGGAGTTGGTAGAAGGCAGCTGTCCTGGCTGCGGAACATCAAAGAGTGGACAGGAATAACAAGAGTTCAGAACCTGTTCCAAGTGGCGCAGGATAGAGATGCCTTTGCTGCAGTGATCGCCAACATTGGGGGGACCTGACACGGCACCGTAATAAGAAAACTAACTAACTAACTATTAGGTAGGCAGGAAGAATGGACTGTTCCTCAACATTCATACATCGTGTCAAGCATGAACATTGATTTTTTTGTTACATTAACAATACAGGTAATTAACAACTTCTAGCCTATCCAAGAAATTTTGGCGAAGGTGGCACAATGTCAGGAGCGGAGAAGAAAAAGTGTTGGAATAAAATTTCTAGAAGTTTAATTTTACTCTATGAGAATGACATCATTTGATCGTGGTAGTTTATCATATGATACTGCCTCATCAAGGCGAAACATGTCACTTTCATAAAATATAATATTTTTTTTTGAAAACATCTGTTACTTCGGTTTGCACAATGGGATCTCTAATTTATTTGTCTCATTATATTGTATCATATGTAATAACGTCAGCGAGCAGTGCTCGCACGAAACAATACGGCCGACTGCGGACCACGTAACACTGACATTCAGTATTCGAAAGGAGTTTCTGACTCACGGCTGGTGGGGCTATCTGTTACGAACGCTTGCCCTTGAGTTGGACTTTTCGCTTAGCTGATAGTTCATTATGTTTATTAATGTGTACACCAACATGTCGGATGGTGGTTGTTTTGTGATGAAATTTCACGACCTAACAATCCAATCCCGAGCTATTATAGATGCATTTCCTGAATTAAATTCATAACAAACACGGCATAGGATAATGTACAAAATATTTATCATAAATTATGTAGTGTCATACTCTACTGAACAAATTATCAATAGGCGGCCATATTCGAAGTTGTAAAGATCGACTTGCGTGCATGTTACGATGTATGAATGTAGAGAAAGCTCGAGAGATATGTCATAGAGAAGTATGGCGGTCCATCCTCTGCCCAGTCCTTCGGGGAAACGGCGTATTGATTAGTTAAAAATATACGTTGTCATGATGATGAAAAATATGCAGTCACACACGCACACTGTTTCCGTTATTCGGTTGTTTGGTGTGTTGAATATGTAATTTTTTTAAATTCAAAGTTTTTTTTTTTTAGGTATTTTTCATAATTCTAAAGTGTTATTCTTTTCTCCTTATGCTTTTCGATTTTACGTGTCGTTAAAAACTTTACATAAGAACTTTATTTACCGTATTTTATTATTACATTATCTCGTCGGTATACGTCGTACTGCCAAAAAACGTTCAGTAAAATCCTTGTGGGAAAACTTCAAGTTGCTTAGAGTGTTTTGTCAGACCCAAAATGAGCTAAATTGAAGAGTATTGTGACAACTGCCTTTTATAAAATACATGCTCTGAAATCGATTTTTAAATGTTTTGCCAGACTATAGAGAACTATAGAGGATCCTTAAAAGAATACCTTTGTGACATTATCGTTGACTATTGTAACAATAATTATTTGTAGTACTTTTGTGAGATCATTGAAATTATCGCATTCCCGTCTAGATAAAGCCCTAGAAATTCCGTTGTTTAAAGTAGGCTTTGAGGTTGTATTTACCGCCCGGGTTTTACTATCTGATGCAGTAACGCTAGGCATGCTTTTTTCCTTTGTTTTTTTTTGTAACGTGAAGTTAGTGTACGAGTATACACTCTGTTAAATACACACCGATGGAACATGTATCCAGCGGCTTAGAATAAAACGGCTTCGTATTGTATTACGATTAAACGAATGACAATAGATAATATGTGACGCAATCACGTATGAAGGTATTCCTGAAGGTCATCTTACGGCCAATTGTGAAATATTTTCCGATCCCTTTGTGACGTTTGTGCCGTGATTCGTGATATTACAACTAATAGCTATCTCCGGTCTTCGTTGATATCTGCAAAATCGATAGATAGCCAGTGCTAGCTAACACTTGTATCTAGTCAGACCTTTCGTATATTCTAAATGTTTATTTGATATGGAAATGTGTAAATAAGAAGATTAAAAAAAACTCCATATCAAATAATTAATACATATGAAAACGTCTGTTTTCTAGAAGTTTTATTTTATTTTATGAGAATGACTTGTTTCACCTTGTTGAGGCATTCATCATCATCAAGATCATTAGCCTATATTCGTCCACTTCTGGATGTAGGTCTCCTCAGTCTGCTTTCATGTCTGTCGATCCTGGGCAACACGCATCCATGTCGTACAGGTGGTCTCATTAATGTCGTCCCTCCATCGAAGTTGGAGACGTCCTGGGTTTCGGACCACAGTCCTAGGACGCCAGCATAGCAGACGTTATTTCCATCTATTGTTAGAGGTGCGAGATACATGACCCGCCCAACGCCATTTTAGGATGCATGTCCGACTGTCATTATCATACGAGTATGTTTATATGTACATCATTTGATCATGCCTTAGTAAGGTGTCTTAGTGAAACATGTCATTCAATATAATAAAACTTTTAGAAAGCAGACGTTTGCATTCGTATTAATTAATAACATAATGTTAGACAAGCTGTTCACAGTTTTATCTCGCGTCGCGCAAAACCCACCTGCCCCCGATAATGCCAATATGAGGGCTATCATTTAAATTTAATAACTCGTTTTAAGAGGCAAATATTCTTATTCAATTGAGTATTGTCTTTATAGAATATTTGTGTGTGCCAGTTCAAGATGGACTCCCAAAGTCTTAAAGTGGATGCCATGGGAAAACAAAAGGGGTGTCGGTCGGCCACAGAAGAGATAGGCCGACGATATTGTTGTGGTCGCCGGGTAAAAATGGATTGAAGCGGCACAGGATAGAGAAAAATGGAGACAGATGGAAGAGGCCTACATCCAGCAGTGGAGGGAAGGCTAGGAAGAAGAAGAAGCATATTTGTAATGTCAGTGCATGTTATTATATATTATTTTTGATTTATAACGTTTATCGCATGGAAACCGTTTAATTCGTTCGGTAGATTCCCCAAAGATTATGTATGTTTTTTTTTCTTAAATGGAAATACTGTCTTATCTGTGAGAAACATAATAAAATAATCAAAACGAAATGTATTAAGTCTTTCTATAGAGTTATACGAGTAGCTTGCTTACTTTTGTCGTTTCTTAGCACGGAACTTGAAAGGTTATCGTAAGGCATAATAGCTTCCAATATTAGGGTGATTACACTTAAAGATAAGGTTTTTGCTTAATTTCGGGTCGCTTATCAAATAGTGAAGCGGCATCCAGGTGAATGAACCAAGAGTCAACAAACGGGTTTGGTTTGGATAGGTGCACATTACGTTAATGTTTGAAGATAATATTGTGCGCACATTACCTAATCTAACATGGCGCCTTGACATACATTACTATTTGTTAAGGTTTAATCTCAAATAATATTATAGTGTTCTGCTTTGTGGCGTTATTTTATTATGCTCGCTTCAATAGATTCAAACGATTGTTTTAGTACACGGATGTATATTTTTAAACTAACTTACCATCACGCCGTCTCCCCGGAGGGGTAGGCAGAAAGAATGGAACGCCACACTGTTCTGTCCTGACATACTTCTCTCGCTTCCTCTACATTCATACATCTTGTCATGCACGCACGTCGATTTCTCAGACTCCTCACGTGACCGACATTCAATATTTGATTGATTTGATCGTGCCACGTTTTCCTCGGCCTTCCTCTATTTCTAGCTCCGTTCACACCGTTTACATATATCATCTTTACCATTCTGTCTTCACTCATTCTTTTCATGTGTCCAAACCATCTTAATGACCCTTTCCTTATTTTGTTCATAACACTTACATTCGCACCACATTCACTTCTTATACTTGCATTTGTCACTCTATCATATACAGAATTGCCACACATTCGTCTTAGAGATCTCATTTCTACTGCATTTATTCTACTTTCATCCTTCTTTTGCTTTCATCTTTCATTTTTAATTTTTTGATAAATCCACAATGACAATTATTTTAGTGAATTAAACACATTTTGTTTAAATAAAGCTACAAACAACAGTGTTTTAAATTAAATAATAGTACACTTACAATATTTGTATCTAAACCACTTTATTTGTTAACATCAACCGGTTTCGCTCCCCCCGGAGCTTCGTCAGGGTAAGATAATAAAGTTTATTCTCTTACCCTGAAGAAGCTCCGGCGGGAGTGAAACCGGTTGGTGTTAACAAATAAAGTGGTTTAGATACAAATATTACAAGTGTATTATTATTTTATTTAATGTCACGCCACGAATGAAGTGCTTCATACGAAAAAAAATTGTGTTTTAATTCATAATAAAATCGCTATTGTTTTAATTTATAGTTAAATTTACATGTTACATTTACAGCAAAAATGACGGTATAGAATGGTGTTCTAGTGGTAACCTTTGTTAATAGAAGTGGATCTTTGGAGCTGACAAAAGAAGGGGAAAGGATAAATATGGTAAAAATGAGATAACAAAGAATAATGTACGGGGAAAATGATGTATAATATAAGACAGAACGAAGAAATAAGGAAGGAATGTAAGACGGATGATTGCGTCCTAAGTATAATTTTATAAATATCACTTCGATGGTTTGCACATATGTAACAAATGTATGTGAAAAGAATGGTTAAAACGTTGTATACATCAGTGTGAATGGAAAAAAAGCCGAGAGTGACCGATGAAAAAACATCCACTTAATCAATTGCAAAAAGGCGGCCACATTCGAAGTCGGAAAAATCGACGAGCTTAAATGTCCGAATATAGAGGCAGCTCGAGAGGTGTGTCAGGATAGAGCAGTATGTTGACCCATCCTCTATGCTTGTCCCCATGGAGAAACGGCGTTATGGTTACTTAGCTAGGAAAATCACACCATTTAGATATTACCCCCCCACTTATAATTAAAATGAATAAATCTTAGTATTTATTTATTTTTTGAGTGCCACGAAACGCCACTACTCCCGAAAGGCAAACATAACATAAAAGACCTCCAATGATCACATAACAAACATATATATACACCGAACAAAGGAATTAAACAGTACAATGACCTTCTAGTGACATAATATGCACATTCAAAAAGTAAAAAAAAAACGTATGCCAAAACATTATTCAACTTGTATAAATAATTCGCAAATCGAAACGATCATAGCCCAGACCGGTTTTTAATTAATTTTATAAATAGAACAATGATAACAACTCTCCTTATACTGTTTATTATCTTAGAAATACGTTTTGTTCTTCTTCTTCTTTGCTAGCCTTCTTCCCTCCACTGCTGGATATGGCCTCTTCCAATTTCCTCCACTCGTCTCTATCCTGCCCCCTTTATTTATATCCAAGATTTTCCAACCCTTTTGATAATATCATCGGTGGACTTCCGACACTTCGCCTATTTGCCCATGGTCTCCAACTGAGTATCCTGGGTGCCCATCTGTTGCCACCCTGTCTAGCCAAGTGTCTAGCCCATTGCCATTTCAATTTTGACCCTCGGTCCATGACATCAGCAACTCTGGTGCGGCGTCTGATTTCTTCATTCCTTATGCGGTCACGCAAGCTCACACCAAGTATCTGTCTTTCCATGGACTTCTGTGTACACCTGAGCCTGTGGACACTTGCTGTAACAGTTGTCGTCTCTAGTCCGTATGTCATACGTTTTGTTACCTAAGTTCAAGTATACGAGTATATGAGCGTAATTCAAAAAGTATAGTCTCCAAAAAGTTTAGAATACATAAATATAAAAAAACGTTTATTTTTTAACTGTCTACATCATATTCAAAGCTTGAACACTTTTTTCTTCATATAATCACCGCCTCGTTGGGACACTCAGTCATGGGTTGGCACCCGTTTGTAATGGAGCTCAGTGCAATTTTACCACAGTTCTTTGTTTTTTTGTACGTAAAATGCTTAAAATTAATTAAAATTCACTGCCAATTTACGGAATTGTATGGTCAGTCTTCGATTCGCCAACGCTTCAATCAGGAGCTCTTTTACAATTGGTTGCCAAGCCAAAATTTGATGTTCAATGTTCAAGCTTTAAAATTATGTAGGCGTTTATAATTTTAGAGCTGAAACTCCGTATGCCAGAACGTCCCAAGTCCGATGTATTTAAATATTTTTAGATGTTCTTTTTTTAAAATCTGTAAACGTACGTTTGGATACTTTGGTTGTCGTTTTGAATTAAAAAACGAATGGAATCCGCGGGCGAAACGGACCCACCGCACACCAATGGGCAACAATGTGACCGTCCACGTAATGTGACGTAACCTAATCATCTGATGGAGTCAACTCGATAAATTGTGTTAGACCTTTACTTGTTTTAAATTTGCTACCGAGCAAGATTAAATCGGTCACCTAGTCTAGAACTAAAAGGGCGTTTCGTGATAATTTTTTTAGTGCTTTGTTTATATGTAATACGTATCGTGTTTAATTTGTTTAATCAATTTTGATGTTCAACCTATTTTTAACTGGTAAATATACAATATGTGATACTCTGTAGTGAAGAATATTAACGGTGAAAGATTTTTTTCTATAATTATGTATATTTTTTTAAATTTAATCGATCGTTATTATCTATATTTGATTTTCTGATTTTGAAAATTTGGTTTGGTTCATGTGGTGCTCCCGTAAATTTGGAGATATTTTGTGTACAAGTGAATTGTTTTGGTCAGTTTGATTGTTACCGCACTTTATAATAGTTAATTGTGACACGTTATACGTTTGTACTGTTTTGATGTTAAAATTATACAAGTTTTTTCGTTAATGTAAAGAATTTTGACAGGTGTAAAAATAATTTTTTCATTTGTTCCAATGACAATTTGAATAATTTCTTCAATATTATTTTTAAGTTCTTGCTGGTGTTGGTTTCTTTTAAGTGCCTAATTACTGCCAATTTAAAATAAGCGCTGAATACGCGGAACATAAATTAAATATACATTATGTGCACCATCTTGGACTTGGATCTTCTGGCTTACAGAGGTTCAACTCATGTGGCTATTCCTCTTACGTCTGATGGGAACATTGTTGGAAGGTGATTTGGTGGGTTGTTAGTTTATTCGGGGGCATGATTTGTGTGGCCCGGAGTGTTCCTCTGAAGGAGAATCGATTTTGGGCGCTTGTGGCGGCTGGAAGTGTTTGGGTCGTAATTAGAGAGGTCTTTTATTGTGGGGTTGGGATGTGAAGGGAGTCCTTTGTAAAAACGTTCGGCAAGTTTCAGAATGAATTCATCTATCATCGGGATTCCCGATTCTAGGTGCAGTTGTGTAATCCTGGTCCATGAAGGCGCACCGAGCGATAAACGGATAGCCTTATTTTGCAGGATTTGGAGTTTTTGTATGTGACTCGAAGCTGCATAGCCCCAGATTGGGGCTGCATAAGTGAAGATCGGCCTTATAACCGTTTTGTATATCAGGAGTTTATTGTCGATGCTTAGTTTACTGTTTCTAGCTAACATTGGGTAGAGGGCTGATGCTTTTGACGCGTCACACCGCGTCGCCCGCGGGGCGAAAAGAGAAGGATGGAGTGCCGCATCGGTTAAAGTGTGACAGTCCATTTTTTCTGCCTACCCTTTCGGAGGGACGGCGTGATGGTTAGTAAGTTTAGTTAGTTAGTTAGTAATTATCTAGTAAATTTAAATATATTAAAACAATCAATAATTTAGTCGAATATTTTTTATAGGTTCTTATAACATTTAAAAAGGCATTAATTATGTGTTTTTAAGCCCTTTCTATGTCTGCTACTCTGATGGTAAGGTCAGTGATCATATTACCCCGGATTCGTGGAATCACTAGGACCATTCTAGGAAACCAGAGAATCGGAATTACTTAATGTCTCGCTGTTGTCACGCAAGGTGGCGTTCCACGGTGTTTATACTTGTAGGTACATACCTTCCAGCAGGGAACCTTCCTAGTAATATATCGACTGAAGCAAAGATGGCAGTGCACAATGAGATTGAGTTCTAGTCCCGACCCTTATGTATGGAAGTGAAGCTTGGAGTTGGCACAAGAAGGATGAAAGTAGGATAAATACCGTAGAAATGAGGTCACTAAGAAGAATGTGCGGAAAAACAATGTATGATAGAATATCTAATGATGAAGTAAGAAAGGAATGTAAGGCGGATAAATGCGTGATAAATAAAATTAAGAAAGGGTCACTAAGATGGTTTGGACATATGGAACGAATGGACGAGGGAAGAATGGTTAAAAATATATGTACAAGTAGTGTGAATGGGAAAAGAAGTCGAGGTAGGCCAAGGAAGACATGGCATCACCAAATTAATCAATTACTGAAAGGCGGCCATGTTCGAAGTAGGAACAATCGACGAGCGTGCACGTCACGATGTGTGAATTTAGAAGAAGCGTGAGAATTATGTCAGGATAGAACAATGTGGCGATCCATCCTCTATGCCTACCCCTCCAGGGAAACGGCGTGATGGTTAGTTAGTTACCTTCCAGCAGGGTATGTCCCATCGTGGCACTTCCAATCATTCGAATCCCGAATAAGAAACGAATAAAAATTCATAAGCAATATGCACAAAGAACATAAAATATCGATCCCGACTGCCTGTTATGCGGCCGTATCTTCTCGAGGATGTTTGAAATGCATTTAGAAACATTTCCATTCCCTTGGATTTCTGCATCGCATTCGACGCTAGTTATTTGAGATTTTTCTTTACCAAAGGCCCGTTGGCATTCCCCGCCCGACTGCAAACCAGAATCTCCGGCCGATTTTATCCGGACGGAATGACAGCGGATGGTTTCCAATTATTATAATGCGCCCTATACGAGGCAACTCACAGAATTCCCGGCTTGTTACTGGAGGAAAAATGCTTTGGACGAAGCGCAATAGCGGTATATTCAATTAATCTCATATAGACGTCTAGATTGAATAAATAACTGTCAGATATTTTAACGTTAAAATTATTCCCTATATATTTTAAATTAATAGTTAAATTATAACTAGCTAACTAACTAACCATCACGTCGTCTCCCCGAAGAGGTAGGCAGAAAGAGTGGACTGTCACACTTTTCTTTCCTGACATATTTCTCTCGCTTCCTCAACATTCATACATCGTGTCATACAAGCGCGTCGATTTCTCTGACTCCTCACATGGCCGACATTCAATATATCATTTATTTGATCGTGCCACGTTTTCCTCGGTCTTCCTCTATTTCTGGTTCCATTAAAGTTAAATTATATGTACATATACTCTTTTTAATTTTTAAATTATACACATTAAAATGTTTGGTTCCCTGTGTTCCTGTCCCTAGTTTCCATGACTGTTTTCTCTATTTAATTAAGATTTCTTTATTTCTTTCATCATTCCAAGTTTTCTCTCCCATCCCACACTCTGTCACCATTTTATAATAGGCCATAAAATCATGTACCACATTTTGCTTTGTTTTGTTAGATCGGGACATAGAAGTGGATTGAAATTGAACTGGATTAAATGTGGCCTAGATACCCTTTTATTTTTTCTGGAATGGTGCATTCTCCAGCTAATGTAAGTCCTGCGTGGATGGGGGGCGGGCCTAGGGATTGTTTGAACGAAGCTGACGAAGGGGCGCCGCTGCGTCCTATAACAGCTTCGGGTAAGCGATAAAAAACAAATCAAGGGAAAAGCTATCCATCACAAACACATTGCTTATTCGATAAAAAAAAGTTTTTCGATTAATTTAAATAGATCCTATTGTATAAGCTTGTGCCTGCAAGTATGATATTCTTCGTAGATTGATCTGTTTTCACGAGCCACCCGAGTTCACTTCGGATGGCTCGCCCACCTCGGTCTTCTTGTCTTGTTTCAGCCTTGCTCGGCGTTCACTAGTCATTGTGTAAGAACCATTAAGTAACTGCCTATACGTATAGGCCTCTACGATACTAATGAAAGCGATAGTTCATCGAGCGGCTGGCGCGTTCATTGCCATTTGATTGAGTACAAACTCGTAATATATTATATATACCTACCTACTATAACTATAATAACGTTAGAATAAGGAGCTTTCGCCAATATATCAAGGAGCGGCACACTTGTATGGTCATTTTGAACCTCATTGTAAAAGCAGAGCGCGGTGATTCGGCAGCTGAAAGAGGACACATTTAAAATTATAATGCTAAATAATACTTATATGATTTATAAAAAATGTATTATATATATCAAATCAAAACAAAACCAATCAAATTACAACATTTTGAATGTATACAAATTCTTATAGACAAATACTGGATTTTACCCAATGCGGATAAAGGTTTTTTTTAATAAGAATTAATTTTATCTCAATAGATACGAAGATGTAAATTGTTTTCTGGAAACAGAATATAGCACATATGGGTCTTCCAAAAAATTATCAGACGTGGTCGTCGTAAGAAGGGCGGAATGGGGAATGTTGTTTAACATAAAGCGATCGCTCAACCCAACCAATGACATGTCATAAGTCCTGTAAGCGCCTCGGCCACCATATTATGTTCCCAGAAAACAATTTACATCTTCGTCTCTATTGATATACTCGTACAATTATAACAAATCAAATTAGTTTATTTACTTCAAAGACTTTACAAATAAAATATATGTTTAAGGCATCTATTGAGTACAGGTAAAATATTATCGCAGCAGAAAGACTGATAAGAGGTGTGCCGAAGAGTTGTCACATTACACAGGAGCTCTACTGGCTGAAATGTCCAGAAAGGATACAATACAAGCTCTGCTGGACGGTCTTCAAGGCGTTGCATGGTATGGTACCAGCTTATATATCTGAACTTATATAATGATAATCTGCGTTGGGTGCAGCCCTCATTCTAAACTAACTAGTTCATAAAACGGAGCATTTTCTACAGCGCCCTTGAGATGACTAATTCATAAAAATGGCGCTCTATAAATTATCTAATTTATTATTATTATTATTATACACATACAACATAATACCAGGAACGCATTAGAGATGGTTCGACATTAGGAAGACAAGATACTTTCTAAAGTCGAGAGTATTTGTCCCCTGAACGTACCTTCACTAATATCTCCGTATCCCTAGAGCTCTATATATTCTATATTCTTACAATTGTTTACATTAACTCAATTTAATATTGATAGAAACGTCCGTTTTCTAAGAGAGCGTTTTCTAGTTCTAGCCAGGTAAAATCAGTAACTACCATACAATAATATAAAACTTAATGAACGTTTCCATAAATGTTTAATATTTTATATATAGATCAAAAATTAACTTCATTTTTACAATATATAAGAGAAAATATTCCATCATTCATATTTAGCTTAAACGTAACATTTGAATAAAATATACTGTATTTTATATACTATACATAAAACAATAAAATGATCAAGATTTGACAAAATGCGAGTTGTCAATAATTCACAAAAGAACTAAAAAAGTATAGAGACAGAAATTGTGCTGGTTGGGTTCGGTGATAGCTGGGTGAAATGAACAGGGGATGTTTTGCGATGGAGAAAAACCGAAAGAGCACCTTTTTTATAAATCAAACCCAACCCGATAATTAAATATGTTTTACGTTTAAAATATTGGACTTGGACCTTCAGGCTTACAGAGGTTCAGCTCATGTGGCTATTCCTCTTATGTCTGATGGGAACATTGTTGGAAGGTGATTTGGTGGGTTGTTAGTTTATGCGGGGGCATGATTTGTGTGGCCTTGTGGCGGCTGGAGGTGTTTGGGTCGTAATTTGAGAGGTCTTTTATTGTGGGGTTAGGATGTGAAGGGAGTCCTTTGTAAAAACGTTCGGCAAGTTTCATCTAACATCGGGATTCCCGATTCTAGGTGCAGTTGTGTGATCCTGGTCCATGAAGACGCACCAAGCGATAAACGGATAGCCTTATTTTGCAGGATTTGGAGTTTTCGTATGTGACTCGAAGCTGCATAGCCCCAGATTGGGGCTGCTTAAAAAATATGACATACTTGATTTGTCTTCAAATTCTTATCTTTTTCTCTGTAGCAAACATTCACGTCGCTGTTATATCACGGCAATTATTAAGGCAGAAACATACTATTAACAAGCCACGCCACCCGATGCCACGTGATGCGTGTTGAGTCGAATCAAATTGTATTGTTTTCTATGGACAGAATCACACTATGAACACCCGACGCGACGCCATGCGCGCACACGCCACCCGATCCAGACGAGCTAGATCGACGTGTTGCCGGTGGTGGGAGTAAACACGCCACGTCGCGTGTTAATAGTATGTTTCTGCCTTAATCCTTTCTCTCTCGCACAAAGTTACTTGTCACTATATCTTTTATTTTTTTTAAACATAAATTCTACTGGATTAGTTCTGTAATATTAATCTCTCATAGTACCTACCCTAGTGTAATTAGTAATAGGCACTTCTGCGTATCTAACCTATCTGTTCAATTAGCGTAATTGAACGTTATCTGTGGTTTAAACATAATTCTGTGTTCTTTGCAGATGTCACAGGGTGCTTAATCTAGAGTGACATTCGTATTTTTCTCATTACGCGAGTGGTAACAGAGTAAACGATGGATTGCGATTATCTAAAACCGTGTACTAAATAAATAAATAAAATATATATATTTTTTAAATAACTACTTTGATTTTTTTAAATATTGTTATTCCATTTTTATGACTTTATTTTTCTCGATAAACCATTATTATCAGAAATGTTCAAGGCAATATTTAAAAAATGTAAATATTATTAAGTACAAATTCATTGCATATCCATGAAAATAGTATTAATTAAAAAATATATATATATATTATTGTGGAGCATACCTTGTTGCGTTTTAATGCAAAGTTAATTTATTTATTCTAATTTGAATTCTATGAGGTCTATAAATTATTTGTATAATTCAGTTTTTTTAGTAAATATTATTTTGAAATGTCAATTTACACATGACATAGGGAAAGAATTGAACGTCGAGTGTGCCTTGACAAAAGATCGGAAAGGGTTAATTCCGCTCACCTTATTTTTAATTTCGTAAAAGCTTATGGCATAATAATTATCAATCAAAGTTGCTTTGTATTATACTACACCTCGTATGTGTGTATTCAAGAGCCATTCGATTTCGTTCGTGACCGATTTTGTTAATAAAACAATTTTAAGCGACAAATATCAAGAATAAAAAAATAAGGTTTTCCGGTGGTTAAATTATGTTATAAAATAGTGACATGGTTCGCCTTGCTGGGCATTTTTAAATGTCATTTGTATGGTTATAAAGTTCCTTATTTAACAATATTATAATAATTTTCACTAACGTTATTTTACTACAATATTAATATGAAGTAGAGTTTTAGAAAATGTATAAGAACAAGAACACCTTCGTGGCCGAGTGGTAAGTGCTTTAACTGCTACACCGAAGGTCTCAGGTTCGATTTCCGGCAATGGCAATGTGATTGTCACACTGTCTTTTGTCTGGTGTAAAAAATCACGTGATAATAAAATGGCGATAGATTAACTATCTATCATATGTCATGAGAATCAATGTGATGATATCGTCGATTTGGCTCGCGCTGTAATAATGTAAAGAGCGATTTAAAAAATTGTAATAATAAAAATGTTTAAGTAACAGTTGAAGGTGAAGTCTTCATTAAAGAATGATTTTATCTTAGAATATTTAAAATGTCAGAAGTGACATCGTCTCGTATACAGGAAGACATGAGTAATAAACCAAACACTCGAGCCATATGATTGGTAATTGTTGACAAAGCTGAAAAGTAAATACGACTTTCAAGGCTGCTAATGTCAGTGATCGCAATGATCTGAAATATGCTATGTATCTGTACATTAGTTTAGTAGACGTAATAATAAATAAACGTGCATAATTTTATGGAAGGATCTTCTTAGTTTAGGTCGTATGACCTGTTTGTGACGGTGGGCTGTCCTGGGATGATGATGTCCAGCCATCTCTCCATCTCTTCAGCGGCCTTCCTGGTAATCTCTTGCTGCTTGGATTTTCATCCTTAACAATTTTTGCAATTCTTGTATTCTCCATGCGGTCCACGTGGTCTCTCCAAAAGCGCCTTCTGCTTCTTACCCATCTCACTATGTCTTCAACACCACAGACAGACCTTATCGTTTCATTTCTGATCCGATCTCTGGGGGTTTTGCCTGCGATGGAGCGTAGGGTTCGCATTTCTGCTACTCTAAGAAAGTTCTTAGTTCTATTGGTATCGGCTCTGACCTCTATTCCATACGTTATGATGGGGCGAACGCATGCCTTGTATATCTTGACTTTACTTTTGGGTAGCATGTGTTTGTTCCTCCATATGGTGTCGCGCAAGCAGCCAGCCACGGCTGTCGCTTTGTTGGTTTGTGCTCGCACCTTGTCGTATAGGCCACTGTAGCTACCGATCTCTACGCCTAGGTAAGTGAATTGCATGACTTGCTCAATAGGCGTGTTATCGATGATGGAAGGATACTAAATACACTCATCTCATTAAGGAAATTTGATTCAGCGAACGTTATTTCAGAGTCTTGTTGGTGGATGATTTACTAAAAGTTTGGAGAATGATTTTACTTAATGCAATGAGCGTGTTTATTTAAACCGTTTCTCGGGAAGCGTAGGCAGATGGAATCGTCACACTACTCCATCCTGAGACATATCTCTGTATTCCTCCACATTCATATAGAAAGTCATACACGCACGTCAATTCTTCCGATTTCCACAATATTCGACCATTAAAAATGAATTAATTCGGTCATGTCATGTTTTCTTCGGTCTTCCTCGACTACATACTTTATTCACATCGTTGACGTATACTTTAATTACCATTATTTTTTTCCGTTCCTGCGTTCCATAATATGTCCGCAGTGATCCTTTTATAATTTTGTTCATAATGCATATTTTCTTTCGCTCTACATTCCTTTCTGATAATCAGCATTTGAAATTATATCGTAAATCGTTTTACTCTACATAAGTTTAAGGGATCTCATCTCTACCGCATGATTTCTACTCTTATTCTGCTCCTTCTCATCTTCTACGCCAGTTTCATGCTCGCTTCCAAACATAAGAGATTGAACAAAAACTCTATTATGAATGACCATTTTCGCTTTCATTGATAAATTATTGTTTCCAATTATTATTTTTATGTTGTTATTGTATTTATTGATTTATGCATTATATGTAATTCTTGAAGAATCTGTACGGCTTCTTAACCCTGTAAATTTTGCACCAATATAAAGGTGTACAAAGGAAAATGTGCTGATTTGATGTTTTGAAATTAGCGTTGTTAAAGAGCCTATTTTAACTCTCATATTTTGGTAAAATATAAACACCTTGAAATTTGTTAAACCTACGCACTAGATCGAGTTACATGTTTGCAGTATTCAAGCAAGTTTTTAATAATAACGTGTTCAGTTTCAATATCTAGATTTTCTGTTTTCATCTCAAATCAAATCAAATCAATCAAATCAAATCAGTTTATTAACTCAATAGACATTACAAACAGGAAAATGTTTAAGGCATTATCTAAATACTATATAAATACCGCTCTGAAAAATCCCCCCCAAGATGCCAGAGATTTTTTGTTTCACGCCATATTATGAAACTTGCGTTTCTTTCTATTTATACCATCTTATATTAAAGATCATAGGTTCCCAACGAAGGCGGTACAGCCCTCTAGTGGGCGCTGGAGTCGACTGAGGGGGCGGTAGCAGTTCCAGAGGTAAATAGGGGGCGTTAAGGCAGGCAAGGGTGGCGTCGTGGTGTAATTATTTAAGAAATTAATAATTTGAAATTGCTGGTTTCAGGAATAAACACTTTATCTTTCTGTTATTTAGAAGACAATTAATACGAATTAAAACGTGTTATATACGTTTCTAGGTTCTTGCACTTATTTTTTAATAGTTTTAATTAGTTTATATCGTTCTCCCGATGATGGAGGTGTAAGCCTTCGAAACATGTCGAGAAAAATAAACTCAAAAGTGGAAAAATCAGTGTTTAGTTCATTAAAAAATCGTGGTTTAGTATTGTTAGTGACAAAAGTGGTCATTATAAAATATATTTCAGTGTTAAACGCCTTGAGTTTTTAAAGTATTATAACTAACAATCACACCGTCTTTCTGAAGGAATAGGCAGTAAGAATAGACCGCCGCACTGTTCTTTCACAACATACTTTTCTCGTTTCCTCGACATTCATACACCGTGTCATGCACGCACATCGAAAAAAAAATCGTTTATAATTGAGATATTTATCCAAAATACAGCGATTATGTTTTCTCTTGTTTAGTTGCTTTAAATGTTTGTTTCAAGATCGTGAAATGATCAAGATCAGTGTGAATTGTATTGTGAAGTGGTGATTTGATATAACCGGCATCGCCCTTGCCACCCGCATTGTTGGAGGTGTATTGTATTGTTTGCAGTGGCGACCTAGTCTCCGAGATCTGTTAGATCGATGTTGTGTGTAGCTACGGGTATCTGGGCTCTGCGGGAACGGTGTTTGACATTCGTACGCTCGCTATTATAGGTCATTGCCGTGACCTTGACTAGCGATTTCACATTTTATTCTCATCTGCTTATAGATTCAATATTAACACTAGCCGTCAAATGTCACCGCATACTAGACCCAGACCCTTGAATTCATTTTAGTCACTATAACATTTGTTAAAATATTCTCATGGAAACACAATCCACTATGCATATTCATAGAGTCAGCTATGTATATCAGAAATTAAACACATTAGTTTAATATTATTTATAGTTTCTCGAACAAATATATAAAATATTAATATATATATTTTAAACATTGTTAATACAAGGAACAAATAAATAAAAGTTTTGTGAAAATTTACAATACTTATTTGAAAGTGATGGCGAATAGAGAAGAAATGATATAAAACTTAACATTAAAACTTAACATTGATTTCTCAGAGTCCTCGCGCGCATGACACGATGTATGAATGTTGAGGAAGCGAGAGAAATATGTAAGGAAGAAGTGTGACAGTCCATTTTTTCTGCCTACCCCTTCGGGGAGACGGTGTGATGGCTAGTTAGTTAGTTAGTTTTTAAATAATTAAAAATAAAGTATTACATTTTATGCCATTGACGTGATTCGTTTTGCTAGTGTGTTACCAAATTCTTATTAAAAATTGACATCTGATAAGACTCCATCAAGACGAAAAGTGTCATACCCATAAAATATAATGAAACTTCTAGTAAACGTAAGTTTACATATATTAAAGTTGGTAATCAATACGAATGGAAACGTAAAATAAACATTTTATGGGAGCGTCGTCTGTCTTACGTATTATCAAATTTACGAAACACGTAATTCCCATAAAATATAATAAAATTTCTAGGAAACAGACCTTTTCATTCGTGTCATGAAACTATAAACAAAATTTCATTTTTGATTTACGATTTACAATGACGTTAAACTTCACATTAGATACTATATGCATTGTTTATGAAAACGTACGTTTTCTGGATAACAAAAAAATCTAAAGAGTGTAAGAGACATTCGTTTATGTCCTGCGCTTGCGGTTACATATGACCTTATAATACTGTGAAACTTCCAAATAACGCACACAGTCCTTAATATTTCTTAATTAATTGTTAAGTTTATATTGTTTTTGTTTAATGATAAATTATTTTTACACAGCGAATTTCGTAACAAACGTACCTCTAATATATAATTTCCTTTGTATTCTCACTTTTTTTATTACTTTTCGCAGATATGTTAAAATAGATTAAGGTTGTATGTAACATATCCGAAACATGTCTGTGAAAAGTAAAATGAAGTGTTGTGAAAATGCAAATTTTAATTCTATTTATTCAAACGTGAATCCACAACACAAAATGGAGGTAAATATATGGAAGAAAAATTACCTCTATAAACTTAACAGTCAATGTACAATTCCATAATACTGTATTTTTATGATTACAAACACAATTTTTATCCATTGACTTAAGTTTTTAATTTATTTTGATATGTATGATATTTGGGTCATGTGCTAAGGGGAGAAAAATACTACCTCCTTCGACTGATATTAATAGGTAAAGTGGAGGGACGTCGGGGAGTTGATAGAAGGCAGCTGTCCTGGCTGCGAAACATCAAACAGTGGACAGGAATAACAAGAGTTCAGAACCTGTTCAAAGTGGCGCAGGATAGAGATGCCTTTGCTCGAGCGATCGCTAACTTTGGGGGGACCTGACACGGCACCGAAAGAAGAAGAAGATGTATCGATGGTGGTTTACCTTCAGCATCGATTTGTATTATTCTCCCTGAGACAAAGATGCATATTTTTCTTATCCATATGTGTACCTTCAAAGCATACCGAGATAAATAAACTCATATTATATAAGTGAATAAAAGCGGCATTTTGATTCATAATCGTTCAAAAATAACTCTCGAGACCAAGGACAAGCGCTTAATTTCGCAAAGAGCTTGGGGTTTGATCACTAGCATTACATTGTTTTATAGCACAAGCGATTATCGCAACTCAATTTTTGTTACAAGTTTTTTATTGTATGTAAATTTTATAATGCCTTTACTTACTTATACAACCGATGTTGTCCGCTACTGGAGGCCTATGCCTCCCCCACAATTCACCACATATGTCTTGTCGTAATATCATCGGACCATCGTGTAGGGGGTCTCCCTTTCCTTCTCTTATCTTCACGAGGTCTCCACTCCACTACCCTTCTGGTCCATCTTTGTTCTACCAGTCTGGTAACGTGTCTTTAACATAACCCTTGATTTTTATTTTATCAAATTGTATAAAGGAGTAGAGCGGAAGAAGTTATTATGAACAAAATTATGAAAAAGCGCATGGATGGAAAAATAATGGTTAAAAAAGTATACGTTAGCGATGTGAATGGAGTACGAAGTCGAGGTAGATCGAGGAAAACATGACATGACCAAATTAATCAAATATTAAATGTTGGTCATGTTAAAAGTCGGAAGAATCGACGTGCGTGTATGACTGCGAAAGCTAGCGAGGTGTGTCAGGATAGAGTAGTGTGGCGGTCCATTTTCTCTGCCTACCTCTGCGGGGAAACGGCGTGATGGTTTGTTGTTGTTTTACAAAAGAGTAGTTTTGCCAGACTCGCTTTGAATCGATTTTGTGTGAAAATTCGGTTTTACGACAAATTAAACGCGATCGTGAACAGATTCCCCGACCGAAGTTTGTATTGTTTGGTTCTTCGTCCCTTCCGAATAATGTCGCAAACGCCGTTTCCTCCCTTACCTCATCAATGGGATTGTCGTCTGTGAGAATGGTGTATTTTCGTTATCTGGAATAATTCCAATCGCCCGTTAAGCCAAAAGCGAACACGTGACTCTGGAATATTATTAGAAAGCAGCTGATTCCTCTGAAGTTATGCAATTCATGTTAGTTTACCAACATTCGCGTCGGACGCTACTGTTTTGAACGCGATCCGCCCACTGTTGTATGATAAGAGATCTATTTTAAATTTGTGCACACGTATTAATAGAAACGCTGAGTTCGTGCGAAAAAGTCGAGAATCAAGATGATGAAATAATCCTTGATTTGTTCGTTATAGAGATTTTAGTTTCGCTTCGATCTTAAGATTTTATATTTTGGTTTGCTGTACTAACACAATCATTAATTAATAAACTTTTAAGTTAATAAACTGATTTGATTTGATTAATATCCCGTGGATAAAAATGTGGAACCATTTTGTAAAGGAATGACTTTCTTTGTTAGTAACTGTTTTATTTGAGCCAATTTCAACACTTCACATAAAATACGTCTCACTCACCACACGCGTAGTTCTGAAGTCATAAGTAATTATAAAACGATGACCAGCCATTTTTTATTTTACAGAATGTTGTGAGAATAAACATATCTGATTTTTTTTCTTTCTATGTATATTGTCTTTTAAACATGTACCTACTAAAAACTCAAAACAAAATATAATGCCCAGGAATGGAGAAGCATATTATGCATTTTTCAAAAAGATTTTTCTTTAAATAGCATATTAATAAAGATACTCAATGTACTTAGGAAATTGAAAATAACTTTGTTTAATCCACTAATTATTAAAAAACACGACATGTTTCGGAAGATACCTCCATCTTCAGGTGTAAAAATATAATAAAAACTAAACAAAGAAAGACTTATATAAAAACGCATTTAAAATTCGATACAAATAATTAGTGGATTAAACAAAGTTATTTTCAATTTCCTAAGTATAATAAAGATACTTTTTTAGAATTTCACACTTAAAAACTTCTACTGATGGCGTCAGCACCATTTCCAAAGACGTCATCACCATTACCAAAATACAAATTGTTTTTTTATATTATTTTATGACGTGACACTTTATTTTTGATCAGCTAATTTTTTTTAAGAAAAAGAATGAACATTTTGCATTGCTTAACAACATACATGATTTTAACATGCGCATAAAAATGGCACCAAATATGAATGCACACTAATTTAAATGTCTGCCTATTTGACACTTGGATTTATACCGCCAGATCAAAATTCGCACCAAATGGTAACTTTCTCGGGATGCATTTGGTACTGGGGTATCTCGTGTAGATTGGTAATCTCCCAAATCTGATAATGTTTCTTGTTCACACATCGTTCATCTAAAAATATGCCTCCAGACTCCTCGTCGCTAAAGCAGATTTTTTGGCGAAATTGGGGCTCGAAAGTAGCGCTAATTTTGAAAATAAAATTTGATGATTTGCCCACTTTGTTAAGGGTTATAACCTTCCATGGTGATTTGCCATACACTACAAAAACAATTCACAACAAATTTAACAAGATGTTGATTCAACAACATGGCCGATTTAATCTAACAAACTTCGTGCGTTCCTAATGAAAGATCCTATAGTAGTTGAAAAAAAAATTAAATCGTAAATCTGAATCCAATATATGAAGATCTAATGACATTGGAACCTCTTATAACGAGAATAATCCGTTCCAGAATCTTACTCGTTATGTGAAACACTCGTTAAACGAAACAGTTGTACCCATATAAATCTATGTAAAATACGGTAATGCGTTCCATGTTGATTTTTTAATTTTTTTTTATTATTTTTCTAACGTTTTTTCAAATATAATTATATACTTAAATTTTTAACGAGGGTAACAATCTGGAATAGATTTTTTTGCAAAAAAACAAAAAAATATTTTGAAAATAATGGTTTATTATTCATAAATTTATGACAAACAATTAATTATTTCTTCCATGTTCGCCATAACTTTGTATTGTAGATGTTGAATGTTTCTTTTTATATTCTTTGTATACAACACTCGCATTTATTAAAAAAATATATATATTAAAAATGTTTCGGACTAACCAACCCTTCATCAGTGATATTATTTGAAATTTTATACATTTTTTTACAAATATGGTCAGTATTGACATATATTATAACATCTGTCAAAACTATAACAATATTTGTAAACAATTTTATAATATTTTAAATAATATCACTGATGAAGGGCTAGTTAGTCCGAAACATGCTTGATATTTTAATTTTTTTTTAATAAATGTGAGTGTTGTATGCAAAGTATATAAAAAAATAAACATTAATTAATTATTTTTTACTGGAAAGCTGTGTAGAGTGTTTGCCTACGCTACAAAAATTTTGAAAAAATGTCATTGAATAAATTTGAAAAAACGCATAGCCACCAATTCAATATACGATGCAATAGTTTCTGCTTCACTACGAAATGTCACTCGTTAAGGGTGCATTTTTTGCACAATCTGTTTTGCTCGCTATGCGAATTGCTCGTTATGGGAGGTCCCACTGTATTCGTTTGAAATTATCGCGACTTTCCGCCACAATCACAAGACGAGCTGTCTCCGCCCACCGCCAGCGCCAGCCCCGAGAGAGCGGGCCGACCGCTCCGCACGTATCGTATTATGCAATTGAGATTTCAAGGTTAAGAGAACAGGGCACGGAGCCAAATCGCTTACTATCGGCTGCCTTGCGTACATTCACAAC
Source organism: Lepidostoma basale (assembly GCA_022606425.2). NCBI lineage: Eukaryota > Metazoa > Arthropoda > Insecta > Trichoptera > Lepidostomatidae > Lepidostoma > Lepidostoma basale. The sequence continues at coordinate 647,884 of JAHDVF020000272.1, read as the reverse complement.
AACAATAAAGGTAACTTTATTGAATACATTACGCGAATCACAACATACGAACTTTTTTTTTTTTAAATGTAATTGCATATTATAGCTGACTACGCCAATGACATCTTGGGGTGATTTGAAAATAAGCTTTCACCCGACAATTTTTTTTTTGGGAATTTACAGTGACCAGTTTGCCAAGATATTTATGTCGTACGAAAATATACTTTCTTTCATCAATAATAATTATTTTAGGGGTTTGAAGTATTTGGTGTTCTTCTACCGACTCTTATGTGTGGAAGCGAAGCATGAAACTGCCAAAAGAAGGATGAAAGTAGACTAAATGCAGTAGAAATGAGATCTCTGTGTGGATACTCTGTGTATGATAGAGTGTCGAATGAAAATATAAGAAGTGAATGCGGTGAGAATAATGGTGTTATGAACAAAATAATTAAAGGATCATTTAGATGGTTTGGACATATGGAAAGAACGAACGAGTTAATGGTAAAAAAGTATATGTTAACGATGTAAATGGAACCAGAAATAGAGGAAGACCGAGGTGAACGTGGCACGATCAAATAAATCAAATATTGAATGTCGGCCACGTGAGGAGTCAGAGAAATCGACGCGTGTGCATGACACAATGTATGAATGTTGAGGAAGCGAGAGAAATATTTCAGGAAAGAAATGTGTGGCGGTCATGTCATGGCGGTGGACAATGCATTTGGTACAGTTGTGACCAGCTACCCCCATCACAACAATGGATCTGAGTTTATTGAAGCTCTACGTAAATCATTTGAAGACATTACCAAAATACTGGCATTTTGTGGATGTTGGACGATCGAAGTTTGCGCAGGAGATGCCTATTAGTAACGATGAGGTTCGCAACCCACTCCCGCGGGGCGAAAAGAGAAGGATGGAGTGCCGCTTCGGTTAAAGTGTGGCAGCCCATTGGCGTGATGGTTAGTTAGTTAGTTAATACAATGGATAATGCTTAATCAATCCTAGGTGTGACTAATGTTATTCTTTGTAATAGTTAGCCTTTTCCGAAATTTGGGATTGTACAAAAATATGATGCTGTTGATCGACCAAGAACTTGTAAAAAATAGAGTAGGTAACGGATTTCCTCTTCCTGCGCGAAATCGAATTAAGAGTAACCGCGTTGGACTGGCGGATACAACACATAAGCCGCCATTACCGTTGTGGTAATGCTGTTAATATCGTTAATGCTGTTATTATTTTCATATCGTTTTATAACCCCGTTTTTCTGGAAGCAACATTAATTTCGAAACACCCAATAGTATTGTATATGAAGTGATTCTTTTGTCTTACGTGTTTCGACTATTACGAAGTTAATTACTTAATTAATGGCAGTAATAATAAAACATTACGATATTCACCGGCCACGAAACTACATTATCCTATAGGGGTAACCGTAGGGGTAGGCAGAGAGAATGGACCGCCACACTACTCTATCCTGACAAACTTCTCTAGCTTCCTCTACATTCATACAACGAGTCATACACGCACGTCGATTCTTCCGACTTTTAACATGACCAACCTATAAATTTTTAATAATTTGGTCATGCCATGTTTTCCTCGGTCTACCTCGACTCCGTACTTCATTTACACCGTTAACGTATACTTTATAAACCATTCTTTCTCCATCCATGCGCTCCATATGTCCGAACCAACGCAGCGATCCTTTCATAATTTTATTCATAATACTTTCTTCCACTCTGCATTCCTTTCTTATATCAGCATTTCTAATTCTGTCGTACATCTTCTACACACAAATACGTCTAAGGGACCTCATATTTACCGCATTTGTTCTGTTCTCTTCCTTCTTCTTCCAGTTCCATGCTTGGCTTCCATGCATAAGCGTTGGGACCAGAACTCCATTGTGAACGGCCATTTTCGCTTTCATTGATAAATTCTTGTTTCCAATAACTATTTCTAAAGTTACATTCACTCTGTTACCCGCACCAAGACTTCTTTCGTCGTCACTATCCGTTCGGCTATTCGCTGTGAATGTGCTACCTAAATACACAAATTCACTCACCTGCTCCAAGTTCTCTTCGTTCACACTTATGTTACAAACTGTCATTTGCTCTTCCCTTTCAAAAACTAACACATTTGAAGATTGATACAATCAATTATTGCTATAATGATTTGGTTTGTTTGAAAGGTCGTTTTAAAAGTGACATTTTATTCAAAATGCTCCTACGAAGGATGTCCCATGTAATGATGAGAGATTACATTCTTGTTCATGGATATTGTCTTTTCGGGAGTACCAGCCCGAAGGCCATTGCTCCCCCACATGTTGGAAATTTCTTTCTTGGAGATAAAGTTGGATATTGTTGGATGGTGAGGGGAGGGTTACTTGGTGGATGTAGTGGGTACATAGTAACGTTCGCTTGGAGGTCTACAAAGGGTTAATTTTATTTAGGGCGCAATCATCTGTCTTACATTATTTTCTTACTTCTTCGTTCGGTATTCTATCATAGATTGTTTTGCGGTCGTTGGAATTACAATTTGATTTATTAATTTGGATGCGTATCGCAGAAGGCCTGTCACATGTTCGTTCATGGCCAGTCGGGCGAACAAGGAAGGCGTCTTCTTTAATAACTTATGTTTGTTTTACGATCCTCGTTTGACATATCTCCCAATCAACGGCCGTTGGCGATATGATATTTGGCACACTGGAACAATTTAATACAATCTCTAAATTTAACTGTTCAGTTGTTGGCCAATACGTGAATATCATCGTGAATCGTTTAATATTTCACAGCCCTTCGGTTGAATTCTAATTTTAAAATCTTTCAGGAAGGAATGTAGAATAAAATAAAGTATTTTAAACTGTATGAAATTATTGAGAAACGTAAGGCGTTGAATTCCATACTGACAATTTTTTTCATCAATTAATCCCCTTTTTTTTTATTGTGAGTTTATTTTAAAATGCGTTTCGAAGATTTTATACGTTCGTCATCGGAAGATCGATATAATTTATAATCTCGTTTATATCGATCTCTCGATGATGTAAAATGTAGGGTGAAGATGAAGATGATGATTCACACATCGTGACATGCACGCTCGTCGATTGTTCCTACTTAGAATTTAGTCATGCCATGTCTTCCTTGGCCTTCCTCGACTTCTTTTTCTATTCACACTACTTGTATATATATTTTTAACTATTCTTCCCTCGTCCATTCGTTCCATATGTCTAAACCATCTAAGTGACCCTTTCTTGATTTTATTTATCACGCATTCATCCTTTCCTACTTCATCATTAGATATTCTATCATACATTTTTTCCGCACATTCTTCTTAGTGACCTTATTTCTACGGCATTTATCCTACTTTCATTTTTCTTCTGCCAACTCCAAGCTTCACTTCCATACATAAGGGTCGGCACTAGTCGGCACCATTGTGCACTGCCATCTTTGCTTCAGTCGATATATTTTTATTTGTGGACTTTCAGTGCACCATTTATTTGTAAATTTTGTAAAAATTTAATGAATAAATTGTGATATCATAATAGTGTTCCAAATTAAATAGTTAATAATCTAATATAGTGTTACGCATGAATAACTAATTTAATTCACACGAATTCCCTCTGTTAGACAATAAATAATATCGTTCCGTTCTCTCGGTGCAGGGGCGATTTCACTTTTGGAACATGAACAAAGCTGGCGAGGACTTGACCCGCTTAGCTATTATAGTTGCCTCCAGAGTCCAGTGGCCATACTCGGGCCGGGATAATGGCCGGCTAGTCTGCTCGTGCCTCGGCCATTGTTTCGGACGGAGACTCTTGACTTTGACTGGTCTAGCTGAACGCTGCCTACAAGTAAGCAAGGTCACGAGAAACAGGCGAAACTCGCAATGTCACTCACCATGTCTTGTGATTGTTGGAGGCTGTTTTATTACTGACTTAACCACCTTAGATATTTGAACGTACGTGATACGTTCACTTTGACTGTACCATTCTGCGCTATCCCGTATCACGTACGCGCTTGAGAAAAAGTAATTTACCTAAAATGTACAAACTGTTAGGGATACGCGCGTGTGCCAACAACACTTCAGTACAAGTCTTCACAAATATGATAATTTTACTAGGGGCAGGCGAAGTGTGTGGTCGAGTCTTTGACATTTCGTAATTTAAACAAATAAAATCAATATATAATTAAATTTAATTAATAAAAAACATGTTTTTTGCATGTTTCTCGGAAAATTACCTGTAGGTTGGGCGGTTAAGAAGATTTTTTAATTAACCAACAATTACGCCGTTTCCTCAACGTTTTATAAAGAAAGGGTGTACTTCTTAAAAGAAACAATAAATACACATATAACATTGATAGCCCATGGACCACAATACTTGACTGAGTCTGTTCAGCAAACTTTTTATTCAAATATAAATTTTCAATATAGATATCTTCTTCTCCCTGTGCCGTGTCAGGTCCCCCCGACGTTGGCGATCACTCCGGCGAAAACCTCCCTGTCCTGCGCTGCCCGAAACAGGTCATCCACCGTCCTCATTCCGGTCCACTCTCTAATAATATAGATATAATTATTGTAATACTGAATTAGTAATATCCTTGAGTTAAACACCAGAAATTAGGATAATATTATAGAAACTAATAAATAAAAAGTTTTGACCCACCCAGAGAAATGCGTTTTAAAATTATGACTGTACTTTACTTTCGCAGCGATTTTGTTGTCGTTGTGAGATCGTTGTCTCTCGCAGATAAATCTGACGTTCTTATCGCGATCACATATCGCAGTGCACAACATTCCCAGCACAACATTGCCAGCATCAGCAGTCTCTGGCATCATCCCGATTTCGTCAGCAATAATTGCAGATGTTCGCACCCGCGTCTCTCACTTTCGCAGCCATTTGAATACTGTTGCAAAATGAATGTTTATAAAACATCCGTCTGCCATTCAACTGTTGTTAATTGTTTTCTCAATAGCCAGCCAGCGGAGTGTGACTGGTGTTACTCGAAGCTAATCATATTTCGCAAAAAAAAAATTGCGTTGATTTGGCCGATATTTTGCGATGTTTGTGAAACAAAACTACGTATTACTGCTAAATTATTGGTTCCAAATGGGGGCTTTACCGCCCCTCAGCCTCCTAACGCTGTAGTAGCGGGTTCAGAGACAAATAGGTGGCGTTAAGGCATTCAAGAGGGACGGCTATAATAATATTAATTAGGCTAATTTGTATAGCGCCGTTTTCGTGAATAGCTCACCTCAAGGGCGCTTCTCATTCTCAAGAGTTTGAGAATGCCCCCGCAAGGCGAAACAAATTTGTCACAATTTATATAAATTAAATCCAAGTAAAACCAATACCCCAACCATAACTAAAATTTTCATTTATTTACATTTTATCTATCTCTGAAGAGGTAGGCCGACGCAAAGGACGACAACACTGCTCTTTTCTGACATATTACTCTTGTTTCCTCATCATTCATACATCGTGTCATGTACGCAAGCCGATTTCTTTCTCCTCACCTAACTGACATTTATTATTTTATTGATTTTTTCTCCGTCTTTCTCTATTTCTTGTTTCGTTTACATCATTAACATGTACTTTCTTTATCATTGCTTCTTCGTTTATTCTTTCCATGTGTCCAAACCATTTTAATGATCCTTTCATTATTTTGTTCATAACAGTTTCATACGCGCTGCATTCACTTGTTACATTTTCAATTAACTAACTAACTAACTAACCATCACACCGTTTCTCTGGAGGGGTAGGCAGAGAGGATGGATCGCCACATTGTTCTATCCTGACATAACTCTCGCGCCTCTTCTACATTCACACATCGCGACATGCATGCTCGTCGATTGTCTACTTCGAACATGGCCGCCTTTCAGTAATTGATTAATTTGGTCATGCCATGTCTTCCTTGGCCTTCCTCGACTTCTTTTTCCATTCACACTACTTGGATATATCTTTTTAACCATTCTTTCCTCATCCATTCGTTCCATATGTCCAACCCATCTTAGTGACCCTTTCTTGATTTATTTAACACGCATTCATTCGCTTTACATTCCTTTCTTACTTCATTATTAGATTATTTATACTTTATCGTATTCAGATTTAACGTTCGTCTAAGATATTTAATTTCTACTGCATTTATACTACTGTCATCCTTGTTTTGCCAGTTCCATGCCCCCACTTTTCAAGATATATAGATTTTCACAATATGATAATACTTTATTTTGTTATTAAGTCTTATTCCATGTCAATTGATATAAATTGCGTGTGTGGATGTGTTCGGCACACAGTGTACACAAAATCTTTTGTCCACCAGAGGACAACACCGAAAACAAATAATTTCTAAGAAATGCTGCGTCAACAGTCTGCTGTTGGGAATCATGACCTCATTAATCCGCGACGATGTTTATTTAATCAGTTTTTCAATAGCAATATTGATCAACTGCGCAAAAAATATATTTGTATCCTCGTCGCCACTGAGTCTTTTCGTCTTATCGTTGTTTATTTATTACCTTATCTACTCCATTTTGAAAAATATATTAAACAAACAAAAATATTTAATACACCCACACACATTCGGCATTATAATTTTTATTTCATTGAGTATATACAGGGTTATACTCTACAATGCCAACGTTAACTGGTCTTTCATTAAGGGAGTAAACCCTTCGGACGCCCGAAAATGAGTTATTTTTTATGATTTTTTTTTTAAAAGAAAGACAGCCTGAATTTCGAATACACGCAGTTACACGCAATGTTCTATCAATACAATGTAACGATATTTCCGCTTTTTATACTCGTATAGTCAATGCTCTGCCAAAACTAATAAGGCAAAAATATTATACAAAGGTATTGCGAAAGAAAAGTTTTTTCACTCCAAGCGCTCCGATTAGTTACCTGACCCCCTAGTTTACGGTATAACTAATTGCTATAACTCTGTCAATATTTATTATTTAAATGTTTCCTCTTTCCGATACACTTGCAATATATGTTTCGAAAAATGAGGGAGAAAAAAATAATGATATTTTAAAAGTTGTGAAGGGTTTACTCCCCTTAATGCAGTCCTAGCTAAGAAAATATAAAGATTTTAACATTTTTTTTCTATGTTCGCCTTTACTTTGTGTTGTGGATTCACATTTGAATAATAGAAACATTTTTTATATTATCACAACACTTTATTATTTTTTAATTCCAGGCATGTTTCGGTCCTTATTCTATGCGCAAATTTAAAAAAAAAAATTCACAGAAGAAGGACCAAAACATGTCTGCAATTTAATTATAAATTTTTGTGATAATACAAAGGGCGTTTCTATTTATTAAAAAAAATTTTTATATATTTCCTAAATCCTCCCTTGCTCTCTTTCGGAAAAGCTCTCCGGACCACACATCTAGCTCCCGCATAAATCAATAAAATCGTATTAAAATTCTGTCGTACATTGTTTTATCACACTTCCGTCAAAGGAATCTCATCCCTACCGCATTCATAATGTTCTTATCCTTTTTCTACCAGTTCTGGCTTCGCTGTAGTTGATATAGCGACATATAAGTTAGAATTACAACTCCGTTGTGTATGGTCATTTTTGCTTGTGTACTCGTATATATGAAATTTTAATACGTACATGAATGCCTTCACGTCATAAAACGTTCTGCACGTGGTTCGGGTCAATGTAATCATTATGTATTTATTTTGTTTTTGTCACGTTTTCCACACGATCCGTTTGTTGTTACTTTATCGCCATATCGCGGGTGATAACGGGCGAGGGGTCGGCTGACTTGTCGGTGGGCCGACCGTGTTCCATGTGCGTGTTGATAACTTGTAATAATACTAATATGTTATAGTTGTTATTCCATATGTAATTATGTGTCGTTATGTTGACAGATTACACCCACAAAAAGTTATTTTATATATACTCGTATGTACTTACAAAAGTTTAAAAATGATTCTTATTTCAAAAATTTTCTTCTAAAAAAAACTAAGTATTTAATTCAATCAACATTATTTCTTACATCATATGACCATACAACTCTTGAAGAGTTTTAACCTCCTTGATGATTTTCTTCCAAGCCTCTCGATCTCGATTTACTTTACATTAACACAGAGTACCGCAGTCTCGAATCAAGAAGAAAAGGTACATTGATGATCGTAACCTCATTGATAGCCCATACCTCTTAGAGTGTTATGGCTTCAATGCACCGGACAGGTATGCTCGCGCTAGAAGACACAATCTGTTGCGCATATCAGAACAAATGTCATGGCGCAGCACCCAATGACCCGGGGTATGGTGCTCTTGAATGAGGTATCAGTCGATGTGGACATTCTCCAAATGACCTATGCGTCCTTTAAGGATCATATAGGTATATACCTATCAATTAGCTGACATATGTGTATTATTTTAACATTATTGGGAAGCTTGTTTACCAGAGATGGAAAAATGAAGAAAGATATCGAAAAAAGGGTCGGTGCTGGGAACAAAATTAATGGCGCTCTCAAAGTCATCATTGCAAATAGAAATATTTCAACTAAAGCAAAGCTGGCAGTACATAATGGAGTTCTAGTGCCAACGTTATATATGGAAGTAAAGCTTGGAGCTGGCAAAAAAGGATGAATGTCGGATAAATGCCGTAGAAATGAGATCACTGAGAAGAATGTGCGAGAAAACGATATATGATAGAATACCGAACGATAAAATAAGGAAGAAATGTAAGGCAGATGATTGTATCATAAGTAAAATTAAAAAAGGATCCCTGAGATGGTTTGGATATATGGAGCGAATGGATGAGAGAAGAGTGGTTAAAATGTTGTATACAAGCAGTGTGAGTGGAAAGAAAACCCGTGGAAGATCAAGGAAAGCATGGCATGACCAAATTAAAGGCGGTTTCATTCGAAGACGGAAAAAATGTGACATGCACGCTCATCGATTTTTCCTCCTTCGAATATGGCAGCCTATTAGTATTTGAAATAAATTTATTTCCTCAAAAGATATTACAAACAACTATTATAGTTTAAGGCATTTATTAAGAACAGGTAAAATATAATATGTACTATCAGGAACGCATGAGATATGGTTCGACTTTATGAACACAAGATACTCTCCAAAGTCGAGAGTTTTTGTCTTCTGAACCTACTTTCACTAATATGAAAGACGTTGATCTCCGAAGCGATCAAGTTCAGTAGTTTGATTGCTCTCCTCACCGGCATCTCGAGAGGCAGGTTCTTTCTGCATGTTGGGAAATAAAACAGTCAATGCTGACGCTGTCGAAGATAACCATACGGAACATAAAGATACCCTGCAAGATGATAAGTCTGAATAATTGGGTAAGTGTGAACCCACCCCCCATTATCTGTAGACAATTAGTCCCAAGCATGCCCAAGAGAAATGCAGTGGGGGTCACAGCATTAATGGGTTATACCGTGCTTTCCTTGGTCTTCCACGGCTTCTATTTCCACTCACACTGCTTGTATACAACATTTTAACTATACAGATCGATCTATTGTTTACAAAACAAAAGATTTATAATCATGATTACGTTTTATTTTAAATGTATCTTTATTAATGTGTGTTTCATGTAAGATCACTAGCCGTGAAATACTCCAACGTCACAATACATAACATTTACTTGTGAGTCACCCATTCCAGTCGCATTACTGATATTATATGATACGTATATTTTGCATTCGTGATTGTGATAACACACGTCAGATGTACGGCGACAAAGAAAAGGATATCTACCAGAGATATCGGATTAATAATTAATTAGCTTATTCCGATTGATGTTCCTATCGATACTTTGTGCTGCATCGTCAGAGATAAAAATACTTATCGCCATTTCTCCAGATTCTATGTGTCGTCATTCGATTGAATGCTCTTGTTGCAATTCATTTTATTATTGTATATTATATATTTCAGACAGCTGATAACGTTTTAATCAATTGCGAATTGACAACATTTATCCAAAACACTTATGCAAGTATTTCTTTGTATACTTTATATAGTAATGTATATTTATATTTATGAAATCAGTTTGTTTCTCAAAGATATTTCAAACAAATATAAAACTTTAAGGCATCTATTGAGAACAGGTAAAACATAATTATATAGGTATAATATAATACCAGGAACACGATTGTTCTACTTTAGAAATACAATATACTCTCTAAAGTCAAGAGTATTAACTTCTGTGTAGTAAAATTAATCCTTATGCATACAATATGAAAAAAAAACTATCTCTGGGATTGATACAGCATAGTTTAAAAAGATATCTTTTTATAAAAGTTTAAAAAATAATCAATTATTTTAAAATAAAAGTCTCTCTGTATGAAAGTGAAGCTTGGAGCTGGTAAAAAATTATGAAAGTAGGATTAATGCCATAGATCACTGTGAAGAATGTGCGGGAAAACGATATATGATAGAATACAGAACGACGAAATAAGGAAGAAATGTTAGGCCGATTATTGTATCGTAAGTAAAATTAAAAAAGGATCCCTGAGATGGTTTGGACATATGAAACGAATGGACGAGAGAAGAATGGTGTAAATGTTGTATACAAGCGGTGTGAATGGAAAGAGAAGCCGCGGAAGACCAAGGAAAGTATGGCATGACCAAATTAATCAAATACTGAAGGGCGGCAAATAATGAAAACATCGATGAGCGTGCATGTTACGATGTATGAATGTTAGGGAGGTTGAGAGGTATGTCAGGAGAGAACGGTATGGCGGTCCAACCTCTCTGCCTACTCCTTCGGGGAAACGCGTGATGGTTAGTTAGTGAACTTTGATACATTTATTTATATTCATCTGTTGCCATGCAAAGGCCCGAGTATCATATACTTTCCCCAGAATTTATTGTTAACATTAAATTATTATAGGTATCTTTTTAAAAATCTGTATTTTTTTGCAGTGCTTACTTCTGTAAACGTTATTTGAGATGGTTTTAAAAATGATAGCGTTTTTAGTTGTTTAGCAAAATGTGTCTAACGAGAGTTTTCCTTTGTTCCAGGAAGCTGAAGGTGTGCCACTTCAACCGAGGGACTGAAATCTGTAACTATAGTTACAGCAACACCATCCTAGCTGTTAAGCTTAATAGATCTGTAAGTATTAATACGTATTTTTTAATGTATTAGCTAATATTCCTCGAATCGGCTTCCAGCCACATACGAAGACATCGATTCCATCATAAGACCATCCGACTATCGCTTGGCGGGCCTTCAGGTATCAGGATCATAAAGCTGCACCAAGATCCGATGACAATGATGAAATTTGCCGTTTTGTGGACGTTTTTACAAAGGACTATTCACAAAACGACGACCTTCGTGGCCGAGTGGTAAGTGCTCTGACTTCCATAGCGAAGGTCCCGGGTTCGATTCCCGGCGATGGCAGTGTGATTTTCACACTGTCTTTGATCTGGTGTAGAATTCACGTGACAATAAAATGGCGACAGATTGGCTACCTATCACATGTCATGAGAATCAATATATTAGCTAAAATAAATTGTATACATTCATTGGGTTCAAACAACCTGTTGTATACAAAAAAAAGTGCATTGACTGCCACCCCGAAGGTTCCGGTTTCGAGGGCAATGTAATTGTCACTTTGGTCTGGTGTAGAATTCACGGGACAATAAAATGGCGATAGATTAGCTACCTATCACATGTCACGAGAATCATTATGATAGCTATAATACCCTTTACATCGATTTGGCTCATACTGTCATGATGTAAAGAGTGATTCAACAAAATAATAATAATAACCTAACCTAACCTAAATTAACAATAAAATATATATTTCAAATTATGATCCGAACAGCTCAAAAGCCTGCATATAAATCAACAACCCATCATATCATATTTCCGTTGGACATAAAGAGGAATTGTCACAAGAGCTGAACCTCTGTATGTCAAAATATTCAAATAGACAATAAATAATTAGAAATTGACGAACTGTCCATAAAATTACTTTTATTCTCGAACAGTTAGTTACATTCGATACCCGAAGCCTGCGCGGGTTTGACGAGAATTCAAAGTCACGTTGCCTTTGTTTTTAATCTTCCTATGACGTCACGCATGCGTAAACACGCAATAAATTATTGTGCCGCCGCATTTCAAACTTTGGTGCGTAAAGAATAAATAAATAAATAAAAATAAAAATAATCTTTAAAACTGCGTGTCATTTGGAATCAAATATCTGCTTTCTTCCTCTTGCGATTACAAATGTCAACTAATTGCGCAGGTATCCTAGCTAAATAGCGTGACTATTCGATGCTCTATTTTTTATTATGTTTTTACATATATCGCACGACGTATTTAACCCTCATTGTGCGGCTGACTTCATTTGCAGTAAAAAAAAATAGTATCTACTCCGGTTGGCTACATTTACAGCTCGGACAGATAGTCGCAGTCCATCAATAATATAATGCACAATTATAGAACTAAAGTTAAAAGTTTTATAAGATACGTTCGTATATGAGCTGCAAACACAGTCTACCGCAGTTCGAAACAACTTTTTTTGCACTGCAAATATAGTCAGCTACACAATACGGGATAATCAATCAAAATTTACTAACATCATACAGTTTTTTCGGGAGGGTTAGGCAGAGCAGATGGACCGCCAAGCTGTTCTATCCTGATATACTATATCATTAATTCACGTCGATTTCTCCGACTCCTCACGTGGCCAATATTTAAAATTTGTTCGATTTGATCGTACCACGTTTTCCTCGGTCTACCTTAATTTCGGGTTGCTTATGTATTATTATTTTTTCACTATCCTTTCTCAAATTATTATTTCTATTTGTCTAGGCTATACATATGCTCATTTCACTACTATAATTGTTCAATTATTGTTATTTTGTCTAATGTGGGTATTTCATTATCGCTATAATCTGAGAAGTATTGTAGTGCTATGATGCAAATTCTTTCATCCATTTAAATAATTACTGTATAAGAGTAGCCTTATGCAATTCTTGTTTTAAATCTTTTTTATTATCGCAATAAAATATGCATTTTCTTTGTTAAATGAAAATAGTTTCCATTGTTTTGGCCAAAACACTATGATACTTTAACATTATAAACTTCTTCTTAAAGTGCCCTGTCAGGTCCCCCCGACGTTGGCGATCACTCTGGTAAACTCCTCCCTATCCTGCGCTGTCCGGAACAGCTCCTCCACAGTTCCGATTCCCGTCCACTCCCTCACATTGCGCAGCCAAGAGATCTGCCTTCTCCCTGCCCCCCTGCGGCCCTCTATTTTTCCCTTCAATATTAGATGCAGCAGGCGATACTTCTCTCCTCGCAGAACGTGACCCAGATATGCAATCTTGCGGACTTTAATTAATGTCAGCAGCTCTCTATTTACTCCTGCACGATTCAGAACTTACTTATTATAAACTGTTAAATTAAAAAAACTTTGTTATATGTATCACAATTGTATTTTTATTTTACGCGACAGCTGTTTCGTCAACCTTTGTTAACATCAGCAGTAACACCATTGACGTCATCAGTAACATTGTAACACCTGTTGATGAAACATGAAACCAGAAAGTTTTTTAATTGAACAGTTTATGAAAATAGTTTCTTACGTTGGTTTTGAGAATCGCTGGCCGATCATCTGACAAACATTTTAATCGTTTGTTTTCGTCTTTTCTCGCTCCCACTCGCTTCTTGAGTGCGTAGTTGTCCCGCTCGCGTCTCACACAGTAACCTACTTATTTCGGATGAAATGGAATCGAATATTATCACAATCTTATTGATACAACATGTTTTCAATTCTCCAAATCCAATAATTTGAAGCGATAAATTCAATCGATAAATTAAAGTCTTAAGTAGGACGATTTTTATTTATTTCAATTTTAATAATATTTTCAAGGAACCATTTTATATTATTTCATTTCATTTATTTATTTTAAACATATCGAAAGCATTACAGAATTTTTTTTCCAATACACTAAAGATACAAGTTAGAGAAACACAATAATAAGTAATACATAATAGATTAATAAAAAGAGCGAGAAACATAAGATGCATGACAAATTAATAAAATAAATATACCATACAATTATAAAAAAGATAGTACTTCCCTCAGATGAGCCAAACTATCACAAAATATGTCAAACTCCGAGGCGATACGATTAAGCAAAGATAATGCTCTACCTACCGGCATAACCATTGGCAGGTTGGTTCTGCATCGTGGGAGATAAAACAATCTATGGCCCCTTTGTCGAAGATAATTATCAGGGACTATTATGTTTTCTAACCTATCCCTCGAAGAGGTTAAGTCGTAAAAATTAGATTTAATATATTTTTTTAAATCGATATGCCGATGATGAAAGTGTAAAACTTTCGAAACATGTCTAGAAAAATAAAATCAAAAGTGGAAAAAACAGTGTTTTAACTAACTAATTTTTTTTTTTTTTTTTTGAATCGCTCTTTACATCATGACAGCATGAGCCAAATCGAGGTAAAGGGTATTATAGCTATCATAGTGATTCTCGTGACATGTGATAGGTAGCTAATATATCGCCATTTTATTGTCACGTGAATTCTACACCAGACCAAAGACAGTGCCCTCGCCGGGAATCGAACCCGGAACCTTCGGGGTGGCACTCAATGTACTTACCTCTCGGCCACGAAGGTCGTCACAATTAACTAACCATCGCGCCGATTCTCCGGAGGGGTAGGCAAAGACAATGGACCGCCACACTGTTCAATCCTGACATATATCTCGTGCATCTTCTACATTCACACACCGTGAGGTACGCACGCTCGTCGATTATTCAGACTTCGAGCATGGCCGCCTTTCAGTTATTGATTTATTTGGTCATGCCATGTCTTCCTTGAGTTTCCTCGATTTCTTTTTTTTCAAAGAAAAAAATAAGTAAGTGTTTTAATTCATAAAAAATTCGTCAGATGTAATACACGATCAATATTATTGACAATATAAGTATTGTTAATAATATTGATACAGTCGTTTACTCTTTGAGGATATTGACAATATCACCTCCGCTTTTAAATATTGACGCTCCGAGATCAGAAAATCTTGATTTCATCAATATCAACCGTCAATACTCTTTTGTTCACCTTGCATGATCAATATTATTGTCAATGTCAATATTGTTGATCGTGTAAGGGACGCTTTAGAGCAGGGGTCTCCAAACTCGCGGGCCAAATCAGGCCCGCCAGTGACATCAATCCGACCCGCGTCACACGGCGACTAGTCTTGAAATCATCATCACGCCGTCTCCCCGAAGGGGTTGGCAGAAAGAATGGACTGCCACACTTTTATTTCCTTTTCTCTCGCTTCCTCCACATTCATACATCGTGTCATGCACGCGCGTCGATTTCTCTGACTCCTCACATGGCCGACATTCAATATTTGATTCATTTGATCGTGCCACGTTTTCCTCGGTCTTCCTCTATTTCTGGTTCCATTTACATCGTTAACATCTAATTTTTTTACCATTCTTTCTTCATTCATTCTTTCCATATGTCCAATCCAAATAGATAATGGCAGGAAAATTAAAACGGTTTTGGGCCTTGGATCTTACTGGAGTAATCTGGAAAGTTTGTAGACCCCTGCTTTAGAGTCACTTTAGTTTAGTACTTTAGTTACCGAAAGTCGCACAACTGTAATTTGTTGGAAAATTTTGAAATTCCTTGTTGTTTTTCTCCGGTAGCACTGCGTACTAGAAATAAGTTATTTACGCTTTAGTTCGTCTGTGCTCGCCTCGGCGAAGTTCATCGTGCATATCATTTATTTTGTAGACCAGGAAACTATGTGTGCTATATTGTTATTGTTTTTATCGAAATAGTGTTGTTTTTCACTATAGGTACCAATAAATAATAATAACATTTTATTTCTTATTTATCACGATGGATTTCCTATATTAACGATAATCGCATTTTATTTTATTTAATAAAACAACGTTCAATTTTAAATTAGAGGGGTAGACAGAAAGGATGGATTGCCACACTGTTCTATCCTGACAACTCTCGAGCATCTTCTGCATTGACACACCATGACACACACGCTCATCGTTCTCCTCTCATCTTCTTCTCAGTCGTATTCCTCATGATTGAGTGTCCATTCTGTAAACCATTGACCATGGAACGCCAAGCGCTTCTGTCACCTGTCAGTCTCCAGGCTGCAGCTAATGAGAGACCAGTCAGCTTCTCGATTTGATCGGACCAGCGGCTCGATGGTCGCCTTCCCTCCTCTCATCACATGACCTATATGTGACACTTTGCGGACTTTAATATTGGCCAATAATTCCCTATTAGTGCCTGTCGCTTTGGAGAACATTTATGTTGCTGACCTTATCGTCCAAGGAATGCGCGTCATTTTAAAAGCGTCTATCCGGTTCATGATACCAAATTTTGAGGTCCTTGATTCGACAGTTTTGAATAGCCTTTAAGACACCCTTTTGATAGTCATCTCTGGTTTGTTTCCCTTCGGGCGGCCCTGACACGGGTATTGCGCTAAGTTAGAAATAATGTAAGTATTTTACGAGAGTCTTATCAAAATACGTTACTAGGAACTGGCAGGAACGTGCACGCGGCACGTTCTCAATGTCATGGCCCCTCGGGTAATCAGAAACACATTTCCCGCGGAGGTTTTATGTTCACCGCGCGAGCAATGCGCCTAGCGGACAAAGACATTTCCTAACTCTTAGCAACTGCAGTTTAACCTTTTAAAAACGGAGTCCCGATACGTAATTTTGCACCCAACGCGAATTTCAAATACCAACATCATCAATAGCACTTACAACACGCGAGAGATTTAAAAAAATATCATTATGATTCTTTCGGGTCATTATTGTGAATATTTGTCTAAGTACAGGCTTCGCCTAATGTGATAATCTTCTTCTTCAGCCTTCTTCCCTCCACTGCTGGATATAGACCTCTTCCATTTGTATCCACTCGACACTGTCTAGTCCCTGTTTCATACCCCTATTTGGTGCACGGTCGGCTGTCTCGCCGGAAGTCGCCGTAAATGTGCCGTCTCTGACTCCTCTGAGGATGTACTGATTGCCTCGCTAGGGGTGGGGGCTGCCTGCAGAGTTGGGCCTCGCCCTCCCTATATGTATATTTTTTGAGATTTTTGTAATGTTCTGTTCCCTTGACCTGTCCCGTGTCCGCTATATAATAACGTTGTGCGTACTCACGCCATTCCACATTTGTCTCCTCTGTTCCTCCTTTCATTTCCCGCTGTCATGTGTCCATGATTCCGCTTCCCATTTAACCCCGTGTCTTTTTACCTTTTATATAATTTGTTTAGAAATATTTTAAGTGTTTTTAGTGTTATCTGCATGTTAGGCGGGACATTGACGAAAATAGCAGTAGATTAAATGTGGCCTGGTCCCTCTTGATTTCTTTTATATATATTTTTCTAACTAGAGTCCCGCATGGACGAGGGACGGGCCTAGGGATTGAATGAGCGAAGCTGACGAAAGGCGCCGTTCGCCTACATAACAGCTTCGGGTAAACGGTGGGAATCCTCTATGTCTTCTATGTCTTGTCCCTTCCGCATCCAGGTCGTTCCAGCTATTCGAACAACATCGTCAGGCCATCTTTTAGGTGGCCTCTCGACACTCCCTTTCATTGTTCAAGGCTTCCAAGTTGTAGGATGTCCATCGGGTATTTGCCCTGTCTTGCCATATGTCTAGCCCATTGCCACTTTAATTTATCTGTACGAAACATGATGTCGGCGATGTGAGAATTATGCATAGACCAAATTGTGGAAAAAAAAATAACGCTTCAAAAAAAAAATTATTTCAATATTGACAGAAAAACAAAATCATCGCAAAGAACAGATGGTATCGAGCATGATAGGTGAGAACACAAAAACAATGACGTCACCAAATCTGTCAAGACGTTAAACAAACAAAACGTCATTGTTTGTGAACAATTTAATGTAATTTTTTTAATATTTAAACTTATGGCGATCACACTGGAATTCCATAATTATGATTTATGAATTAAAACATTGTTATTATATTTTCACTGATGAGTATAACATTGGAATTTGATAATGATTTATATCATATTTTCTTCTTTCTGTGTCCTGTCAGGTCTCCCTAACGTTGACTATCACTCTTGTCATAGTGATGACCTGGGGAAAAATATCCAGAGTGGTATCCCCTTGTCTTCTCTGGAGGATTTTCCGTCGGGGTTACCTTCCCTTAGCTGGATGTATCCAGTTTTATGGCGCTGGAAGCTCGCCATTAGTCCTCTCTCTATCTGCTATGGCACTAAGTAATATATGCCACATTGCCCGGGGTTCGCGGGGTCTTTAAAAGACCTCTCGTGGACGCTAGAGAGTTGGACTTCATGGTAGTGTTGCTGTTGTAAATGCATCGTAGCCCTACTACCCTTTTGGACCCCCTTTGATTTTATCATATAGTCGTATTTATTTAAAAAATATCATTTCACTGATGAGTTTATTTTTTTCTACGTGTTTCGAGTGTATTAAACCTTCATTGCCGGGAGAACTAAATAAACCTTGTATTTAGAGTTCTACAGACGATGAAGGTTTAATACTCTCGACGCATGTCTAGAAAAATATGCTAAAAAACTAACTAACTAACTAACCATCACGCCGTCTCCCCGAAGGGGTAGGCAGAAAGAATGGACTGCCACAATTTTCTTTCCTGACATATTTCTCTCGCTTCCTCAACATTCATACATCGTGTCATGCACGCGCGTCGATTTCTCTGACTCCTCACATGGCCGACATTCAATATTTGATTTATTTGATCGTGCCACGTTTTCCTCGGTCTTCCTCTATTTCTGGTTCCATTTACATCATTAACATATAATTTTTTTACCATTCTTTCTTCATTCATTCTTTCAATATGTCCAAACCATCTTAATGATCCTTTCATTATTTTGTTCATGACACCATCATTCGCACCGCATTCACTTCTTATATTTTCATTCGGCACTCTATCATACACAGAGTATTCACACATTCTTCTAAGAGATCTCATTTCAACTGCATTTATTCTACTTTCATCCTTCTTTTGCCAGTTCCATGCTTCGCTTCCATACATAAGGGTCGGTAGAAGAACACCATATGCTCATCAGTAGAAATCACAATCATATATAAATGGTAATCAATTTTGTATTTTCTTGCCGTTGGTAAAATCTATGGCAGAATTTTAATAGAAAGAGTAAGAAAGACGACGAGTGATAGAGTTTGGGATGTGCAAGGCGCTTTTATGAATGGCAGAGGATGCATGGATCAAATTTTTGCACTTCGTACAGTGACAGAGAAGTTTATGGCCAAAAACCGTAAACTCTTCTGTGCGTTTGTCGATTTGCAAAAAGCATATGATCGCGTAGATAGAGGTAAACTGTGGGAAATATTGTCGGAATATGGAATAAACACAAAACTGATCACGGCAATTACATCGCTGTACACAGAAAGCACTGCTAGTGTCAGAGTAAATGGGGATCTTACAGCCTGGTTTGATATCAATAAAGGTGTCAAACAGGGGTGTGTAATGTCTCCATGGTTGTTTAATCTATATATGGACAAGTGTATGAAAGAGCTGAAAGGGTTGGAAGCAGGTGCAAAAATGGAAGGTGTGTCAGTAAGCTGTTTGTTGTATGCGGACGACGCTGTGCTACTTGCAGACAACGAGCATGAACTGCAAGCCCTGGTGTCTAGTATGTATGAGGTATGCAAGCGATACGATTTGATGATGAATGTGAATAAGTCCAAGGTAATGATTTTCGAAAAAGAAGGAAGCATGACAGTCTGCAACATTAGTGTAAACGGTGAAAATCTGGAACAAGTGGATGAATTTGTTTATTTAGGAAGTATGTTTACAAAGGATGGGAGGGTGGAGAAGGATATTGAAAGAAGGGTTGGGGCAGGCAACAGAATAAATGGTGCACTTAAAGTTGTCATCGCAAACAAAAGCCTATCCAAAAAGCTAAGATGGCAGTGCACAATGGTGTTCTTGTGCCGACCCTTATGTATGGAAGTGAAGCATGGAACTGGCAAAAGAAGGATGAAAGTAGAATAAATGCAGTAGAAATGAGATCTCTAAGACGAATGTGTGTCAAATCTGTATATGATAGAGTGACAAATGCAAGTATAAGAAGTGAATGTGGTGCGAATGAAAGTGTTATGAACAAAATAAGGAAAGGGTCATTAAGATGGTTTGGACACATGGAAAGAATGAGTGAAGACAGAATGGTAAAGAAGGTATATGTAAACGGCGTGAACGGAGCTAGAAATAGAGGAAGGCCGAGGAAAACGTGGCACGATCAAATCAATCAAATATTGAATGTCGGTCACGTGAGGAGTCGGAAAAATCGACGTGCGTGCATGACAAGATGTATGAATGTAGAGGAAGCGAGAGACGTATGTCAGGACAGAACAGTGTGGCGTTCCATTCTTTCTGCCTACCCCTCCGGGGAGACGGCGTGATGGTAAGTTAGTTAGTTAGTTTGCCATTAACATGAACATGAGTGGTATTGACATACGATGCACATAAAAATAGATTTTTATGGGTTAAGTTAATTAAAAATAAAATATTCTTCACCTGTTACTGAATATTTAAAAAGTTTTAAATTAAACAAAAGGCAATATACGTTATTCCACACTAAAAAATAAAATAAGAACAAAATATTATATTTAAATATTTTCTTTGAAATAATGGAATGTTATTATAGTTTTTTTAAATTGCATATTGGTTATATTTCCCCCCATTTTCTCAATCCCTCGTTGCAAGTATGAATTTCGTTTTCTTCTTTCAAAGTGCAGCTTGCAGCAAATTCACGCTGCACCCAGCCGATGGGTGATTGTTGCTCTCCTTGGAATTGATTTGAACTGTTGATTCTAGTTTTTGTCTAATGGTTTCTTGAACCTCTGGCGGTTCGATGAGTCTTTGTTGAGTGACACACACACACACACACGCGCACACACACACACACACACACGGTGTTTCGAAATTATTTGTACTTCCCGAAAAAGGGTATATCTATATTGTATTCAAGCCAAGTTTTTTTGACCCCTTTCAATCAAGAAATTTGTCTGAAATACGAAACACATTTTTTCATAGTTATAATATAATTTAAAAAATGGCACTACATCCCAGTATGATATTTGGTCTCCTCCATTGGCTTCTTCTATCCCTGGCCATCTCTCTCCATTCTCTAGATTTTTCCACTTTCCTCCAATCGTTGGTCCTTACGTTTTTGCCTAGGTCGTTGTTCATTGGGAAGTCCGAGTTCCATGGCGATTGTGTTGGTGTTTGTATTCATGTGTTCTTTTACCATGCAGGGTGATTAGCCCGGTGATTAAAGATTAACAATTCTTTCTTTTTTAAATTAAGTAACTATCTAACCATCACGCCATATCCCCCGGAGGGGTAGGCAGAGAGGATGGATCGCCAAAATGCTCTGTCCTGGCATACCTCTCGGGATTCCTCTACATTCATACATCGTACCATGCACGCACGTCGATTATTCCGACTTCGAATGTGGCCGCCTTTTAATAATTGATTAATTTGGTCATGCCATGTTTTCTTCGGTCGTCCTCGGCTTCTTTTTCCACTCACGTTGCTTGTGTACAACTTTTTAACCAGTCTTCTCTCATCCATTTGTTCCATATGTCCAAACCATCTCAGGGATCCTTTTTTAATTTTATCCATGATGCAGTCATCTGCCTTACATTTCTCTCTTATTTCATCGTTCGGTATTCTATCATACAACATTTTCTCGTACATTCTTCTTAGTGATCTCATTTCTACCGCGTTTATCCTGCTTTCATCTTTCTTTTGCCAGCTCCAAGCTTCACTTCCATACATGTGTTATTAGTATTAAATTATCTTTTCAATGTAACTAAAAATGGAAATTTCTTATTTGGATTTTCTGTCAGTATTTAATTTGTGATTTAAGTTGTTTAAGTTGTTTAATATGAGAAAATTGGTATTTTTCTAATAAACAAATCAAATTTATATTTGAAAATTCTTCTTCTTCTTTCCCCTCGCCTCTTCCCGTTACTCCGGGTCGGCTTTTTTTTATCATTTGGCGCCAGGTATTTCTTTCATAGGCAGCTTCCTCCTTAAGGCCTAGGGCCTTCATATCCCTCTGCACATTTGTCAGCCAGGTAGTTTGAGGTCTTCCTCTCCCTCTCCTACTAGTCACGAAAATACACTTTTTCACGACATGGTCGTGAGGCCTCCTCATCACATGACCGTACCATTGGAGCCTTGCTTCTGACAACTTTTACCTTATATATTTTAAAATTCTGAAAGGATAAAATCATTTAAAAATATGATTATAAATCTACTCTGTTTGGGAAATAACACGGTTTTCAGTGTTACTAAACAAAAACATACTGTATTTGCTGATTCTTCTAGTGATAGCATAAAATTTATATCCAAACAGCCCTTCGTGGCAGAATGGCATCACCTAGATTGCCACACAGGAGTCTCATCACGTCTTTGGTCTGGTTGAATTTCCGGGACAATAAAAATGGCGATAGACTAGCTATCACATGTCATGAGAATCAAGGGTTCAAATAACCCGTAGTATATTAAAATGTGGAAAGCAACGGTAAACCATATTAAAAAGGCCCAAGTGGCATCCTAAGAACCAGCAAAGATATTAATAGACTCTGCAAACCAATCCCTAGGATTGAAACTAAAAGATAAACATTATTATTATTTTTTATTGCGTTGGACCATATGTTAAGTAAATTGTTATCCATTGCAGAGGTTAATAGTATGCCTGGAGGAGAGCCTGTACATCCACAACATCCGGGACATGAAGGTGCTGCACACCATCCGGGACACTCCGCCCAACCCCCTGGGTCTGTGCTGCCTGTCTGCGCACACCGACAACTGCTTCCTGGCCTATCCTGGGTCCAGCTCCATCGGAGAGGTGCAGATCTTCGATGCCACCCATCTGGTAAGAATCCTTCCATACATCCTACTATTTCAATTAACACATCACTCTTCAAGTGGCACGAAAGATCTATCCGCACATACATTTGTAGTTCGACTTCTCTTGATAAAGTTTCTGTGGTTCCCTCATAAAAATTCCTGAGGTATCTCTACATGAGGGAGTATATGGTAGTAGCTATCTGTTGCTCTATCCCACAGAATTTCAATTGGGAACGTTAGGGATGAACTCTCTGCAGCTTTGAAGAGATGGGTTTCTCCTTATCTATTTCCTTAGATTAATCAGGGGATATTTCGAGAACTCGACCGTGCTGGAGGAAGTTTTTTTTTCTTGATAGATATCTCCGACAGCGCCAGCATAGATTGTTTTACCTAACGGCCGCTAGAACCAACCTGCCTTTGGTGACACCGGTGGGAAGAACAATCTGTCTGCTGAACACGATCTCGGAGATCGACGTCTTTCATATTAGTGAAAGTACGTTCAGAAGACAAATACTCCTGACATTAGAGAGTATCTTGTCTTCCTAGAGTCGACCATCTTTCATGCGTCCCTGGTATTTTACCTGTTCTCAAATAGATGCCTTATACTGTAAATATGTTTGTAATGTCTTTTGAGAAAAATAAACAGATTTGATTTGATTTGATAACTAGGCAAATGCGGAGAAGCTCCTAATAGGCAGCAGCCAACTATCCTTACCAATCCTGTAGAAGTTCCTTTAAATAGAATGACACCTGTACAAAAATAAAGAACTATAAAAAAAACTACAGGGCAAATAATACTGAAACTCCCATCTCATCTACCAACAAACCCTAAAAACAAAAATACCTTCAACACATATAATTCTGCATTTCGCACTCCAAATAATGACCTGCCCAGTGGAACCAACCTGGGCACGACCAGATTCCTTCTTCATAATTATAAGCTTTTTTCTGCTCACATTGAAAATTGTAAATAAAAATTCTAATATCATTGATATAAATCCTTGATGTTAGTCTTTTTAAAAAAAAAACATCAATATAGAAAACAAAAAAAAAATCAAAACAATTTTGGGCATATTGAACGCATAATTGAAAAATAATGATTAAGAAAGTGTACATAATCGATTTAAATGGGATACGGAGTCAAGGAAAACATGCCATAACCAAGTTAATCAAATTTTAAAGATCGGCCATGTCAGAAGTCGAAAGAATCTACATGCATGTATTACTCACTGTATGAACGTGGAGGAAGCTAGAAAGGTGTGTCAGATGGAGTATTGTGGCAGTCCATTTTTCTGCCTACTATTCCTAAGAAACGAATTGATGGTTTGTTGTTGGTCATGCCATGTTTTCCTCAGTTTTTTTCGATTCTGCAATCCATTCATAGTGTTAATGTATACTTTATTAACCATTATTTCTTCATCCATGCGTTCCATATGTCGAACTCGATGCAATGATTCTTTCATAATATTTTCTTCCGCGACACAAATCTTCCTGATATCATCATTTGAAATTCTATCATACATTTTTCTGCCTCACATGCGTCTAAGGGACATAATTTCTAGAACATTTATTTTGCTCTCATCCTTCTTTTGCCAGTTCCACGGTTCGCTTCTATATATGTCATTTGGAATCAGAATTCCATTGATTTGTAAAAATATGAAATAAAATAGATTATACAGTGTTAAGTTATTCCAAATTATCAATGTTAACGTCTTAACCTTCAATAACAATATATAATGAAGATATGAATGCTATGTTTCAGCATGCCAAGACAATGATCCCGGCCCACGACTCCCCGCTGGCGGCGCTGGCCTTCAACAGCACGGGGTCGCGCCTGGCCACGGCCAGCGAGAAGGGCACGGTGATCCGAGTGTTCAGCGTGCGCGAAAACACGCGGCTGTTCGAGTTCCGCCGCGGAGTAAAGCGCTGCGTCTCCATCGGCTGCCTCGCCTTCTCTATGTGCTCCGCCTACGTGTGCTGCTCCTCCAACACGGAGACCATCCATGTCTTCAAGCTGGTGGAGCCCACCGCGGATCAGTGAGTCCTTAATAATAATATTCTATCTTTTAAAGCACCATTTTTGTGATATAATCACCTCAGGGGCATATTAAGACGCGTTCTAAATGTAAAAAATCTAAATATGAACACTGCATCTGATGTTCGCGATTGGTTAGAAAGTATCTTCTTCTCTCTGTGTCCTGTCAGGTCTCCCTAACGTTGACTATCATCAAGTGATGACCTGGGGAAAAATATCCAGAGTGGTATCCCCTTGCGTTCTCTGGAGGATTTTCTGTCGGGGTTACCTTCCCTTAGCTGGGTGTATCCAGTTTTATAGCGCTGGAAGCTCGCCATTCGTCCTCTCTCTATCTGCTATGGCACTAAGTAATATGTGCCACATTGCCCGGGGTTCACGGGGTCTTTAAAAGACCTCTCGTGGACGTTAGAGAGTTGGACTTGATAGTAGTGTTGCTGTTGTAAATGCAACATGGCGCCTTACAACATTTTGTAGAGGCATGCTTTCCAGCAAAACTTAGAAAGTATAATAGAACAAAATATACAAGTTTTAATTTGGGTATGAAATATTAAAATGATGGGTTTTCAGCTTAGATCTGAATTTGTCAGATCATCTAAGGTATGAAGGGAGATTGTTCCAAGCTGATCGGCCGGCGGGTACTGCAAAGACCCGATCCCTGAAATTTGGACTAGGGCCTCGCTTCGGCTCAACTAATCTTCTTATTGTAGAAGAGTTTGCCGAGGGATGTGTGGATTTCCTTGGATTTAGGCTGTCCATTATGCAGAGTTTGAATATATAACTTGGTGCCATTCCATGTAGCGCTTTGAAGCCAGTGAAGTTCTTTGAGATGTTGTGTTATATGTGACTTTTTTGGAATGCCTTTAATGAGTCTTGCTGCTGCATTGTCCACCATTGTCTCATGTCCAAGAATGTATCAGAGATGTGCTCCGGGAATTCAGTGGGTAATACTGGATCATGCCCCCAGTAAACAAGCAATTATTAGGCATAATGTTTTTGTTCCAGTTTTGTTTATTTGTTATTAATTTTATAGGTTACTAGCTAATGACCAGCATGCGATGCATTATCTATTTAATTTTTTTATCAGCACTTTACGTGCGTGTCCGGAGGGGTGTATAATCTCATGCACGTCTATTTCTCGGACTCCTCACGTGACTGACATTTAATATGGCAAAATATTATGTCCAATATAATGCCATATCATGTTTATTATTGGCTAATTATTTTTTTAAATAATTTTATTATGTATTACTTGATTTGAAGAAAACAAAAGTTTTAAATACACATCACATAGTATCAAATGTCTACATTATAACTAACTAACTAACCATCACACCGTCTCCCCGAAGGGGTAGGCAGAAAGAATGGACTGCCGCACTTTTCTTTCCTGACATATTTCTCTCGCTTCCTCAACATTCATACATCATGTCATGCACGATGGTAGTATTTTAATCTACATTATATAACATTTTAATGTAATCTTATATGTATTTACTTATTAAAAGTTAATAAATAACCTAATTTAAACCAATGAAATGGTATTCTTACAGATTATTATATGTGTTGATCTATGGTGGTTGGGTGTGATTGTATCCTATAAATAAAGCAAATTTCTGTTTCCAGGCCGCGACAGTCGTCCGATGATAGCGGATGGATCGGTTACCTGAGCAAGGCTGTGTCGAAGGGTGCCACTTACCTCCCTGCTCAGGTCACCGACGTCTTCTGTCAGGGCCGTGCTTTCGCCAGCGTCCACCTCCCCGTAGCGGGAGTCAAGAATGTCTGCGCCATTACTACGTAATCTTCATCTTTTTTCTTATTGGATTAATTGAAAGCATAATTTAAAGTTATTTATTGATCTACAACAGCACACTTATTTTACACATGCCTGCCATTCAGAATTGTAATGATTTGATTTGAAATTAGATTTTATAGCAGGAAAAAAAAATTAAGTTACTTTTACTTTCTTACTATTACTTCAATTTTTGTTTTGTAAAAATGTATTTTAACATGAAAATTTATATATTTTATATGAAGTTTAACATTATTTAAACAATGATAAATATATATTTTTTAATAAATTGTATTTTAACATTTTACAATCTATTCTTAAAAATCTCTATAATTATTTAAATTAAATTTATTTCTGGAATTAATAAAGCACTAAAATTGCTTTTATAGTCATGATCCCTATTTGTATTTTTTTTTTAAATCTAATCTAAATAATCCATTTATTTCCTTCCAGGCTTTCCAAGCAGCTTCGACTGCTGGTGGCTTCCGCAGAGGGCATTCTGTACATTTACTCCATGGACCCTGTGGAGGGAGGAATTTGCCAGCTCGTGAAGCAGCACCGCATTGCGGGGCCCGCCATCACGGCCACCCCGGCCTCTGTCCCCCTCTCCATCAATTCTGGAGGCAAGGGTAAGTACCTCCATCCTCCCCGCCCAGCTGCCCGGCCGGTGTGCACTCGATAGCCATAAACTCAGAGAAGTATTGTCCGACAGCCGGTGGCATCTGGTGGTGTTTTTTGAAATCATTTTTTTCTGTCATTTTCATACTTTTGGAAGTGGAGAATGTTACCATATCAGTCTATGTAAATTATATTTTATTCAACAGTATTGTAAAAAATATGATTTTATTTGTTTATATTCATATTAGTTACTTTTTACTGAATTTTAAAATAAGGTGTCATAAATTTAAGATTTTATGGAACCAAAGAAATATGAGATTTGTAAAAAAAAGCACATGCCTTGTATGGTAAATATTCTCAACTTATTATTTTATATTCTTCATCTTTGAATAATTTTGTTTTGATAGTGTTTCAGTCTATTTGTATTTGGGTGATGGTAATTTGCTATTTTATTTATTTATTTATTTTGTATTATATATATTTTGACTTGAGGATATGTCAGCCACCTGAAAATTTTTCACATTTAAAATATACTTTGGGTAATGTGTACATTGGAACGAGGATTTATTTTTATGCTTAAATAGTTTTTAATAAAGCAGTACATGCATGAATTAATTTTTTTTTAAATATCACAATTGTCTTGTTGCTAATAATTATGTTTCTTATTTTTCATAATAACTTTCACAATGTGCACATATATTTTAAACAAGTTTTACATGGTTCATTTGACTGGCTGCCATAGACGGATTTGATATGTATTTACTTGAGTTTATTGTTTCTTGACCAATGATGTAAAACTACATATTAAATAATTAATATGAATGAAAACAAACAGATGTTAATTATGGTGTATGGGAATGACATGTTTTGCATTTCTATGGTATTAAAAAATGTTTTTAACATTTTTTTAATGCTTTAATACACTGGAAAATGACCATACTGACCACGCCACCGTAATTGCCTTGAATCTCACCGACAGGTTATCTCAAATGCTATAATAAATTCGCCATCGGGGATTTATCTCCATCTCTTAACCCTTTCATGGCCGCAAATAAATTACGCCACAGTGCTCAGCAGGCCGAATATTTTTTGTCAAAATAAAACTCTTCTTAAAATTTTTTTTTGCTGTGTTAGAAAGAAATTTTAGTTTACTTACTTAACTAATTCACTAAACGCATAATACGAAAACAAAGAACTTAACACAAAGCAAACTGTGAAGAGTTATAAAAAGAGACCGATATCACTAGCAAAACACTGATAAAATAGGTGCTGACATACCGAAAACAAGTAAAATCAAATTCTTTCATAATAATTATTTAAAATTATACGAAAACTACCCAAACGATCGACGATTCTGACAGCGAGGACCTAATAATTTTGATTGTGATAGCCCTGCAATATGACATCTGTATACTGTCAGCTGAAACAGTTTTCGAAATTTACCGATAATTCGGTTAAAAGTATTTGGAAACTTGATAAAATATTTCGGGATAACTAAAACAGAGAACAGTGTGTGTTCCGTTTCTGCCAAATTGTCGATACATACAAGTCAATACGGCGCAAAAATACATCACCAAAAGTACTACCGAGATATCTCGTCTCTGGCAACCATCAAGTTAACCGTCGCGTTGCCATGTGGTCAATTGAGTTTCCACTGCCAATTTAAAGTTGATTTTCTTAAAACCTATGGACCCTAATATTATATAAAAAAAATTGTAATCCTCCATTGAAGTGTTCTCAATATTTCGTAATAAAAAAAAAAGCAAAAAATTACTTCCTTCATCCCAAAAAAATATATTTTTTAAGACTGCCCTCACCTTCATTCGTGTTAAGGTAGAATTTGTTTTGCTAATATTTATAACTTTATCAAAAGTGACAAATACTTACTCGCTGTTTTGAACGTATTATAAATTATATGTTTGGCCTTTTCTAGGTACGTAATAATACCGACTGTGGACGGAAACGCAGCACGCAACTTAATAATATCAGAACTGTGAAAATATTAACACTTTACCAAAAGGGACAAATATTAATACGTACTCGTTGTCTTGAACGTAATATACATTTTGCCTAGGTGCCTTTATCATACGTAAAATTATAGCGCCGCGGCGCGGCGGGGCGAGACAAGTTCATACTTGCTGTCAGTTGTTCATATGCTGTCTCGTCATTCTATATCAGAAATCGCATGGTTCCAGAAAAAAATTAATAATGATATGTTTTTCAAATAATCCATGTATGTTATAGATATCGATCTATTCTAATGAAATTCCCTACAAGATGACATAAATTAAATTTTGATTCATCGAGTCATATGCTTGATATTTATAGATAAAGTTAGCGGTAAACTGAATTGACCACATGGGAGCGAGCGTTTTGTTTTGAACACGGTACGTTAAGGGTTAACAACTATCTCGACGGGGATTTTATTTAATTATTTAAGACAACGTTTCGGTGAGAATCAAAGCATTTACGGTGCGGTTACGTCTTCATGCTGATCACTGTCCAGTGTAAATGGACCTTTAGAAAGGCGAAACATGTCATTCCCATAAACTATAATAAAACTTTAAAATAAACTGACGCTTTCATTCGTATTAATTATTTATTTTAGACTCCTAAGACTATCCTCATTTCTCTTTTCTGCTGTCGTTACTTGTTATTTTGAGTATTGCTTTTTCATTTCTGCTTTGCTCTTACAAAATGCTAATGGAATACTTCTCAAGTTTCTCATCAAACACCATCCGCTTGACCGCAACAACACCCGAGATCTAGGGTCAAAAGTTGGTTATCTCATTTGTATATCCATCGGCGTTTTGCTGATGATAAATAAAACTTTGTTTCATGGTGTAGCAAATTTGCAACAGAATGTTTGAATTTCATACAAGTTCTTATTCTACACTCCACATTACAATCTACCTTTTAGGATACACAAGCCATCGCTAGTGGCGCTAGTTTAAAATCACATTTACGTTGACATTTGGTTTGATTACTGATGATTCGATTACTCCCAGTTTATTACACATTTTTAGTTTAAAATTTTTTTTTTTGAAATAGTAAAAAATACCTATATTGTCTGTTGAGTGTCATCATGGTCAATCATTTATTGTATTTAACTAACTAACTAACTAACCATCACGCCGTCTCCCCGAAAGGGTAGGCAGAAAGAATGGACTGTCACACTTTTACTGATGCGGCACTCCATCCTTCTCTTTTCGCTCAATTTGCTACTGACACATTTTATCGATACGGGTATATAAATGAACTAAATCTATTTTCCCAATATTCTATTTTGTAGAAGATCATAATTTCTTAACCTTTTTACATCCACGGACCACCAAAAAATCCAAAAATATTCTGTGGACCACCCAAAATTGGAATAAAATAATGATATAACAATAGTTGGGGAAAAATAATTGCGAACTTCTCATGGACCACTGGTTAAGAAACTAGGCAATAGATCACAAAAAAAATTTTTTTGGTTCGAATTAAAAAAAAAATCACGAAATGAAGGTTTAATAAAACCGTTAAGATCTGAGAAAACCACCTTTTGATCTCTGTTTGTCGTATTGTTTGTCATCTGAGATCTCTCTTTGCTTGGCTTATAGGTGCATAATCATATTTTCACCGTTTCCCGTAAGTTTGTCGGCCACCGAGTGCCATCCGAGGTGGGCTCCAGCGCCCCGCATGTAACTATGTCTCCAGTATTAATCTAACCGAGTCTGCCACTGCCAACAATAACAGCCGGCGAACTGACAAGCAAACCGGGCCACGTTGCCCCTTTTGCCACACGAGTCGCCGCACATTAACAGATTACCAACTTGTACATATACAACAATCTTATTTCCTTTATTATGTATTCATTTTTTTTTTTTTTACAGTTTATTTTTCATATTTTTGATTATCATTTATATTTTGATCCCGTTTATTATCGGTTCTCCCTCTCTGTCACAATCCCTTCCTTCTCCTGTTTCTTAGGTCCTCTTTTAAAACATCATTGTACACTAGTGTCAAGAATTTTGTCCTCTGAATGTGTAAACTGACCGACCTGACCTCGTCTCTTGTCTCTGCAGAGCCGATGCTCATCTTTCAGGATTGCAATGCAGTTCAACAACATAAAGAAAACCATCATCTTAACCATTCAGTTTTCTTTATCCAGTGTTATATTTATGATTAAACTACAAACATTTTAGACAATCTCATTTATAAATCATTTTTGTTTGTTACGTGTTAATGAAAGGATGTGTCTTATCGAAAATATGCACAGTTTATAGTCTACTCATGAATATACCATTTTACACCGAAGAGTTAAATATTTATTAATAAAAATGTAATCTTTTATGTTGAGGTTAACTGAATTGCGTATTTTTAAAACAAGTTGGAAAATAATTTTAATTATCAATTCAAAATCGTCTGTATTCTGTGTTAAATGTAAATTCATTAATAATATTGTTTCATATATCATTGTTCTTATTTTTTATATTGTAAATAAATCTTAAATCATACATGGATCTTTTGAGGAATTATAAAAACGAAACGTTAACTAACTCACTGTTGTGTATAATTGAATTCGACTAGTTAAAAATAGAATAAATCATAAATATAACTCTTATGTTTTAATTTATAAGATTGATAGAATTCAATTAGTTTAATGTTATAGTTATTTAAGATTTTTTTTATTTGATACTAATTTTTGACAACTTCTTAGGAAACACAGTCAAACTGGTGATGGTTTTGCTGTGTATTTTTATTTATTTGCATCTTAAAATGGCTGCCATAGAAATTAGTTATATGAAACACCAAATTACTGTACTCTTTTGTAAAAGTGTGCGTGTTTGTATGGAAAGGTGGAAGAAGAAAATAGATTGTTAAAGTGGCTGGTTGTGCCTATAATATGAGTGATGGATATTTTTGCCTGTCTATAGTGTATTCATGTTGCCTGTAACTTTGCGAGCTGCACGACAACTCAGGAGACCTTTAAGTGCAAGCAATGGGATGTACAAATATCGGAGGCAAAGATATGCATAATATACTAAATACAGATTTACGTATTTTGCACAAATTATAGATTCCAAAATGACTACTGTAGTTCTCGTCATTTGATGCATTTATATAATAATGAATAGATAAATAGATTAGTACACCTAACCCTACAGTGCTGCACGTGTGAATCAAACTAAGTTTTTATTAATATATTTATATTGAGCAGTATAAACCAGTGCTCCGCAACCGGTGTGCCGTGGCACACTGGTGTGCCATGAGCCGGATGCAGGTGTGCCGCGACCAAATGCAAAATGAAAAAATATTTAGTTATCAGTAGTCTTTCGTAAATCAGTTCAGGAGACATTGGTTTTGGTGTGCTGCGGAATTCTAGAAAGAACTTATGTGTGCCGTAGGTGAGAAAAGATTGCGGAGCACTGGTATAAACAACTAGTAATGCCGTGTTAGTAATATAAGAAACGCAAAACCCCAAAAATTATTAAAATTTTGTTATTTTTAAAAAATGGAACGAGGCTTTGGATTTCAACAAATTCAAAAAATGTTTAGTTGATTTTCATAAATCTTAATTATTTCATGGATTTTCACAGTTGGTAGCATTTCGTGTTTTGGGATTTTAGGTAAATCCATGTAGCTTGTCTCTCTGAACCAACATTTTAGAGATCATTGCAGCCAATACGTATCGCAGACCGAGAGTACGTATCCCCCGGGAATTTCACATCACTGTATGCTGACTAGCTTGGAGAGCATAGTGCGCAATTAACTTGGAGACGCCCCATTCATTTTCATATTGCCGGCGACACGGCACAGCGTAGAAGGAGTTAAACATACATTACCCACCACACATTTATAATCACCCTGAAGATGGAGACTGCAACGATCTCCGAAACGTCAATCCGGAGAGACGAGCTACGCAGATTTTCCGAAAATCTCAAAGTACATAAACCTTAATTATCATTATTTTATTAAATTTATTCTATAATTAATTGATTAATTTAATCACTGGTTTATGTAATTTAATATAATTTAAATCTTTACGACATTTATTTGATATTATTATATCATATCACATTTAAAGTGTATTCACATATCACATGTAAAGTGTATTAAAGTGTATATTTTTTTTAGATATGTATCCGTAAAAACCAAAATAAAAAAATTTTAGTGCATAAATATATATTTATCAATAATAATAAATGGCACATTGTAGGGTTAAGAATGTAGGATGTTTTCCAGATTTGAAAGTAATATTTTTAGCATTTAGATGGAATTGTTTTGTTTTGAGTGGTGTGTTGTGGCATGATGTACAGTGGTGTTAGAGGACGTCCCTTGACCGTGCGAGCAGCCCGAGGCCCCCGGAGCAAGCGCCGCCAGGAGTGCAAGCGCCCCCCTTGCCCCCCACCCGTTCTGTCTGTAGTAAAGTTTTTTGTGTTTCAAGGAGGCAACACTTACGCAGGCGCTCTGAGAGGCCGTGACCCCGATCATATGTCAGGTACTGGTCAGTATTTTGAAAAAATCAAAGCAAAACATTTAAAACAAACCACCAAAATTTCCTATTGTAAATTCTTCATTTTTTTTTCTCTTCTCTCATCTCGATTAGGGACTTTTAAAATCAAATATTTACATTTTATAAGTTTGCATTTTAGAGTTCGCCTCTTTCTAATGAGCGAAATGATCTAAATTATCCGAAATGGACCGAACATTCCACCGACTGGGAGTCTGCCAAATTAACCTATCATTTAATCAAATATGCATTTTGTCGAAGCCCACGGAATCAGAAGTTTGCCAATATTGCGTGGGCATGTCGATGCGAATGTAAAGTTACCTCCCGCATCTGTCTTGCATCAAATGAATTGCACAATAGCTATGTAAGAAATTATCCACTATTGGTGAGCCTCGAGTATTTGTATTTTGCAGAAAGGCACTCGCATTTGTTAATTGTATAATTTTGTTTAAGTTTTATTTTATACTCATTCTCACATTGAATCTCTCCGCGCGAAGGCGGCAGCAGAAGATCAAAGTGTGGAAACTATTTGTCAAACTGTTTACTGATTGATTTTGTCTTAGTATTTCGTCCTTTCATCATTTCATCGCCTCCTCCTACGCTCCTCTTCCCCACTGATACCCTCCGGCATTTGCTTTATTCCCATTATTATATATTATTTGTAAGCTTATTAGTTTGTTTTCTCATACAGTAGACACCCTCGAATCACCCCCTGACAAGAATATCAATATTATATTATCACTCCCCCCATCTGCAGTAGTTACAGTAACAAATACTAGTTTTAAGTCAAGGCAAAACTAATTTGTGAATAAATATGGACAATATATTTACTTCACGAAATTAACACAATTAGCTCTAAGTTTTAATATTCTGATCAAACTGACTAAAATACACTTTTTAGTAAGAAAAATATATTATATTTTTAGTGTTTGCTTTCTTCAGTACTGCTCTTTTGTTTTTTTAATGGAAAAATAATTTAAAAACTACAAAAAAATGAATCTTTTAGAATCATTGTGACTGATTTTTAACTGAGAGAAATAAGTTTGCTTTTTAGGATCTTATATCTGTGTAACTTGCCATTCTCGACCGAAACATCGGTCAAGAAAGATAAGCTATTTGGATATACCCAAGACCCCAAAAAACATGCATTGCTACTATCTTTGAAAATCTACGTAATTATTAGTTATTTAATTTTTCTATTAAATTTTAAAGTTCCCCTATGATTGAGATTTTCAAAATGTTTAATTTTCTTTATGGAAATAACAAAAGAGCGGCAAATACAAACCCACTGAAGAAAGCAACGCACTTTGTACTTGGATCTGATGGATGACTTTATTAACCTTGTGAATTTCTTTCATTTCGTTTGCCTCGCCTCGGCCGCCCCACAGAGTCTGAGAAGTTCCACGAGATGGCTTCGGCCTCCGACTCGCCGCCACGCGGGGGCTTCAAGCTGGATGACGACCGCGAGTTCCCCCCCGTCTCCCAGGGCAGCGACTAGGCCTCCAGTGACACAGACTATCGCCGGACTTTGAACCACCATCTTGTGCACCGGTCGCATTACAATCATTATTCTACTCCTCAAAAAAAAAAGTGTTTCTTAATTTATTTTGTGTTTCTTCAATTCATTATATAGCATATCACTTCTCTCTTATGTAATTTTATTTCACTCGCTGCTGACTAACTCGCGTAAGACCTGTATACTTTATATTCAACAAAATTTCTTTATAAAACATAGGAATAAGGTCTTAAGGTCTTACGGTTACATTAAGACATTAATTGTTCCTCATCTCCTTGGATGTATTCAGCAGCAGATGTGTTGACTTGCAGTTGCAAACTATTATCATTCTTTGCTCTTTTAATATTGATTTCTATTAGTGTATATATAATATGTAGTTAATTTCTCATTAAAATTTCACAACCCTGCGGACGTAAAAATAATAATATTTAATTTGTTAGGGAGAGTCGCTACATCTCATGTAATATAAAATTCCTTCATTTCATTGTGGAGCAGCTGCCCGTGGAAATTGGGATGATACAATCGGTTGGTAGATTGTTATTGTTCTGTAGCGACTCGGTGTATTTTTATTCTCTCGATGATGTTGTATTAGTTTAACGTATTGGTGTACGTTTATCATAATTGGATGTGATCACTTGGCAAATACTCGCGAGGGATTGCTTCGTTGCTTGTGAACATATTGAGAGCGGGAGGTGTCTTAGGTAAATTAAATAATATTGCTGTAAAATTCTCTCGTATATCATAATGTAAATGTCAGTTAGTCCTAGATGGAGTGGATGGAATAGTTTTAAACATGTAAAATGTGTTTTAAGACTTGTGACAGAACTTTCATAAAATATGTAAATAATTTAAAGTTATCATTAACATTACCTTAATAAATTAGTAGTTAGTATTCACCTTGTCATTTTGTATCAAGGTGCCATGAATGCTTAGCGTTATGACCTTAATTAGGATTTTATTGTTACGAAATCTCAAACTGATTCCTTTTCCCGAGGGCCGATCATCAGCGAGACTTTGTTCCAAATGTTTCGGAAGATCCTTTTCAAAATTAATATTTGAGAGGCCTTTCCGCTGTGTCTGAATCTATCATTTTGTTTGGGTTTATAAAGTTTAGAAGAGTGAGAAAGGTCGCGCGACATAGCCGCCCACGGAAGGAGTCGTATGGTACGCATCCTGTCCTCGCAGAGTCTAGCGGCGTTGTCTCGTGGCGTCGAGAGCTTACACCTAATGTTAGTAGACGTTGTGAATATGTTATAGATTGCTGTCTGCATGCGCCAAAAAAATATTATAATTATAAAATAGAGGAGTTGTAAATAGTAAAAACAGGTCCGGAGACGCCAGCCAATGGCTGACGGGGGCCCAACTCTATGTCTTAAACTATTATTGTATCTTCACTTATTAAGATTATATTTTTCCTAAAGTACGAATAACCCCTTCAAAATATTTCTTCGACAATCTCTAAAATGACTATTTGATTGTGTGTTTATTTGTACAGATAATAAAGTAAATATGCAGGCATCTAGGGATATCACTCTCTTAGACCCGAGGACGTGTGTTGGTGTAATATAAATATAATGAATACATACCTAAATACACTTTAGTTTAACTTTAATGACTCTTCAAATCCACCTAATATTTTTCTGAAATCCATCTAAATGACATAATTATCATCTCTGCATCTTAATATTAATATAACAAATTTTTTATTCTTTTTCGAGTTCCAATCTGATGGACCAAAGATCGCAATACTTTCTCCGAATGTTAGACCTTGGACAACCCCCCGGGGCTGAAATGGACTATGAAATGAGTTTCTAAATAACTTGATCTTTGTAAATATAGTGAATTAATTACACCTTCACATACTTTAAGAATGTTTGTACAGCAAATTATATGGAGAATCATTTCACTATTTTGAAAAAGATAAAATGTAATCACAATACATGCGGCAAATCATAATAAAATATGGCCTGAAAACGTTCCAGTAAAATGTATACTTAAATGTTTCTAATTGAAAGTCTCCGTGTAATGTGAACACCTTGCACCGTGGAAGGGGTTTGTCCTGTCCTCCACTAGCTTACGTCGTGGAGTCTCAGAGGACTCATTGCCTTATTAATATTGTAATTTATTTCATGTCTCCTGTACATAAAGGCCAGAGCTCCGCGGAGTGGAGAAGTGGCAGTTCTCACTGTATGTCGGTCAATATTGTGTTTGTTATATTTTGCTGCTCATGTGTTGCAAAAAAAAGGAATAAAACTTTTACACAAAACTGACGGATGCATTTTTACTTGTAATTCAGCCATTTATCCTGCATTCAAATTGAACTGAGAGCAATGTAAGTAATATGTAAGTATTCTACATAACTTAAAATGATTCTAAAAAGTCGGTACATTTTTACAATGTTCAAATTTGGAGAAATCAATAAGAATTTGTGTGGCAATGTTGAGTAAGCTTATAATATTAATCTAAAAATACAACATTTCACTTTATTTTGCTATTTAATGGAAGTGAATCCTGGAACTGGCAAAGGATGAAAGGTAGAATAAATGCAGTAGAAATGAGATCTCTATTCAAAATATTCTCATTCCCTTTTCTCTGATTAAATCTGGGTTTGCCTTTTTATATTATGATAACTGTCGAGAGTTATTAGAGGAATTAAGGAAATGCTTAATATCCTGTTTACACACAAAGGACACAGATTTAAAATAAAAGAACTA
Organism: Lepidostoma basale; assembly: GCA_022606425.2. Classification (NCBI taxonomy): domain Eukaryota; kingdom Metazoa; phylum Arthropoda; class Insecta; order Trichoptera; family Lepidostomatidae; genus Lepidostoma; species Lepidostoma basale. The sequence goes on along the minus strand of JAHDVF020000272.1, from coordinate 609,853 downwards.
GATTGCATACAAATATTTTTTTATTCTTCTAGTCATACAAAATTAGAATCCTAATTTCTGACAATTTCGCCACCCCGGCGAGCATATGTCGTGTTACAAACTTACCATGTGCGATTTTGAAAAAAAAAATCTAATAAAATTAACGTACTTAATTATAAAAACAATATTTTCAATTAAAAATAAATAATTTAAAAATAGAGAATAATTTTCTACAAAGCCCCCAGCGAGAGGTTGCATTTATCAGCAAAATGACTTCTGCGAAGACAGCTTGCGGGTACTTAATCCAAACATTCGCCTGTATCGAAAAGATAATTTTGCAATTACATTTCCGTCTTTTAATCTTCGCGACCTTCCTGTTGAATTATTTATCAAAAATAACCGAAACGAAACCGGTACTTTATATATTTATTATTTTTTACCTACTTAATTAACAACTAAAATATAATCAAAACATTTTAGTAGGAAAATTGACATCAAATTTAGTTATAATAGCCAAAATTCATCAGATCATTTCAACTAGTAGTGATACTGAAACCATGTAAGGCCAAAAAAAAAACAAAGTTGAAATCATGGAAACTAAACTTTTCTGAATGGAATATTTTACAAATAAAGTATTTCAATAATTTGAAACATGTATAAATGTGGACTATTTTCAATTGAAAATATAAATTATAGTTCTTAATAAGATGCTTAATGCAATTAAACCGTTTTTTTCAGAAACAATAATTTGCATTATCAAGAGTATAAAAATAATAGACATGGATAGTGGTTGTGGTTAATTTGTAATTTGACCTCTTTCTAAAATATTACAATTTTATGCAAAGTATTGTAAATGATATCAAAATTCAATTTAGCTAAAAACCAACATTTCTTTCTTGGGTAATTGTATAATGTAACAAGGCATGTAAAAATATTAAATTGTTCTCTGTTCTGAGGTTGGTCTCTACTTTAATATAGATAGGGTTGAGATGCATGATTTTAGGTAAAATGCAACAATTGGTTTATTTAATACATACATTTAGAGTCTCAGAGAGTGTTAAAGTATTTTGGGCAAATAGCCTGGAGAAATCAAGATTGAAAAGCTCATCATTACGGGTAAAGTAGATAGAAAGCGAACCATATGGACGACCACCAAGCCGCTAGTCTGATCGAATCAGAGCGCTGACTGGTCTCTCATTAGCTTCAGCCTGGAGACTGATGGGTGACAGGAGCGCATGGCGTGCCATGGTAAATAGTATACAGGATGGACACTACCCTCAATCATGAGGAATATGACTGAGAAGAGAGAAAAAAGTAAAAGATTTTAAATAGTCCATTGTTTTGGCCGAAACACTATGATACTTCAACATTATTACTGTTAAAATTTAAAACACTTATAATATCACAATTTCTTTTTATTTACCGAGAGTGTCGCGACAGCTGTTTCGCCAACCGATGTTGGCATCATCAGGTGTTACAATAAACAGTTTATTGTAACAACTGATGATGCCAACATCGGTTGGCAAAACAGCTGTCGCGACACTCTCGGTGAATAAAAAGAAATTGTGATATTATAAGTGTTTTAAGTTAATTCAATGTGGATCCTATTAGTCCAATAATTGTAGAAGCATTAGGGGAAAAAAAAAAAACATTTGAGGCATTGGAAAGGTTTGTAAATACAGAATATGTGATTATATTATATAATATTAAAAAAATTATATAGCAAACTTTAGTTACTGAAGCACCTGTACTTCTGCTATAACATACCATTTGAAATAAGTCTGTATACATACTAAGACCAATTATAATTCCAAAACTTTTCACTTTTATAAATTATAAAATAAATCATAAATTTCTTTTTAACCCTTAACGTACCGTGTTCAAAACAAAACGCTTGCTCCCATGTGGTAAGTTCAGTTTACCGCTAACTTTATCTAAATATCAAGCATATGACTAGATGAATCAAAATTTAATTTATGTCATCTTGTAGGGAATTTCATTAGAATAGATCGATATCTATAACATACATGGATTATTTGAAAAACATATCATTATTAATTTTTTTCTGGAACCATGCGATTTCTGATATGTAATGCGTCATAGCATACGGGCGACTAAAAATCGGGTCGGGTCGGGTCGAAACTTGTCTGCACGCCGGGCCGGCGGGGCGAAGATAAAGGCACCTAGGCAAAATGTATAGTACGTTCAAGACAACGAGTACGTATTAATATTTGTCCCTTTTGGTAAAGTGTTAATATTTTCACAGTTCTGATATTATTAACTTACGTGCTGCGTTTTCATCCAGTCGGTATTATTACGTACCTATTGAAAAGGTCAAAGATATAATTTATAATACGTTCAAAACAGCGAGTAAGTATTTGTCACTTTTGATAAAGTTGTAAATATTAGCAAAACAAATTCTACCTTAACACGAATGAAGGTGAGGGCAGTCTTAGAAAATATTTTTTTTGGGATGAAGGAAGTAATTTTTTGCTTTTTTTTTTATTACGAAATATTGAGAACACTTCAATGGAGGATTACAATTTTTTTATAATATTAGGGTCCATAGGTTTTAAGAAAATCAACTTTAAATTGGCAGTGGAAACTCAATTTACCACATGGCAACGCGACGGTTAAACTCACTTTTTCAGTATTTAAATTATAATTGGCCATAGTAACTACAGTTTTATGAAACTTAACAGCATTATTGAGTTGTGATTGTGAAATAACACATAAGATCATTAAATAATAAAAAATTACACCAATGATGAAATGGCATTTTCACTATTCGTGAAATTAATACAAAAAATATTATTTTATTTCAGTTTGGTTAATAGTACAATCTTGGCTCAATAAAATAATACACATTTTTTAAATTAATAATAATTACGCCATTTTATACAAAAAATTATCTATAGTATCAAGTGTAAGCGACAGTTGAATATAAAATTAAATATTATATTTCTTCTTGTGTCATATTGATTACCCATAGACAATAATAACGTAATCGCATGGGTAGGTACTTATAAAAGTACTCCGTGTCGATTAGCCACAGAAGTTTTTAGATCACATAACAGTGGTAATATAAATAGTCTGTCGATAGGAGGGATAGTTGACATAATATAATTGCAATTGAATACATTGTAACAAAGTAAAAAATATTGACTACAATTTGAAACCTAAATACATAACGGCTATGTATAGACAGCTTGAGATCAAAATTAATAGATGTATTAAATATGACTTAATTTATGGAAGGGCGAAGACATTGTTGTTACATTCTATGTTTGACAGAATTAAGCAAGATTGAAGATTATATTTAAGAGTTCTGCGATAAACAGAATTATTTTTTTATTAAAAAAAGTATAACAATATTGTGATGTGTTTTAATAAAAAAAATACAAGTATCAGCGATAACAGAAAATATTCTCAACTAAATATATAAGAAATAACATAACTTTTTGAAAATAAGTACATAAATGTTATATTAAATGTTTTATGTGAATTCTTAGAGTTTTTTGTATCAGATTCAGCATGTTTTCGATGGGTTAATCGCAAAAATAAACATTCACATTCTTTCAATGTTGTATTTTTGTTGTTGATTGATTAATATCATTTTGCTATCAGAATGCAACCCAAATGCTACAATTAAACCATGTTTGTGACTGGCTTCGTTTAAAAAAAAATTGGACTTAACCCATTGCAACACAAAGCCGGCGAATCGCCGGTTTGTCTTTGAAGTGATTTTTTTTACATTAAAACTGAATGACAATAACTTTATTCATAAAACTGACAAAAAATAAGCATATTTCGGTTACTGATTTCATAATAAAATGTAATAATTACAATTTATTTCACATTATTTATTACAAAATATTACGATATTTTAACATCTGTCAATACCTCCAAAATGGCCGAACGCACTCGAAAACAAACTCGTCGTACTTGTAATATTTCATCAAATGAGTATGAAATACAGCAAATCCTTTTTCGAACAATGTTTTAGAGCATTCAAATAGTGAAAGTGATGTGTCAAGTGACAGTTCCATAGAACATCACTTCCCAAACTACCTGGGGATGAGCCATAATGATGCTTACGAACAAAAATAAAAAATGCTTTTATGTTTTACCATTTTTATTTTGTGTGTAATTTAGTCATAATGTTATTGTAAAAAAAAAATTAGTCATCTTTATTAGTGATGCAATGGGTGAAACTGCGGTTGGTTACTTTAGAGCTCAGACAGATAGTTCCAGTTCATCATAATATTACGTACTATTTAGTAGGAAGGAACAAAGTAAAAAGGTTTATAAGATATATTCAAAACCTATTTTTTTTTATGGAAATGTAGCCAGCAGCATTATAGGGGTTAATAAAACATTGAAAAGGCTATTGAATACGGAGTTTTAAATCAGTTAAATAATGAATACGAATGAAAACGTCTGTTTTCTAGAAGTTTTATAATATTCTACGTGAATGACATGTTTCCCACGTCTAAGGCATTATAAAATGTCAAAAAACATTTGATAATGCTTTGGACAGGCGATACATCGTCACCTGAGAGTAAGATGGTTCCAACTGTCAAAAGTAAAAAGTTGAGAAAAATGAGGTCAAAGTTTTGATGGTTTCGGGTCTGTATCTTGAAATAAAGGGGTTCCATCTGAAGCAGATGAAACTCTTTTACCGAGAAGCGTGTAAATTTTTTCTGGCGACAGTTGGAGTAACAAAGTTGTAAGTGTAAATGAATCCTTCTTCAGTGAATCGTGTGTTTTGAATGATCAGATGGAACTTGATTCTTTTCGTAACATCAAAATGACGATACTATTATATGTTTTTTTTAATTGTACATATAGATAAGTTTAGTAAGAACCCTTTTCATGAAAAAAAGGCAAATGTGAAATTTTGTTAGTTGGAACCCTCTTACTCTCGGGTGACGATGACATGTCATTCACATAAAATATAATAAAACTTCTAGAAAACAGTTGTTTTAATTTGTATAAATTATTTAATATGGAGTTTTACATCATTGTTCAAGAAACAATAAATATTTTACATCGGTGTTTGGGGAACAAAAACTAGTATTTTTAGAAACACAATTATTTAAATAAAACAACCAAAAACACATTATTTACATCTGAGACAGATGGAAGTATTTACTGTTACATATTAAATGTGACAGTCACAGGATCGTAGTCAATGTATCATATTCATTATACAAAAGCTAAATTCTTACATAAACGGCTGTTCCAATTTACACGAATCAACTTTGTTTACAATGGGGCAGTAGCGAAATCTTATAGGCGATACTTTAAAATGTGTATAAAAATACCGGAATACTTGTCCCGCGCTGGAAGGGCTGGGGGCCGGAGACCGGGGCACCAGGGCACCGGGGCCTGCTGGGGACCATAACAACTGGCGGGCGCCTGGATCACCACTCACATCGCATTTCTTCTAGAAATAAAAACACTCGCACATTAGTTTAATGGGGCAATTGATGCGGAAGAAGGGAATGTTGGATTTCCACTCTTGAAACCCGTCGAATGATCTTTCTAACTAAACAACTGATCATCATGCTATTTTCTCCAGAGGGGTAGACAGGGAGGATGGACCGCCATACTGCTCTCTCCTGACATACCACTCTAGATTCCTCTACATTCATACATCGTAACATGTAACATCGTAACTTTACATTAATTTAAAAAAAAATAGAAGATCGTAGATCATGTAATTCATACCGAGTCTAGCTCGACACAGGAGTAAGAAATACTATGTTGAGCCACACTTGACATTGGAGTGGTAAGGGTTAAAGTCTTCATCTTCAGCCTATTCCTGTCCACTCCTGGACAAAGGCCTCCTCCAATCGCTTCCACGCCACTCTGTCTTGTGCAGACTGCATCCAGGTTATTTCGACATGTTCCATCCTTCCACCATAGTTTCGGTCGCCCTGCACTTCTCTTTGCCGTCCACGGTCTCCAAGTCAGCAGTCTTCTCGTCCAATTTTCGTTCGAGCTTCTGGCTACGTGACCTTCCCATTGTCATTTTAGAGTCGCTATCCGGTGGATGATGACAGTGACCTTTGATTTTTCCCCCCGCCATATCGTTTCTGACTGTCTCTTAGGCTTATTCCTAACATGGCTCTTTGGGTTACTCGTAGTTTCTCGGCACTTTGTTTGGACAATGTTACAGTTTTAAGGCCATAAGTAGCAACTGGCAGCACATACGCTTCATAAACTTTTCTCTTCAGGTTGATCGGTATTTTCCGGTATTTAAAAATGTAACTTATTTTTCAACACATCCAATTCTTCTCTTGAGCTCTGCCGTTTGGTTTTTTCGGCCCAATCGAATATTGTGTCCCAGGTATGTATATACTACTACCATCAACGCTGATTTGAAGCCTTTCCGTGCCCATCACCTTGGTCTTTGCCAGGTTCATACACAAACCTACAAATCCAGGACATAATACAGATTTAGATACCTCGTTTAGTTCTTTAAGCATTTTGGCTAGTTCCTTAGGATTAAAAATAATGGTCTGCGGCGGGATGAGTTTACCTTGGCAGCACACAGATCTCGCAGGTGTCCTTATGGGCAGGGTTGTGGTAGGTGCAGTGCGGGCACGTCCACACCGGACCCTCCTCCAGGCCGGGCATCGCGTCTGACGTCAGGTCCGCACTGAAAGTCAAACAAACCATTAATATAATTAACTAACGAACCATCACGCCGTCTCCCCGAAGGGGTAGGCAGAAAGAATGGACTGCCACACCTTTCTTTCCTGACACATTTCTCTCGCTTTCTTAACATTCATACATCGTGTCATGCACGCGTGTCGATTTCTCTGACTCCTCACATGGCCGACATTCAATATTTGATTTATTTGATCGTGCCACGTTTTCCTCGGTCTTCCTCTATTAATGGTTCCATTTACATTGTTAACATATAATTTTTTTACCATTCTTTCTTCATTCATTCTTTCCATATGTCCAAACCATCTTAATGATCCTTTCATTATTTTGTTTATAACACCATCATTCGCACCGCATTCACTTCTTATATTTTCATTCGACACTATCATACACAGAGTATCCACACATTCACCTAAGAGATCTAATTTCTACTGCATTTATTCTACTTTCATCCTTATTTTGCCAGTTCCATGCTTCGCTTCCATACATAAGGGTCGGAAGAAGAACACCATTGTGCACGCCATTCTAGCTTTTTTGGATAGGCTATTGTTTGCGATGACAACTTTAAGTGCACCATTCATTTTGTTGCCTGCCCCAACTCTTCTTTCAATATCCCTCTCCACTCGCCCATCTCTTGTAAACATACTACCTAAATACATTACCATTAATATTATAAAACAAAATAACTGAAAACATGCCCAGATAAGAAGTTAAAATTTTCAGTACTTTCTTAACCCTCATTGTGTGTCTGGCTTCATTTGCAGTAAACAAAAATTGGTGTCAAACTGCGATTGGCTACATTTGCAGTCCAAAAAAAATGGTTTCGAACTGCAATAGACGGCAATTACAGCTCAAATTTGAATGAATCTTATAAACACTTGTACTTTATAGATCCTTACTACTAAATTTTACGTAATGATGAATTAGGACTATCTGTCTGAGCTGTAAATGTAGCCAGCCGCAGTTAAAGATCAATTTTTTCTTATTGCAAATGAAGCCAGCCATAAAAATTGGGATTTATTATAGAAATCCTAGAATAATATAACACAGCTTCTATCTTGTGATGTAAAATACTAAGGGATAAAAAAAAAACAGTGTTTTAATTCATATTCAATTTTAGCAGGAGAATTCATTTCAAATTTCGATAAGATGAAAATGAAAATTTTAAAGCTACTAAAAAAGAAGCTACAATTAAAAAATATATATTTACGAGTATATGATAGAAGTTAGCAGTTAACAGACCATCGTATTTGTAGGTTAAAGAAAAAGCATTAAGTAATACAGTAGAACCTGGATAATTGGCATTCCAAGGGACCAGGGCTACAATAGTCAATTAACCAGGTTTTCCAACTATCCAGTTTTTCATGTATCCAGGTCCAGAATGTGCTTTGGTTTTTTAACCAGGTTTTGTAACCACATAAACAGAAAAGCAATTAAAACAATTCATGGATCGATGCATAAAACAATCAATAAAAATAAAGTTTAATAAATAAATTGTAATTGTATTAGTTTTAGTTTCAAGCTCAAATCAAGGCTGTTATATTTACATTTGTGAAACATTGCGATCTAAAATGGACCACCTTCGATGAGTACCGAACAAATACTGAGGAGCTGTCAGTTTACAGAGATCGCGAAGGCAGTGCTCTCCAATTACAGAGGTTTAGGGCCAGAATGTCGAGTTTTATTAACCCTCCCTTCCCTGTGATGGGTATCTTCTACACGTTGCTTCTAATAACATCAATATCTTTATAAATATAATAAATACAAGGTTAAGATTTTAGGTATTCCTCCATAATATATTTACGCATTGATTAAAAAAATAATATAAATAATAATCAAAAAATTTCGGGTACATCCGAGATATTTGTGAAATGGGAAACGAAATTCGTAACGCTGAGTGCGTGACACTATATTCGCATCTCACTCTTGCATACTTCACTGTGGAAGCGCGAGGAGCTCAATGTTCTCACTACCCGGCAGTAGCTCTCGGGCTTGCAACCAGGGTGGACCTATGCACGTCCCGTGAGCGTTGCCAGATATTTTTTTATGTTTTTAGTAAATAAATCTCAATGATTATAATTTTTGACTTCAATTATAATTAATTAAGGGGATTAGCTATGAATGTTATTATTTTTCCGATTTAAAATCGCTAATTTTTGATTGGGTACTGACTACCCAACACATGAACGCGTGTTTTAATTTTAGCACTGTAAGGGAAAGGTACAGGTTTATTTTTTCCAATTAAAGAGGTTTTAGTGCTCCAAGGGGGTGGAACTCGAACTTTTCTGCCAATTAACCAGGTTCCAATTCTACAGGTTCTAATGTAGTACTAAAGTTGATGAGAGAAAACTGACTGTGTGTGATGTTCCGTGGCTGCAATGAGCTGTTCCACCGTGGCCCAGTGGTCAGAGTGCCTCCAGCTAGTGGCGAGCTCCGCGTCCACGGTCCGCACGGCCCGCAGCAGCTCCGCCATGTGGGGCAGCATGGGCAGGGCCTCCATCGTCGCTATGTACAACAACACGTGGAAGTCTGACATCGCCTGAAATACACAATGCCAAATTTCAACTAAAAACGGAATTGGACCTACTCTTAAAATCATCTTCTAATTACTTATTAAAGTTACTGTTTATCATTATATATTGTGCCTCGAAAATTCCTAGAAATTCTTGTGTAATTTACTAACCACTTTACTAATTACTCTTCTTCTTCTTCTTCCTTGTTGTAGACCTATGTGGTCTGTTCTCCAGAGTGTTGCTCCTACTGTGAGGTAGATTCCCAGATGTCCTTCCATCTTTTAGGAGGTCTTCCACGGGGACGAGTCCCATGAGGCTGATTATGCAATGCAATATAGGGGAGTCTGGTGGTGTCCATTTTTTAAACATGACCGTACCAGTCCCTTTTTCGCTGTCTGCTCCATCTTATAATATCCTCAACCTCACATATCTCTCTTATTCTGGTGTTCCTCACGCGATCCTACAGTGTCTGGCCTGCTATCTTCCTCAGTGTCTTCATTTACTATCACTAATTACTCAATTCTCATCATTAGTACTTAGAAAAACCTTAAAAAAAATTTGTTTAACTACCCAAAAATTTGCATTATAATTGTTTTCTAAAATCAAAATAAGGACACACCGTTTGGTTCAGTTTGAGAGTGGACATTCTACGTAAGGCGAAACAAATTTGTCACTAGTATTTATATAATTGATTATATAAATTAAATACAAGTATAAACAATAAATAATCGTGTTTACTATTATAATTTAATAATGGAGTTTTACAAAACTAATACCTCAACCATCAATAAATCGAGATGGACTTCTACCATGACATTTCAGAAAGAATTTTGTTTTTATATTATGAAAAGTAAATGGTATGATTAAAATGGTACTAGCCTCTAAGAACTCAGAGTCTGTGAACTGCGCGAGGTAGAGGGCGAGGGCACGCAGGTCCTGACGGTGGCGCGCCTCGGTGGCAAAGAGGGCGCGCTGAGGCCGCGGCCGGCGCAGCGTGGCCAGTGGGCTGCCGGCCGCTGCGCATGGCACGTCCACCAGCAGGTACTCCACCGGCAGCGGGCGGGCCGCGCGGGCGACCTCGTTGCCGTACTTATCTTTCTCCTGAAATACAACCATATAATATAAGATTATTCTCCTGAAATACAACCATATGATAGAGCAATCTTAGAGATTAACATATATAATCAAATCTTCATAGATGGCGCATTGAAACTGACATGTGAATTCTGGTGTTGGACTTTAACATATATACAACTTCCGAAAATTTGTCAGACATGGTCATAAGAAAGGTGGAATGGGGAATGTTGTAATTACATAAAGCGTGCGCTTAACCCAACCAATGACAGGTCATAAGTCCTGTAAACACCTTGATCAACCATATTCTGTTTCCAATTTGCATCTTCGTCTCTATTGAGAAATCATGAATTGATAACCCGCAATGGGTGAAACTCAGTATTCGTTTACAAGTATATGTATACATTCAAAAAATATAATATAATACCAACCAATAAAATCACGATGACAACATTCATTTGAAGCTTCAACAGAGAATAGCCAAATCAAATCAGTTTATTTTCTCAAAGATATTAACAAACAAACAAACCATCACGCCGTTTCTCCGCAGGGGTAGGCAGAGAGAATGGACCACTACACTACTCTATCCTGGCAAACCTCTCTAGCTTCCTCCACATTCATACAACGAGTCATACAAGCACGTCGATTCCTCTGACTTCTAACATGACCAACCTTTAAAATTTGATTAATTTGGTCATGCCATGTTTTCCTCGGTCTGCCTCGACTCCGTACCCCATTTACACCATTAACATATACTTTCTTAACAATTCTTTCTCCATCCATGCGTTCCATATGTCCGAACCAACGCAGCGATCCTTTCATAATTTTGTTCATAATACCTTCTTCCGCTCTACATTCCTTTCTTATATCAGCATTTGAGACAAAGATATTACAATCAATAATTATAATTTATAACGTCTGTTGAGAACAGATAAAATATAATATACAATACCAGGAACGCATGAGAGATTGCTTTGACTTTAAGAATACAAGATACTCTCTAAAGTCAAGAGTATTTGTCTGCTGAACTAATATCAAAGACATGGATTTTTGAAATAAAACAGTCTGTGCTGACGCTGTCGAAGATAACCATCTGGAACATAAAGATGGATACCCTCCAAGATGAGGGAATTTTCAAAGAATCCCCTGATAAGCCTGAAAAAATGAGTCATTGTGAACAAATCCCTCATTATCTGTAGACTATTGGTCCCCAGCATGTCCAAAGGGAATGCAGTGGGATAAAGCCTACTCGAAATGCTACATTTGGTCCATATTTTTGTATGGTGTTGAATCATGGACCTTATAAGTTGACATCGCACCGTGAGTGTAAAACCGAAACAAGTGCAAATATACAGTTTGGAGATATGGGAGTTTAAAGACTTCATATTGCTTGGATAAACTGTTTTTTTTTTAAATAAACCAATGATTTTCGGTTTATAGGTATATTACTTCAAACTGAAAATCATTGGTTTATTAAAAAAAAACAGTTTTTCCGAGCAATATGAAGTCTTTAAACTCCCATATCTCCAAACTGTATATTTGCACTTGTTTCGGTTTTACACTCACGGTGCGACATCATGAACCGATTGGAGGCATTTGAAATGTGTCTGCATTGCAAAATGTTGCACATCCCTTGAACCGAAATGGTCAACAACGGAAATGTTGAAAACAGAGAGCCAGAGCTAATAGAGAAGAGTTAGCCAATATTAAAGCCCGTAAAGTGGCACATTTAAGTCATGTGATTAGGGGAGGAAAATATGAATTGCTGCACCTGATTGTTGAGGGAAAAATAGAGGGTTGACAAGGTGTTGGCAGGAGGTGAATCTCCTGGCTCCACAACATTAGGGACTGGACTGGCTTGAGGAGCGTCAAGGAGCTGTTTTGAGCTGCCAAGGTCAGAGAAGCCTGCTCTTGGGTGATAGTCAACGTCGGGGAGACCTGACATGACATCTGTTGCTACCTCAGAGGTATGATAGTGGACGCATGTGGCACAGAAGAGGATGTTGCCAGCAGAGTCAATAAGGCAAAGAAGGCTTTCGCAATACTTCGTTCTGTATGGTGTTCCAGTATTTTTTTTAGAAAGCTCAAACTCCAAATATTTAACAGTAGTGAAAATCTACAACGGACATTATTGGAAAACTCCAGGTGTTTATAAATTTGTGTCTTTGCTTAATATTCAAGATCTTTTGGCATCAAACAGTGTCAAATGTCTTTCTTTGGGCTATGGGAGGAGAAAGGCCAATCACTAGACCCAAATGGCTACGGATCGGTCACCCTGGGACCCAGTTTGCATCGCTCAGGGGGCACTAGACTGGTCTCCTGTGGGTGGAAAGAAAGTTTTCCGACTTCAAATGTGGCCGCCTTTTAGTAATTGATTAATTTAGTCATGCCATGTTTTGCTTGGACGTCCTCTGTTTCTTTTTCTATTTACACTGTTTGTATACAACTTTTTAACCATTATTCTCTCATCCATTTGCTCCATATGTCCAAACCGTCTGATTGATTATTTCTGCCTTATACTTCGAGGAGATGGCATGATGGTTAGTTAGTATATTTAAATTGTAACCAAATTATTATTCATGATATAAATATTTCATCAAAAAATATATAGAGGGGTTTATAAATGAAGTTATCCCTAAAATTCTGTAAAAGTCGAAAGCAGGTGATTCAGTAACCAACACTGAATAGATTCGGTTCAACATAAATGAAAATGAAAAAAAAAAAAAAAAACACCGAAATTGAACAAAATTATATTTAAATAATCAGAAGGACGTTACAGGCATTTAAATATTTTTGTAAGTGAATGTTTAACGGAAATCTAAAACAGAAGTAAATATTTTACCATTAAGACAAAATTTGAAACCAGAACATTCGAAAATATTCTTTGATCATTATTTAGTTAAAGGGGAGATAAAATAAACATAAAAACATCTACACATAAACAAGATTCGTATATTGACGTCACGGTTTCCCCTGTCTCCCCATGGCGCTGCGCCGCGCCGCTAGCGGGGTGAGGGGCGGGGGCAGCACGTGTCCCGTGACGTCAGAGCGGGGCCGCGTCCTACATCCTGTCACTCTCACCCGCTTTCCCTCTAATTCCCTCCAGAAGGCTTTCCCTCTCGACCGGCCCGGCTGGGTAGGCGGGCGCAGGCACCTACCCGCCCGCCTGTCCGTGCGGTGGGTATTATTTAAAAATAGAACACGCGATCCGTTTTGAAGTTTCGAACTGGCGGGCGGCCCTCTTTATTTATGAGCGCCGAGTGGGAATTTAGAAAAGCACTAAACCCTCGATTCTTTCGGCGGACTTCTTGCTAAGCTACCAATCACTTGGGAGAAGGAGGGATAATCACGTAGGTGTTCAATTCTTTCCACTGATTGGCGCATGGCGGTCGTATACGTAACTCGGATGTAGGTCTATTTGTCCCTGATAATTACGAGTATATTCATCAAAATAACACAAAATTGGTTTATTTTCAGAGCTATAAAACCAACCTCCCAGTGGTCAAGCCTGTGAGTAGAGCAATCTCTTTGCCAAATAGTGTCATCACGGAGTTTGACATATTTTGTAATAGTGGGTATCGGGACACACTATCTGTCTTATGATTGTTAATATTATACCACACTACTCTATCCTAACACACCTCTCTAGATTCCTCCACATTCATACAGGGAGTCATACACGCACGTCGACTCCTCCGACTTCTAACATGACCAACCTTTAAAATTTGATTAATTTGGTCATACTACGTTTTCCTCGGTCTGCCTCGACTCCGTACTCCATTTACATAATTAATTTAAACATTATTTCTCCATCCATGCGCTCCATATGTCCGAATCAACGCAGCGATCCTTTCATAATTTTGTTCATAATACCTTCTTGCGCTCTACACTCCTTTCTTATACCAGCATTTGAAATTCTGTCGCACATCGTTCTACCACACATGCGTCTTAGGGACCTCATATCTACCGCATTTATTCTGCTCTCATCCTTCTTCTGCCAGTTCAATGCTTCGCTTCCATAGATAAGATATCTATCAGGCTTTTTGTCCCTGATATATATCTCCGACAGCGACAGCATAGATTGTTTTACCTACCGACCGCCAGAACCAACCTTCCTCTGGTGACACCGGTGGGAAGAGCAATTAATCTGCTAAACGCGGTCTCCTCGGGGGTCGACGTCTTTCATATTAGTAAAAGTACGTTCTAAGTAGGCTCTTGATTTTGGAGAGTATCTTGTCTTCCTAATGTCGAATCATCTCTTATGCGTTTCTGGTATTATATTATACTATATACAATATATTATTTTACCTGTTCTCAATAGATGCCTTAAACCTTAATTTTGTAATGTCTATTGATGACATAAACTGATTGGACTTGATTTGAACAAAAATAATAATTATTTTATAATTTTTCACAAAAATTAAAATAATTGCCTTACTTTATTTCATTTAGTACTATGCTCATTAGGCCTAGTTGCATAATGATGTAAATTTCCATCATACTGTTTTTTTTATAAAAATATATAAATTTATGAAAAAAAAAATTATAATTTTTCCATAATATAGATCTGTAACCAAGTAGACATCATTTTTTTCAATCAGAAAAGAAAAAAGCATGCAACTAAGGGTTAAACCTTAATTTTTGCAATGTTTATTGATGAAATAAACTGATTTGATTTGATTTGATAAGGGTTGGGACCAGAACTCCATCGTGAGCGGCCATTTTCGCTTGCATTGACAAGAAAAGTAAATATAAAAGCTTAAATCAATAGCGTAAAATTTTTAAACAAAATAATTTGATAACGTTGTCGAATCAGTTTCTGTCATTTTCGGACAGGCAGCAAGCGAGTCACCAACCGACACACTTCGATATGGCTGTAGTCTTAGAGATCGGTCAATCTGGATAATAGTGGGATGTTGTTGCGTGTAGGGCTTTGTAAACGAATAGGGTTGAAGCACCAGTATTTGACCGCCCCCAGTAAATGACCGTTGGTTAATAAAACAAAATATAATAAGAATTGCTCTATGTGTCCAGTCAAAAAACTTTAATCCCAAGAAACTATGACAAAAGAGGTAGGCAGAGACAAGTGTTGGTAAGAAACAAAACTATCAGTTGTGAACTGTGCCTTGTCAAACGGTAAAAGTGCGTCTTCCCGTTGTTGTTCTGAGATTGTTAGTAGTTCTTTTTATAAGGAAAGGTGTGGTAAGTGTTTTTTTTTAATGTTATTTCTTATGCAATTCTTTGAATATTTACATATTTTTATATGTTAGGGTGTTTCATAATGTGACAATGTAACAAAATCTATGTATTGTATCAATATAACCTGAAGCGGTCAATTACTGGTGATTGTGCTATTTTTTTTCGAGAAATATCAATTTTAATAGTAATACTCATATTTCAATATAAAAGTTAGAGAATTTAGAGAAGTCAACGTGTTTTTTATTGTTTTCTTTTATTTTGTACACTGAAATAATGAAATTAATGCCTTTAATGTGGATTTCTGTACAAGCTGAACCTTAAATGGCCATTCATTGGTGCTTTGACCCTATACATAATTAATAATCTACTCTCTCAAATAACATCATCCAGTTGAGTATGTACAGCCTTGAGATTACGCGATCTATAATGGCTTTTGCAAGATTTGTCTCTTAATTAAATTGTGCGGAAACCCAATGTATAATAGAATACTGAATAGAGTTATCTTATTATATAGGAAGGAACGTAAGGCAGATTAATGGGTTAAAATTAATATTAAGAATTGACGTTGCCCACGACATGATATTTGAATGTGGAACGTGAGGTCGATTCGTGCGTTCAACTTAAAATTAAGAATTAACGTTTCCAACGACATGATATTTGAATGAGGAACGTGATGCAGATTCGTGCGTTCAACTTAAAATTAAGAATTGACGTTGCACACGACATGATATTTGAATGAGGAACGTGAGGCAGATTAATGAGTTCAACTTAAAATTAAGAATTGACGTTGCACACGACATAATATTTGAATGAGGAACGTGAGGCAGATTCGTGCGTTCAACTTAAAATTAAGAATTGACGTTGCCCACGATATGATATTTGAATGAGGAACGTGATGCAGATTCGTGCGTTCAACTTAAAATTAAGAATTGACGTTGCACACGACATGATATTTGAATGAGGAACGTGAGGCAGATTAATGCGTTCAACTTAAAATTAAGAATTGACGTTGCCCACGACATGATATTTGAATGAGGAACGTGAGGCAGATTCGTGCGTTCAACTTAAAATTAAGAATTGACGTTGCCTACGACATGATATTTGAATGAGGAACGTGAGGCAGATTAATGCGTTCAACTTAAAATTAAGAATTGACATTACCCACGATATGATATTTGAATGAGGAACGTGATGCAGATTCGTGCGTTTGACTTAAAATTAAGAATTGACGTTGCACACGACATGATATTTGTATGTAAAGGATTAAAAAAAAGTTTGTGATGAAAAATAAAAGGGAAGATCGAGGGTAGGCGCGGCGTGGGAAGAACCCAGATGTCCTGGCTCGAGAATATCAAGGAATGGACGACATTAGGAAGCCAAGATACTTTCTAAAGTCAAGAGTATTTGTCTCCTGAACGTACCTTCACTAAAATGAAAGACGTCGATCTCAGAGGAGACCGCGTTCGGCAGACTAATTGCTCTTCCCGGTGTCACCAGAGGCAGATTGGTTCTGGTGGCCGGTAGGTAAAACAATCTGTGGAGTCGTTGTCGGAGAAATCTATCAGGGACAAAAAGACCAACACCCTCTAATACGGCCGAGTTCTCGAAATATCCCCTGATTAATTTAAAGAAATGGGTAATGAGATGCCCATCTCTTCGAAACTGTAAATAATTGGTTCCAAGCATTCCTACACCACCACCAGAACCCCTATATCGCGTTGCATAATCAGCCTCATGGGACTCGTCCTCGTGGAAGACCTCCTAAAAGATGGTTGGACAGCTGGGAGTCTACCACACAGGCAGTGGCGGTACTACCATAGAAGCCCAGAAGCCCGGCTTGCGTAAGAAATTTTGAATCAAAACCCCCAAATCTAAGAAATCGTGCCCCCGCATAAACCAACAATCCACCAAATCACCTTCCAACAATGTTCCCATCAGTCTTAAGAGGAATAGGCACAAGAGCTGAACCTCTGTAAGCCAGAAAATGTTTTAATTCAAAATTTTGTTACGCAAGCCGGGCTTCTGGGCTTCTATGGCAGTAACGACACTGCTCACAGGAGGAGCAACACTCTGGAGAACAGACCACATAGATCTACAACAAGGAAGAAGAAGGAAAAGAAATAACGAGGAATAATATATTTAAAAAATAAATATAGATGTGTGGCGTCGAAAATAAACAAATGAATACGAAGTTATTTTGAATTGAGATAAGCAGAGCAGCGCGTCTGGTCCGGCGGTATCACTTTAACCTTTCGGCTATCGTGAATCTGCAATAATAATTTCAGCAGAAAGTACACACCGACTCACATACCCCGAGTGAAATGCAAATTTTGTCACGCGATCTCCGGCCAATCTCTGTGTTAGGGATGTGCAATCCGCTCACGAGTCGACTCAAAGAATCGACTCACTTTGGTGAGCGGGTGAGCTATGATCCATAAAAAAAGAGCGGCAGCTCAATATTATTGCAAAAGAATCATAAATTATTGCAAAAGAGTCGACTCTTTTTAGTGAGCTCTTTAAGGGATCTGAGCTGAACGGTTCCGCTCAGCAAAGTAAGCTGAATACTCAATAATTTTTAGCTCATTGATAAAAAAATTATCCCGGTGACCTTTTTTTAGCCGACGAGCAAAAAAAAAAAAAAAGGTCACCAATATTTTTTTTAGCTCGATGAGCAAAAAAAAAAAAGGTCACCGATAATTTTTTTCAGTCGCCGGAATCAACTTTTTAGGTCGATGAGCAAAAAAAAAAAAGGTCACCAATAATTTCAAACTTTGCGGAAATTCATTTTTAACAAACGACTCAAAATGGTGAACCGTGAATCGTTAGAAAGAGTCGGCTCACTTTGCTGAGCGGAACCGTTCAGCTCAGATCCTTTAAGTGATTCATTTTGCCCATCCCTACTCTGTGTCCACACACACCGGCCGCGCGGCGCTCCGTAGTCGTGGTTATAATCCGTCATTGCATTCACCAAGGAAGGGAATAACAATTATCTTTCACACTTTTCATTTGAATGAAGCTCAGATATCTGGGTGTGGAGGTATCCAGTTGCACCGATCTATACAATGAAGTTTAAAAAAACTGACTGATAAAGCGGCAGTTATCTCCGGATGCCTGAGGGACACTGTTTCGGACAATAAGCATATGCTGTCAACTGCATTGATCCCATGTCTAAATGGATGGCATCAAACAAAATCTTGGATGATGTTCCTTACATAATTTATTAATATCCAATCTGGTGTGCCACAAGGATCTGTACTATGACCCCTTTTATTTATCATGTTTACGAATGACGTCGCCAAAATAATAGAATCCTTTGGCCTCCTCTCACATTGCTATATTGATGACCAGTAACTTCATTTTTTCTGCAACCCCGATGATACCAAAAATCTTACATCAATCATTACAAAAACTCCACAAAGCTTCTTGGTGTTTATCTTGACGCAAATCTGTCCCTAAAATCCCAAATTAACAACACAGTAAGCGCTAGCTCTTTCCACCTCAGACGATTAAAATCCGTCAAAAGGAGTATTCCCCATGACACTTTCAAAACTTTTGTAAATTCCTTCGCTGTATCACGGCTCGACTGTTGTAATGGAATTTATGCAAACATTCCAAAACAACAAGTAAACAAACTAAATAAGAAGCTTTGTGGAGTTTTTGGGAACGATATCATTGTCGGCCCTTGAAATTGCAGAATGATCGATAAGATGTTGACGCTTTGCGCACGAAGTCCAGAGAAATTCCGTTTTGGATGGATTAAATTTAAGTTTGTTTGATTCCATCCATTTAGATATGGCATCAGTGCAGTTGACAGGGATTGATGTAAGATTTTTGTGTCATCGGGGTTGCAGAAAAAAATGAAGTTACTGGTCATCAGTATAACGATGTGACAGTAGGCCAAAGGATTATATTATTTTGGCGACGTCATTCGTAAACATGATAAATAAAAGGGGTCCTGGTACAGATCCTTGTGGCACACCAGATTGGAGATTAATAAATGATGTAAGGAATATCATTTATCAATGAATGTAAGGAACACCATCCGAGATAACATTTATATTTATGTACAGTTAGAATGGTGTATATCTCCGAAACAGAGTGGTGGTGAAGGGGGCAGAACGCTTGACTCCTAATCCAGGGGACAAGGGTTCAATTCTGGACGCGACCCGATTCTTCTTCAGAAAAATGAGCCAGTTTTTCTCACATTTTTCTCTTTATTCGGTATCGATTTATTCGGTGAATCATATTTTACAGAATAAATCGATTGTGCTATTTTTATCTTCCCGTCACTAGTACGTAATGTACAGTGGGGCAGCCGTTTGGGGTTAATGTCCAAACTGCAGAAGATGAAATCGATAAAAATAAAAGAAATCTTTGATTGCTGCGGTTTACATCGGTACCGTACCAAGGTCGTGACTAAACAATGTGCCATTTGGTCATTTAACGGAAAATATTATATTAAAACATTTAACTTTATATTTAATCATTCGCTAATAATGCCGAATTGACCATCGACAATCTTACCCTTCTTCTCCCAGTGTCCTGTTAAGCCCCCCGACGACGACTTTCTTTCCAAGGAATTTCTTTTGGGAATGTTGGGGACCAAATTTCTCCAGCTTCGAAGAGTCGGGTTTATCTTAACCAATTTCATTAGATTAATCAGGGGATATT
Source organism: Lepidostoma basale (assembly GCA_022606425.2). Classification (NCBI taxonomy): domain Eukaryota; kingdom Metazoa; phylum Arthropoda; class Insecta; order Trichoptera; family Lepidostomatidae; genus Lepidostoma; species Lepidostoma basale. Next base: position 589,739 of record JAHDVF020000272.1, on the reverse strand, counting down.
TTGTGAACTAGGCCGTGCTGACGGGTGTTGGTCAATTTGTTTCTGATAGATATCTCGTACAACGCCACGATAGATTGTTTTACCCACCGGCAGCCAGAACCAACCTGCCTCTGGTGACACAGGTGGGAAGAGCAATTAGTCTTCTAAACACATCTCCTCGGAGATCGACGTCCTACATATTAGTGAAAGTACGTTCAGAAGACAAATACTTCTGACTTTAGAGTGTCTTGTCTTCCTAAAGTCGGAACATCTCTCATGCGTTCCTGGTATACTCGTATATACCTTGTCAGGTATATATAGTCTGTTCTCGAACCGATTTGATTTTTTTTTTCAAATCAAATCAGTTTATTAACTCAAAAGACAGTACACACAGGAAAATGTTTACGGCATCTATTGAGTACAGATAAAATATTATAAAAATACAACATAGTACCAGGAACGGATTAGAGATGGTTCGACGTTAGGAAGACAAGATACTTTCTGAAGTCAAGAGTATTTGTCTCCTGAACGTACTTTCACTAATATGAAAGACGTCGATCTCCGAGGAGACCGCGTTCAGCAGACTAATTGCTCTTTCCACCGGTCTCACCAGAGGTATATTGGTTCTGGTGGCTGGTAAGTAAAACAATCCGTGCTGTCGCTGTTGGAGAAATCTATCAGGGACAAAAAAACCAACATCCTCTAGCACGGCCGAGTTCTCTAAATATCCCCTGATTAATTTAAAGAAATGGGTAATGAGATGCCCATCTCTTCGAAGCTGTAATGAATTGGTTCCAAGCATTCCTAACAGAAATGCCGTGGGATAGAGCATTTGATCACTCGAGAGCAGGCATCTCTGTCTCTAGCATTCTTCCCCAATATTGCATATCTAAAAGTGGCTTAACTGGAGTATAAAATTAATTAATTCTAAATGAACTTCCGCAAGTGAAGTCGATACCCGCGAGTCGAGACAAGTTTAACAACTTAAACTTGCGGAAGTCGAATCGGAAGTTAGTTGCTAGTCACGACAGGAGTAAATTCGAGCGTCACTTGTCACTCGGTATCCGACACCGTGCGGCGAGTGTTAAAGGCATGATCGAGGAACGTCACAGAGTCGGCTGCAGACGAATGCCGTGGCTCCAAAACACTGGTACGTGGAAAGGCCTTCTATAACTATGGAGGAGCTGTTGCGCATGTGAGAACGGAGAACGATTTTCTCGAGTAATCGTAAAGTTTGGAACGCGACAAGACACGAAAAACAGAAGAATGAGATATAAATGTCGAGCACTTACCTGAAAACTTTTTACGGTTCGATATTACCATAGTATTACGTATAATAAAAAATATATTGGATAACAAAGACGCCCCAGCGCTCGGAAACTTTCTCGATCCATCTTAAGTTTTTTGAAACTTTTTAACATAATGTAAAATTATTATACATATATTTTTTTATGATTCTGATATACCTATCTTGCTTCCTCCACATTCATACAGAGAGTCGTACATGCACGTTGATTGTTCCGACTTATAACATGGCCGACCTTTAAAGTTTGATTAATTTGGTCATGACATGTTTTCCCCAGTCTTCCCCGATTCAGTACTCCATTCACATCGTTAACGTATCCTTTCTTGATCATCCTTTTTCATCCATGTGTTCTATGTGTCCAAACCAACGCAGTAATCCTTTCATAATATTGTTTATAATACTTTCTTCCGCTATGCATTCCTTCTTATTAATAAATAAACTAACTAACTAACTATCCATCATGCCGCTTACCAGAAGGTGTAGGCAGAGAGGATGGACCGCTATATTGCTCTGTCCTGACATACCTCACAAGATTCCTCTACATTCATACATTGTTACATGCACGCTCGTCGATTTTTTTCGACATCGAATGTGGCCGCCTTTCAGTATTTGATTAATTTGGTCATGCCACGCTTTCCTTCGTCCTCTGCACTTTTCTTTCCAATCACATTGCTCGTTTAAAACATTTTAACCATTCTTCTCTCGTCCATTCGTTCCATATGTCCAAACCATCTCAGGGATACTTTTTTTAAAGTTGCTCATAATAATTTACAATATATATTTCTTCAACATTCGCCGTCACTTTGTGTTGTGGATTCACATTTGAATAACTTTTTGGAAACATTGTATTATCACAACACTTTTTTGCCCTTTTCACAAATATGTTTCGAGACACAAACTTCCCTTCTTCAGTGTATGAATTTTAATTCAAATTATTAATTAATGTTGAAGGGAAGTTTGTGTTCCGAAACATGTTTGTGCAAAGCGCAAAAAAGTGTTGTGATAATACAATGTTTCCAAAAAGTTATTCAAATACAATATATTAACTAACCAACACGCTGTCTCCCCGAAGGGGTAGGATGAAAGAATGGACTGCCACACATTTCTTTCCTGACATAATTCTCTCGCTTCCTCAACATTCATACATCGTATCATTGCACGCGCGTCGATTTCTCTGACTCCTCACGTGGCCGACATTCAATATTTGATTTATTTGATCGTGCCACGTTTTCCTCGGTCTTCCTCTATTTCTAGTTCCATTTACATCGTTAAAATATAATTTTTTTACTATTCTTTGTTTCCATGTGTCCAAACCATCTTAATGATCCTTTCATTATTTTGTTCATAGCACCATCATTCGCATCGCATTTACTTATTATATTTTCAATTGAAACTCTATCACACACAGAGTTTCCCCACATTCGTCTATAGGGATCTAATTTCTACTGCATTTATTCTACTTTCATCCATCTTTTGCCAGTTCCATGCTTCGCTTCCATACATAAGGGTCGGTACAAGAACACCATTGTGCACTGCCATTTTAGCTTTTTTGGATAGGTTTTTGTTTGCGATGTCAACTTTATGTGCACCATTCACTTTCTGGCCTGCCCTCAATCCTTCTTTCAATATCCCTCTCCACTCGCCCATCTTTTGTAAACATACTACCCAAATACAGAAACTCATCTACTTGCTCTAAATTTTTACCATTCACGCTAATGTTGCAGACTGTCATGATTTCTTCATTTTCAAAAAAATTTATTTTTATTTTTCCTTGTATACAACAGGTTGTTTGAAACCAATTACTGTATACAATTTAATTTAGCAATTATATTGATTCTCATGACATGTGATAGGTAACCAATCTATCGCCATTTTATTGTCACGTGAATTCTACATCAGACCAAAGACAGTGTGAGAATCACACTGCCATTGCCGGGAACCGAATCGGAACCTTCGATATAGAAGTCAGAGCTCTTACCACTCTGCCATGAAGGTCGGAAAATCATTACCTTGGATTTATTCACATTCATCATCAGATCCAGAGTTTTAAATATATCTTCCAAAGCACAGGTGAACAGCTTCGGAGATATCACGTCCCATTGTGTGACTCCCCGTTGCAGTTCAATCCGTTTAGTCTTTTTTAAATTATTTAAAACCTGGACTGGTTTGAACGTGGCCTCAACATAAATGGCGAGTGCATTTTCCACCTTCGCTTTGCAGACGACATTGTCATTCTGGCGGAATCTGTGGAGAAACTCGAAGGCATGCTAAATGAACTGAACACTGCATCCAGACGAGTGGGTCGACAAGACGAAAGTCATGTATAATGAACATATTATCCCGAAATCAGTAACCGTCGATGGGTCGGCTCTCGAAGTGGTACAATAATACTCATATCTTGGCCAAATCATTCAATTAGGTAGAAACAATTTCGAGAAAGAAGCCGGGTTGGACGGCCTTTGGAAAATTACGTCATGTTCTCACCTCTAAAATACCACAATGCCTCAAGACTAAAGTCTTCAACCAGTGCGGCTTGCCAGTCATGACGTACGGAGCTGAGAGGCGGACACTGACAAAAGGTCTAGTCTACAGATTCAATGTCGCCCAGGGCGCCATGGAAAGAGCCATGCTTGGAATAACCTTGAAGGACAGATTTACAAACGAATTCATTCGTCAACTAACCAAGGTGACTGAGGTGGCTCTGAGGATGGGCGGGCTGAAGTGGCGATGTGCTGGCCATGTCTGTCGGAGAACCGACGGCCGATGGGGGAGACGGGTTCTGGAGTGGAGACCGCGTACATGATTCCGCAGAGTTGGACGTCCCCCTGCCCGCTGGACCGACGATCTGAAGAGGATTGCTGGACATAGATGGATGGGAGCGGTAATGGACAGGGGGCGGTGGCGTGCTTTGGGAGTGGCCTATATTCAGCAGTGGATGACAGACGGCTGATGATGATCATCAGATCATTTCGCATGCTTACCTCATTCATACTATTCACAAGGACTTGTATGTAGTTCATGCTCGTTGTCTCCAAGTAAGATTTATGTTTTTATAAATAAATAATTATATATTGTTTAATGAAACCTCTGGGTATTACTAATCCCGTGTGTATAGAATTGCGATTAATCCGCTTTCCGGTTAATCGGGAGCGGATAACCGGCCGCCGGAGTTCGTTCTGGATGTGACAATAACGCTATTACAATAACATTATAAGCAGGCAGGTACCCGCGGGTCAATGGAGTGGAAATTATCAGCGGCCTTACGTAACTCCGCCTATATTATTCAGATCTATTCGATTCCGATCCGCCGTCTGGCCGCCTCGCACGTAAACTCGGAGGCCGTACTTTCCCAAAATAAGGGGAAATACCGCCCCCCGGTGGAGCGTGTAGCTTTCTACAACAACAAACCATCAAATCGACGACACACACACACAACGTCGACCTTCGTGGCAGAGTGGTAAGGGCTCTGACTTCCACACCGAAGGTCCCGGGTTCGATTCCCGGCGATGCACAGTGGGCTGAAAATAGAGCTCCTATAGACTTAGCGTCACTCGAAAATCAAGTACCTAATTTTGAAAAAAAAAAATATGCTTTCGTATTTCTTTACTAAATAGAAATATTTTATGTCAAGTAACTTTTTTTGATAAAGCTATTATTTAATAAGCTATTTGCGATTTTCTTTTTTTATGTATGGAGATAAACAGTTTTTTTAGTTTTTTTCCTAATTCTTAAAATATCTTAAAAAATTACTTTCTGAATCATAAAATTCATCACTTAAGCTATATTATCACTAAAGCCTGAATCTCGGAAACCTTCGGAACATTGACATTTTCAACTTTAAAAATAAAAAAAACAGTTTTTTTAATTTTATTCCTTATTCTTAAGCTTTCTTAAAAAAATTCTTTCTGTACCATAAAATCAATCATATAAACTATATATTATCACTAAAGCCTGAATCTCGGAAACCTTCGGAACATTGACATTTTCGTATCAAAAGTTTTGTAATCTTTCAAGTGGATTAGGCCTCCTGGGGACGCCACTATATAAAAAAAAACGCGCCTAGCTCTTCACCTAGTTAGGTTGTGTGGAAGAAATGACATACAATTGCAGTTAGTACTATTTTAATAACGTGCGTGCATAAAATATTTATTTTATATTTTTAAAGTTGAAAATGTCAATGTTCCGAAGGTTTCCGAGTTTCAGGCTTTAGTGATAATATATAGTTTATATGATGGATTTTATGGTACAGAAAGAATTTTTTTAAGAAAGCTTAAGATGAAGGAATAAAATTTAAAAAATAGTTTTGTAATTTTAAAGTTGATAATGTCAATGTTCCGAAGGTTTCCGAGATTCAGGCTTTAGTGATAATATAGCTGTTGTGGTGAATTTTATGATTCAGAAAGCAATTTTTTAAGATATTTTAAGAATTAGGAAAAAAACTAAAAAAACTGTTTATCTCCATACATAAAAAAAGAAAATCGCTAATAACTTATTAAATAATAGCTTTATCAAAAAAAGTTACTTGGCATAAAACATTTCTATTTAGTAAAGAAATACGTAGGCATTTTTTTTTTTTTCAAAATTAGGTACTTGATTTTCGAGTGACGCTAAGTCTATGAAGCTTCATTTTCAGCCCACTGTGCGATGGTCTGGTGTAGAATTCACGTTACAATAAAATGGCGATAGATTGGCTACCTATCACATGTCACGAGAATCAATATAATAGCTAAAAAAAAATTGTATACAGTAATTGGGTTCAAACAACCTGTTGTATACATAAAAAAAATCGTTTCCCTGAAGGGCTAGGCAAAGAGAATGGACTGCCACACTACTCTATCCTGACACACCTCTCTAGATTCTTTCACATTCATATAACGCGTCATACACGCACGTCAATTCCTCCGACTTCTCATGTGGTCGACATTTAATATTTATTTTATTTTATAGTGCCACGTTTTCCTCGGTCTTCCTCAATATATTTTTCCGTTTACCATATATCTTTATCATTCTTTAATTTCAGTGTGCTAGATGTGCAAGATGAAGCACATGTTGGTCACTAATGTTTTCAATAATTTCACGGCATAAGCTGTTATATGCGATACTATTATATTTGCGGCAAACATATCAAACGGCCTCTTAGCGATGGGCCGAAAAAGCTTGGGAAGCTATGGTTAAAACAAATAAATCTTACGTAAGAAAGAGATAAGATAAATGGGTATTAAACATCTTCATTGTCACCACAAGATGGCAAACACAATAGATGATACTTTTATGAAAGGAACGCAAAAAAATATTTATTAATTCTCAAATCAGTTTATTAACTGAACAAAGACAAGATACTCTCTAAAGTCAAGATTATTTGTCTTTTGAACGTACTTTCACTAATATTTCCTTTATTTTGATAAAAATCACAAACATTACAGACATACAATTCCAAATCGTTTGGAATTACATTATAAAAAGAGAAGCATTAAAAAAATACAAATTAAGCTTAAGAATAAGAAAAAATCATTACATTGATATTGCATCCCTGAGGCAACTCACACTATCACGAAATATGTCGACCTCCGAGGCGATCCGATTAAGCAATAAGATTGCCCTACCCACAGGCATAACCATTAGCAGGTTGGTTCTGCAGCGTGGCAAATAAAACAATTTGTGCTGTCTTTGACGAAGGTAATTATCAGGGACAAATAGACCTACATCACTCAGGACATCCGAGTTCTGTATACGGCCGCCAATCAGCTGAAAGAAGTGAACTCCCAAGTGAATGTTCCTCCTTCTCTCCAATGATTGGTAGCTTAGCATACCTAGCACGAATTCAGTCGGAAATAGCCACGGGTAATAACCGCGCTCCCTGAGGTAAAGAAAGCGCAGAAATTTTTTCTGCACTCGCTCCACCATCAGAGAATATCGGATCCCAGGCAGAATATGAAAGATGTCGATCTCCGAGGACATTCAGCAGACTTATTGCTCTTCCCACCGGTGTCAACAGAGGCAGGTCGATTCTGGCGCCCGGTAGGTAAAAACAATCTGTGCTGTCGCTGTCGGAGATATCTATCAGGGACAAAAATACCAACATCCTTCCAGCACGGCCGAGTTCTCGAAATACTTCCTGATTAATCTAAATAAATGGGTGAGATGCCCATCAACACATTCGTCACAGAGTATCAACACATTCGTCTAAGAGATCTCATTTCTACTGCTTTTATTCGACTTTCATTAATTTTCATCCTTCTAAAATAAATAACATAATCCTAATATCATAAAGGACGACATTAAAGAGACCGCCGGTACGACATGGATGCGTGTTGCCCAGGATCGGTCCAGAAGTGGACGGATGTAGGCTGATGATGATGATGAAAGTGAGTAACAATCGAATTTCACTTTCAAGCATTTTTTTTTCTCATTTATCTCATGAATTAAATATTTATAAAAGTCTTATATAAGAGAGATAAAAATCTTTAAACTGCGTCAGTGATCCTGTTACAATCCCACAATACAACGAGGAAAAACGTCAAATGCAGACCTCTTCATAAAAATATCTACCCATGAATACATTGTAAAAATGTTTTTATTTCACAACGAACAGAAACTTCATACATTTTACATCTCCTATTTTTTTTAACAGCCAACAATATAAAACCACGCCAGCGGCTAACAATAAGCATGGAATGCGTTTGAATCGGATCTATTCACGAAACTGAAATAGTTTTTGTTTAAATTTGAAATTAGAATATTGATACATCATACGCGGGCTGGGTTGTCGCATAAAGAAAAAAAAAACAATGGCAAACTTGAAAAAAACAAAAAGTATCCAGACAGGTAGGTAGGTACTCGCCTAAGCGAGATGGTATAAATTTGCGCATTCCTCCGTAATCTATTATTCACCTAGCTAAATATAGTTCAGTATTACTCCACTCGTCACAGCGAGATTATTTTGCTCATTGCGCGCACTTCCTACGTACATAAATTTGTAGAATTTTAAGAGGAAATATCCACAGGTTTTAATTATCGCAATACTTTTTTTTACGTTCATAAAATGCCATTATACAAGAATAATTAAAATATTATATTGTCAAAATAATAATGGTGAATAGCACATAGACGTCATAATCAGTGGCGGTACTTCCATACAAGCCGAAAATCCGGACTTGCCTTAAAAAATCTATACTAAAACGATGTTTTTTGCGCGTTCATATTTTGAATTTTCGCGCGAGTTAAAGCGATTTAATTCTGACGCGGACATGCGCAGAAATGAACTACGTGTATGTTTTGTTCCACTCATACGCGCCGTATTTTATTTCACTCATACGCACCGTAGGTGAGATGCCCGCGAAGTCGCCTACGTCCACATGTTTTGTTTCATGTTTTCGATGGGCTTCATATTGGGCTTGCAAAACGTAAAAGGGTCTTTGTCGCACTTACGTATTTTTGGCTTGTAATCATATAGCTAGGCAAGGTATATAGAATAATATGGTAAGATATTGCGCACGTAGCATGCTATCCCTTTCTAATAATTTGCTGTCAAGTGACGTCATGTGGTGAACTCGAAATCGAAACGAAACTATAAACAAACCTAAATAACTATAAACAAGCTAAATCAAATGGAGTTGATTTGCCATATCCAGTTAAAAATCTTTTTTATCGATGTAAAATGTTTTTCAAAATAAGAACAATGAACTTAAAGCTCATTGAAGATGCTAACTCTAAAAAAAGAAAAATAAAAAAAACAATAACTTAAATAAAGAAAACGATTTGTCATAATTTATTTAATACAATTACAAAAACTTCTTTTAATTAGACGTAATAAATAAACAAAGAAAAATTCCATACCCAATGTATAAATATATACTCAACTCATACTACACAACCTAATGCTTGGGTCTCCACGTGACGTAGCTGCGCAGTAGATGTCAAAAATAAAACGCGGAATATCTTACCATATTTATTCTATATACCTTGATAGCTAGGTGCATATATACCAGAAGAAATCTACGATTTTTTGTATGGATTTGAAGCCGGGCTTTATCACTCTGAAGTATGTTACAATTCGATGTGTCACGAACTTCATTTCTATTGTCAGAATGTCATCTGTCATTTACGTTATGTGCAGAGAATTGTTATGAAAAGAAAGATTATGTAATTTATTGACGAACGAATTTATAATTTATGTTTCGGTGTATATTTACGGCTTATTTCTTATCAATTATATTTCTTCTTGTATTTGTAAATACATTATTATATTATACAAGAACATGAGTTTGATGTGGGATTTAAAATCAATTAAATCACGAAATTAATTACGAAAGAACTCTTTTAATCCGAATTTAATTTAATTTTAACTCTTTTAATCTAAAGAAGGACTCTTTTAATCTAAAGAAGGACTCTTTTAATCCGAAAAAATACATTATCGTGACCCTCTACTAATATTATAACACAAAAAGTCGGACGGGCTTGCCTTACTGGTTGACCCTAGGCACGCCACTGGTCATAATCAAAGGGGTGTGAGTATTAGGAATCAAAACAAAGGACCCGATATTACAAGATGGCCGATAGAAAAATATAAGACCAATTACTTACAATGCATAAAGAAAATACACAAATATATTGATTTTCTACAATCGTGCTATTTACATAAACTCCGTTATGATAACGAGACAAATATTGTATGTTCATGATACTGTTCTGTACTTAAACCAATAATTAGTAAGTTAAAGACAAATCTCAATTTAATGTTTAACATTTAAAACAAATGAACGGCATTCGATTTATTTTCGATATCAACGAGAATACGCAGATTTGAAAGGAGAATGTGCGATATGCGACATTCAAGCCGTTAAAAGATGCAAATGTTTTTAATCAGATGTTTTATCGCTATTGCTGGTGTTCTGCCAAATTGCGTAGCCAGGATACCGACAAAATGCTGAATTACTAAAAGATAAAATAAAAAAAACTATTCGAAATAAGAATATAAAACAAATAGGTCAACGTGAGTTTACGTCAAATCAATAATTCATCCTCGATGTTTGTAATTCGATTAACCAATAAGACGAAAGAAAATTAGTAAGCAAGTACTTGAGAAGTGTGCGCGTGAGTTCAAGTTGACAATATAATTTTCGAAGATGCTAACCATATATTATTAAGTTCATGTTAATGCTATTCACCAAAACGGATAATGGACCCTGTAAATATTAAAATATACAGGTACATACTAATGTTTGGGGTGCTACGGGAAAATTTGGCGCCGAAGAAAAGCGAAAACTCCCGCCAAAACTTTGAACAAAGAAAATACTTTCTCTCGCCTCCAAATTCCCAGACAAAGAACGTATCGTACTTTCATCTTGCTACGCACTTCAGAGTCCAGTCGGCGTACACGCAAATTACTTTATTGTGAGCGTCGTAACCGTCAAATATGTTTTGTTATCATCGTACGATAATGTAATGGAAGTGTTTGTCAAATCTACAAGTTTGCCAGATAGCTCGAGGAAGAGCAAGCGCCGACTGTCAAAATCAATACAGCTTTCTTAACACCGGCCGGATTGCCGGATAACATACAATATGGAAAATAAAGGACATTCGATACAGAACTTTTAAATGGCTCACAATTAAAGATATTGCTGCATAGACAATATAATACACGGCGAGAGAAAATTCCAATTTAGAAAACTTTCATGGGATAAAATAAAACTCGGTCCAGGCTTAGCGCGTATTTTCGAGATCGATGGAAAACTTGGGGAGCAATTATTATGTCTGTTGTCGAGAGGAAGCGGAACTGCATGCGTTTTGAACAGTTCAGTCGGCTACTTTTTACTCGCTGGCGTAATATCTGAAACTCGAGACTCGCTCCGTGAGACACATTGCTGGTCGTAATATACTATGGCCTGAAGTTCCTACAGGCTGAGCGCGCATCGCAATACAACTTTGCACTTGCGTAAAAAAAGCCGGGCTATAGTAATCGATTCCTACGAAACTAGAAAAAATAAAATATCAATTAAATAATTCACCCTCAATTGATTTAATGGTATTCAAGTATTAAGAAGAAAGAAAATTTCTACTTACAAAATTAAAATATTTACACCTTTAAGTTCTTATGAAAAATAATAAAATAATAATTATTTTTTCAAAAGAGCCTATTAAAAGCTTATACTATAATTATAGTTAGAGAAACATAAAATGAGAGTATTAAAAACACAAATCGAATATTATTTGCAATCGACTATTTGACGTAAGAAAAATGTTTCATCATTCCGACACTAATCTGTTGAGTGGCGTGAAGTCGGCGACAGTTTGCCAAAACAACATGGCGTGTGTACACAAAACGTAAAATGATGTGGCAATTCACATCGATTTTATTTTAAATTTTAGTTAATTTAGTTAGATTTAATCGGGCCGTGCGTCTCGGCAAAATTCGTTCGTAAATATGTAAAATAAGCCGTACGAAATCGTCGAGCGAATCCGTCAATGTAAAATAATATCATCAAAGTGCAAAGTTTCTCTATGTTCTATCCCATGTCGAAAAGGTTACGTGTAAATACTTAACAGCGGGAAGCGGTCGCTAGCAGTCGGCTCGGGTCCGGTCCGCATGCTGGCGAGCGGGGAGCCCAGATGGCGCAGTCCCCGCCCGGCGACATCGAGGATCTTACGCTGTGCTCGGTGTGCAAGCTGCCCTTCAACGATGGCGAGCAGCTGCCAAAGTTGCTGGCCTGCAAGCACCACTTCTGCCTCAAATGCGTGACGGGCGTGCTGCTCAAGGGTCGCGAGCTGTTCTGCCCTTATTGTTGGAAGCGTAGCGATGAGACCCGGCCCGAGGCTCTGCCCACGTATGGCGCCGTCTTGGCGCTGGCGCAGCGCTTGGCGCCCGTCGCCGCGCCCGCGGTCCCGGAGTCGTGTCCTGCGCATGCCATGCCCCGCGCGCTCTGGTGCACTGCGTGCGGGGCTCCGCTGTGCCGCGCTTGCGCCGCCATGCCGGAGCACCGCGGCCACGCCGTCAAGCCGCAGGCGGACGCGCGCCAGCTGCTGCGGGCCGACTTTCACAACGAGCTCGCCCTCATGCACAAGATGCTGGCCGACATCCAACACCTGGCGCACAAGCAGCGCGACTTCCTACTCAAGATTCTGGAGGCATGCACCACACTCAAAACGCAGGTGGAGACTGATCTGGTGAATAATGCACCGGCCTACGAGCTGGCTGAGGCGCGCGAGAGGCTGCAGGAAGCGCGGCACGCGTGTGGAAGCGCCGAGGCCCTGGGAACGGCCGAGCTGCAGCGCCTGCTGGCGGCTCTCACGGGTCAGCGCGAGCGCCTGCAGGCCAAGCATCGAGAGATGTTCCTGCAGTGCAAACTAGATGACCTCATCAAGAATTCTGCGGTGCTGTTTGACTTTGAGCTGCTCAAGCGCGCGCTGGCTACCATCCACTCGGGGGAGTCTCTGCCCACTGAGAGTAATGGCTACCACAACCCTGTGCTCTTCCTAGCCAACTATTGCATGTCCCAGCTGTACTCGCGTCACTTCCTTTTCAAGCAGCAGCAGTCAGTGGAGCGCACCTACCCGGGTGCTCCTAACGGGGAAGGAGAGTACCGCGCTATCCTGCCGGCTCCCGCTCCTGCCCCCTACGTGCCCCTAGCCATGCCCAACTCCGACAAGAACACGGTTCGCAGCTTGACTGACAGCAATTCAGTGAAGAGTGGCACCGGTAGCTACATTTCTGAACTTCAGAATAATTCTTTACCTAACTTGAATGTCTCTAAGCCAAGCCCTCTAGGGTTTGGAGAAGGCGGCGGGGGAGGGTCCTTGAACTCGCCCAACATGAGCAAGGGCCCCTTCCAGACAGAAAGCTTGACTATGGCCCTACCGAGCCTGCTACCGATGCCACCGCCATTGCTGCAGCACTCTCCGCAGGCGACGCTGGTCAGGAACCCCACGCAACACGTATATCCGATATTCTACTTCAATATCGAAATCAACGGTACTCCTTTCGGACGGATACTTATCGAGGTGCGCAGCGACGTCGCACCCCGGATGGCTAAAAACTTCGGCATCCTCGCCACAGGCGAACTGGGCATCGGATACAAGGGATGCAATATATTCCAGTGCTGGGAGAATGAAAGCATCATAACCGGAGATTTTGAATTGAATAACGGTCGAGGCGGTCGCTCCATTTTCGACGAAAGCTTTTTCATGCCTGATGACACCAAGATATTGGCCATACGGGGTAGTGTAGGCATGAGGCGCAGCCAGAAGCGGCATGACAACCTGGGCCTGGTGGGCTCGCAGTTCCGGATCATCCTGCGGGAGATGCGGGGCTTTACGGGCATTTTTGCCTTCGTAGTGGAGGGGCTGGAGTTGGTGGACCGCATCAGCCAGTCGGGGGACAGCGCGGGTAAGCCGCAGAGCAACATCCTCATCGCCAGCTGCGGGAAGCTCAACTGAACCTAGACTAACCCATTCTGTGCACGCATTGTCGCCAGCGAGTTACTCCATAATATCCATCTCATCTGTATTTTAATCCAACGGACCAAGTTTTATTTTTTATCTTGGACTTTTACCATTTAATATTCATGGGGCCGATTTAACTTCCCATCGTTTCTACGTTAATCTAACCGAAAAATAAAGCGAAATAATATGGTGGTATAAAGAGAAAGTAGCGGATATATTTTGGGAAGGGAACATAATTTACATGGGGGTGGTAGAGTTAGGATTAAACAAGCGTCATTTGTCTGGGTGCGCTCTCGAGTCGAGGAGGTGACCGGACAACAGGGAATAGCGAGTAGGCGACGGGCGCAGACAAAGCGAAGCAATCGGCGTAGCCAAATTACCTAGACTAAGGACACGAGCCGGACCCTTGGTTCACTACGTAGGCTAGGCACAGTGGGCGGCGCAGAGGGATATATATGTATATTTTTGTTAGGGTTACGGTAGCACCGAGGGCACAGCACAGCCTCGTGCGCCACTCGTACTGTGGTCGATGAGCGTTCTGTTTTCTAGCTATGTGTACTAATTTGTTAGTGTCGTGTCCCACCAGCTATTTTGGTAACAATCATACTAAATATTCTATCTACAAGATGTTAAGATATATTTTATCTGCGAAGGTTTTAATGTTATGATCGTGAGAATAGGGGCGAATTTTATCACTGTTAAAGAGTATATTGAGAATTTAAATAATCGAGAGTGTACGTTTTAAATCGATGTTTATAATGTATAATAGTAAATGTAGAGTATTTTCAGAGTATATAATCGATCTTGTATATTTTGTGTATGAAGGGGTCGCGACTGCGGGAATAGGAAGTAGGGGGCGTGGAGCACGAGCGTTAAGGCTGCCAGCGCGTGGCCGCCTAGGGCCGCCGGTAGATAGACAAATGGGGCGTTCACGATCGGGCAGTGTTCGCGGCTAACTGTTTTATAGAAATGTGATTTTATAAATGTTTATTGAGAGCACCGTTCTTGCTACGATAAAGCGATTCAAACGAATATAACGCAACTAGGATAAGACCGACGGTCGAAAGAAATAACGAAATATGTACGCTTGGTTCACGGCCAACACTCGGTATACTGGCGCGGATACTGCGGTACTTGGGAGCCCTCTCCTAGCTCCTAGGGGGGCTTCGCCACGGATACCATTATGTTAACTCTATGTAATATATCTATCATATTAACCTACCAAAGTTTGTCGAATGAAAAGGAACCCGAACTTTTACGTGTTAAAATTAGTTTTATGAAAGTATTTACCATATGTTTTAGTTTGGTTCATCCACTCTTATTATTGTTGGCTCTGTCACATTTCCATGTTTATCCAATACAATATTTTTATTATTGTTTGACAATTGGAAAATAAAATGTATTTTATTTATTTACACGTTAACTGTTTTCTTTGTAATTTTTGTCGTTGAATATCCGGGAGGCAAGTGGCCACTGACCGGCACGGGCTAGTACAGTACCATTGCACCGCACACCTGGAACACAACTCCATGGCTGGTCCTGGTTAATGTAACATGTTCTATTGCTCTATAATTTATTGTATCTGACGCAAGCTTAGTTAGTATGTTTGCTCTCGACTCCTGATGAATATGAACTAAACCTAATAGCTAGCTAATGAATGTGTAGATATAATTGTTTAACGTAATGTCATAATAACTAGCAGAATATGGCAGATAATGTACTTTATTACAACAGTTACCTACATTCAATTACTCTACAAGCTCCTTTCATTGTTTTATTCATCTTTCCAAGTCATCCGATACTACAAATCAATGTACCAAGTTATACACGCTTCTGTTAGAAACCACAAAATGTGGTTGTAAAAATAATTTGCAGAAACAATATTAATAATGCATCATGATGATAAATTACAGTATAATAACCCAATCTTAATTTTACAGAATAGGAGAGATTGTATGCTAAACATTATATTATACAACTTTTTTGTTATCACTTTTCTTTATTATGTTATTGTGAGTGACACAATTCTAATTTGAAACAATCTTTATTATTTACCAAGTTTTGTTTAAATTTGATATAATTTAATAAAAATAAGATTGGGTTTATTGCACACGGTGCACTTGTTTATGATTTGAATGCTAGACTAGCCTTTGTGGTGATGTTTGGCTAAGTTTGCTGGAGCTAAAATTTTCCAAATAATAATTATAATCTATTTAGAAGAATAAGATATGTTTAGAAAGAAATTCTTCTAAATGTTACTGTTCTGTGAGTGGTAGGAAACAATTAATAACTAAAAGGGATAAGTCTGCCTGCCACCGGTGAAGTGACAGTAAGCAGAGTGAATTTATTTGACAAGAAAATCCTGGTCCACCTAGTTAAATTTGTTATAAAGAGCAAGTCATGTTTTGGATGTAAACTTTGATCTGTTGGGTACGGTGAGACCGCGTACACAATAATGTTGTGCAATGTTATGTTATATTTTCTTTCAAACTTAAAATATCTGTTGTAAAAAAAATCATTTGTCGTCAGGGCGAATACGAAACAGTCGCGGGATAGTTAGCAAAGGGTTTAGTAGCTTAATTTAAACCGGATAATATAATTTGGGCTTAGATTTGTGATGTTTTGTATATTGAGGTTTGCGACCATCTCGCGACCCGTACGCGCCTGTACTCGACTGTGTATCTTACGAATAGTTACTGGTTTCGCATTCGCCCTGTCACCGATATATTTGAACCGTTAAACGGTTGTATTGAATACGAAAGATAGTTTATTTTATATGTAGACTTAATACGAAATCGAAAAATAAAGCTATATAAATAAATATTAAAATTCATTAAACAGGGTTAAAAGGAGCGCAGTTGTAAGATGGAGCGGGCGTAAAACTCCCGTTAGAAAAGTGTATAACATCACATAACGTTACCTAACCGAGTAAAGTGATTTTAATGATTCTGTAATAGTGCATTCTTTACGCTTGTTTCATGTTTCATCATTTTTCTGACTTTGGTTTCAGATACTAGATACCGACAATATAATATCAAATCTTTACTTCATTATAACACGGAGCCACCGTCCGCATAGAGAAAGTACAAAAATATGAGCAATTTAAAAATATTTATCTATGAAAGGCATGTATTTTCTAAAAATATTTAGTCATTATGTTAAATGGGGTTATTGAAACATGTAGAACTAAAAATTATTGTGTATTGAAAGCTTGTTAAATCCTGTGCTCCCGGCACACAACGATGCAAAAAAATTGATCCGCTGAACCATTATCGCTTTTAATGTAAATCCATTTATTTTAATATCAGCTTGTATACATACTATACAAATGTATTTCTCTGTACTGCAACATTTGCAATTAAGATAGAATCTATGATAAAATCAAAGTCAGAACATGCAAAAATTTTCCTATTTGATTGTTATCCTGTAGTGTTATTTTGTTACAATTATATGTAAAGTTTATGTTTGGAGAAGGTTTAACAGGCCATCCCTTATTTGTGCCTTAACTGTGTAGCCTATACTAGACTAGTCGCTTTCAAAACAATGTGGAATATAAAGAAAAAAAACGAAAAAAAAAATAGCTTATGGAATATAATAATTCATGTCACATAGATATTAAGGGGGTGGAGTTACTTGCGATGAAGTAGTGATTGTGCTGCTGTCGAAATTTGATTGATATATCAAATGGTTTACCAATAGAATTTAAGAATAACGAGAAAGTAATGAATTTTAAAATTTATCATATCTAATTGGCTAAAAATAAAACTGAAAAAATCGCTGTGAGCAACGTTACAAAATCTTTAGCTTAGTCATTACTTAAGCTGTAGGTGTTGGTGTGTTCCATCGAGTTGGTACCTTACATCATTTACAATTACATTCTCAATTCAATTGTTGTTAATCTTAAAAACAAACATTTTAAAACTCGCATCAAAGCGTCTGGGACTTGCCTTGTTATGTCTCCAATACTTAAAATGTATTTTTTTCTAAGATTAATAATAATATAAGAACATATTTTTTGCTAATTTGACAAGAGAGCTATGACCAAATGTGTCGCATTTTGAAAATTTTATTTTCGAGTTATTAACTTATGAGATATTAAAAAAATCTATTTTCCAAAATATTATATCCCCTGTTAATGTTTGATTGGTCTGTATGATTTATGATTATTATAATATTTAATTTGTGATAATTTCAAAGGAATAAAGTGTGACTTCCAATATATAACCGGAATATTCTGAAATTTGCATTTATTTCTATGTTTCCCCCATTACACCTACATCCCACCCTAGCCAAGCAGAGGATAGTGAAATATAGGGTTTTTCATTAGGGACATTCAAAGTTTGTTAGGTTGTAGTGGCCATGCTGTTAAAGCAACATCTGTTAAATTTGTTGTGAATCGTTCAGTAGTGAATGACAAATCACCATGGAAGGTTATAAGCGTTGAACAATCATAATCAGTGGGTAAAATGTCATCTTTAGCCACAAGGAGTCTGGAGGCCCCTTTTTGGATGAATGTATGTGTGTACAACTAAATTATCAGATTTGGAATGATGCTAATCCACATGAGATACACCAGCACCAAATTCACCCTGAGAAAGTCACTGTTTGGTGCGAATTTTGATATTGCAGAATCATCGGTCTGCACTTCTTCCAGAACGAAACTGGCATTTTCCATGACCGTCAACGGCGAGTGCTACGAATCAATGATAAGCAAAATCTTATGGCTTAAACTGGATGATAAGTATACCTGTTATGTACCCAACCACACGTTCCCACGAATCACTTTCCTATGTCTATATTTTGAATCAAGATTTGTTTATATTATATCAAGTAATCGAGCCACACAGCGCAAGCCACCATGAACATTCTGCACGAGCGATTAAAAATGGAGCGTCCCTATTGAAAAACCCCTTAAACTGGCTCATTTCAGTTTATGTCTTAACATAATAGGAACTGTACGCCGCCTTACATGGGAAACCAGTGGGAAGGAAGATGGCTGGAAAACCCCCCCAAAAGATAAATAGACAGCTGGGAGTCCACATCGCGAGAGGCGGTAAACTCTGTACATACAGGCCATAACGGCTTTCGGCTAGTATTAGAAGAACTCTGACAAAAAGTTATATTGAATATACTGTATAATCTGAGCATAATGTGCACAGTGGTGTTCTTGTACCGACCCTTATGTATGGTAGCGAAAGCATGGAATTGGCAAAAGAAGGATTGAAAGTGAATGCAGTAGAAATGAGATCTCTTAGATGAACGTGTAGAAAATCTGTGTATGATAGATGGTCTAATGAAAATATAATAAGTGAATGCAGTGCGAATGAAAGTGTTATGAACAAAATTATAAAAGGAACATTAAGATGGTTTGGACACATGGAAAGAAGAATGGTAAAAAAGTGTATGTTAACTATGTAAATGGAACTAGAAATATATGAAAACGTGGCAAGATCTAATAAATTAAATATTGAATGTCGACCACATGAGGAGTCAGAGGAAACGATGTGCGTGCATGACACGATGTATGAACGTTGAGGTTTCGAAAGAAGTATGCTAGGAAACAAAAGTATGGCAATCCATTATTTCTGTTTGTGACGGGGTGATAGTTAGTTAGTATAATCTGAGTTTTATTTTTCTGCCAACATTCGTACTTCAAACCTTTTACATATCGAATAAAAAAAATTGGATTAAATCTGGCAAAGTATGGAATAAAGTTTGACATTATTCAATCACATTTTTCCATTATTTTTTCTCGTATTTACGGGAACAGGAGGTAAGAAATCATAAGATCAAAAAAAAAAGTATAGAATTAGTTATGAAAATAGTTCTCAGAAAACATTTGAGAGATATCTTCGGACAGTTATTACGCAATTTAAGAAGGAAATTTACGGTAGTTTCTTTAATAAGTCGGCACAGCATATTGCAATAAAAATAACATCTTATTAAGATCTGCCGACTGACAATAATTTCAATTCACACTCACAGTTTCGATTCCATATATAAATACGTCATCCAGATAGTTTGACCGCTTTATTCTATACATGTTTTCTTATAAATGCAGGTGCATAATTCACTTAAGTAAATTTAAAAAATATATCACTTATACAGACTATATTAGTATAGAGCTGACAGTTTGAAAATTGTAATTATGGGTTATACATAATAACATACAAATTTGTGCATTAAAATAACATAATTTTTTTATATAGGGGTTCAAAAGGGTAGTAGGGCTACGATGGGGTATGCTTTGCTGGAAAGTATGCCTCTACAAAATGTCATAAGGCGCCATGTTGCATTTACAACAGCAACACTACTATCAAGTCCAACTCTCTAGCGTCCACGAGAGGTCTTTTAAAGACCCCGCGAACCCCGGGCAATGTGGCACATATTACTTAGTGCCACAGCAAATAGAGAGAGCACGAATGGCGAGCTTCCAGCGCCATAAAACTGGATACACCCAGCTAAGGGAAGGTAGCCCCGACAGCGAGCAGAATAAATGCGGTAGAGATGAGGTTCCTAAGACGTATGTGTGGTAGAATGATATACGACAGAATCTCAAATGCTGATATAAGAAAGGAATGTAGAGCGGAAGAAGGTATTATGAACAAAATTATGAAAGGATCGCTACGTTGGTTCGGACATATGGAGCTCATGGATGGAGAAAAAATGGTTAAGAAAGTATACGTTAATGATGTCAATGGGGTACGGAGTCGAGGCAGACCGAGGAAAACATGGCATGACCAAATTAATCAAATTTTAAAGGTTGGTCATGTTAGAAGTCGGAAGAATCGACGTGCGTGTATGACTCGCTATATGAATGTGGAGGAATCTAGAGAAGTGTGCCAGGATAGAGTAGTGTGGCGGTCCATTCTCTCTGCCTACCCCTACGAGAAATGGCGTGATGGTTTGTTGTTGTTGTGTATTGATTCTCATGATATGTGATAGGTAGCACATCTATCACGATTTTATTGTCACGTGAATTCAACACCAGATCAAAGACAGTGTGAGAATCACACTGCCATCGCCGGGAATCGAACCAGGGACCTTCGGTGTTGCAGTCATAGTTTTTGTCACTCTGCCACGAAGGTCGTTGTATATGGTATTGTATTGATCCATATAAAAAATCATTCATTAGTTATTCAATCTGATATTATTTATTTTTCTCTTAAATAAAACTTTCATGAAATACAATCCAAAAATAAATAAGACCAACACAGCGTGTGTGTGCATTATGGAATGACAGGTAAAACTAAAGGTTAATTGATATAAAATTAACAAATAAATACTTTGGACGAGCAAATCAAATTTGAAACGGATGACTAGCAACATACAGGGTCTGTTCTCAAAGTAATAGGACTGATTTTTTCCTGGGCAACCGGGCAGACGAGAGGCGGTCTGCGTGAGCAGGATCGGTGGACGTGGATATTGGGAACACTGGGAAAAATCGGCAGTCGGCTCTCGGCCGTTGAAGAGACCAGGTCCCTTGTAGTGTGAACCTATGTCGAAACGCCTCATCACGGAGAATCATGGAGCGTTTACTGGAACAGCGATATGCGATCAAATTTTGTGTAAAGCTTGGTAAAAAAAGGCAAAGAGATTCATGACATGATTAAGCAGGATTACGGTGATGATTTTCCGACTCATAAAAAACGTAGGTCTCGGAAAAGAGAATCAAACTGCAGAGCTACCTCGAAGAGTTGGACTGGGTTGGGCCGCCTATGGTAAACTGAGACATGTCTTTGAAAATGGTGAAATACAAATTTGTTTCAAAAGAAAGGTCTACGACATGTGTATACTGCCCATGATGACATACGGACTAGAGACGACAACTCTTACAGCAAAAAGTGTCCACAGGCTCAAGTGTACACAGAGTCCCATGGAAAGGAAAGACGGATACTTGGTGTGAGCTTGCGTGACCGCATAAGGAATGAAGAAATCAGACGCCGCACCAGGGTTGCTGACGTCATGGACCGAGTGGCAAAATTGAAATGGCAATGGGCTGGACACTTGGCTAGACAGGGTGGTAACAGATGGGCACCCAGGATACTCAGTTGGAGACCATGGGCAAATAGGCGAAGTGTCGGAAGGCCACGGATGAGATGAACCGATGATATTGTTAAAAGGGTTGGAAAATCTTGGATACAAAGGGGTTCGGATAGAGACGAGTGGAGGAAATCGGAAGAGGCAGTGGAGGGAAGAAGGCTAGCAAAGAAGAAGAAGAAGACGGTAATGCTGCCATGGGTAGATCGGGTGTTTTTGAGTGGCACAAGCTGTTCCGAGAAGGTAGGGAAAGAGTGAAAGACGATGACCGCTCCGGACGCCCTTTGTTTGAGTTTTTGTGACCCCAAGACGAAATTTGTTGTGAGTGAAAAATTTACTGAACAGTGATCGTAGGATGAGTATCAGAATGATTGCTGATGACTTGAGCATTCCTCAAACCCAAATTTTTGAGATCGTGACAGAAAACTAAGTCATTAGGAAAATGTGCGCAAAGTAGTGGAGTATCTTGTTCAGCACAAGGTGGCAACGCTGCCTCAGCCCCCCTACATCCCAGACTTGGCCCCACCAGACTTTTTTCTATTCCCGAGAATAAAATTGACGCTCAAGGGGAAGCATCACGGGTCGGGAGAGGCGGTTCAACAGGCCGTGACGAGGGAGCTAAACAACATTCCGGTCCAAGCGTTCCTGGAGGCGTACGAAAACTGGAAAATTCGTTGGCAGCAGTGTGTAGATGTGGAAGGGTGCTACTTTGAAAAATTCTAATCGTTTGTACTATTCTCATGAGAAAATTTGAAAAAAAATGAGTCCTACTACTTTCAGAACAGACCCTGTACATTTCAAGAGCAGCATTTTTTTCCATAGTTATAAATTTCCAGTTCAATAGTTATAAATAGATTATGAAAATCAATGAAATGTTGTAAAGTGATGATGAAATTTCCAGAATTATTTTGTTTGGGTGTCAATGTAAACTTTCATAGCAAAATATCATAATAAATAGGTTATTCAACTTCACTGTATCCAGTGCAGCGCGATTAATATTGGACAAGGCTAAATACTAGGACATTCTTACTAGATAAATGATAGGGCTAACATACTACTGCGATAAAAAAAAAGAAGATGAATTTTTCATAAAAAAAAACTTTACGGGTACTATGAAATCATGAAATTATTTTTTTCAGCCAAATTGTTAACAAGGAAAATTTTATTTTAGTGTTATGCGTCGTTTTCGTGAAGCTATCTGCCTCAAGAGGCCAGAATTATATACATAATTTTTGGTATTTGCACCACGATAATGCATCGTCCCACACTGCATTGGTTCTTCAAAAATTTTTTGCCACAAACTCGACCCATATCGTTCCACAACCACCGTTTTCGCCTGATTTAGGACCGTGTGACTTTTGGCTGTTCAATAAACTCAAAAGACTGCTCCAGGGACACCTTTTCAATTCAATTCAACAAAAGGAGATAAAAGCCGAATCGAAGAAAGTATTGAAGGCCATCCGGGAAAAAGACTTGTGACTGTTTTGTGGATTGGAAATAACGTTGGCATAAGCGTATTATGTCAGACAGGGAGTACTTTGAAGGCGATGAATTTGATTTGCAAGAATAAAGATTATTCATTGTATAAACAAATTCACCATATACTTTTTTAAACAAATTATAGAAAACTATAATACTAATTAAATTAATTAATGAAGTTCAGAAGACACATTATCTAAAAAAAATTATCTAATCAAAATGACGCCCTCTCACAAAACATCTGATCTGTCTGATCCATAAGAGATGTACAGCCTGGTTATGGGTTGATTGGGTACACATTGATGGGAGGAAGAAGAATGAAGAAGTCTAGCTTTTTTGATTTTCATTGATAGAGGAATCAAGATTTAGTCTAAAAATCATGTGAGTCCAATTGTTCTCAATAGAGAAGAATAAAATATTACTAACTAACTACAGGCTTCACCTTGTGTGATAATCTCCTCATTCCTAACAAAGTAACTTCCGACACGTGATGATGAATCAGTCAACAGCTTCCACAAGAAAATAAATATAAAAGATTGTTGCTATATGGCAACAGATAGTTGGAATTCTTTAGATGTGTCAACTTTGAAAAAATCATAGAACTAAATTTTGAAAAGACCATCAGTAAGTTTCAGTAACCCAGAAACAATAGCTCAAATTTCAAAATGTGCTGCTTGCGATGAAGAAGATATAACTGAGTGGTTAAATTGCAATGCAAACGATCCTGGATTCCAAATTTTGAATGATGAGGAAATAATTAAAGAAATATCTGCCTCAGAGGAACACGATCAAGAAGACGAAGAGATTTGCAAGGAGGGAGATATTGATCCAACACATTTCGAGCTTTGCAGTGTTTAAATGTCGCCATGAAGTGGTTTGAGAGTCAAGAAGAGTGTAATTCAGGACAACTTATATGTCTTAAAAGTATTTGTGATTTGGCAGCTTCTAAAAGAAAAGCTAGTTTTAAGCAGAAATCGATTTTTTAAATAAAAATTATTCATACTGTTTTCCTGTCAATTATATATTTTTTCTATTATGCGGATTTGTCCTTATCCGGACTACCTTCATCCCCAGTTAGTCCGGATAATCGAGGTTCTACTGTAAATTGTTGCACCTGATTATTGAGGGAAAAATAGAGGGTCGACGAGACGAATCTCCTGGCAACTCTCCCAACATATGGGATTGGATTGGCTTAAGGAGTGTTGAGGAGCTGTTTGGAGCTGCCAGCGACAGAAATGCTTACTCTCAAGTGATAGTCAACATCGGGACAACCTGACATGACTCCGAAAAAAGAATAATAATTAAAAAATGTGATTGAAAGGGACTAACCTTGTAGTAGACATCGGGAACATACTGCTTATTTGAGGATTCTCGAATGTACCCCAGCTCGGGGGCGTCTTTGGTGGGCAGTAGGCAGTCATCCCTCACCAGCGCCATGCACTGTCCGCTGACTTGGTACCCCTCCATATGCACCTGCTTCCATTCATCGCCTGCAAATATCATGAAATTGTAAAATTTGAAATGTGAAATTGATCTCTATCTATCTAAACCTATCTAAAAAGGCAGTGCACAATGGTGTTCTTCTACAGACCCTTATGTCGGAAGCTATGAAAGCGAAGCATGGAACTGGCAAAAAAGGATGAAAGTAAAATAAATGCAGTAGAAATGAGATCTCTTAGACGAATGTGTGGATATTCTGTGTATGATAGAGTGTCAAATGAAAATATAAGAAGTGAATGCGGTGCGAATGATGGTGTTATGAACACAATAATGAAAGGATCATTAAGATGGTTTGAACATATGGAAAGAATGAATGAAGAAAGAATGGTAAAAAAATTATGTTAACGATGTAAATGGAACCAGAAATAGAGGAAGACCGAGGAAAACGTGTCACGATCAAATAAATCAAATATTGAATGTCTGCCATGTGAGGAGTCAGAGAAATCGACGCACGTGCATGACACGGTGTATGAATGTTGAGGAAGCGAAAGAAATATGTCAGGAAAGAAAAGTGTGGCAGTCCATTCTTTCTGCCTACCCCTTCGGGAGACAGCGTGATGGTTAGTTAGGTAGAAATTGGTCTCTTCCCTCAGTGCTGAAGGTAGTGATCCTTGGAATTTTAGTTATTAACACCTCTAGTGATTCTTTTCTACTACTATTCAGAGCTCGCAACAAATTGCAATTAAAAATCTATGGTTTTTAATCAATGACATAGAGTTATAAGAAAATAAATTAAAACATCAAATGATTTTACTGAAATCTCTTGATGGAAGTTCATTTTAAATAATAATTAAATAAAACAATGTTTTTTATTTACTTCCACTTTTGTCTTTATTTCGACAGTGACCGGTTTCGCCAGGCTCGCTGGCATCGACAGACTGGTCTCTTGTCGATGCCAGCGAGCCTGTCGAAATAAAGACAAAAGTGGAAGTAGTTAAAAAAAAAAGTTTTATTTAATTATTATTTAAATTAAAACACTATATATAGATATTTTGTTATCCTAAGTAAAATTAAAAATGGATCTTAGATGGTTTGAACATATGGAACAAACGAATGAGAGAAGAATGGTTATAAAGTTGTATACAAGCAGTGTGAATAGCCAAAGAAGCCCAGGATAGCTGGGGAAAACATGGCATGATCAAATAAATCTATTACAAAAAGCGGCCAGATTTGATGTCGGAAAAATCGATGAGTGTGAATACAAATGAAACAAGTGTTCATATGTGGACAAAGTTTAGGAAAGAATCATAAACTAAAATATGAAGAAATAAATATATTAAGTGAAGCAACTTACCGGTAACACAGACAGTAACAAACTTAGAACCAAAACTTCCTGAAGAGGCATATCTACAGGCATTCGGATACTGGTTCTGGAAGTTTCCGGCCATTATACACTCCTGGGAGGTCAGGAAATGTGAGTCGATACCCCTAGGGAAAAATAAATCATAGTAAAACATATTGCAATATATAAATACCAGAGAGTTTTGAAAATACTGATATTATCCAACAACTTAAATACATCATTTTTAAAATCGACTCTTACAATACAGTAAGTCTGATAATTGGAAATTCAAAGGACTGGATTTCATCGGATCACTAAAAAAAAAAATTTGCGCCAACTGCTGTGGCTTGGAACATCGCGGCCATTTTTTCATTCTGTCACAATAATAATTATAACGTCAATTATTCATAATAATAATAACAAAAGTGTTTGGATAGCATAATGACGTTTTTGTGGGTCAAATGGCGGTTTGAAATCAAAATAAACTTTTTTATTGGTTAAAAGAATCCTATTAAGACAGGCATCTCATACGAATAAAAAAAAAACTATAAAAAAATTAATACAGTAAAACACGGATTTTACATTTTCCCGCCATTTGCGTGTAATTATTTCAGTCCTGGTATATTTTGGTACATTTTATTTCCGCAATGTATGTCGAAAATATTCAAAATACGCGAGTTACGGCTGCTTGACACATTATTTCGGTCATGATTGGTCAGCGAGTGACGTTGCGATTGGTCAGCAGACAGCGCCCCACGTGGTGATCGGCCGACATCTTTCAATTTTAGCCGTTTTTGTCCTATCGTTATCATTCGGTTTTCGACTCGATTTATTACGCTTTTGACATTCGCAATCGTGTTTACATAGTTTTTACGTTTTTCGTTTTGTTTTATCTTTAAGTTTATTAATTTTCTTCCTTTTTGTATACTCATTCTGAAGTAATGTCTCAACAAAAAAAAAATGCTTTGTCTAGCTTTGGAATTTCTCCAAAAACTTTGTGAAAGGAATATTGCTAATTTATAGAAAAGAAATGATGGATACACGAAAGATGCTGAGTAAATATATGTAATGAAGATATCCTTTTTACATAGTGTTCTCATTTTATCGCTTTGCACTTTTTTACCGCGTGATATTTTCAAATACATATCTCACCTTCGTTTTGCGGATGTCATGTATAATGAACATATTATCCCGGGATCAGTAACCGTCGATGGGTCGGCTCTCGAAGTGGTACAAGAATACCCATATCTTGGCCAAATCATACAATTAGGACGAAACAATTTCGAGAAAGAAGCCAACCGAAGAATTCAGTTGGGTTGGGCAGCCTTTGGGAAATTACGTCATGTTTTCACTTCCAAAATACCACAATGCCTCAAGACTAAAGTCTTCAACCAGTGCGTTTTGCCAGTCATAACATACGGAGCCGAGACGTGGACATTGACAAAAGGTCTAGTCTACAGATTCAAGGTTGCCCAGCGCGCCATGGAAAGAGCCATGCTTGGAATAACCTTGAGGGATAGATTTAGAAACGAATTTATTCGACAACAAACCAAGGTGACTGAGGTGGCTCTACGGATAGGCGGGCTGAAGTGGCGGTGGGCTGGCCATATCTGTCGGAGAACCGACAGCCGATGGGGAAGACGGGTTCTGGAGTGGAGACCGCGTACAGGATTCCGTAGAGTTGGACGTCCCCCTGCCCGCTGGACCGACGATCTGAAGAGGATTGCTGGACATGGATGGATGGGAGCGGCAATGGATAGGGGGCGGTGGAGGGCTTTGGGAGAGGCCTACATTCAGCAGTGGATGACAGACGGCTGATGATGATGATGATGATGATGATATTTTCAAGAGAAATACGTAATATATAGATATCTCGCTTGCACTAATGTATTTAAGCGCTCGAAACGGATTCTTTCTCACGTGATGTCACATTTGAATTATTAGAATTGTAGGTACGTTTTAACGAAAAACATTACGAATTACGAAATACACGATATTTCAAATTAATGGTAGAATTTACTATGAAAAGTCAATTTTTGGACCGAGGAAATTATGAAAATTTCGAATTACGAATTATCATTGTTCGAATTAACGAACTTTTACTGTAGAACTAAACTGCATACTTATTTTTATTTATTTTTTTATTGGTACTTAGGGCCTATTTTACTGCAACCATTCATTAATATTTACTCAGCACAAGCGCAGATAGCAAATTAGTATTAACGCCATCTGTTGACAAAATTGTAAACTATGGCACTCGAAGGCGCGAAGACGCGCACTTGATTGTCGATGTTTTTTTATGAAATACAATTTTATTTTTGAGAAATTCTTGTAGATATCAGCATCGTGATAGTTCTACAAATGTCCAAAAGAGCGGGAAATACATTTTTGACAAAAGAGCGCTGTAATATCGACTGTCAAAGTTCCCGTATCAAGTTCCCGTATTGGGTGGTGGTCTAGGGGATAGAACGCTTGGCTCCTGATCCAGGGGACACGGGTTCAAGCCTGGACACGACCAGATTCCTTCTTCATAATAATGAGCTATTTTCTGCTCACATTGAAGATTGTAAAATAAATTCTAATATCATTGATGTAAATCATTGATGTTAGTCTTTAAAAAAAAAAAAAAAAGTGTTGATACGGCCGCGTGCGACTATGGACTTTTTGCCATATCAACAGTTGATACGTTAGCGTGCAAAGAGTTAAATACATAATATTTAAAATGGACTCTTACAATACAACAAAGTGGTAAATAGTTTATTTTACCTGCAGCATTGCACTGTGCCCTTCGAGGAGTCCTCGCTGAGCAGGTCTGTGAAGATCCAGCCTACTATCCGGAGCCCAAGCTGGGTGATTATGTTCTCCACCACGGCCTGCCTCTCGTCCTGCAGCAGTGTGACGCTGTCCCGCGAGCCAGCCTGGGGGGGCTCGTATATTGCTACCACTCTCGCTCTTATACCTGCAATTACCAGATATTCTTTACAATTTAATTTAACCTTAAATAAATATAAACAAAGTGCTGTTTTTTATGTTTGCAAGATGAAATGTCACTTCCATAAATTTAAATTACAATTCCAGGCAGCAGGCTTTTATATTTTAACAGTTAACCCTTTCATGGCCGCAAATAAATCACGCCGCAGTGCTCAGCAGGCCGAATATTTTTTGTCAAAATAAAACTCGTCTTAAAATTTTCGTTTTGCTGTGTTAGAAAGAAATTATAATTTACTTACTTAACTAATTCACTAAACGCATAATACGAAAACAAAGAACTTAACACAAAGCAAACTGTGAAGAGTTATAAAAAGAGACCGATATCACTAGCAAAACACTGATAAAATAGGTGCTGACATACCGAAAACAAGTAAAAACAAAGTCTTTCATAATATTAATTGAAAATTATACGAAAACCACGCAAACGATCGACGATTCTGACAGCGAGGACCTAATATTTTCGATTGTGATAGCCCTGTAAAATGATATCTGTATACTGTAAGCTGAAACAGTTTTAGATATTTACCGATAAATTGGCTTAAAGTATTTCTAAACTTGATCAAATATTTCGGGATAACTAAAACAGAGAACATTGTGTGTTCCGTTTCTGCCAAATTGTCAATACGGCGCAAAAATACGTCACCAAAAGTACTACCGAGATATCTCATCTCTGGCCACACGGCACTGCGCCGTTTGCCGAGATATCTTGTCTCTGACAACCATCGAGTTAATAATGTTGAAGTATCAGTGTTTCGGCCAAAACAATTACTATTTAAATATAAGAAAACATTAGTTTTTAAGATTTTATGGAAGTGACATTTAGCCATTTAGATAGGGTGGCGATGAGATCCGCAATCCATCACACCGCGTCTCCCGCAGGGGCAAGCAGAGAAGGATGGAGTGCCACATCGGTACATGGACTACAAGGGGAAGCATGGAAGAAAAGTTGATTGAGATGTGTTCAGAAATGGATAATCATGACAGTCTGCAACATTAGCGTGAATGGTGAAAATCTGGAGCAAGTAGATGAGTTTGTGTATTTGGAATATTGAAAGAAGGGTTGGGGCAGGCAACAAAGTGAACGGTACATCTAAAGTTGTCATCGCAAACAAAAACCTATCCAAAAAAAGCTAAAACGGCAGTGCACAATGGTGTTCTTGTACCGACCCTTATGTATGGAAGCAAAAGCATGGAACTGGTAAAAGAAGGATGAAAGTAGAATAAATGCAGTAGCAATGAGATCTCTTAGACGAATGTGTGGATACTCTGTGTATGATAGTGTCAAATGAAAATCATAGAAGTCAATGCGGTGTGAATGATGGTTTGTACACATGGAAAGAATGAATGAAGAAAGGATGGTAAAAATAGTTTAGGTTAACGATGTGAATGGAACAAGAAATAGAGAAAGACCGAGGAAAACGTGGCACGATGAAATATTAATAAAAAAACTTTTTTTTTTTTTTATGCTTCTCGGAAAGTTACCTGAAGGTAGGGGGCATTTACAAATGAACTATTATCAAAAGCTTTCAGTAAAATCATTTGATTATATTAAAACTTCTATAAATGATGATTTAGGCAATATTAAGCACATTATATGAAATGTCGGTTTGTCACAAATCGGTTAACATTAAATGTTGATTTATCACATTCGATAATGCCCTAGCAAGGGAAAATGTGTCACTCCCATTGTTCAAGTAACAATCAGTAATAATGTAAAGTACCTACAGTAAAAGCGTGTCTATTCCTAGTCTAAATGGAATAAAACATGGATTTGCTACAAACCTAAAGGAACATCTGGATGCCTCTCGTAGGCTCCAATAAGGATGCCGATCCTCTGATGACCAGTGCTGCGCCAATACTCCAGGAAGCGCTCTACAATATCGGTGTTCTCAAACATGACATTGTCCACGTGGCGGTACAGCTGGCGGTTCAGCGTCACGGCTGACGGCTGGCACTTGGAGCAGATGCCACGTGGCCAGGGTGGGTGATCCAAACATCCTAAAGGCATACAATATTTGTGACTTTCAAATTTACACTACACAATACAGGGTTTGTTGATAGCAGGCAAGACACAGAGAGATCGCATGGGGAACACCAGAATAAGAGAGATATGTGAGGTTGAGGATATTATAAAATGGAGAAGACAGCGAAAAAGGGACTGGTACGGTCATGTTCAAAAAATGGACACCACCAGACTCCTCTATATTGCATTACAAAATCAGCCTCATGGGACTCGTTCTCGTGGAAGACCTCCTAAAATATGGAAGGACAGCTTGGAGGAGCTGTGGAGAACAGACCACAAAGGTCTACAACAAGGAAGAAGAAGGTTTGTCGACCCTCTATGATCAGGTACGGCAATTCATATTTTTCTCCCCAAAGCACATGTACCCAAATATGACACCTTTTCGGGTTTAATGTTGGTCCACAATTCTCATCAGCTCTATCTCTCTGGAGAATATTCATGCTGCTGACCATATAGGTCCAAAGAATACGGAACATTTC
The DNA here is from genome assembly GCA_022606425.2 of Lepidostoma basale. Taxonomy (NCBI): domain Eukaryota; kingdom Metazoa; phylum Arthropoda; class Insecta; order Trichoptera; family Lepidostomatidae; genus Lepidostoma; species Lepidostoma basale. The sequence continues at coordinate 558,222 of JAHDVF020000272.1, read as the reverse complement.
ACAATGCAGCGACATTTCAAACGCTTCCAACCGTTTCATGGTAAGTAAGTAACCTTAAAAGTGTGGACCTTAAAAGTAACCATAGAATAAACTTTTAAGCTCCACGATTGACAACATATAAAAGTATAGACCAGGTGTACCATTTGACCATTCTCCATCAAAACTTCAAATTAATGTTGTCATAAATAAAACAAACGAAAACTTCTGTTTTCTAGAAGTGTTATTGTAATTTATGGGAATGACATATTATGCCTATCTAAGGTATTATCAAATGTCACATTTGAAAAGTGAAACATGTCATTCCTATAAATTATAGTAAAACTGATAGAAAAAATATTATTTATTCATATTAATTATTTAATATGGGGTTTTACATCATTGTTCAAGGAACAATAAAAAATGTTTTAATTTTAGATAAACTTAAGGCATTAACACTGTGGAATTCCATAATGACAATTTTTATAAATTAAAACAGTTTTTTCCACTTTTGAGTTTAATTTCCTCAACATGTTTCGAATGCTTACACCTTCATCATCGGGAGAACGATATAAACCGTTTATATCATTCTCCCGATGATGAAGGTGTAAGCCTTCGAAACATACCGAGAAAAATAAACTCAAAAGTGGAAAAAAAAGTGTTTTAATTCATAAAAATTCGTCAAATAAATAATGTTGTTATCATAAAAACATTTCTCATCTTATAAGCTCATTTATTGTTAACACTGAATCTGGATATATAACAATAACAAACCATCATGCCTTTTCTCCACAGAGGCAGAGAGAATGGACTGACACCTCTCTAGCTTCCTCCAAATTCATATGAGTCTTTCACGCACGTCGATTCTTCTGACTTTTTTTAACATGCCACGTTTTCCTCAGTCTACCTCGACTCCGTACTCCATTTACATTGTTAACGTATACTTTTATAACCATTCTTTCTCCATCCATGCGCTCCATATATCCGAACCAACGCAGCGATCCTTTCATAATTTTGTTCATAATACCTTCTTCCGCTATACATAGTTCTACCACGCACAATCTCAGGGGCCTCATATATACTACATTTATTCTGCTCTCATCCTTCTTCTGCCAGTCCCATGCTTCGCTTCCATACATAAGACTTATATATTGGCGAGTTTAATGTGATAGTACCAATTCCTTATATGTAAGACTGATACATACCAGCCTTAATCTTGCATGAGATGTCTTCCAGTGCGAGAAACTTGCCGCGATCCACACCGGAAGTGAGCTTGCGGATGTAAGTATGGAAGGACATGTGCTTGATGTTCTGTTCTTTCAAGAACGCCTCGTCATAAGGTTCAAGTGGTGAGCAGTGTACGCAGCAGCCATTAGAATTGTGTCGGCAGCTGTGGAGCAATAATGGCAATATTAGAAAAATCTTTAAATCATAGTTAACAACAAAATAAATATTACGGAGAGAATCTAATTTTCTACATTAAAAAAGCGTAAAAAAAATCTGGCCGAAGGATAACTATTGATCCCGGATACCATGGGTATGATCCTGAATTTGATTTTGAATTCCTAAAATCTTTTTTAAGATAATCAAATGATTTTACTGAAATCTCTCGAAAGTGGATAAATTGTAATAAAATAAAAAGATGTTTTTTGAGAACTACTTCCACTCTTGTCTTTATTTTGACATTGACTGGTTTCGCCAGGCTCGCTGGTATCGACAGACTGGAAACCAGTCGCTGTCAAAATAAAGACAAAATTGGAAGTAGTTCTTAAAAAAACATAATTTTATTTAAATATTATGTATTCCATCATTAGATAACTATTTACAACAACAAACCATCAGGCCGTTTTACCGGAGGGATAGGTAATGAGAATATACCGTCAAACAGATCTATCCTGACACACCTCTCTATTTTCCTCCGCATTCATACGAGTCACACACACACACACGTCGATTCTTCCGACTTCTAACATGGCTGACTTATAAATCGTCCTCATTCCTCGTCATTTCATTAAATGTTAAAACGGTATGATTTCCAAATTATTAGATTATAATCAAATACTGGATAAAGTTAATGTATTTTTAATCTTTACGTTGATTTGGATTGCATAATAGGGTAAAGCGAAAATAATATTACTGTGGTGTCGATTTTTACAGTTGGAAGCAATATGTTTTTTGGGGTCTTGTGAAAATCAGTATAACTCGTCTTTTTGGACCGCCGTTTCGGAGATCGTTTCAGTTTCCATCTTCAGGGTGGTCTTAACCACCCTGAAGACCAGTTATGGAGGAAAATCAGTGTAATTGTATTTCTGGACCAACGTTTCAGAGATCGTTGCAGTTTCCATCACACTTATTTTCCCAAGATCCCAAAAAAACAAATATAATCTGTTCATTGCAAAAAACATAGTGTTTATTTTTTTTTTACTATTTATCATCTCGCTTCCTGGCAATTTTTCCATCGAGTTTATAGAGCTGAATATCCACTTCGTCTTCTGTAGAGGAGGCGGGCACACTCTGTGAAGCAGCTACTTGGGGGACATCATTTGAGTTGGATGTACTCGGAGATTGACTGTCTGCCTGAAATAGATCAATTTCAAAGTTGAAAAAATAACATATTGATATAAAAAATAAATAAAAAAACATGCCGTGCACAATTTTCAGCACCAACCGTCCTTTCAATGTCTCTTATCAATTTCTCGCCTCTTGTTAAAATAATAATTGTCAAAAATATAAAACACCATATGAAGTTCGCAACCCATCACACCGCGTCTCTCGCAAGGGCGAAAAGAGAAGGATGAAGTGCCGTATCAGTTAAAGTGTGGCAGTCCATTCTTTCTGCCTACCACTTCGGAGAGACGGCGTGATAGTTGGTTAGTTAGTTAGTCATACACTTTAATTTCTTCCGAATCAGAGGTTGTTATAAACTTGTCCTTTTATAATAACTTCATTGTGGACCTATCCACATTTAACTTTGATGAATTTATTATGAATTAAACGCTGTTTTACTCCACTTTTGAGTTTACTTTTCTCTAGACATGTTTTGAATCGGTAGTGTACCTTCATCATTGGAGAACGATATAACGGGGCTACAGCGCCCCTTTGTGGGCATTTTGGAGGTCTGGCGGGGCGTTATTAAATTTTTAGTGTGTAGGGTACGCTGCAGAAGTTCGAGTAGGCATTGTATTAATATAGAAAAATAAGTTCATTCACGAGCTATACACTTTTACATTTTCTTTGGGAGCTTTGATTTTGTAAGTTCTGTTAAATAAACTACACTTTCACATGCAATTTTTTAAACTTAGGAATAATACTCAATATCATTATCTTCATATAAAATGAAATCCCATTCAAAAGCTTCAAAATATCACCTATGATTGTAAGTTTTGTTTACCAAAAATATCTCGATCACAATACAAGAACCAAAGAATGAATTCAAACTGGAGTGATATTATATGTACATAGAAGAAAGAAATTAAAAAAAATATTGTATTGGCGGTTCAGTCATTCAAATGTGCACACACGTCGATTGTTCCGACTTCGAATGTGGCCGCCTTTTAGTAATTGATTAATTTGGCCATGCCATGTTTTCCTCGGTCGTCCTCGGCTTCTTTTCCCACTCACGCTGCTTGTGTACAACTTTTTAACCATTCTACTCTCATCCATTCGTTCCATATGTCCGAACCATCTCAGGGATTTATTTTACATTAAATAATCAGAGGGTCGAATAGGTGTTGGCAGGAGACGAATCTCCTGGCTCAAAGGACTGGGCTGGCTTAAAAGGCATTGAGAAGATGTTTCGGGGTGCCAGGAACAGAGGCGCCTACTGACAAGTGATAGTCAATGTCAAGGGGGACCTGACATGATACCAAAAGAAGAAGAAAATAAATAAACATTTATTTTCATTTATTTATTTTAAACATATCTAAAGCATTACAGAATTTTTTCCAATACACTAAAGACACAAGTTAAAGATACACAATAATAAGTAATACATAATAGATTAATAAAAAGAGCGAGAAACATAAGATGCATGACAAATTAATAAAATAAATATACCATACAATTATAATAAAGATAGTACTTCCCTCAGATGAGCCAAACTATCACAAAATATGTCAAACTCCGAGGTGATACGATTAAGCAAAGATAATGCTCTACCTACCGGCATAACCATTGGCAGGTTGGTTCTGCATCGTGGGAGATAAAACAATCTATGGCCCCTTTGTCGAAGATAATTATCAGGGACGAACAGACCTACATCACTCAGGATTTCTGAGTTGTGTATACAACCGCCTATCAGTCGAAAGAAATGGACACCCAAGTGAATGTCTCGTCTCCTCTCGAGTGACTGGTAGCCTAGCATCCCTAGCAAGAAATCAGTTGGAAAGAGCCACGGGTAATATCCATACTCCCTAAGATAGAGGTATCGCAGAAATTTTTTCTGCACCCTCTCCACCATCAGGGAATATCGAACCTCATGCGGCGCCCAGATAATGGAACTAAACTCCAACCGACTTCTCACCAGAGAGTTATACAGCAGCTTCAGCACCTGAATATTACGAAAGATCTTGGCGTTCCTAATGACAAAACCAAGCATTTTGAGGGAGCTATTACATAGTGAAGTTATGTGAAGACTAAACGACAAGCGAGCATCGAACAACACCCCTAGATCCATGGACGTCGACGCTCTTTCGAGCTGGGCTTCATCCATTAGATATCTGAAGTAAATTGTTTTAGTTGCTCGCGTAAACGACATTACAAAACACTTGGAGATGTGGAAGAACAATTTATTATGTTTACTCCATTGCATGATGCTTTGTATATCGCGCTGGAGATTCAAGCAGTCTGAAGGAGACTGAATTTCACTGAAAATTTTTAAGTCATCAGCAAATAAGAGAAACTTTGAAGACTCAATTACATTTGATATATCATTGATGAAGATTGTGAAAAGAAGCGGCCCTAAAATGGAACCCTGTGGTACTCCAGAAGAAGTGTGGAATACTGATGACTGATACAGTCCATAAGATACGTACTGCACTCGAGAAGACAAATAACTAGAGAAGAGCTTCAGCAAAAGATTGCTAAAGCCCATTCTCTGAAGTTTTAGAATTAACAGTTGGTGGTCCACCTTATCAAATGCCTTCGAAAAATCACTGTATGAACAGTCTACTTGTGCACCTTTATCGAGAGCCTTGGTGACAAAGTTTGTGAATACCATTAAATTTGTGATTGTCGAGCGGCCTGATCTAAATCCATGTTGTTCATTTATGATGAAGGGTTCAATTTGAGGATTTATAAAATTATGGATTACTGCCTCAAATACCTTAGCGGGCGAAGATAAGATCGCCACTGGTCTATAATTCTCAACACACGATTTGGTACCCTTCTTAAACACCGGAGAGATTTTGGAAATCTTCCAGAGCTCCGGAAAGACACCCGTGAGTAGTGAACAATTGATAATCATCGACAGTGGTTTTTTAAGGATATGGTTACAACCTTTCAATATAAAGGTTGGAACAAAATCTGGACCAAGAGAGGACGAATTCTTTAATCGATTTATTGACTTATATACGTCACATTCGGTAACAAAATCCAAGAAAATGTTTTCAGCCCCCTTGGTCACATTTGGGGAGTCGTCGTGGATATTTAAATTTGAGGTAGAACTAAACACAGATTCAAAGTGTTCAGCGAAGGCATTCGCAACCTCAATATTGCGAACTTCTTGGCCTCTCCAGGTCATTGAATCGATGATACCACCATCCTGACGCTTAGAATTTATGTATTTCCAAAAATCATTGGGTTTCCTTAAAATGTCGGTCCCAATATTTGATATATATTGTTTAAAAGAAGAGCTCACTTTGCGTTTTACCGTGGCTCGATAATATTTTTAAGGCACGGAATAAATGGTTATTCCACCCATTAAAAAAACAACAAATGATAAACAATGCAAAGGATATCCAATACATACAATTTACGCTAATGCTTATTACGTACAAGGGTGCGTATATCATTATTAAACTCTTATTATGTACTTGTCACTATCAAAATATGTGACATATGTAGTAGAGAATCAAAAGTATGTCTACTTGAAACTTAAGATTGTAATAAATGAATGAAATAATATGGTATAATAAGTACCTGCGTGCTGGTAGAAGGCTGGTCGAAGAGGACGGTGCCATTGAGAGGCGCGAGATAGAGCATGTCTCCGTGCTGCAGGCGGTAGTCTGCTACATGTTTGGATTTGCTCGAGACTATTTCTTCCTTGTGATTACGGTCCTTGTAGAGGGCGAAGCCGAAACTGCTCAGTTCAAAAGTCTCGTAAACTTTCTCGAATAGGCTACACGAATTTTCGTTCGGATTTAGTTCTACTCTCTTTGTGCCTTCAGGTGACTGGATTCTTAAAACCTGAAAATTTGAGGTTATGTTTGATGATAATGATTTTTCGAGGTGTTCATCGACTGAAATCACCAAAATTTCTGTACAGCGATAAGTATTCACGTTATAAACAAAAGGAATAATAATAAAATTAAGTAAAACACCGTAATTTTGACATTACTCGATGTCAACACTAGCGATGACAAAGAATTTTGATATTAAAATTTGACATCACACTGGAGTAATAGAACAAGGATATTATTTCGCACATATTTTAATAAGAAAATTAATAAGAATCGAGGATTATTTGGCTCAGTAATTCAATTATTTACTTACAATCATCTTTACTCTAGACATCTTGACGAATTCTGTTGTTCCGTTGCAAATTTCAGACCAATCAGTTGAATACGTTCACATACAGAATGGCTGCCAACTGCCGCAAACAAAAATAATTCACAAAGTTTGACAAAATCTGCAAGTCAGTTTTTAATGTTTTATTTCTTTTTTAGCATCCTGTAAATACAAACGGGTTAACGTCAAAACATTTTAGGTTAGTGATTTGTCATCTTTTGATTCTTACCCTTCCAGAATCGTATAGATTCTGCTGGATGTTTAATTTAGCTCAAATTACATCATGTAAATCGTATATTTTGCATTGTAATGTCATGACATTAGCGGGCTTGTATTTTTATGTTGATACCCGATGTATGGTATATAAACACCTACGCTGAAAAATCAAATATCAGTTCGATTTCCTTAGCCAGTGTATAATAATGTTGTTTGTCAGAAATTGTTTAAATTAAATAATATCTCCTTGACATTTTTTAAAAGATGACCAGCTGATCTGTCATTTGGAGCGCCATATTCGAACTTTGACGTTTGCATTTGACGTTCATACAAATTCGAATATTCATAGGTTAAATTAAAAGCAACTGATCCAAAATAATATTTAGGTGATTTGTTGTTATTTATTTTATTTAAAATTATGTGCATTTTTATTGTTTTCACGCTGTTGTATGTGCGAACGTGTTACGATAGAGTTCCCTAGCTTATTGTGACGGTGCACACTGAAATCTATTTGTGTCTGATACTTGGGAGTCCATCCAGGTGTTTTGAGAAGTTGTGACTTTGCGCGTACGTCGTCGAACTATTTACACTTATTACTATAAGTGTGTAAATTTACAAAGCAAAATTTCGTGTTTTATAATGTCAACATTTCGTCTACAATTTTCAATTCAGAAATTATATGAATGGTTTGCATAACAACAATATACATATAATTTGCGCAACAATATACATGTTTTATAATATTAATTTTCATTATTTATTCATCGTTACTTTTAAATAAATAATATAGTAAATCGAAATATTGGTAAATATCTCTATTGTAAAAATGTATGAATTTTCTTAATTACATATTTCCTATACTTTCATAACTAATAGATTCCCTTTAATTGGCGCAGTGAAATAAGTTAGAAATGAGTGACCCCTAAAATTAAGTTTAAATTCAGTCAAACAGCAAAGTTCAATTATTTAAAAAATATATTTTTAATTAAAAAATTTTCATTTTCGCTTTTTTAAGTTTGTCGTATTTTATTTAATGTTTTAATGCTCGGAATTTTTAAATTATTTTTTTGTGTTTTGATGGTACTGAATTGAAAAAATGTGCAAAGTCTGGGTGGCGCACGCCCTCTCCAAGTCACTGCCCGTGGTTAGTGGCCTCAGTATACTCTCACTACTTGACCATTGCATAGCTTTTGAACCATTTCAAACTTCTTAATACACGTGAGAGCTGCAGACATTTGTTCAGCTGTTTTCGATACATCTAAAATGCCGTGATTCCTTAATCTAAATACATGTTTATTAATATAAATTGTGTAACACAAGCGAAATAATAATTTGACGTTTTCTAAATTGCAGTGATTTAATTATTAAATTAAATAATTTTCAAAATAGTAATTTTGAAAACAAATGAAGTTTGAATTATAGACTGTCTCATATTTCTTAACAGTGTATTTTACAATTCTGTGCAGCAAACCCTTCTAAAATGGAGGAAATCGGAGTTCCCGTCGACCTGTACATCTACGACTTGACGAAGGGTATGGCTCGCATGATGTCAGCAATGTTTTTGGGTATGAAATTAACAAATTTGAACTGACACATAAATTCAGAGTTTTTGCCAGTTTTCTCTTCCAATAAAAGCACAATGTAAACACTGAGCCCGCAGGCCTCCGGCCAAAAGATAATCTATTTCTCTGTTTATAAATTTATTTTACGTTTTGTTCTGGATATTTTTAGAGTGTTTCAATGGTGATGTTATTAAAGTTTACCTACCGCTATTTTGTTTCACATTCTTTATATCGGTGTGTCACCCACTTCTTAATATCGTGTATTTTTAACCGAACCTATTTTAGTATTTGTGATTATATTCATTCTGGTTTGAGGTGAGATCCAAGTATTTAAACTCTGTCATATAACAATCTTACCTAAATCTAAAGTGTTAATAAATTAAATTCTTGTGTTCTCTGTGTTTCATTTTGTTTTTTTGGTAAGGTGTTGCTTAAGATTTATTTTTTTCATTTACAAGCCTCTTAATGAATAATATATACCTGCTTTAGAGTAGTATCCTTAAATTCATTTTTATAAAAATCAGACATTGTAAATATTTTTTTATCATTTCATTTAGCTCATATATTTCATTGCTTAATGAGGAGATTATCTGTGAATAAAGTTTCGATAAATACATATATCCTAAGGTTTTTATTTTGTTTGTATCTATATACAATAAAATAAAATCAATAATTACATATTTTTATTCTCTTGTCTAATTATATTAAATTCTTGCCATCTTTATGAAGTTAACATGTTGGCTAATTTTTTTACATAGATTAATATTTTATAAAATAAAATTTGATTAAATTACAGTCATAACATATCTTACAAATATATTGAAATAATAATATAATATAATAATTTTCCTATGAAGCACTCACATTGTGTATATAAAAAAAACATTTTGTATTTTAACCAAGCAATTGTAATTATATTTGAAGCCAATTAGTTTTGCTTGAACCCAAGCTTTTTCAGAGCAATATAAAAACTGATAATGTTAGTAATATTATATATTTTACTCTTTGGTAAATATAAATAGTTATTGGAAACAAGAATTTATCAATGAGAGCGAAAACGGCCATTCACAATGGAGATCTGGTCCCAACCCTAGTATGGAAGCGAAGCATGGAACTGGCAGAAGAAGGATGAGAACAGAATAAATGCGGTAGAGATGAGGTCCCTAAGACGTATGTGTGGTAGAACGATATAAGACAGAATCTCAAATGCTGATATATGAAAGGAGTGTAGAGCGGAAGAAGGTATTATGAACAGAATTATGAAAGGATCGCTGCGTTGGTTCGTACATATGGAGCGCATGGATGGAGAAAGAATGGTTAAGAAAGTATACATTAATGATGTAAATAGAGTATGGAGTCGAGGCAGACCGAGAAAAACATGGCATGACCAAATTAATTAAATTTTAAAGGTTGGTCATGTTAGAAGTCGGAATAATTGACTCGTATGAATGTGGAGGAAGCTAGAGAGGTGTGCCAGGATAGAGTAGTGTGGCGGTCCATTCTCTCTGCCTACCCCTGCGTAGAAAAAGCTTGATGGTTTTGTTTGTACTCTTTGTAAATGGACAAATCTTTATGATTTTTTTTTGCAGATTACATTAGAAATATTACAACATAATTATTTATATAATGTTTAATTAATAATCTGTGATTATTAATAGTACTTGTTTCCTGTTGGTAGGTTAGTGATAATAATAATAAATTGGTTGATTTATAAAGTGCCATTTATAATAATTAATCGCATATAGATAAAAATGAGAGTTTTATAGAGGTTTAAAAGGAAATGATATGTTTCGCCTTGATAGGACATTATCAAATGATATTTGATTATTAACTTGTATGAAATTGAGATTTTCATAAATGTAAAAAAAAAAATCAGAGGACTTTTGAAAAAATGCTCCAGATATCTATTATTAAATGTGCAATCAAATTAATATAAGAAAAATAATGAAATTTAATTGACGAATTGAAATTTATACGTATATTTAAAAAAAAAAAATTGTACTGAAAAACAAAATTATTTTTATTATTTTTATTTACTAAATATTTTCGTAAACGGGTATTTAAAATTTTTCATAAATAAACAATTTTATTAGCTTTTATTTAACCCATTGGTTTCCCATATTTTAAAAAAAAAGTTCTTAATTTGTATTGAAGCAGATCTTTTGATCCAAACATTTAGTAAGCCAAAGGGTTAACATTAATAGTGAAGTTATAAAGGTATACATTCAAACAGTTAGCATTTTAAAATATCTTATGATATAACTTATAATTACTCTCTTTCAGAAGCATAATTTTTTTTTAATTTTTTTTTTATTAAAGTGTATTGTACATTAATAGTTAATCCTGAAAAACTTATTTTTAGTGTTTAGTCCTTATTCATTTGATTAGATATTTCCCAAATTCATTAAGAATTCTAAAGATTGGCATTTAACTTTTGATCATAATTTGTTTTTCTGTCTGTGACATTTTGTTTTGACGTCCCAGGTCGACACGTGGATGGAATATGGCACACCTCCATCGTTGCTTACGGGAGAGAATACTTCTTCGGCGGTGCTGGAATCCAGCATTGCAATCCTGTAAGTAATCCCATTTGAAATTTTAATAACCTTAAAATGTTTTTATACTGAATTTAACACCATATCACACCCATCTGTGTGAACTTATGTTCATATCGCACCGTGAGTGTAAAACCGACGTAATTGCAAATATGCATTTTGGCGATATGAGAGTTTAAAGATTTCGTATTGCTTGGAAAAACTATGCTTTTTAAATAAACCAATGATTTTCGGTTTATAGGTATATTACTATAAACCGAAAATCATTGGTTTATTTAAAAAAAACAGTTTTTCCAAGCAATATGAAATCTTTAATCTCCCATATCCCCAAACTGTATATTTGCACTTACGTCGGTTTTACACTCACGGTGCGATATTTTTGAAAAAATGTAGTTTTGTAATAAGTTTTAAGTAATAAGTTTTGTAATTGTCTAATATTTTTTAACTCAAAATTTTTATGTCTAAAATGATTTAATTCTTAATATAATTTGTGTATGCTATTGGAAATCCATTATTATATAATATGTTTAAAGCTGTTTATTAGATTTTTTTTAAATATCTAATAATCACTGAAAATATAAACATATCGACTGAAGTAGAGATAGCAGTACAATGGAGTTCTAGTGCCAACCATTATGAATGGGACTGAAGCTGTGATTTGGCAGAAATATAAATGGCTAAGAAGAATGCGCGAAAAACAATGTATGACAGTAGAATACCAAACGAAGATGAAAGTATCATGATTTATGTTACACTCTGGTTTATAGACAATTAAAATTTTAGACTGTTCATAATTATCTATAAACAATAAAGATTATAAACAGATTATTTGTTAGTAAGTTACCATTTAAATTGATTTATTTATTATTTTTTCTTCATTATATTCCGGTTCATATTTTGTTTTAAAGACCTGCTGCTTTAACCGAATTCCTCTGAACAGTGGATAATAATAATAAGTAGGTGTCTTTAAAGTAAAAGTTAATAATATGATTCCGCACATCTAAAATTATTCATATTAAAAATAAAGCAAAATATTGTCCTCCAACATGAGGACGAAACCGTTTTAAAAGTCAACATTTTCCTTGTCACGTTAAAAAGTCATTTTTCATTTCGAAATCTCAACAAATATAAGTACTGTCCTTAACCCATTCCTGCATTTAATTTTCAACTCCATCACCCTGGAGTATATCTGAAAATAAACATTTATTTTTCATTTACAAATCACTGTTAGTCGGGTACTTGGGAACCTTCGGTAGTCACCGTGTGATTGAAAACATGCGTTTTTTCTTTATTTCCTATGTTTTCTTTTCTTTTTCACTTCAAACAACACTTGCCAAGGTTTACTCAAATGTGAGTGCCAATTTAGATCGCTTAGAGCAGAATAAAAACATAAGTTCACGGGCATTCTAAAAATAAACCAATTGAATGTTTTAAAGTCATTCTAAATTCTCTCATTTGTGAATTAAAGTTATGTGAATAGTTCTTGTCTGTTAATTATTGAATAACAAACTTTGTTTTTTGTATCACAATTGTATTTTATTTTACGCGACACCTGTTTCATCAACCAAATCATCGTCAAAAAAATTACGAAAATTTGACATTTGATATATTATTGTAACACCTGATGATGTCAACATTGGTTGATGGAACAGCTGTCGCGTAAAATAAAATACAATTGTGATACAACAAACAAAGTTTGTCCATTAACAGTTTTAAAATGTTAAAGTATCATAGTGTTTCGGCCAAAACAATGGACTATTTTATTAAATAACAGTAAATTCATGCATTATATCTTTTAAGAAGTATTAAATATGTTGTTTTATAGGAAAGCAACCAGAAACTACCACATTAAAGGCCCAAATAGCATCCCAAGAAGAAGTTTTATGTTTGATTAAAATTATATACATCTGATTAATTAACCAGAATCAATTAGCTAAAAAAGAATTAACTAACTAACTAAACATAACGCCGTTTTCCTCAAGGGGTAGGCAATAAGAATGGAACGCCACACTGTTCTTTCCTGATGTATTTCTCTTTGACGACCTTCGTGGCAGAGTGGTAAGAGCTCTGATTCCCATTCCGAAGGTTCTGGGTTCGATTCCCGGCGATGGCAGTGTGATTGTCACACTGTCTTTGGTCTGGTGTAGAATTCTCGTGACAATAAAATGGCGATAGATTGGCTACCTGTCACATGTCACGAGAATCAATATATCAGCTTAAAACAATCGTATACTGTAATTGGGTTCAAGCGACCTGTTGTATACGTAAAAAAAAAAAAAAAAACATTCATATAAGTTATCATATTATTGTATCATGCAAGCAAGTTGATTTCTCTGACTATCATTATTTATTTTGTACACTGATTTATCCACTTTTGAGTTTACTTTTCTCAGCATGTTTCGAAGGTTTTACACCTTCATCATCGGAATAATGATATAAATTATAAACTCAAAAGTAAAAAAAAAAACAGTGTTTTAATTCATGAAAAAATCATCATGGAATTCCACAGTGTTAACCCCTTAAGTTTATTGAAATGTATTTATTTCTATTTAAAGAATTAAGTTGTTATTATTCTCTTATTTAAGCGGTGCAATAGCCATTGGCTTCATGTCTTAAAATATGAACAGTTCCATTTAAAAAATCTTCATTTAATCAGTGTTTAAATTTTTTTAAATGTCATTATGGAATTTCTCAGTGTTAATGTGACATAAATTTATCAAAAAATTAAGTTAATCTTTATGTCATATTGCAGTATATTATTGACCTTTAATTTTGGCACACGCTATCATCATTGAAATATTAATTTTCTTATTTAAATGTCGTACATAAAATATTTTACTGGAGAATAACTTTATTTATTTCTTCTGTAATAGTTTCCTACTGTAGTTAGTGTTGCCATAAAATATTTTTAGCAGACTCGAAGAAATCTTTTTTACCTCCTTACAACCTTCATTTCCCCAGACTGAAATTATTTCCGGCTTGGCAAAGTTCTCCTTAAAAAAATAATACCTCTCCAGCCGAAGATTTTGTTGACGATTTGATACGTCCATTGGCTTAGAATTCTTTCAGACGAATCTGAAAAATCTCATTTGTCTCCACTTTGACCATGAGAGCACACTTTAACGATTTCTAGAATAACTTTAAGATTCAAAATACCGTTGAAAATATTTGTTTAATAAATTTTTGTGACAACCAAACACCTTGTATTTATGCTACATTTACAGATTTTTTAAATATACACTACTTATTGCCACAAATGTCTATTTAGCTCTATGTTAAGACAATTATGATTTCATATTCAGTTTTTCTTCTTCTTCTTCACTTTTGGTAGACTCAGGAGTCTGTTATTTCAGGCAGGTCCTCTTGAGACGCTGAACTCCAGCTTTCTCTCCACCGATATGTTTCGTATATGTTAACGATGTAAATGGAAATAGAGAAAATGTGGCACGATCGAATAAATCAAATATTGAATGTCAGCCATGTGAGGAGTCAGAGAAATCGACGCGCATGTATGACACGATGTATGAATGTTGAGGAAGCAAGAGAAGTATGTCAGGAAAGAAAGGTGTGTCAGTCCATTATTTCTGCCTACACCTTCAAAGAGACGGTGTGATGGCTAGTTTGATTTTACGTTTAATTATTTTATTTATTAAAAAAATCCTCTATTATTCCTTTCCATACATACCATGCTAAAAAATAACAAAAATAATGTATTCATTGTTTCTTGAACAATGAAATAACACTCCATATTAACCACCCTACCTATTTGAACGTATGTGATACTTTGACTGTGCCATTCTACGATATCCCGTATCACGTACGGGCTTGAGAAAAAGTTATGTACCTAAAATGTACAAAGTTTTAGGGATACGCGCGTGTGTCATTAAAACTTTAGCATAAGTCTTCATAAATATGATAGTTTTACAAGGGGCAGGCGAAGTGTGCGGCCGAGTATTTGACGTTTCGTAATTTAAACAAATAAAATTAGTACCTATATAATTAAATTTTATTAATAAAAAATCTGAATTTTTGGACCTTTCTCGGAAAATAACCCAAAGGTAGGGCGGTTAAATAATTAATACGAATTAAAATTTCTGTTTTCTTGAAGTTTTATTATATTTTATGCGTATGACATATTTCGCCTGACTGAGGCACATTTGATAATGCCTTAGCAAGAAGAAGCATGTCTTTCTCATAAAATATAATAAAACATCTAGAAAACAGAATTTTCATTTGTATTTAAAAAAAATAGTGTTTTGCAAAACACCTGCATTTAATGTGTTAAGAACCACCATCCTCTTTGCTACCTACTCAGAAATAATTTGAGTCTCAGAAATATTTATCGAATCACAAAAACATTTTTAATGTATTCGTTAGCTGCGATTGGTGTTTTTACATTGCATTCCAGGTTTATTACGTGATAATAATTTAACGTCATCACAATTTATTGGATCCGAGTGTCTGGCTCCTACGCCGTCTGGATCAGTAAATCAGCCGAGTGTCCGCCCGGCGCAGCCCCCTGCCAAATTGTGTTGCAATAGTGCTGCACAAGTTAACAAACTCCTCACCAGGATCACGGTCAATGCTGGGCCCATAGTCAACTTATTGCCATTGCCAAATAGTCATTTCTCTCGGACTTTTGACATTTTAGATTTTTGATTTGGAAGGAGAATTTGTAACACAGTTTTTCAGTTTATTTATTGAATAATTTTGTGAGGAAATTTTATTCCCTGGGGAAACGGTATAATGGTTAGTAACTTAGTTTAATTATGTTTTAATTTTTACATTTTTGGTACCTACCGTAAAAATAATATTACATCCATAATAATGATTTATATTAATTTCTATAATTTTCAGATTGAATTCATTTCATTTAATTTATTTGAATAAAAATCACAAACATTACAGACATATAATTCCAGATCATTTGCAATTACATTAAGAGAAGCATAAAAAAACCCATTAAGATAAAGAATTAGAAAGAATCATAACATTGATATTGCATCCCTGAGGCAACTAACACTATCATGAAAAATGTCGACCTCCGAGGCGACCCGATTAAGCAATAAGATTGCCCTACCCACAGGCATAACCATTGGCAGGTTGGTTCTGTAGCGCGGCAAATAAAACAATATGTGCTGTCTTTGACGAAGGTAATTATCAGGGACAAATAGACCTACATCATTCAGGACATCCGAGTTTTGTATGTAGCCGCCAATCAGCTGAAAGACGTGAACTCCCAAGTGGATATTCCTCCTTCTCTCCAATGATTGGTAGCTTAGCATACCTAGCAAGAATTCAGTCGGAAAGAGCCACGGATAATAACCGCGCTCCCTGTGGTAAAGAAAGCGCAGAATTTTTTTCTGCACTCGCTCCACCATCAGATAATATCGGATCCCAGGCAGTATATGCATATGCCTCTAAGACTCGTGTACATTATTTTCGTATCGTTTGTTTTATTTTATTTATTTTCTGAACATTATGTGTTATATTATTTTTATTTTGTTATTTTATTTTATATTTATTTTGTGGGCGTTGGACAATCAATGGATGCCTATTGGTGGCGATGAGATTCGCAACCCATCACACCGCGTCTCCCGAGGGGGCGAAAAGAGAAGGATGGAGTGCCGCATCGGATGGAGTTAAAGTGTGGCAGTCCATTCTTTCTGCCTACCCCTTCGGCGAGAAGGCATGATGGTTAGTTAGTTAGTTATATTCTGATAAATTTATTTCAAAGTGCGCCATTTTGTAAATTTGATTCCCCCAAAGACACACTAGGAATAGACGGACCGAAAAGTGCAGTGGTGCTTAAGTTTAACGTCGCTATTTTCATGCTTAATACTAAGAGGGAGATTATTCCATGCCAACAGACTCGCAACAATGAAAGCACGATAATAAAAATTGTTTTATTAGCTCTTGCTGGAATTCCAACATTGTATGTTGGTTTGTACACAAATTATCTTTGAATCTATTCACCTGGAATCAGATTTTTTTTCTCTTAAAGTTTGATTTATTCTACCAAGACAGAGTATGTAAAAAAAGTAATTTTAAGAGATGGTTTGGACATATGGAACGAATGGATGAGAGTAGAATGGTTAAAATGTTGTATACAAGCAGTGGGACTGGAAAGAGAAGCCGTGGAAGATCAAGGATAGCATGGCATGACCAAATTAATCAGATACTAAAAGGCAGCTACATTCCAAGCCGAAAAAATTAATGAATGTACGTTACGAGGTATGAATGCAGAGGAATCTCGAGAGGTATGTCAGAACAGCAGTACGGCGGTCCATCCTCTCTGCCTACCCCTCCGGGAAAACGTTGTGATGGTTAGTTAGTTAGTTAGTTAGTATTTAGTTTTGATAATATTTATTTCAATGATAAAATCTTTGTTATAGCACATATAAATTTATAACATAGTTATTATATATTTTATTTTACGAGAATGTCGCAACAGCTGTTGTTTGTAACACCTGATGATGCCAACATTGGTTGGCAAAACAGCTGTCGTGACATTCTCAAAAGGTGTATAATAAAAATTTGTGATATTATAAGAGTGTTGTAAATTTAAAAGTTAATGATATTGAAGTATCGTTATGTACACAACAGGTCGTTTGGACCCAATTACTGTACACAATTTTTTTTTTTATAGCTATTATATTGATTCTCGTGACATGTGATAGGTAGCCAATCTATCGCCATTTTATTGTCACTTGAATTCTACACCAGACCAAAGACAGTGTGACAATCACACTGCCATCACCGGGAATCGAACCCAGGACCTTCGGCATGGAAGTCAGAGCTTGTAACCACTCTGCCACGAAGGTCATCATAGTGTTTAGGGCAAAACAATGGACTAGAAAAAATATGTATTCATATTAGACTAATGTGCTGATGTGTGCGCTACGCATAGTGACCAAATAGTTCAAACGTTGTGTACATTTATTTTGTAAAAGGTATAGTTTTATAAAAAAAATATTACTTTCCAGTGGTGATACGTAAGAATATTTGTGTGCTTAAAAATAATAAGCTCTTCGGCAGTCGAATTATTTTAGTTGGCGACAGCCTGTCAACAGATGACAAATATTCTCTTAATTTATGAATTTATCATCTCACGAGGGAAGAATAAAATGGAATTAATTTAGTGTGACAGCAATTTCATTTACTTAATTTTAATAAAATTAAGAATACAAAACATAACGATCATTAAATTTATATAAATAGCATATATAAACTAGTGCTTAGAAGCAAAATAATATTGAAACGAACTAACTAACTAACCATCACGCCGTCTCTCCGAAGGGGTAGGCAGAAAGAATGGACTGCCACACTTTTCTTTCCTGGCATATTTCTATCGCTTCCTCAACATTCATACATCGAGTCATACACGCACGTCGATTCCTCTGACTTCAAACATGACCAACCTTTAAAATTTGATTAATTTGGTCATGGCATGTTTTTACAGTCTGCCTCGACTCCGTACTCCATTTACATCATTAACGTATACTTTCTTAACGATTCTTTCTCCATCCATGCGTTCCATATGTACGAACCATTGCAGCGATCCTTTCATAATTTTGTTCATAATACCTTCTTCCGCTCTACATTCCTTTCTTATATCAGCATTTGAGATTGTGCCGTGCATCGTTCTACCACACATACGTCTTGGGGACCTCATCTCTACCGCATTTATTCTGCTTTCATCCTTCTTCTGCCAGTTCCATGCTTCGCTTCCATACATTAGGAATGGGACCAGAACTCCATTGTGAACTTTACTTATTAATTATTGTTTTTTTAAAGGATGATGTATAACTTCTTGTTAAATACTTAATATTGATGAAAACGTCAGTTTTTTAGAAGTTTTATTATATTTTATGCAAGTGGCCACCTCGTCAGGCCATGATAAAATGTACACTTCTAAAAAAACACATTTACATCAATATTAAATATTTATGGTTAAGATGGTTTGGGCACATGGAAAGAATGAGTGAAGACAGAATGGTGAAGAAGTTATATGTAAATGATGTGAATGGCGCTAGAAATAGAGATCAAAGCATGATCAAATCAATTAAATATTAATGTCGGTCACGTAAGGAGTCGGAGAAATCGACATGTGTGCATGACACGATGTATGAATGTAGAGGAACCGAGAGAAGTATGTCAGGACAGAATAATGCGGCGGTTCATTTTTTCTGCCTACCCCTCCGGAGAGACGGTGTGATTGTTATTAGTTAGTAAGTATTCTAGCAAAAAAAGTTAAATCTCTTGTGTTTTGCCACTACTAAAATAAGCTATTGTAAATTGAATAAAATAATAATATATTAAAAGTCACAGCACAAATTAAGACATTCATACGAAAGTTTATTGTAAATTGTCTTAAAATGTTGTGACAACTGCCTTTTATGAAATACACACACTAAAATCTATTTCAATTGTTATGCCGGATGATAGAGGATAAGAAATTCTCGACATTACTAACTCAAAAAAGCAATTTTTTATTGTTTAATTAAATATTTCTATTCAAATCAGTTTATTCGTATTATTTGTTTCAATGGGCCTTGAATCTTGTTAGCATTTAATGTCTCAGAGAAAGCCCCTGCATTCACATGCTATTTTTATTTGTTTTGTAAACAGTATTAAGATATGCATAGAGCTGTGTCTCTACACATTCTAATATATCCTCCGATTGAAAGATTGAAGCTCGATTCTTTTTGGAGAGAGAACAATTTTAATTTTGGCAACAATTCCATTCCGTGCACGCGCTGGTAACTTGTGGACTTTATTTTTGACTGTGCCGTAACGTGTTATTCGAGTAATTAATTCGTTTTCTTCCGCGTAAGTGGTGCAAATAAAAACCAAACGTATTACGCTGTCTTGTAGGACGTTTCTTTCCCGTCTGGAGTAGTTATGGCTTTATAAATATTTTCAGTAATTCTGTCCGCGCGAGGTCTATTTATCATCGGGATGTAAATATTTCACGAATCTGTTTGAACATTTTATGAATTTATTTTTGTGGTAATTGACATTACGATATGAGAATTCTTTGTGGCTATGTTTTACTGGATTATGTATTAAGAATAACATATCACAAAACGATATTAATATTCATATGTTTTTTTTAAGGTAGACAATTATTGCATTAAAAAAAACACGAAGATATTTTGTTTTGACACCACTTACCGGTTTCACTTCATCTGGAGTTTAAGCAGGGCAATAAAACAAACCAGAGAATTATGTCAGGAAAGAAAAGTGTGGCAGTCCATTCTTTCTGCCTACCCCTTCGGAGAGACGGCGTGATGGTTAGTTTGTTAGTTTGTTAAATTGAATATATATTTATTTGTTTATCATTTACCAAGTGCACGGTTTTAATACCTCCCAACTAGGGTAACCCGTTCCAGGGAGGCATTTTTCACACTCTGTATAATCTCAATATATAAATTACAAATTTAGGAAACAATTAATGAACAAGGTGAACAAAACAAATCTTAACTGTCTTATAGAATATATTATAACACTATTTAAAACTAATTACTTATTTTTTAAAGTATACTGCATTCAAGCCGCTCTTTTTTTAATGTCTTTGAAGTAACGATTTCCCTGACAAAACTCTAGTTCAGAAGTTCCCAAACTTTTTTCTCCCGTAGACCTCTTACCGATTTCTTCAATTTGTGTAGACCCCCTGTTTTCCTAAAATTCAGGCCAAAAAAAATCCGAAACAAAAAAAGCAGAATTCGTTGTCGACCCCTTTTTTTTTTAGCTCATTTGGGAAAATCGGGACGATCGAAATCTTCGGCTACATTTTTTTTTAGCTCGAAGAAAGCTTTTTAGCTTTAAGAAGTGGATGCGGTGCGAATGATGGTGTTATGAACAAAATAATGAAAGGATCATTAATATGGTTTGGACACATGGAAAGAATGAATGAAGAAAGAATGGTATTTTTTTTATATGTTAACGATGTAAATGGAACTAGAAATAGAGGAAGACCGAGGAAAACGTGGCACAATCAAATTGATCAAATATTGAATGTCGGCCACGTGAGGAGTCGGAGAAATCGATGCGCGTACATGACACGATGTATGGAAATCATGAAAATGTCAGGAAAGAAAAGTGTGGCAGTCCATTCTTTCTGCCTACCCCTTTGGAGGTACGGCGTGATGGTTAGTTAGTTAGTCAAAATATTAGTTTTCTTTCCTTTTTAGAAATTTGACTATTTATTTTGAATTCAAAACTGTACAAGTATTTTAATGTAACATTTTGGAGGATGCCAAATAGCATGATATATGGAAATAATTTTGTCCCGTAGATTTACCTGGCCGCTGGCCACATTCAATAGGTCGATGCATTTTGACCAGCTTGGCAGGGAGTGCGGGCTAATTCGGGCGGCGGCGTGACCAACTCGCCGCTGCACATTCACCGCCTCGTGTTTGTTTCCTTTGGTTATGCTATGAACCTCTCTTCCTCAATCGCATTGCATTCCGTCTATAGAGCATTCATACGCTTGTTCTCGTTGCTCTTCTTGTCATACTCGCGGCGTTCCCGCCATTTGGTTATTTCCAGCATTCCCGGAATCTTGGAACTTCTTACATAACGCCTTGTCTTTTACAACTTTAAATTTATGAAAACAACGTTTTAGATTTATACTTCAATAAACGTAGTCTACAAATAAAATATTTTCAGATGAAGCACTTAATTTGTGGTGTGACATTTTTAGAAATATACTTTTATATTTTGTTTGAACACCACTATTTGTTAATGCGAATGAAAACCTCTGTTTTCAAAAAGTTTTATTATACTTTATGGGAATGACATGTTTCGACTTGCTAAGGCATTATAATACATTAGACTTCTTCTAGAAACTTCTAGAAAACATATGTTTCATTTGTATTATTTTTAATATGGAATTTTACATCATTATTTAAGACAAGTGGAGACGTATCAGTTTGTTTTGCTACCTTGATAAAGCTCCGCTAGGAGTGAAAACTGTTGAAATAAAATACATGTTTTAATTTATTTCTAAAACTAACTAACTAACTACCACAACGTCTCTCTGATGGGTTAGGCAGAAAGAATGATCCGCCACACTGTTCTTTCCTTCAATATCCTTTGTAAACATACTTCCTAAATATACAAATTCATCTATTTGTTCTAGATTTTCACTATTTACGATAATGTTGCTATGGTGTTCAATTGGACATTTTAGCACCTGTCAAAAGTAGTCTATATGTTCATGTAAATCTGTATTATTATTTACTTTTTTTTTTATTACCCTGATGAAGCTTGGGTACAAGCGAAACTAATTTGCTAATTAAAATTCCGTGGTTATTTTAAGAATTGTTTGTTGTTTTATATATGTAAATATTTAAAACATTTTATGGTAATTAAATTATTTTGTATATGTTTTATGACTAGAGACTGTTGAAATGTTTGGTTAATGTTAGATTCTTTATCTAAAGGTTCAGTTACTAGAGAAATACATTGTATGTGTTTATACATTATATTGAATGTGGGTGTGGAACAAATGGCCGCCGATTGAAAATGGCACCTATGGTGCATGCGCTCCCGCAAAATCATCATTCCTTCGTAAATATCTGTTTTTTTTGGTGAAATTGTATCGCAATGTGTTTATGAGTGCCCGCTGCGATGCTGGTAGTGTTATCCTGTAAAATTTTGCACGTTTTTTAACAATCTAACGTGATAGAAAAATCTTTGACAGATTTGATAAACACAAAAATACAAAATGGCGCCGAAGGCGCATGCGCTCTTGCAGAAAGTGTCAAGCTTCCTACAAAATGGCGCCTAAGGCGCATGCGCTCTTGCAGAAAGTGTCGATCTTCCTCTATGGTTTTATAGAGTCCACAGAAAAAGCAGCTGTTTCCGTTTTCTCCCTTTTCAACCTGTCAACTAGGATCGCGTGGGTGCCTACCTGTTTTTATGGATTATTTTGACTATTTTTTTTCTTTTAAATATTTGACTTAGTGACATTGTGTCATGTGAGACAGTGTCTGTATCCGGATAGCCGTCATCCAACAACTCTGCTTTGCCTGCTTGCAAGACATCAAAATGCCATACGGGCTCAACTAAGAACTCTTTGCTGCGCCGGTTTATGTGTTATCCTATTTTTATTTTGAAATTTTAGTGATATTAAGTTAATTTTGTAATATATTATATAATGAATAGTGTAATATATTGTAATAGTTTAATTTAGTTTAATATTGTTTAGGATAGTTGATGTGGATTGTAAAATGTAATTAATGTTAAGGTAGATTTTAGTGGTTGTGGGAAATGCTTAGAGACGGCGATGAGGTCCGCCACCCATCACGTTGCATTTTCCGCGGGGGCGAACAGAGGAGAGTGGAGTGCCGCATTGGTACTTGGAATATTAGAGGAGGTATGGAAGGGAAGTTAAGTGAGATGTGCGATGAATTTAATAACAAGTGTTTGGATATTTTGTGTGTGACTGAATGCATGGTTAAAGAGTGCGGATCTAGAGAGCATGATAATAAGTTCATCTTATGGTCAGGGGTATCACAAGAACAAAGGGGAGGTCAGGGTGTGGCAGCGATTCTAGCTCCAAGGATGGTAGAATGTATGAAAGGATACGAATGTATAAGTCCTAGACTGATGTGGATCCGCTTCAAAATTGGATTGACAAGAGTATTACTCATAATTGGGTATGCTCCTGTTAATAGCGAAGATGAAGCTGTGAAAGATGAGTTCTGGGATAGTGTAAACGAGATAGCAGCGAGTAAGAACGTGAACGAAAGAATTATTTTAGCAGGAGATTTGAATGGATGGGTAGGAATCCAAAGGACTGGTTATGAAGAATGTCTCGGTAAGTATGGTGATAGTAGGACGAACGATAATGGAAGGAGAGTGCTTGGTGTATGCCTGGAGTGGAGCCTCTTTGTGTCAAACACGATGTTTGATCATAAGAGGATCCATCAGTATACATGGGAGAGAGGGAATGAAAGGACGACTATCGATTACGTCATCGTTGACTCTAGATTACGGACGGACACTGTGGATACCAGAGTGTTCAGAGGGGCCGAACTCGGAACTGACCATTTTTTGGTGGTGACAAAGATAAACCTGTTCCGAGGTTGGCGCACCAAGAAGAACAAAACAGTGACCGCCCCATCTAGAGTTAAAATAGAAAAACTCCAAATCGATGACGTAAAAGAGAGTTATCTGACGAAAGTGAATGAGAGGCTGAGTGGTCTAGAATCTGAATTTATAAGTATAGACGAGATCTGGAACAAATTGAAAGAAAGTCTATGTGAAACAGCGAAAGAGGTATGTGGTACATGTGTGCAAGGAAGAAGGAATGGAGATGCTTGGTGGGATGACTGTGTAAAAATTCTGGTCAAAGAAAAGAAGGATGCATGGTTAAATATGATATCTGTGGATAAAAGAGATTGCGAGAAATATAAAAGAGCAAAAGAAGCATACAAAGTTTGTAAGATGAATGTCAAGTTGAAAGTGAGAGAGAAAAAGGATAAACTGAAGGAGGAAGACGGTCTCAAGATGACGAGTCACTTTCAGAGCAACATAAAAATGTTCTGGAAGGAAGTCAAAAAGGCCCGGAATCCTCCCGAAAATGGTTGTGCGAAAGCAATTTTGAGTTGTGAGGGAAGAATGATTACTGATTTTGACAGTATACAAGGAAGATGGATGGAATACTTTAAAGATGTATATGGCAGTGAAATGACTGAGAGTTCAATGAGAAGGAGCGTTACAAATGTGAGTTGTACGAATAGCGAAAGAGATATGACAGAAATAAGTTTGAACGAAATAGTAAAATCTGTAAGCTGTATGAAAGGTGGAAAAGCTGTTGGTTATGATTGTGTCGCTTTGGAGTTTATTAAAAACGGTGGGCCAGTTGTTGCAGCGTGGTTATACAGACTCTTTAACCAGTGTTTAGAGGAAGGATATACGCCGCACGACTGGAGGAGGGCTGTTATCATGCCTCTATATAAGGGAAAGGGGTCTCGTATGGAGTGCGGAAATCACCGGGCAATAAGTCTGTTAAGCGCCGTTGGTAAACTCTACGGCCGAATTTTAATAGAAAGAGTAAAAAAGACGACGACTGAAAGAGTATGGGATGTTCAAGGCGCTTTTATGACCGGAAGAGGATGTATGGATCAGATTTTTGCACTTCGAACGCTTGCGGAGAAGTTTATGGCCAAAAACCGTAAGCTTTTCTGTGCGTTTGTCGATTTGCAAAAAGCCTATGATCGAGTGAACAGAGATAAACTGTGGTCAATCTTGTCCGAATACGGAGTGAGCACAAAACTGATACGGGCGGTTGCTTCTCTCTACGAAGGTAGCACTGCCAGTGTTAGGGTAAATGGAGACATCACGCCTTGGTTTGATATCACGAAGGGTGTTAAGCAGGGCTGCGTGATGTCTCCATGGTTGTTCAATCTGTATATGGACAAGTGTATGAAAGAACTTAAAGGTATAAATGCTGGTGCTAAGATGAGTGATCTGTCTGTAAACTGTCTGCTTTACGCGGACGATGCCGTTCTCGTTGCGGATAGTGCGGACGAATTACAAGTCTTGGTGTCGAGAATGAATGAGGTATGCAAGTCAAATGATTTAATGATGAATGTCGGAAAGTCAAAGGTGATGGTTTTCGAAAGGGAAGAGCAAATGACAGTTTGTAATATAAGTGTGAACGAAGAGAACTTGGAACAGGTGAGGGAATTTGTGTATTTAGGTAGTATGTTCACAGCAGATGCCCGAACGGATAGTGACGTCGAAAGAAGGGTTGGTGCGGGTAACAAAGTGAATGGAGCTTTAAAAATAGTTATTGGAAACAAGAATTTATCAATGAAAGCGAAAACGGCCGTTCACAATGGAGTTCTGGTCCCAACCTTAATGTATGGAAGCGAAGCATGGAACTGGCAAAAGAAGGATGAGAGTAGAATAAATGCGGTAGAGATGAGGTCCCTAAGACGTATGTGTGGTAGAACGATATACGACAGAATCTCAAATGCTGATATAAGAAAGGAATGTAGAGCGGAAGAAGGTATTATGAACAAAATTATGAAAGGATCGCTGCGTTGGTTCGGACATATGGAACGCATGGATGGAGAAAGAATGGTTAAGAAAGTATACGTTAATGATGTAAATGGGGTACGAAGTCGAGGCAGACCGAGGAAAACATGGCATGACCAAATTAATCAAATTTTAAAGGTTGGTCATGTTAGAAGTCGGAGGAATCGACGTGCGTGTATGACTCGTTGTATGAATGTGGAGGAAGCTAGAGAGGTTTGCCAGGATAGAGTAGTGTGGCGGTCCATTCTCTCTGCCTACCCCTGCGGGGAAACGGCGTGATGGTTTGTTGTTGTTGTTGTTGTTTAATGCCTCCTTTGATTTCTGTTACAAATGTTGAAGTGAATGCACTCATGAAATCTGAATTGCAATTCGCTTCTTATTTAGATACTTGGATTCTTTAGTTGTGTTTATTTTTTTGTTTCAACTAAAATCAAAATATGGAAAGTGTTTTTTTTATTTAATGCCAAATTTGTGGTATTTTACATGAAACATAAAATAGCTATGTTACACTCTCTTTTTCTCCACTTCTTCTTCTTCTTCAAGTGCCCTGTAGGGTCCCTCCAACATTGGCTATCACCTTGGCGAACCTGTTTCTACCCTGCGCCGCTTGGAACAGCTCCTCCACATTTTGGATGCCGGTCCACTCCCTGATGTTTCACAGCCAGGACATCTGTCTCCTACCGGGCCCTCGGTGTCCCTCAATTTCCCCCTCCAATATCAGTTGGAGAAGGTGTTACTTCTCCCCGCGCAGTACATGAACCAGATGTGAAATCTTCCGAACCTTGATAGTTGACAACAGCTCCCTGTCAACTCAAGCTTGCCTCAAGACTTCGCCATTGGTAACCATGTCAGTCTAGGGAATTCTGAGCATTCGGCGATATAGACATATTTCAAATGATTCCAGTCTGTTCATTGAGTTGACTTTTAAGGTCCACGTTTCACATCCATACAATAAAACAGACCACACATAGCATTTGATCATTCTCTGGCGGAGTTTCAAATTTATGTTATCATTGCAGATGATTGATTTAATTTCTCACTTCTAATGAATTAATATTTTAATTTTTTCTTCTATATTCACCTTTCTTCAATAATCTTTTAAAAAACATGTTTCGGGACACCGAACCCCACAATGATTTTGTCAATATTTACACTGCTGAAGGGTTCCTATGTCTCGAAACATGTTTGTTAAATTGATAATAAAGTGTTGTGATAAAACAAAGTTTTTAAAAAGATAATTCAACTAATATTTTTATCTTCTGCTTCTTTTTGTCCTGTCACACCTCCGTGGTGCATAGGGCCTCAAGGAACCTTCTCCACCCGACTCTATCGCATGCCTGATGCCTAACATCATCCCAAGTGAGGCCTGCTGCCTTAACCTCGTCCTGCAGGGCTCTTCTGCAAGTGGCTCTAGGTCTGTCTCGCTTCCTCTCTCCCACAATAGGAGATCAGTCTAGTGCGCCCTGAGCGATGCAGGCTGGGTTCCATCTCAGAGTGTGACCAATCCACTGCCATTTGCGTCTAGTGACTTGTTCTCTAATTGGCTTTTCGCCTGCCATGGTCCAGAGAACAGCATTTGACACTGTTTGGGGCCAATAGATCTTGAATATTGAGCGAAGGCACCTATTTATAAACACCTAGAATTTTCCAATAATGTCCGCGGTAGATTTCCAAGTCTCACATCCGTACAGCAGTACGCTTTTAATGCTACTGCTGAATATTTTGAGCTTGAGCTTTCTTAAAATGATACTGGAACGCCATACAGGGCAAAGCATAGCGAAAGCTCCCCTTGCTTTGTTGAGTCTGCTGGCTACATCTTCCTCCGTATCTCCTGAGCCAGTTATCATACTACCGAGGTAGCAAAAGCTGGTCGTGGTCACAAGGGGAACACCGTGGACCAAGATTGGGGTGGAGTCATTTGTGGACACTCGTAGGTCTACTGTCTTAGGCATGTTAATTTTGAGACCTACTTTTGCCGCTTCCTCGTGAAGTCTACACAGCTTCTGCACTGCATCCACCCAGTTTATCGAATATATAGTTTTATAGTTTAAAATATTTGACAATTTAAATTTCTAAATTGTTTTAAATAAATTTATTTGACTTTCGTACAGTGTAACAAATGCAATTCTTCAACTGTATAATACGATGCGTATTTTCGACTCTTGATCAAACGAAATGTGCGAATATTAGACAAAAAAATATCAATAAAATTTTTTCGGGGCGCTTTTTTTTTTTTTAATTGAAAAACTCATCTTTTTTTTTTTTTTTTCTTCAAGTTAGCGGCGTATTTTCTTCGAAGTAGTCTCATTTGAAAGCTAGAAAGTCTACCTAGCTAAGAAAATAAATAAACCTTGTTTTACCACACATAAGTCTAAGGAATCTCATCTCTACCGCATTTATTCTGCTCACATGATTCTTCTGCCAGTTCCATACTTTACTTCTGCACATAAAGGTTGGAAATGTCATTTTTGCTCTCATTGATAAATTCTTGGTTTCAATATCCTTTGATTATTTGGTATATAATGCTTTTGTCTTTTCTGGATTTATTTGTTATATCAGAATTTCCTATTTAAACAATTCCTCAAAAAAAAAGTCTTTTGTTAATTATTATATATTCTACTTATTGAAAGTTAAGGCATTAACACTGTGGAATTCTATAGTAATATACTTTGGGAATTTAAAAAAAAAAATATTAAAACACTTTTTAAAAAAAAAAATATTAAATACACGACATGTTTCGGAAAATACCTCCATCTTCAGGTATAAAAATGTAACAAAAACTAAACAAAGAAAGATTAATAAAAAACGCATTTAAAATTCGATACAATAGATCAAATTTAAAAATTAACCTGGGCTATTTGTTATAAGTAGGTACTAACAATTATTATTTTAACAGTAAAATAATAAATAATATTAAATAATAATAATACATGATGATAATATAATTTAGGAAAAATTGTAATTTAGAAAAAACATACAGGAAGACATTATTTATACAGAAATTAATAAATGATTATTTTCATAATTTTAATTTTAACATTAGAAGATGGAGGTATCCTCGGAAACATATCGTGTATTTTAATATTTTTTTATTAAAAAGTGATTTGAACAATGTTTTTTTAATTCCCAAAGTAAATTATATTCTACTTAATTTTAAAAAAAATCTATAAAGATTTAGTTTCATTAATCATATTAATAAAAAATGTGATAGTGTTATTCTATTTATTTTAAATAATCGCATATTTAAATCCACTGTTTGACGCATTGTTTCGTATTTCTTGTTAAACATTTTAGTTTTCCCTGAAAAGGTTTGGATCCCCACTATTATTCCAGAAACTTGAACACGGTATCTCAGATTTACAGATTCCTTCAAGTAGTGTTTTAGTTGTGAGGAATCTTAACAGATGGCACTGAATGTTGTGTTTCCAAAATAGCCTCTCTATTTTTAACAGAGTTCTCGTGGCTTCTAATAGGATTCTTGCTGCCCTATTAAAACGGTCCATGCATGAAATTAATACTTTAAACACTCTAGTGTTTCTCATTTTTTATAAAGAACCTAATTTTGATTTATATTTTGATTTTATAATATGGATCTAATATTTAATTCATAGCTTTTTTTTATGTTTAACGAATACAATGAAACATGAGAGATTTTGCTGTCTTATAATTTTTTTTTTTCAATTAATATACTATAATAAATTATTTTTATTATTTAATTTAAATTAAGTATACATTTTTGATAATATTTTTTGCATATCGATTTGATGATTCATTATTTAAAACTTTTTTTTATTCAGTATTTTTATTTTGGAATTTTTTTTTAATAAGGGTCATCTCCGAAACATATGAAATATTTTTGTAAATAAAGTGGATATTAACAGTGTTGCAAATGCTCTTTCCAAATTAATATTCCACGGCTTTAAAGACTTAATATTTTTATGATTATTATCATAATTCAACATACTTTTTTTTATCTTAAATTATGTAAATTAAAAAACTAAGCATACATTTTGTTTTTTAAACTACTGATCTGTTTTGCTCCAACATCAGGGTAATGAAACAAACTGTTGAATGTTTTTGTTTATTAAAAACCATAATCAATTAATGATTTCGACAGTTTAAAATGTTTTTAATAATGTGGTGAAATATCCCTTCTTGAGCCATCCGCGGATGAATCATAACAAAACAAAAAAGTACTTCCCCGTCTAAAATTAGCCCGTATACAAATGCATTCCCTCGCGCGGTGGTCGGTCTCCCCTCGCCAGCGAATGTTTAGAGAGCGTCCCGATATAACCCGGGCTATTTGCGTGCGGCAGATCCCGCCCGACGCACCGGCTCCGGTCTCAGTTAATTTCAGCCCCGTGTCCGCCATTGCCGGTTCCGTTTTTCTGGAATAATTATTCCCGCAACCTCGTGTCCGCATCTCCTGACAACCTTAACTGACGTCACGTTGTTGCATTTCGACAGACGTGCATTCTGTGCGTACACTTTAGTTCCCCGGCCATCGTCTGACATTGGATACCACCACATCAAGTAAATATTGAATTGCACGTTTTATATTGATATAAATAGCTTTTTTACTGTATTTTTCATCCCTTTTTAACTACTAAATTACAATTATTATTTTTACAGATTGTTTAAACCTAATTACTGTATACAATTAGTTTTTTTTAGCTATTTTATTGATTCTCATGTCATGTGATAGTTAGCTTATCTTTCGCCATTTTATTGTCATGTGAATTCTACACCAGACCAAAGACAGTGTGACAATCATACTGCCATCATAGGGATTCGAAACCGAGACCCTCGGTGTGGTAGTCATAGCTCTTGCCGCTCCGCCACGAAGGTCGTTGTTTAATAAAATAATTAAAATGTTATTTTATTGATTATTCATTCAACTTAATTTTACATTTCTCTTTGATTAAATATTAGTCAACATGTGTTTATTAGTTAACATTTATTAACCAACTAGAAAGCTAATAAGATATTCACTACTCTGTAAATACAACAAATGGTCATATATTAATTATTTAATCTACACATTTGAAATAATAATTAAATAAAACAATGATTTTTAACTACTTCCACCTTTGTCTTTATTTCGACAGTGACCGGTTACGCCAGGCTCGCTGGCATCGACAGACTGGTCGACTAGTCTGTCGATGCCAGCTAGCCTGGCGTAACCGGTCACTGTCGAAATAAAGACAAAGGTGGAAGTAGTTAAAAATCATTGTTTTATTTAATTATTATCTTAACTTCCATCAAGAGATTTCAGTAAAATCATTTGATTATCTACACATTTGATTTTTAACTTGAATAATTAAAATCTGTAATTTATACACTTGAAAATAAATATGTATTTCACCAAGTGAGTGTTAGGTTTGGCCTACACCATTATCATCATCAGCTTTTAGTGATGCAGTGTTGGACATAGGCCTCCCTTCCGACTTCCATAACTCTATACTCCTTGCTGCTCCGTGCTATTTACCTCCTGCCACTCTCTTGATGCTATCAGACTATCTGGTTAGGATTTCTATGGCCACGCACTCCAGGGTGCGTCTGTCTTGTTCTCACTATATGGCCGGCCCAATTCCACTTCAACGAGCCTATTTTACACGCTACGTCGGCAACTTTGATCCTATCTCTGATCCATTGGCCCACATGTTGTACATATATTTATGAAAATTTATCCTAATTAAAAAAAAATCTTACAAAAGATCATTTTTCCCTCGCACACACAATCTCTTTGACCTGTATTCTGCTCTAAAAATAAACTAACTCTGAATATTGACATGGTTTCTAGCAATAACATTTAATATATTGGCCAGTGTCTGGCAACCAAATGCTTTAGTTCAATATGTTTCTGGAATTAACACCCGTAGATTTTATACATTATGCAATTATTTTTCTTTAATAATATTCAGTACTTTTTTTATCTTAATAAATTATCAATTGTGTCTTAAATAATTATGTAAAACTCATGAAATAATTAATACTAATGTAAATGTATATTTTCTAGAAGTTTAATTTTATTTTATGGGGATGACATATTTCACCTTGCTAAGGCATTATTACATGTAAATATTTTTATTTATTATTATGTTATATTATTGATCGCTGCGTTGTTTCGGACATTTGGAGCGCATTTATGGAGAAAGAATGGTTAAGAAAGTATATGTTAACGATGTAAATGAAGTACGGAGTCGAGGTAGACCGAGGAAAACATGGCATGATAAATTAATAAAATTTTAAAGGTTGGTCATGTTCAAAGTCTGAAGAAGTCGATGTGCGTGTATGACTCGTTGTATGAATGTGGAGGAGGCTAAAGAGGTGTGTCAGGATAGAGTAGTGTGGCGCTGAAAAGGCCTGATGGTTGGTTTGTTTGTGTGTTGTATTATTTATTAAAATTCTCTTAAAAGATATGCATAAGTTTGTATATATAATATGTTTTATATAATGATTATTCCTTATGTATGGAAGCCTAGTAGAATAAATGCAGTAGAAATGAGATCTCTTAGACGAATGTGTGTATAATATGTGAGTGTCAAATGCAAATATAAGAAGTGAATGCATTGCAAATGAAAGTGTTATGAACAAAATAATGAAAGGAACATTAAGATGGTTTGGACACATGGAAAGAATGAATGGTAAAAAATATATATGTTAACTATGTAAATGGAACTAGAAATAGAGGGAGACTGAGTAAAACGTGACACGATCAAATAAATCAAATATTGAATGCTGGCCACGTGAGGAGTCGACAATACAAAGATCAATGGGTTAAATTTTGAAAAAGATTTTTTGATTGAAATTTTTGAGTTGAGGGTGTTTAATTGCTTTAAAGCTATTGATTTAGTAAAGGGACAGTTCATATTTTAAGACAAAGGGGAAAAATAAACTTAATAGTGGAAAAAAAAAATTATTCATAAAAAAAAATCTAATAATAATATTGTAAACAGAAAATTTTGATCGTTTTCATTGACTCTGAACAAATATTTTATTTATTTTTATAAATATAATACATATCAGCGGTTGTCTAGGGAACAGGACATTTGTCTCCTGATCCAGGGGACTTCCTATTTAAATCCCGACTCATACTTTACAATAATAAACTATTATTTATACTCGCATTGGGGATTATACAATATTAAAATACTTATACCATTGATTTAAATCCTTAATACAAATAATCTGTTATCTCCTTAGACTCTCTCGAAGATAGACAAACACTAAACGATATGATGCTACTTCACAAAATCATACATTTCAGAATTGATAACTCCGAACTTCTTAGCAAATTGACCATTAATACCCCTATGTTTCGTACAAGACAAACCGCGAGCCAAGTATTCCACCTTCCTGCTTATCGCACCAATTACACTCAGAGCGCGGCAATGTACCGGATGTACGACACTTACAACAAATCTTTTAATGCAATCAATGTTTTTCACCTAAACGCTTATGATTTAAAAAAAATATAATAGTTGCAGCAACTTTTCGGTGTGTATAGTGCTATAATGTTATATTCCTTTATTTTTATCATTATTATTATCTTTTTGATCATTTTTATACTATTACTTTAGTTTTATTTTGATTTTAGTTTAGTTAAATCTCGTTTCATAAGTCTATAATGTTAACTCTGTTCATTCATTTATATTTGTGGTAACATGTATTTGGCCTTATTTAAGTACTTATTTGTGTATTTTGATTATATATAATATTATCAATTCATTTATTTATTTATAAAGTTAATTAGAGCTCAATTCGTAACAAAAATATGCCTATAACCACCGCTGGGTTCTATATAATCAATTCTGAAAGTTTCCCGAGGATCTGTTCAGGAATAACAGAGTAAATGGTCTTCACAATAACACACTTTGGCTTTTATTTATATGTAGATGTACTTATTCGCTGTTTGTTACCCTAAAATAAAAAAATTAAATGTTGTTTTTTGCGTATTCAAAAATCTATGACTGTGTGTCTATTTATCTCCATTAATCAGTCAGAACGATCTAGCAT
This sequence comes from Lepidostoma basale, assembly GCA_022606425.2. Classification (NCBI taxonomy): domain Eukaryota; kingdom Metazoa; phylum Arthropoda; class Insecta; order Trichoptera; family Lepidostomatidae; genus Lepidostoma; species Lepidostoma basale. Next base: position 524,111 of record JAHDVF020000272.1, on the reverse strand, counting down.
CTCGGTGTACTTAGTCACAACAATAATTTGGCATGGAAAAGTTTGGAATATTCGAGAAGTTTGTCAATGGCTATTTTGGTTCCCTGGACACGACTTGAAGTGTGTAGTGGATGTGCACCGAGAGAAATCTTTGCCAATATTCAGGGTTAAGGATGTAATCTTTATTCACGAGATATCAACACGCCCACACAATGTTTATTCTAATTAAATTATTATACACTTCCTTGTTACGATTTTACAGTATTTGGCTCCAAACTACGCATTTTGTCAGCTTCTTAATATAAACATTTGGTGTAATACTTTGCAATAGGTGTTAGTTATAATTTTGTTTATATTTCAGCTTTGAAGTAATCTGAATTACATATAGAATTGAAGCATTTTTAAACCGTTTAACATATTCGAGAACTCGACATGCTGGAAGATGTTGGTCTTATTGTAGATGTCTAGAGATAACTCCGACAGCAACAGCATAGATTATTTTACCATCCGGCCGCCAGAACCAACCTGCCTCTGGTGACACTGGTGGGAAGAGCGATTAGTCTGCTGAACGCGGTCTCCTCGGAGATCGACGTCTTTCATATTAGTAAAAGAATGTTTCAGAAGACATGCTTTTGACTTTAGAGAGTATCTTGTCTTCCTAATCTCGAAACATCTATCATGCGTTCCTGGTATTATATTGTATGATTTTACCTGTACTGAACAGTTGCCGTAAACATTAATATTGTTTGTAATGTCTGTTGAGATAATAAAATGATTTGATTGATTGATTTGATGTGTTTTTTCTATTTATTTCAAGGGTGGAACAGTATTAGGACCTCCAGAAAGGATAGAAAAGCTTGGAGAAACCTACATCCCTTACCAGATCTTCGCTGAATACATTGGTGGACTAGGAAACAGTACTTTTAGGTATGTTTAGTTTATTTTGATATGTAGAAAAAAATTCAAACCATCCTGTTAGCAAATAATAGGAACAATATATAAAATAATAATACACTTTTAGTATTTGTATCTAAATCACTTTATTTGGTAACACAAACCGGTTTCGCTCCCACCGGAGCTTCGTCAGGGTGAGAGAGTAAAACAGTTTTACTCTCTCACCCTGACGAAGCTCCAGCGGGAGCAAAACCGGTTTGTGTTACCAAATAAAGTGATTTAGATACAAATACGAGGGTTGCCTTTTATGTTTTTACAATCGAACAGTAGATGGCGTTAGTGATTTATGTCATCACTGTATTTGTGAACATTAACGTTTGTTATTGCGAAGCCTGTCCACCATTATCAAATGTGATATTTGATCACATTTGATAATGCCTTAGACAGGTAAACCGTTTAAGTACTGTAATGTTTTAAGCTTAAGAACACTCACATACCGCATGTTTTTAATTATTTAAAAAAAATAGGGCTAATGGATTTTATGCATTATGTTTAAAGTTTACCTATAAAACGATATCAAGTTTAAATTTTTCAAGTTGCATTATCGAAATTTCGTATATTTAATTTTTCTTTCAGGGTTGTCACAAGCATAAATAAATATAAATTTACATTTAAAAAAATATATATATTGAAAGCAAACATTAAAAAATCAAAGTATGTTATATCAGTTCTTGCATATTATCACTTGAAATTTAATTCTTTCAAGTGATATTCATTTGATCCTAAAGGATATAATTATCAATCTCACCATAAGTGGTAACCCTAGTGCTCGACTTCTACAAAAATCCCATTTTCAATAAGATAGACCAACATCAGAAGGTTCATTTTTCTTGCAGAGATAGTGTATAGATGTCGCTAGCCACACAAAAAAAAGTTTTAATTCCTATTGGAATTATTTTTAATGCAAAGTGGCCTTACGGTATTGATGGTGCGCCTACGTAGCGGCCACCAGTGGCCTTACAGTATTGAAGTGGTTAAACATGTTATTCACATAAATTTTAGTAAAATTTCTTGAAAACAGATGTTTTCATTCAGATTAATTATTTAATATGGAAATTGTTATATTATTGTCATATTAATTATTTAATACGGAAATTGTTTAAGAAACAATAAATACGATTGCTGGATGTGGATGGATGATAGTGGTTATGGATAGGGGGCACTGGTGTGCTTTGGGAGAGGTCTACGTTCAGCAAAACAAAATTATAAAAAATATCTAACAATTTTGTAAATGGTTCCAGGGGCTCTGACTACAACTTGTTTGAATACAACTGCAATAACTTCACGGACTCTCTGGCCAGCTTCTTGTGTGGCTGCAGTATACCCAAGTACATCCTCGACCTCCCTCAGGATATCCTCAACACCCCGCTGGGACAGTCTCTCCGCCCGCTGATAGAGAGTCTAGGCTCTGGTGCTCAGGTCAATATTTTCAATTTGTCTAAAATAAACTAACAACTATGACTGCCACATCAAAGGTTCGATTCCCGAATAGGACATAGAGTGAAATAAATCATGCCGTCTTTGATTTGTTAAAATTCATGTGACAATAAATATAATGAGACTAGCTACCTATCACATTTATGCCATGAGAATCAGTAACTAAAATAATTGTATACAGTAATTAGGTTCAAATAGGCATACAAAAATGTGAAAAACATGAAAGGCGAAATAAACCTAACCTAAATCTTATCTAAATCCTAACCATCACACTGTCACTTTGAAGGGGTAGGCAGGAAGATAGGATTTTTTCCTGACATCCTTATTTTGATTGCCCAACATTTAAACATTGAGTCATGTTGATTTTGAGAACTGTGTATTATAGATACACAATGAACAACCAGCAACTAGCACATGTATCTACGATGAGAGATCTCGGGATCATCTATGAGAGTAGGCTGACTTTTCGTGCGCATGTGAGATGATTTGTGGCACTGCACTGAAGATGTTGGGCTTCATCGTCCGGACCGGCAGAGTTTTCAGGGATCCCAATGTGCTCAGAGTCCTATACAACACATTGGTTCGGAGCAGACTCGAAAGTGGTTCTGTGATATGGAGTCCTCACGAGGCGAGATATTCCATTATGCTGGAGAGGGTTCAGAAAAAATTTCTGAGGTATCTCTAAATGAGGGAGTATGGTAGCTATCCTTGGCTCTATCCCACGGCATTTCTTTTGGGAATGCTCGGAACCAATTCTCTACAGCTTCGAAGAGATGGACATCTAATTATCCATTTCTTTAGATTAATTAGGGCATACTTCGAGAACTCGGCCGTACTGGAGGGTGTTCGGCTTTTTGTCCCCGATAGATATCTCCGACGGCGACAGCACAGATTGTTTTACCTACCGGCCGCCAGAACCAATCTGCCTCTGGTGACACCTGTGGGAAGAGCAATTAGTCTGCTGAACGCGGTCTCCTCGGAGATCGACGTCTTTCATGTTAGTGAAAGTACGTTCAGAAGGCAAATACTTTTAATTCTGGAGAGTATCCTGTCTTCCTAATGTTGAACCATCTCTTATGCGTTTCTGGTAGTATACTATATATAATATATTATTTTACCTGTTCTCAATAGATGCCTTAAAAATAAATTTTGTAATGTCTGTTGATGAAATAAACTGATTTGATTTGATATTTGATACACGTTTTTACGATACATTTATTATATTTGCATTTGAAACTCTATTATATATCTGGAAGGAATGTAGCTGATGCCAGTACACTGATATAGGAACGTAGAGCAGAAGAAAGTATTATTAACAAAATGATGAAAGGATCGTTGTGTTGGTTTGAAACACATGAATGAAGAAATAATGGTTAATAAAGTATACTTTAATGATGTGAATGGATTGGAGAGTCAAGGAAGTGCAAGGAAAACATGGCATGACCAAATTAATCAAATATAAAAGGCCAGCCCTGCTAGAAGTCAAAAGACGTACTTGTATGACTCGCTGTATGAATGTGGAAGCGAGGTATGTCAGTAGAGTAGTGCGGCATTCCATTCTCTCTGTCTTCCCTTTCGGAGAAATAACACGATCATTTTTTGTTATGACACTCTATCATATACAGATTTACTTCATTCGTTTACGAGATCTCATTTCTAACATTTACACATTTAAACAATAATGAAATAAAACAATGTTTTTTTAAAACTACTTCCACATTTGTCTTTATTTCGACAGCGACCAGTTTCGCCAGGCTTGCTGGCATTGACAGAGACCAGTCTGTCGATGCCAGTGAGCCTGGCGAAACCGGTCGCTGTCGAACTAAAGACAAATGTGGAAGTAGTTATAAAAAAAACATTGTTTTATTTAATTATTATTTAAAATGAACTTCCATCATGAAATTTCAGTTAAATCATTTGATTATCTTTACACCTTTAAATGTTTCACAGTTTTATTCTATTTGATAATCTAACCTCAAACTTATTACTTATTCTTGTGTTATGTTTAATATATAAATTTATTTTTAGAGTGTCAACGGATCACGTGGTACGAGACAAGAGAGTCCCGATTTTCTCCAGCTGAATTCCCAAATAGAAGAAGCTAGGTTGGTGTATTATATCGATATAATAATTAAATAAACATTTTGTTTATTGTTCTTTGATAAAACCAAGTTCATTTTAGAAGTATAAAAATATATTTATTAATAATAAATCATTTTCCGTGTGTTTTAGATTACAGTCTCTCGCTCTTGACGAGAAGAGAAACACCATCAACGAGAAGATCGCCCGCAAGGAGCGCAAGAAACAGAAGAAGAAGAAAAAACTCGACAGGGAAAACGAGAAGCAGAGTAACAGCTCGTCAGAATACTCTGAATTGAGTAATTCAGGTAATTTTTAATGCATTTCAATCTTAAGAAGACTATCAAATAATTATAAATAATTATGTTTGATATAGCCCCTTCAGACCTTTATAAAAGTCATTTAAAATATAATGTATCTGGCTTCTGTTAATTAATAAAACTTTAATTATTATTTTGCACGATCAAATCAATCAAATATTAAATGTCGGTCACGTGAGGAGTCAGAGAAATCGATGTGCGTGCATGACAAGATGTATGAATGTAGAGGAAGCGAGAGAACTATGTCAGGACAGAACAGTGTGGCGTTCCATTCTTTCTGCCTACGCCTCCGGCGAGACGGCGTGATGGTGAGTTAGTTAGTTAATTTGGTCACATTGTAACATTATTTTTCGTTTTTACTTAGGTATATCGAGAATTCCCTCTTTAAAATGCATACATAAAATCATTTAATGTCTTTATGAATTGCATTCTGCTGAATTCCTCGTGGGAGTACGGAATTGCCGTATTTGAACAAAGTCAATAAAATCGTAAATAAAAATATGACAAAGATGCACGTGGGTTTAATTATTATTTAATAATTATGTGGCTGGCTTCATATACAGTAAAAAAAAGTCTCGAACTGTGGCTGGCTACATTTACAGATAAGACAGATAGATCATGTTGGAGAGGGTTCAAAAGAAATTCTTGAGAGCCCTCTACATGAGAGAGTACGGGGTATATCCTTGGCTCTATCCAACGGCATTTCTCTTGGGTATGCTGCGGTATAACTCCCTCGAACTGAGGAGGGAAGGATTACTGTCAACGCATTTTTTCAAACTGATTCGGGGCTTTATTGAAAACCCCTATATTCTGGAGCAAATAGGTCTTTTTGTTGACCTGCGACAGCGCCGACATCAATTGTTCTTTGTGCCGTCAAGCAGAACCAACCTGTCTTTGGTGATGCCAGTAGAGCAATTCGGACGTTGAATCTAATCATCTTGGATTTGGACATTTTCAGTGTCTGTGAGGCAGTATTCATTAAAAAAATATTACGAATTCTGGAAAGAGTATTGCCTCACTGACGTCGACATATTTGGATTCCTTCTGATATGTATGATTTTTTAGTTTCATGTTGTTTTATCTTATCTCTGTAACACCGTTTTGTGTCCAAATGAGTCGCCTAAATGTTTTTTGTTTGTAATGTCTCATTTGAGTATATGTATAAATAAATAAATAAATAAAAATTAATAAAATAGTCTCAGTTAATCATAATATTTAGTACAATAGTATGGAACTCAAGTAAAAAGGTTTATATAAGATACGTTCAGATATGAGTTGAAAATGTAGTCTGCCGCAGGATGAAACATTTTTTTGGACTGCAAATGTAGCCAGCCACACATTAAGGGTTAAGACTAATCCATTGTCAAATCTTCATTTGACTTCTAAAAATTACAATCACACACGAGAGTACTCAGATTGATATGGGCTGGACACATACAGAGAATGCCAGACTCACGGGTCCCGAAAATAATAATGAATAGACACCTAGGTGGAAGGAGATGAGTGGGAAGACCCAGGCGAGATGGGAGGATAAGATCAGGAAGGATGCTGTGCAGCTTCTCCAGGTGGCTAATTGAAAGACGGCGGCAGAGGACAGGCGAAGTTTTAGGCACCTGTTATGGGAGGTCATTGGGCTGTAGCGCCATCGGAGAGAGAGATTTCTAAAAAAAAAATTGGTACTATTTTAAAACATTGGATTAAATGTTTTTTTGTGTGTTATTTCTAGGTTTTCCTCAGAATTTACCAAGGTCCCAGATGGCGGAAGCAGCTGCAGAGCACCTGAATGGGGCCAGCAACGGGTCTGGCAGTCTCGATGAGTTGGAGGTGGGCGAGGAAGACGGACCATTGGAAGTGCGGCCGAGTAAGCCGATGGCAAGCGATCGCGTGCTGGAGCAGGAGCGGTTGGAGCGCCTCGAGGAAGAGGAAAGGAAGAGGGCCAGAGACCCCCCCATAGTCTTCAGGGAGATTGAGGTAATTATACCCCATGGTGAATTAAAACACTTTATTTATTTTTTGGAAGGAGAATTTCTTTAGCAAATTGATCTCCAGGAGAGGTGACATAAATTGGCCTCCACTCAGTCTTGATTTAACCCCTATGGACTTTTTCCTTTGGAGTTATCTCAAATCTAAAGTTTACGCCAATAAACCGACTTCCCTTGAGCATTTAAAAGAAAATATTATAAATTTTTCTGTTTGACTAAATGAGTGCCGCGAACGCGTGGGTTTACATTTGGACAATATTATTTTCAATAAATAAGTTCCCAAATTGTGTACTTTAATAATTAATAAATATTTTTTTGATAAATGGCTTCATTTTTTTTAATTGATCCACTAAATATAAACTTTATTTGGAGACACTTCGGATTGAGTACTGCCTCACTGATGTCAATATATTTGGGATTCTTCTGTGATATTGTTCCTTGTTTCTTAATGTATATTAACATATTTACATAATAAGAAACAAGAGACAATGTCCAAATGAGTTGCCTAAATGTTTTATTTGTCTTTTTGTTTTTTATATACTTTGTATATTCAACACTAACTTTAAAAAAAATTAAAATTACATATCAGACATGTTTCGGACAACCGGTCCTTCTTCAGTGATACATATTTTAAATATAATAAAATTGTTTACAAATATGATCTGTTTTGACGGATCATATTTGTAAACAACATTAAAACAACACTGTCAAAACTAATCATATTTGTAAACAATTCTATAATATTTTAAATATGTATCTTTATAATATGTTTCACTGAAGAAGGACCAGTTGTCCAAAACATGTCTGATATTTAATTTAATTTTTTTTAAAGTTAGTGCTGTAAGTATATACAAAGTATATAATAAAGAAAAAGATAAATAAAACATCTACAACACAAAGTATGGCGAACATAGAAGAAATACCTAAATATTGTTTGTTTGTTTTGTCTCGTGTGTTTAAAATATGTAATAAAATATTTGTTTGCTGTTTACTTTAGTGTGTTCCCGCATTTGAAAAACTGGCGAGTGCCCTGGGTTCGGCAAACCTCTCAGCAGAAGACGAACAAAGCCTGCAGGAGCTGCATCATTACCTGGTGGACGGAGAAGGCAGCTGGGCCCTCGGGGATAACTTTCTCTCCTTCATTGGTATGTATTATTTCAAGCTGGTCATAATATCCTCGCAGACAACACTTTCAACTGACTTTACTGAGTCTGTTTTTTAGAAGTTATGACATATTTCGCCCTTCTAAGGCATCATGAAATGAAACATGTCATATCTTCTAGAAAATAGACGTTTTCAATTGAACCTAACTAACCATCGCGCCGTCTCTCCGAAGGGGTAGGCAGAAAGAATGGACTGCCACACTTTTCTTTCCTGACATATTTCTCTCGCTTCCTACATCCATACATCATGTCATGCACGCGCGTCGATTTCTCTGACTCCTTACATTGCCGACATTCAATATTTGATTTATTTGATTGTGCTTGGTTTTCCTCCGTCTTCCTCTATTTCTAGTTTCATTTACATCGTTAACATATAATTTTTTTACCATTCATTCTTTCCATATGTCCAAACCGTCTTAATGATACTTTCATTATTTTGTTCATAACACCATCATTCGCACCTCATTCACTTCTTATATTTTCATTCGACACTCTATATACACAGAGTATCCACACATTCGTCCAAGAGATCTCATTTCTACTGCATTTATTCTACTTTCATCCTTCTTTTGCCAGTTCCATGCTTCGCTTCCATACATAAGGGTAACACCATTGTGCACTGCCATTTTAGCTTTTTTTGGATAGGTTTTTGTTTGCGATGACAACTTTAAGTGCACCATTCACTTTCTTGCCTGCCCCAACCCTTCTTTCAATATCCCTCTCCATCTTTTGTAAACATACTACATAAATACACAAACTCATCTACTTGCTCCAAATTTTCACCATACATTTATATTAATTATGTAATATGGAGTTTTACATAATTATTCAAGAAACAATAGACTTTAGTCAGATTATTGCGGATTAGGATTTCGAGCGTGTGTTTATTGATTCTTTGATATTCGAGGAAGATTCTGAAATAACCGATTATTGCTATAATGATTTGGTTTGTAAGAAAATATCGTTTTAAAAGTGACATTTTATTCAAAATGGGTCAGCAAAAAATTTCCTACGTAGCGAAGAAAAGTTAGAGTTACATTTGCTTAGCGGTCTAAGGGTTAAAGTTACTTGAATATTCTTGACTTTAGATAGTATTTTGTCTTCCTAATGCCGAACCATCTCTCATGCGTTCCTGGTATTATATTCTATAAATTACTTATTAAGGGTCTATAATCACTTCCACTACAAAAATTATCTATTAATTTATAAAGTTAATTAGAGTTCGATTCGTAACAAAAGTATTCCTATAACAACCGCCGGTGTAGAATTAATAATTTTTGAAACTTTCAGGTCGATCCGTTGTGTTTTTACCGAGTAAAAGGGACACACAATAACACACTTTGGCTTTTATTTAGATAGATAAATACATATTTTGCCTGTACTCAATAGATGTCTTAAACATTAATATTGTTTGTAATGGCTGTTGAGAAAATAAACTGATATAATTTAAGGATTAATTGTATCTCAATAGAGACGAAGATGGAAATTGGAAACAGAATATGGTGATCGAGGTGTTTACAGGACTTATGACCTGTCATTGGTTGGGTTAAGCACACGCTTTATGTAATACAACGTTCCCCATTCCACCTTTTCTTATGACCACCATGTCTGACAAATTTTTGGAAGTTGTATATATGTTAATCTGTAACACCACCATTTACATGGTAGTTTTAATCTACACACTAGCGCCATCTATGAAGATTGGATTTTAAGCATTAAGCAGAAGATCTTTTTAACGTAATGTGAAAGGTTACCGCCATTATCGTATTGCTAGATATCCCCTGGAGATGTCACTCCAATTTATATGCTATAATTTGGACCAGTTTTTGTTTTTACAACATTTTGAATGTATACAAATACTTGTAGACGAATACTGGATTAATTGGATGGGTAAAATCCAGTATTCGTCTACAAGTATTTGTATACATTCAAAATGTTGATATAATTTAGTTTATTTTTGACTGATAGCTATTGATTTTAACAGATTCTTTGATTATTCATAATTATATTTATTTTTCTCTCCAGGTCGCCTGCTTTGCGATACGGCCCCCCAGTCACAAAGCCGTGAGGCAGCGTTGAATGCACTTGCTGCGGCTGCCCTTAAGGACGATGTGGTGCTCCTACTGCACCAGGACAGGCGTGAGCATGTACTCATGAATTATGCTCACTCCATCGACCGTCTACCGCTCGAGGAACAGAAGGCCCTGGCACTCTTTGTTAGTATATCTTTGATTCATCTTTGTCTCCTCCCTACCCATCTCTTCACTGCTGAATGTAGGCCTTTTCAAACAGTTTCCATTTTCTTCTATGCTGCGCGACTCACATTCATGTTCTGCATATACTTATCTTATCTTAGGAGAATTAATTACAGTTACAACTAATTACTTACTCCACGTGTGGTGTTACTATAATATTCGGCACCCCTGGATAACATAAAGTTGGCTAAACCTTCCACCACATTGGCAAGTGAAAAAGTAGAGATGAGACTCTATTTAGGGCCATCGCTAGGAAACTAACTTGCTATTGACACGAAGAAGAAGAATGTCAAAATTAATGAAAAGTAAAATTTTCCCTTTCATATTTATATTTTTTTAGAATAAATATTTGTTTGGAATGGAAAAAATATATTATTGAATATTTAATATGAATGAAAACTTCTAGAAGTTTTACTATATTGTATTGGAATGACATGTTCCATGTTTTTATTTAATATAGAGCTTTACATCATTGTTCAAGAAACAACAAAACAACAAATAAATTATTGAATTATTTGTGTTGTATTTTTCATTGATTTAAAAAAATTGTATTTCTGTTTAATTGCAAATATGTTGAGTCCATCTTATACAAATATGCGAGGGAGTTATTATATATTTTACACAGGGTTACTACTTGAATATAATGTCATTTTCCATTTGCATATACAGTAGAACGTCGTTTATCCGAACTAATTGGGACCGGAGGTGTTCCGGACACCGGATAATAATGATAATGTACACACTTAATCTCGAATAAATATTGATAGGTTGAAACTAACTAATGACACGTTGAAACTCAAAAACAGCGGGAGACTGACTGTCCGTAGGATGTGGGAGAGAATGAAAGGAGGAGGGAGGAGGATGATGCAACCCACACCCAACGTTGTGTAGGTGTGGTGGGGTAAGCTTAGTCATGCATAGGTTACGGTACAGAACGCTTCATTATCTTGGCTTGTCCAGATAATTGACGTTCCGGTTAACTGACGTCTGGATAAACGACGTTCTACTGTATAATCTTCTTCTTCTTCCTCAGCCTATTCCCATCCACTCCTGGACAAAGGCCTCCTCCATTCGCTTCCATATCACTCTGTCTTGTGCAGACTGCATCCAGGTTATTCTGACGTGTCTGTTCAGATCATCCTTCCACCGTAGTTGCGGTCGCCCTGCACTTCTCTTTGCCGTCCACGGTCTCCAAGTCAGCAGTCTTCTTGTCCATTTTTCATCTGAGCTTCTGGCTAAGTGACCTGTCCATTGCACATTTTAGAGTCGCCATGGAGCTCAAAGAGCCATGGAAAGAACCATGTTAGGAATAAGCCTAAAAGACACAGTCAGAAACGATACAGTGAGAGAAAAAACAAAGGTCACTGACATCATCCACAGGTTGGCGACTGTATAATCAAATGTATTCAATTATTATAAATGTATATAACATGTTATTTTATTTTGTTGGCCAGATCTGCAACATGTTCGAGAATCTTTCCTCGTCCGAGTGGCTGATGTACATCTCCGAGTGGCCGCACGCCGGTCAGCAGATCTCCAACATCCGCGTGACCACCAAGGTGGCGGTGCACAGCCTGCTCAGCGAGGACGAGCGCCTCAAGGACGTCGGCAGCGCCATCGTGCACAACCTTGCCTGCAAGGAGGTAAAGACCGTGGTCTGTATCCAACCAACACAAGGGAGTATTAGCTTGGTGCTGCTTATAAACTCATTTCCAACTAACAGTCACCAATTATTATTAGATATTTTTTTAGCGCAGGACACTAGCGATGATGAACTTCGTGGCAGAGTGGCAACAGCTAACACATGACTGCCACACCGAAGGTCCCGGGTTCGAATCCAGGCTATGACAGTGTCATTGGTCTGGTGTAGAATTCACTTGACAATAAAATGGCGATAGATTAGCTACTTATCATATGTCGTAATAATCAATATAATATGGCCGAGCCATAGAGGGCTTCCTCCGCTTACCCGAAGCTGTTATATGCGCAGCGGCGCCTTTCGTCAGCTTCATTCATGCATTCCCTAGGCCTGTCCCCTATCCATGCGGGACTTTAAAAAAATAAAAAATAATAATATATGTGTATTTGCAACCAAGGGGGTCCCAGACCACATTTAAGCTACGCTACTCTCCCTCGATGTCCCGCTGTACACACATAGCAAAATAAAATATATAAATAACATATGTTAGAGAGAGAATAAAAAAGAAATAATGCACAGCAGGAGGCACAGGAGGGAGGGAGTGTTTTGTTTCCATTCATCTCAACTCTGTTAAAATACATTGAAACAAAACTTTTTCAACAGTAAAAGAAATTTGCTTGTTTTGTGAAGGAGATATTTTGCAGCGCCTCGCACTCTGTTTTTTCCAGAAAATGCATCAGGCTAAAGGGTTGAGAAGGATGTTGCCACGTGGTTGCATATCCAAGGTAGATTCTGCTCCGCACAGTGTTGCCAGATTAGAAAAGCTTTCTGAAAAATAATCGTACAATGACGCATTCATTCGCTATTGTCTATAATCAAACTGTCTCAGCTAATCTATTGACCAACTTATTTATAATATTTAATAAAATAATAATTAAAATTTACAGTGAAATGTTAGACCAGTTTATAATTCTTTGCATGCTTTAGGTATTAAAAAGTATGTATGGAAGTGAAGCATGGAACTGGCAAAAGAAGGATGAAAGTAGAATAAATGCAGTAGAAATGAGATCTCTAAGACAAATGTGTGGCAAATCTGTATATGATAGAGTGACAAATGCAAGTATAAGAAGTGAATGTGGTGCGAATGAAAGTGTTATGAACAAAATAAGGAAAGGGTCATTAAGATGGTTTGGACACATGGAAAGAATGAGTGAAGACAGAATGGTAAAGAAGATATATGTAAACAGCGTGAACGGAGCTAGAAATAGAGGAAGGCCGAGGAAAACGTGGCACGATCAAATCAATCAAATATTGAATGTCGGTCACGTGAGGAGTCGGAAACTTGCGTGCATTACGTGCAAGATGTATGAATGTAGAGGAAGCGAGAGAAGTATGTCAGGACAGAACAGTGTGGCGTTCCATTCTTTCTGCCTACCCCTCCAGAGAGACGGCGTGATGGTTAGTTAGTTAGTTAGTTAGTGATATTAATTTAGTATATTACATAACCTTTATTGTTCAATGTCGTAATTTCTTTTTTGTTTGCTTTCTCTCAAACATTTGTGATTCCTCCGCCTACAATCATAATAACTTTTATCATCTCATAACATAATTATCATTCTTTACACGACCCAAACACCTCATATTAACAACCACAGAATGCAATAACGGCGTGATATTACCCGTGATAAATTATTACATCTTTTAAATGTATATTATTTACGACATAATTCACGCAAGTAGCGTTTTTTAGATTGTGTTAGGACTAACTGGCTCGTAAACCACAGAAAAGTAGCTACTTCTCGATGTTGACTCGACTCTAAATGCTCGGCAAACATAACACACACATCTCAAAGTGAACTGAACACTCTTTGTTCAATGCTCGGTTAGGATTCTTTGTCGTTTAAATTTTGCAACCGTCGTTTACAGTTTAAACTTGTGCTAAATGCAAACAGTTCTGTTTCACAAGATTTTATTTTAATGTCATTTGCGACTGTACTATGATCGTAAGTTAGGTTTAAACCTATTTTGACAGAGAAATTGGAGATTGTTGAAATATTTGAAGAAAACTGATTTTTCATGAAACTCGCTGAGTTTATTAATACTTGTCTTTTCATGGTCGTTATACAATTATTGTTGTAGCATCATATGAAAATTCTTTGTTCTTTATATATAACTGTGTTCATATATGTAAATCAGTCTTATCATTATGATAGACTATTTTTATTTCTTTCATATTTTTAGATTTCGTCTGGAAGGTAAAAAAAAAACTGCTAGTTTAATGCTAAGATTAGTGAATTTTAATAAATAAACAGACTTGTTTGTGGACTTTAATTCCTAACACATTATGTAGTATTTATGTTATCTAAAATAGTTATTAAGTTATTAAATAACTCTCAGGGCATAAAATTCTTAATACAATTAGAAACTAGAAGATTATCTTAAAAAAAACAACAAAATGAAATTTGTTCATTATTTTTCATTTAATTATTTCCAAAGTATCTGAAATGTACGTTTACTTTTGGTTAAAATTGTATCTGCTGTCAGGTCTCCCCTATGTTGGCGTTCACTGCAGCAAAAACATCTCTCTCCTGCGCAATTTGGAGGTTCTCAACTCTACTCATTTCTGTCTACTCTCTTGTACTTCACAGCCAGGGCAATTGCCTTCTGCCAACTCCCCGAAGTCCATATATTTTGCCCATGATTATCGGTCTAAGGAGGTGGTATATTTCTTCCCTTAGCACATGACCCAAATATGAGACCTTTCTAATCTTCATACTGGACAACAGCTCTCTATTGATTCTGGCGCTCTGTGATACGTGTGCATTACTGACCCTATCGGTCCACGGTATAAGGAGCATCCTGCGGTATATCCACATCTCAAACGCCTCCAATCAGTTCATTACATTCACTTTCAGAGTCCAAGATTCACAGCCATATAGTAGAACAGACCTTATATAAAATTTAACCATTCTTTGTCGGAGTGTCAAGTTAAGATTATCGTTGCAAAAAAGGTTCTTAGTCATTAAAAGCAACTTCAATTCTGCATTTTATTACAACATCCGGATCAAGTGTTTTGGGAATAATGCTGCTCTATATCTTTTTCTTCTTTTGGTGCCGTGCCAGGTCCCCCCAACATTGGCGATCACTACAGCAAAGGTATTCGCCATAGTGATTCCTGGGAAAAGGTGACCAGAGTGGTTTCCCGTTGCCTTCTCTGGTAGATTTTTCTGTCGGGGTTACCTTCCCTTAGCCGGTTGGATCTGGTTTGGAGGCGCCAGAAACTCGCCTTTCATCCCCTCGTTATCTGCTGTGATCACACAGTTATGAGTGTGATCCCATTGCCCGGGGTTCGCGACAGGGACGCTAACGAATTGGACTAGTCAGTAGTGTTGCCGGCGGAATGCAACTGGGCGTTTCGCAGCATTTTATAGAACCACACTCTCCAGCAAGATATGACTCGCCGCGACCCTACTGACAATTCGAACCCCTATATAAGGAAATTTATATAAAGGAAATTTATATAAAGGAAATTTTATTACAAAATTCAAACACCATTTTGCCATACGGGATGAGTAAGAAAATATTATATTTCTAATAAATAAACACTTCTTTCAGGTATTCGACGATGTTGCAGTAGAGCTGGCAATGGCTATTCTCCAGCATCTGTCCAACGTCCCCGGAGAGGAGCATCTCTTCCGTTGCCTCAAGGCCTTGCTCAAGTTCTGCCAGATCTCCGGCCAAGAAGTCCCCCAGCTGGTGCAGATGATCGGGCCCAGCCCCGCCACCTTCAAGGGGACCAGTCCGCGCGTGGATGAGATCGTCGAAGCCTTGTGCAGGAAGGTGCGCTAATTAGATACGATCTGTCCATTTTAGGTTAGGTCAGCTTTCTGCGAGGCAGCGTTGAAGATTTATTTAATTTTTTTCAGTGGTGTTATATTTATATCATATAATTATAATTGTACTACACAAGTCAACCTAAAGCATTAACTTTAGGTTGATTTGTGTAGTATACTGACCTTTTATAAACTGACCTTTTATTACAACTATAACTTCATAAACGGTTATCTGATTGCTGGTGTCACATGCAGCTCTCATGACTAAAATCATTGTCAAAGCGCCCCAAAGTGTGAGCTATTCACGAAATACAAATTAGCCTAATTATCATTATTATTATAAACAATAGTCATTAATAATATAATATATTTATAACCACATTCTTATTTAACTTTCAATTAAAAAAAAATCTATTGACACCCCATGTGATTTAGCCCCATGTGACTTATTGTTTCTTGAAAAAGATTTATAAAAATCCATTAAATGATCAGTACGAATGAAAACTTCAGTTTTCTACAAGTTTTATTATATTTTATTGGAATGACATCTTTCAACTTGCTAAGGCATTATCAAATATGTAAAAGCGAGGTGAAACATGTCTTTCCCATTAAATATAATAAAAAAAACAGACCTTTTTATTAGTTTTTTGTTTTTGAATGTATACAAATACTTGTAGACAAATACTGTATTTGTATACATTCAAAAACAAATTGTATAAAAAACTGGTCCAAGTTTAAAAGCATAAATATTGGAAATTGTATCTCCAGGCGTTGTCTAGCAATGTATGATAGTTGCGAAGCCTTTCACATTGCATTAATAAAGATTTTCTGCTTAATGCTTACAAATATTCTTAATAGATGGCGCTAGTGTAGATTAACCTAAAAAATGTGAAGTGTGTCTCAACATAGTAGCATATATCGTGGGTATACAAGTAAATGTGACTATCTGCAAAAATGACGAAATTGAGATTATTGACTTTTTAACATCGTATTAGCATAATGCTTGACTGGTAAAAAATTCCAGTTGATTCGACACTCCAAAAAGAAATTAGGTTTTAAAAAATGGTGATAGAAGCTCACATATTGACCAATTGACAGTTGGTCAATTTTACTTGTCGGTAGATGTCATCACTGAAGAGTTATTTAGAGTTAGTAGTTAGTATACGGTTTGTTTTTCTATAATCTGATAGTTTCATTAATCATGGCCCAATTGATAGTGCATTTAAATATAAATTTGGGACTTACTATGGCAATGATAATCGCTGAATAAATGAACTAGAAAACAAAACTAGTGCGCAAATATAGAATGGAGTAGTAAAACCATATTAACAGTTTTCCTGTAATGGAATCTCATTACTGCCGAAAGTCATCTGGCCGGAAGTATTTTGATGTGAGATTTTCAGTTTCCAAAATGTATTCCTTATATACATAGGATTGCATCAAGAAGAATATGACCCCTGCTTCTCAAATAACATACATAGTTGGGAAACACTTAAATATATCTTTTTTCTATCCAAAAAAGACCAATGTATTTTGTGCAATGGTGCCACTACTGGTGAAATAAAACCTGAAAGCAAATACAGTCATCGCATTAAAAGACGCGATGAGGCTAACTTGGCCAAAGCTACAGACAAAGAAAAAGCCATGAATTGACTTTCAAGTGTTTTGCAGGTTCCCTCGTCGGTAGTGTCTCAGATGTACAACAGCCGAAAATCAAGTGCTTTTAATTTAATAGCTGAAGAATCTGAAGACGATGAATAAAAACTAGAAATATTTTTTTTATAAAAAGTAAATTGATAAAAAAAAATTCTTTAGATTATTACTTAACACTTCTTAATTATTTAGTCTTTTTCATTTATTTTGTATTTCTGTGTTTATTTTACCTCTATAACTAACTAACTAACTAACCATCACGCCGACTCCCCGAAAGGGTAGGCAGAAAGAATGGACTGTCACACTTTAACCGATGCGGCACTCCATCCTTCTCTTTTCGCCCCGCGGGAGACGCCGTGTGATGGGTTGCGAACCTCATCGCCACCAATAGGCATCTCCCATGAAATATAAAATCCCAAAAACATAATTTATAATTCATACTATTTCCCCAATGAACGAAATAAAAATGATTATCTGCAAAATATGATGAAAAATTTTACAGGTAAAATTGACTAAGTTTTAAAAAAAAATTTTATATAAAAGTGATAATGTTTTTTAAATATTTTTTGCTCAACCTTAAAGTTAAAAGTACTGTTCATATAATGTAAAATTCCCAACCACCTACTTGAAAAGTCTGATCTTTGAGAAGCAATTGAACTTTTGAAAAACACTAAAATGGCCCCCCTGAACATTATTGATTTTGTCACTTGGTCAATTTCTCTCGTATGCCCACGATATATATCTTTCAAAAATTTGTCAGACATGGTGGTCATAAGAAGGGCGGAATGGGGAATGTTGTTAACATAAATCGATTGCTTAACCCAACCGATGACAGGTCATAAGTCCTGTAAACGCCTCGGCTACCATATTCTGTTTCCAAATAAAAACAAACTCATGTAATGTGATTTAGATTAAAATAATTCAGAAGGTTTTCTGCACTTGAATGAACTTTTATAGGATAAAACAGCATGCTAGATGTATTTTTTTATTGCTTTGAAAATATTAACTCCACGAGAAAATGACATATTATGTATTATAGCTGATTTTACTCTGTTTTCTTATTTTCAATTTATTTTATGGCGGTGGCATTTAATGAAAATGTGCTTATTAAAAAACGGGTAGGCACTTGGTATAAGGGTATCACAGCTAATACAAAGAAAACAATCTTCAATGTTGCCTTTGCAAAAGTTTGATATTGTAATATTGAAATAATGTTATTGTGAGATTTTTTTTTTATATTAATCTTTTTTATATGAATGTAGTTTATTTGATAATTTTATTCACGTTATCTATTTATTCATTAAATGTTAAATGTTATTTTGGGTATTGAAATTTTGTATAGTTTATTATTTATTTGATATTACAACACATGTAATGAAATATAATACAATTTCTTGTTCTCCTTCAGTCTCTGTGTTCTTCTTTATCATTTGAGAGTGCCGCCAGAGTATTATGAGTTGGTATTGTGATAAACGCAATCCTTTTATGTCTTTACTCTGCGGTAATACAAAAAAATATATCACACTACAATTGAGCAGAACTAAGTGTCATGATTGCAAAGTGTAATTCTAACAGAATTTGAAAATCATTGTGACAATAAAACTAGCTATTTTCACAAAAGTTTTCATTTAAAAAATATATATAATTGTAAATTAATAATTGTACCTAGCCTGTTGATTGATTTTTTCAAGTATTTTAGTACGACATGTTTAAAAACTTAGTTTATTATAAGGTTTTAGGACTAGTTTTAATATACTTAAGTTTTATTTAAATCTTTTAAACAACGTATTAAACCAAAAACTTTACATTATTAATTTTTCTTCAAATGCAATCCGTTTTGGAAATTAAATCCATTATAATAACTATTATGTATTACTAATGAAATTAATTCTGAAAGTATTTTGTTAATGTTTTTAAGGGTTATGCATTGGTTTAACGATAACCAAAAATTTTATAAATGTATTCTATATTATAATTTTTATTGAAATTATTATAGATTGTCTATGTATAATATACCTTTAAATACAACTAAATAAAATATTGAATGTTTAATTTAATGCGTATTATGTATTTATCATTACTGTAAGTAATTAAATACGTAAAACTTCTGACATGAATTATTTTGACATTTGTATTATTAATACATTTTTACAAAAGCATGTAGCTTAGTAATTATTCATTAATAAACTTTTTTTACAGTTATTTGTTTTATTTTTTTATAAATACATACTACTACTATTTCTCAGGGTGGTGTGGGATTTGGCCTCATCCACAAACGTCCTCCACTGCCTTCTGTCCCTGACCATCTCTTTCCATTCAACAGCTCTTTCCATTTTCTCCCAGTCTTCAAAACAAATCAAATCAGTTTATTTACTAAAAAGATATTACAAACAGCATAAAGGCATCCATTGAGTACAGGTAAAATATTATATTAGAAAATAACTTGATGTAGCTTTATTTTTACGATTAAGTGTAAATATAACGCTCAGAAAATTGAATGGTCACTTGTCAAAGATTCCAATGAGACTAACACTAACAGCAAATTGTAGCATTACCTAAAATAATATTTATGAATTTTGCATTTTGGTCCTGTGGGGCAATCACGAACAGTCCATGCGGGGGAATCTCGAACGTACGAAAAACAAAGAAACCAAATACGAAAAGACTGCAACGTGATGAAAAATCCATATACAAAAAAACAGAAAAGCACTGAAAAATTTCAACAGTATTGATGATTCTAATCAAGAGAAGAAAATAAAGGACAAAAATGGAGACTATCGTTGTATTTTTTGTTATGAAAAATATGAATGTCCCCCTATTGAAGACTGGATTATGTGCAACATATGTAAAAATTGGGCTCATGAGAAATGTACAGACGGACAATAAACATCGGTGGGATATAAATGTGATCTCTGTCGTAATTGAAGACTAATTACTGATTATTTATGTTAGTTCGTAATTACCCCACTTGGTGTTCGGGATTACCCAACTGACGTCGGGTAAACCCGAACGCTAAGGGTTCTGTGTTTTCACCAAAATATTATTTATTATTAAAACATTCAAAATGTTGATTAGTGAGATACTTAGCTGGATAGTTATACTTGCTCAAGAAACAATAAAAGTAATTCTATATCATAATTCCGCTGTTTTATTCAAACTTTCCCTTAGGTGTACGTGATTCCCCCACTTTCCCCTACTGACCCTTTGTATGCGTTTTCATTCGTATAAAATAATTCATTCGAATGAAAACGTATAGTTTAGATTCCGACTCCGGAGACCCAGACTTGAAAGTACAGAGAAAGGTGTTTTTTATAGAGGATTCTAGGTTTTTTATAGATGCCGGTTCTCTTGCGATCTTTCGTCGAAAATGCTTTAAATATGTTGTCAGTACCAGTGCCATCTTGACGTAATAATGTCAAGATGGCACTGTCAGTACCGATGTTTAAGGTTTTTGATGTTTTTTTTTTCATTTATGTTTTTTTTTATACTATTAAGTGTTTATAAAATGTTGTTTTATAAGTAACGATGTTTAAAGTTGTTGT
Organism: Lepidostoma basale; assembly: GCA_022606425.2. Taxonomy (NCBI): domain Eukaryota; kingdom Metazoa; phylum Arthropoda; class Insecta; order Trichoptera; family Lepidostomatidae; genus Lepidostoma; species Lepidostoma basale. The sequence continues at coordinate 503,275 of JAHDVF020000272.1, read as the reverse complement.
AAGTACCGATGTTTTTAAGGTTTGTATTTTTTTGTATTAGTAATTGTTTATAAAATGTATCTGTAATTATTTACAACTTTATTAAATAAACTAACTAACTAACTAACCATCACACCGTGTCCCCGAAAGCGTAGGCAGAAAGAAAGGACTGTCACACTTTTACTGATGCGGCACTCCATCCTGCTCTTTTCGCCCCGCGGGAGACGCGGTGTGATGGGTTGCGAACCTCATCGCCACCAATAGGCATCTCCCGCGCACACTTCGATCGTCCAACACCCACAAAATAAATCTAAAACAAATAATATAAAATACAATGACATAAAATAAAATTAAAATAATTTAACACAAAATGTTCTTTTTAGATGGTGCACATATTGTCCATTAAATAAATAGTTGAGAATCATGCCTACGGTGCCATGATATGTATTATATTATAATAGCAATACCTAATTAAACATTTCAATAATCGTTAAATAATTTTTGTACCTACTTTAACAATTGTCCACTGGACAGACCTGTTTTCAAATATTTAAAATAGTTTAAAATTTTGCTCTTGAAAAAACTCGCCATGTAGTATGCCATATACTCGTATACTGGCAAGATGCCATATATTTGTTTATATGAAGGTAGCTTATGTATGCATGAATGTATTTTTAATTTTTAAGAAACAACAATAGTTGGAATTCCCATATTTTTTTTATATAAAATCAGAAGATTTGACCAACGCCAATTTTAGAAATTATATTGAAGTAAAAACTAACTAACTAACCATAACGCCGTCTCCCCGGAGGGGTAGGCAGAAAGAATGGAACGCCACACTGTTCTGTCCTGACATACTTCTCTCGCTTCCTCTACATTCATACATCTTGTCATGCACGCACGTCGATTTCTCCGACTCCTCACGTGACCGACATTCTTATTTATTTTGAATAATAATTAAATATACGATGTTTTTTAACTACTTCCACTTTTGTCTTTATTTCGACAGCGATCGGTTTCGCCAGGCTCGCTGGCATCGACATACTGGTGACACTATTGTAAACTTAGTCCTTATGTACCAGTGTACAATAGTGTCACCAGTCTGTCGATGCCAGCGAGCCTGGCGAAACCGGTCGCTGTCTAAATAAAGACAAAAGTGGAAGTAGTTAAAAAACATCGTTTTATTTAATTATTATTTAAAATGAACTTCCATCGAGAGATTTCAATAAAATCATTTGATTATTTTATTTAACTAACTTACGAACCATCACGCCGTCTCCCCAAAAGGGTAGGCAGAAAGAATAGACTGTCACATTTTAACCGATGCGGCACTCCATCTTATTTATTTTGGTATAATGTTTTCTTTGTAGTTTTAAGTTCTTTGTGTTTTAAGATATTAGGTATAGTGTTTTCTTTGCGTTCTAAATGTTTGATAATGCCTTAAACAGGCGAAAAATCACTAGAAAACAGACGTTTTCATTCGTATTAATTACAAAACATATGTTGATTCATTATATAGATGCCTAGTTATAAGGTTTGTTCGGATGGTTTGGACACATGGAAAGAAAGAATGAAGAAAGAACTGTAAAGAAAGGATACGTTAACGATGTAAACGGAACAAGAAATAGAGGAAACCGAGGAAAACATGCATGATCAAATCAATCAAATATTAAATGTCGGCCACGTGAGTAGTCGGAGAAATCGACGTGCGTGCATGACACGATGTATGAATGTAGAAAAAGTATGAAAAATATGCTAGGAAAGAACAGTAGGGCGGTCCATTATTTCCGACTACCTCTTCAGGGAGACGGCGTGATGGTTGACTAACCAACTTACTAGTTAGATGATTATGGAAAAAGAAGAAAGGATTTTATTTAAATATTTGTACAATAGTACAAATGATCACTTATCTGTTTTGACATCTTAATTGGAATTGTACAGAAGTATGCCAGTGAGGGATTGAAGCTAGAATCAAAATCAGTAAAAAATAAAACAAAATAATGTTATATAAAGAAAATATATAACATCTGTTAAAACTGATCATATTTGTAAACAATTTTATAATATGTATTTTAAATATCTTTATAATATAGGGTGTTTTTTTTAGGGGTATAATTTTTAAACTAGCAACATTGTTTTTACAGACTGTCAATTTGACAGTTGACAGTTGATTTGTAATCAGTACGTTTTGCCATTTTACCATGAATAGACTGACTTCAGAACAGCGCTTGCAAATTGTGCAAATTTATTTTGAAAATCATAGTTCGGTTATTATCGTGCACTACGTCCATTTTACGGTCGACATAATCGTCCAGCCGAGCAAGTTATTCGGAAGACCATGGATAGTTTTCGCACCACGTACACTCTAGTGGATAATACGCATCGAAAATTAGACTTCACGATTGCGCTTCATTCGAGCTAGCCGTGGCGCTCATTTGCCCGAAATCATATTTAAACAATAATGGCATAAAATTATCTATTAAATAAAGCCAATATCATAGACATTAACATTATTTGAATGTGTTCTTTTTTATTTTGAATATGTATTGTATACCTACCTCTAAAAAAACACCTTTATCACTGAGGAAGGACCGGGTTGTCCGAAACATACCTGATTTTTTTTTTAAGTTAGTGTTGTATATACAAAGTATATAAAAAAGTAAAAGACAAATAAAGCATCTAGAACACAAAGTATGGCGAACATAGAAGAAAAAGAAAATACTTAAATATCTACAATATAATTGATAAAATAGGCGTGGGCAACTGTTTTGATTTTAATACAGTAGAACACTAATTATCCGAATCGCTTTCAGAATTTCAGAAGAAAAAATTAATACGGAAACGTCGAAATTGTCCTTCAATTCGATGAGATGTTAACAAGCACTGAGTTTCGTTTACAGTACGGTACGTACATAATGCGCTAATGTACAGCACTTGTAACTACTCTTAACATGTAAAGGTGTCGCCTTTTCATTTAATTATTTAAATGAAAAGGTTTTTCTCCCACTTTCAACATACAGTAGACGCTCTCTTAACCGGCCTTGACGGGACCGACCCAGGGCCGGATAACGAAAAAGCCGGTTAAAGAGAAGGTAGTGAAAAACGCATTTAAAATCACTTTCGCAAGGAAGAAAAAAAACACATTTTTTCAAAACACTAAGAAAACAGAATTTTATTGTAATTCGGTATTAGAAACTCGCACATTAAAAATTAATATTTCACAAACTGTAAAAAATATGTGCAGGAAAAAGCCACAAATCACCCCAATTTTTTTTTTAAAGTAGGCCTACAAAGGATTAAAAAATATATATCGTGGGTATACTGGCAAAAAACGTTAAGTCGAAAATTGGCAGTTTTGACTTAGTGATGCAGTATTGTAAAGTTTACAATGCTCTACAAATTGGCAAAATACACGAAGTCGAATGAAACAGATTTTTTCTCTAGTTTTCAAAATAAATTTAACGTTAAATCGTACAAAAGGTATTTCATACAGGCTAAAAGCTTCAAAAAACTTAATATTTTTCGAAGAGTCTTGTTGAACATTTTTGTACTGGAAAAAAACGTTAACTCTACCTATTGTCTTCGGCTGAAAAAAATTCCCTCGATTGACTTTTGACAACGACACTTATATGTTTCAAATTTAAAGAAAACTTAAATGTTCGATTTCTCAAAACAGCGATTTTAGACTTAACGTTTTTTGCCAGTATACCCACGATATTTTCTGCTGTTTCTTGTGTTGAATCGACTTTTTAAAAGCGTAGATTGCCATTTCTTTATGAACATTACATCTACTGCAGTAGAATCCTTCTGCTGCTGTAGATGTAATGTTCATAAAGAAAGTCTAGACTTCCTAGAAGAGGCCGGTTAAAGCGGCGCCGGTTAAGAGAGCGTCTACTGTACATATAGTAATTAATTAAAATAGGCCTTTCTTTCGGGAAAAATCCAATTATCCGAATGGGGTCCGGTCCCAATTGATTCGAATAATTGGAGTTCTACTGTATTTAAAAAAATACGGGCATTCCAACTAATACAACATATTCAAGCATACATACGCTACCATCATATAAAAATAAATTATATGGTATCTTACAAGTATATGGCATCACAAACATGGCGAGTTTTTTTCAAGAGTAAAATTTTCTCAATGACATAAAAACGTATTTAAAATATTTAAAAACAGTTCTGTCCAGTGAACGATCGTTTAAGTATAAAACATATTTTAACGATTATTGGAATGTTTTAAAATATTCAATTAGTTATTGCTATTACAATACATTTCATAATACAGTAGGCGTGATTCTCAATTATACTAAAAATGTCGTGATGGACTCGTCGTGATTTTCAATTAATCTTTAAATTCGATAACGAATCAATTGTATGTATAATATCTTGAAATATTCACAGTTGTCATTTGTGGCTACAATAAACACGATAGATTCGCGTATGCTTGTTAAAATGGAGTAATTTACATAGAATCAGTCTCGAAAAATGGTTTGAAATTAATTGGAACATTAGACGAATTCACGCCTGCCATGATAATAGCTGCATCGCTCACTTAAATCTTGTAAACAATGTGACGCCAGTGCCCAGATAAGAATAGGCCGAGAAGAAGCCTCCATAATTGCGGAAAACTGAATCTCCATTGAATTTTCTTCGGATAGTTTACTTGACGCGTAGCTGCGCGCTGACATGTCAGCCTCCCGCCAAAATTCCGCCGTCAAATCGAACGCGAATGTTTTTAAATTTATTTGTGGTCGATGAAAACATCAATAAGTGGTTGGTGAAAAGTTAAAACAAGGCACGTTGAAAAAAAACGACAATACAATTATTTGCTTTGAAGTGTTATCTATTATTTAAACATGACCAACGACTTATTCGAGTTGGAGGAAAATTACAAGAAGCGGAGAGACATTTTCAGTAAAGAGAAAAGTAAAAAAGATAAATGCAGGGACATTTTGTATCGGAGATTGCCTATCTTCGAGTGGTTACCTAAGTACAATAAGGTCACTGCAGTGGCAGACTTGATAGCCGGGGTGTCTCTGGGATTGACGTTAATCCCACAAAGCATAGCCTATGCATCGCTAGCTAATTTAACAGCGCAGTATGGACTATATTCCTCGTTCATGGGTAAGTAGGGATTCTAATTTGGACGACTCACGTGATCTAGCAATCTTGTTAGTGTCTTACTGGAATTCGTTATAAATGCAGAACATTTTCAGACGTTGAAAAAACAAACGAAGGACGTCTATATTATAAGTACGCGTACGGTTCTTACTACGTGTAGGAATATTCTGTAAGCAATTTAAGATATTTTAAAGGATGCGTCAACTGAACTATCGCATATGAATTTCTTTATCTTAATAAGCGGTGTAAATGTGTCCATCAGTTAGTAGATGGTACCTACCATCGCTTACAAATCTAGTACATTTCGTAATGGTCTGTTTTTAAAAATACGTATTTCATACTCTCGGAGATAAACTAACTAACTAACCATCACGCCGTTTCCCCGGAGGGGTAATCAGAGAGGATGGACCGCCATACTACTCTCTACTGATAGACCTCTCGAACATCCTCTACGTTAATTTATCGTAACATGTACGCTAGTCGATTTTTCCGACGTTGATTAATTTGATCATACCATGCTTTCCTTGGTATTCCACGGCTTCTCTTTCCATTCACATTGCTTGTATTCAACATTTTAACCATTCTTCTCTCATCCATTCGTTCCATATAATAATATTAATATGCTAACTTTTAAAGCGGCGTTTTTTGTGATGTAATCACCTCAAGGGCGCATTAAGACGCGTTTTAAATCTAAATGCATCTGATTGATATTCGCGATCGATTAGAAAGTATAATAGAACAATGCAAGTTTTAAATTGGGTATGAAATATGAAAAAGATGGGTTTTCAGCTTAGATCTGAAGTCTGTCGGATCATTTATGCATCTGAGGTGTGAAGGAAGTTCCAAGCTGATGGACCGGCTACCGCAAACGCTCGATCCCCGAAATTTGTACTAGGGCAACGCTTTGGTTCAACTAATCTTCCTATTGCCGAGGTAACACCAACCGGCGAACCGGTTGGTGTTACCAAATAAAGTGGTGTTAATACAAATTACTAAAAGTGTATAATTATTTTATTTAATAATGTCACACCACAAATTAAGTGCTTCATACGAAAGTTTTCAAATATTAAATGTTTTACTCGTTAAAACAGAGTAAATTTAAATTTTGTCATCGTCAAGCTGACGCAAATAAAATAATATGTATATTTTTACTATGAAACAAATTTTATCAATTATATTACTTGATCAACGATGTAATACTTCATATAGAATCAGATATTTTGAAATATATTTTTTGATTTTTTTACGTATCACATGTAAAGCACAACAAATCCCAACAAATCTTACATTACATCGATTTGGCTCGCGCTGTAATGATGTAAAGAGCGATTCAACAAAATAATAATAATAATAATAATTTGTATAATAGTATTACCAAAATCGTTTTGCAATATGTGAAACAGATTTTTCACCGTTCTCTGCTAATTCAAGTCCGGTAGGGAAGAAAATAATATCCATTTGTTTCGAAAACTGTTCGAAGAATTAATTCTGTAATTTAATACTATAATGTTAGCAACTAGTTATTTTGATTTAGTGTAAATGTGGAAACGGCGTGACGGTTTGTTGTTGTAAATGTGTAACCACGTAATTCGTTTGATTTTAAATAATATTTTTCAGTATTCCATTGCTACAAAACAATAAATCATAATGAAAATGCTTTTTTAGAAATATTTGATTCAGCACTGTTATGTTCTTCTTCTTTTTATTCTTTTTGTCCTGTCACACCTCCGTGGTGCATAGGGCCTCAAGGAACCTACTTCACCCGACTCTATCGCATGCCTGATGCCTAACATCACCCAAGTGAAGCCTGCTGCTTTAACCTTGTCCTGCAGAGCTCATCTCCAGGTGGCTCTAGGTCTGCCTCGCTTCCTCTTTCCTCCCATAGGGGACCAGTCTAGTGCGCCCTGAGTGATGCAGGATGGGTTCCGTCTCAGAGTGTGACCGATCCACTGCCATTTGCGTCTAGCTACTTGTTCTCTAATTGACTTAGCTATCTAGCGATGGCACCTATTTATAAACACCTGCAGTTTTCCAATAACGTCCGCGGTAGATTTCCAAGTCTCACATCTGAATATTTGGAGATTGAGCTTTCTCGAAATTATATTGGGCGAAGCATAGCTGTTATGTTACTTATTTAAAATTAAAAATATATATCTAAATTATTATAAACTATCTTATTTTGAACTATGATGTTAAACGCTACATTGAGGATTAAAGTTTTATGTACCGATTTTCTAGGACAAAATCAATACGAATGTTATAAAAATTCTATAAAACTTGTTTTTATTAGTATTGTATTATTAACTTTGTAGTTTAATTTGATTTTCATGGAACTATCGAATTATTTATTTAAATAAAATTATGTATGATAAATCTTACCTAAATATTTTAAGAGATTTTCGTATAAATTAATTAAATACAACAATTTCGCTTAAATTAATCCAGTAAAATGGTACAAAAATGCTTGCCTTTTTATAGGGCTAACCATTCACTTACAATAATTAATTAAAGTCTCTAGATAAACATTATTAAATTAATAAAATTAATACATTGTTTAAAGTGACATCTTCTTCTTCTTCGATGGCCCTACAGCCCATATCGAGCCTTAGCCTCCAGTATTCTTCGCCTCCAACTCCTCCTCCGCTTCGACCCTCCAATCTGACACTCTTAACAATCTTGTTCCATCTCTCCCAACTTCATCCTCCCATCGCAGCCTTGGTCGTCCAATTGGTCTTCTACCACCTGGGTGCCACTCCAGCAATCTTTTTGGGGTTCGCGATGACGGCATCCTCTGCACGTGACCGGCCCATCTCAGTCTATTCAGTCTGACCTGTGTGGAGAGACTGGGAGCTTTGTAAATATTGTACAGCTCGTCATTATGCCGCACTCTCCAGCCTTCACCGTCATTCACAGGCCCCAGAATTCTGCGCAGCACCCTTCTCTCAAAAGTATCCAGTCGCTCTGCAGATTTCGCTGTCATTGTCCACGCCTCACACCCATAGGTCACTACTGTTCGGATGATTGTTTTATACAGGGTGATTTTGGTTTTCCAGTGTACGTTTCTTGATTTGAGCGCTGGTAGTAGAGAGAAGAATGTTTTGTTACCAATTGTGATTCTTCTTTCGATTTCCTTGTGATCTTCGTTTTCTTTTGTTATAGACTAGCCTAGGTAAGTGAAGTCCTCCACCATCTTAAAGTCGTATCTGTCCTTGAATCTGATGGTTCGCCTCGAGTTATGGGTTGCATTCCTGGTTTGTTTCATTATTTGTGTCTTTTCTTCGTTTATCTCTAAACCCACCTCCTTGGCTGCTGTCTCTAAAGGCTCAAATACTTCGTGTATGGCTGCTAGGGATCTTCCTACAATGTTAAGGTCGTCTGCATATCCTATGATCTGGCTGCTATGAAAGTATGTGTTGGGATTCGTGTTAAGGTGGTAAGTTTTCCTTATGGCATATTCCAAACTCAGGTTAAAAAGTGTTGGGGCTAAACCATCACCTTGTTTGAGGCCCTGTGATACCATGAATTCATCTGTGAGCTCTCCTCCTATCTTGACTCTACATTTTGTATTATCCATGGTTGCTTTTACCAGTCTTACTAACTTCGTAGGGATTTTGAAGTTCAAGAGTACATCATACAGTTTCTCTCTACTGATACTATCATAAGCCTGTTTGAAGTCAATGAACAGCTGATATACATCGACGTCAAATTCCCAGCATTTTGCTAGGATCTGCCTTGCTGTGAACAATTGATCACTTGTTGATCTGTTCCTCCTGAACCCAGCCTGGTACTCTCCGATGATGTTTTCTGCAAAGTGTTAAATTGTGAAGTGACATCTATTAACGTAAAATTTAAATTTCTCATATTTAAAAAAAGGCAAATGTTCATTCTAAATGTCAATTATTAAATACAAGTTTTCAATAAAACTGTTCGTATATTTGACAATACTATAACTATAATACAATTATGTACTTGTGTTTTGAATAATTCAAATGTTAGATTGAATGGTTTTCTTTACAAAAAATACCATAATTAATATTATATATCGTGTGTAGATTAATTGATTTAAGAGCGCTGTAATCGGAAAACGAAATATGTGAACAGAAATTCGTTGATTCTAATAAGTATTTTAAAAATTCAATTGTTTTTAATATGAAAAGTTAAATATACACATTGCATTTACCAAGTAAGGACCATTTTAATTGTATGTAAACCAAAAACAGAAAGTTGTCAATTATGTTCTAGGAACTATGCTGTACGCGATTTTTGGTACCGTGAAGGAAGTGTCCATCGGCCCGACTAGCCTGATGTCCATCCTTATCTTCCAGTACTGCAAGGCCCTGCCTATCGACTACGTCATTCTTCTGGGGTTCTTATCCGGCCTGGTCGTCATCCTCATGGGAATATTGCAATTGGGTATTGTTATTATTTTCAAATATACGCTTTGTAATATAAAATTGTATAATGCTGCATCGCTGGGAAGGTTCTATGTGATCGAATAAGTAACACCACAATCTGAGAGGTCTGTGAGATTCAAGATGTGATCTGATAAAGGCGACAGCGTCGACGGTTTTGCTAACAGCGTGTACAGAGAATTAATCCCACAAGTATCCTAGGATCTAAAAACGATGGAGAGTAATACAAAATATAATAAAGGGTTTTAAATACCATTTTCGCAGAAATGTGAACCCTACGCTCCATCGCAGGCAAAACCCTCAGAGATCGGATCAAAAATGAAACTATAAGGTCTGTCTGTGGTGTTGAGGACATAAGAGATGGAGAGATGGCTAGACGTCATCATCCCAGGACAGCCCACCGTCACAAACAGGTCATACGACCTAAACTAAGAGGAAGAAGAAGAAGAAGAAATAGCATCATCGCAAAAGGCTTTTTGAAAATGCCATCCAATTAAAATAGATAGCGGTATTGAAATTTTATAGATTAATAATAGAAACTTTACATTTAAATAAAGATAATGAAAATTAAGGATAATAACGTAAATTGTTACCGTTGGTAGAAATATATTTTCTGCGATCTTGGGTATGTATCTGTTTCGTGGTACCGACCGACGTTTCGGTTAACCATACAGGCTCAGCCATAAAATACTCAGTCTGCAACAATCTCTGGAACGTCGATCAAATAGAATACGACAAAGCAATGATATATCCAAATCTGTGAAAATTTACTTAATTAATTACTAGAGGGGAATACTTTGATTTTCTCCGAAAGTAACGAAATGCACACGATGCCCGAGAAACTTTTATGGATTATTAGGATTTTTGTTCTGATTATTGTTGTTTGACGGTAGTGTAGGCAACAAAAGGAGAAAAATTTTGTAATGTAAATTGTGATTTTTTAAACGTATGTGGAAAAAATATAATGAATATTTCACAGGTTGCAACTTGTATTTACATATTTAGAAAATAAGGTGTCAAATACTCATAATTATGACACAGGATTTAATAACAGTTAAATGTCATAAATGCGACTTGTTTTTCAGCTGTGATAAGAGGCCCGTCACCCACCTGCAATTGTTAACCCCCATTGTGCGGCTGCCTTCATTTGCAGTAAAAAAACTGGCATCGAACTGAAGTTGGCTACATTTACAGCGCAGAAATATTGTCACAGTTTATCATAATATTATGTACAATTTAGTAGTAAGAAACATTAGTAAAAAGGTTTGTATAATATATATGAGCTGCAAATGTAGTCTGCCGCAGTTCGAAACAATTTATTTATTTCTTCGATATTCGCCTTCACTTTGTGTTGTGGATTCAAATTTGAATAAATAGAAACGCACTATTATCACAACAGTATATTATTATTTATTTTATTTTATTATTTTTCGTATTTTATTTAAACTACTTTTTTTCTGGAGGATGGGACTTACAGAATTAAAAAAAAAACTTGAACTTGAAGAACTGATTAACCATGAAACAGTAGTGAGATTCTGTAAGTCTCAACGCCTACGGTGGACTGGCCACGTGGAAAGAATGCTAGAAGATAGAACACCACAAATTATATCCAGATGGGTGCCCCGCGAAAAGAGACCAAGAGGCAGACCGAGGAAAAGATGGGCGGATTGCGTGGAAGAAAATTGGGAGAAAATGGAAGGAGCTGGGGAATGGCGAGAGATGGCCAGAGACAGAAATCAGTGGAGGACAGTTGTGGAGGAGGCCAAGTCCCACACCGGGATGTAGCTCCGAGAAATGAATGAATAAAATTATTTTATTTAAACTGCGAATGTAGCCAGCCGCATTATTTGACGCAGTGGTGTCATTTCATCAGCTTAGCTGTCCATAGTTTTGTATTATATTAGGACACGTCATGGTCTTTTTCAGGATTTCTGGTGGAACTGATATCTCTCCCCGTGACGAGCGGGTTCACTTCTGCAACGGCGACCGTCATCATCGTGTCTCAGATCAAGGGAATCCTGGGCATGCGTTTCAAGGCGGAGAACTTCATAGACAACATTGTGCAGCTGTATAGGAAGCACCAGATGGCGCGGTGGCCGGACGCCGTTCTCGGCATCAGCTGTATGATTTTTCTCCTTTCCTTGAGAGTAAGTGTACTTTTAATTACAACTCCGTGGTGCATAGGGCCTCAAGGAACCTTTCCCCCGACTCTATCGCATGCCTAATGCCTAACATCATCCCAAGTGAGGCCTGCTGCTTTAACCTCGTCCTGCAGGGCTCTTCTCCAGGTGGCTCTAGGTCTGCCTCGCTTCCTCCTTCCCCCCACGGAGACCATTCCAGTGCGATGCAGGCTGGGTTCCGCCTCAGAGTGTGACCGATCCACTGCCATTTGCGTCTAGCGACTTGTTCTCTAATTGGCTTTTCGTCTGTCATGGTCCAGAGAACGGCATTTGACACTGTTTGGGGCCAATAGATCTTGAATAGTCCCACTAACATAAAATATCGTCAATATTCTAGGGGCACACTTATACTATTAAATTGGTTTCCCTACCGGCATTACAAAAATCTGCTTGGTAACCATCTTCTTCTTCTTTTTGCTATAGACCTATGTGGTCTGTTCTCCACGGGGTTGTTCTTTCTGTAAGGTGGATTCTCTTCGGTCCTTTTATCTTTTAGGAGGTCTTTCACGAGGACGAGTCCCGTGAAGCTGATTATGTAGCGTAATACAGGGGAGTCTGGTGGTATCCATTATTTGGACATATCTTTTGAGAAAATAAACTGAATCGATTTGTCATGACTGATTTGATTTGACATGACATTACCGTATCAGTTCCTCATTCCCTGTCTACTCCATCTTACGATATCCGCAGCCTCACATATCTTTTCATTCTGGTGTTCCTCGCGCGATCTTTTTGAGTTTTTTCTACTATCACCCTCAGTGTCTGAATCTTGGAAGTACTAAATACTTGTTTGATTCTGGCTGGGTTATTATCGGTCTAATGCATGTATTAATTACAATATATTTTTATTTGAATTAAATGTTACTGACGGTACGGTACACCAGACACATTTCATTTCTTCCTCTCAGTCGTATTCCTCATTATTGAGAGTCAGTCTCCAGGCTCCAGCTAATGAGAGACCAGTCAGAACCAGGATTTTATCGGACCAGCGGCTCGATGGTCATCCTGGTTGTCGCCTTCCCTCCAATTTGGCCATGATGATGAGTTTTTCAAGATTGTCCTGATCTCTCCGGGCTATATGTCCAAAATATTTTAACACTCTCTGAGAGCACATCCGTCAGAGTCTTGCCTTGATACCCAACTGGTCAACGATTGACTGGTTTGTTCTTCCTTTTCTCTTTACGCAGCATTCGTCGCCGGCACCACACCTCGAAAGCATCAATTGTGGACCTCCGATGTTCGCATAGTCCATGACTCGCTACCATAAAGGAATATAGAGAAAACAAGGGTTTGAACCAGTCACACTTCACAGCTAATCTCAATTCACAGTACCAAAGATATAAACTCAAATTTGTTCTCAAAGATCTGTGGTGGATTTTTAGGGTTGCATCCAGATTGCTGCGGTTTGCAATCGATTGCGGTTTGAATAAATGAGATGGAATGATTCTGATTGTCTCTTGTTTCAGAAATTAAAGGAGGCCCCGGTGAAGAACGCGACAATTAAGAGAACATTATGGTTCGTATCGACCGGCCGCAATGCGCTGATTGTGTTAATTACCGCGGTGCTGGCTTATCACTTGGAGGTGGACGGTCCGGCACCTTTCCTTTTGTCAGGTTACATTTCATAATTATGTTAATTATCTATTAATTACACTCGTGACGTGCACCTCGGATCAAAAGAGTCAATCCAAAACAAAGCACTTGTAAACCTGCATGAAATACATATTTACGAGAACATAGATTGCATGTATAGGGTGACACAAAATAATATTAATTAAAAAATTCATTACTTCAAAAAAAGTCTCTTCAAATTTAACCTATTGATCGTTGCAATTTTATGTCCATGGTACCCTGCCTAAGTTAACTCATCATCATCATCAGCCGTTTGTCATCCACTGCTGAATGTAGGCCTCTCCCAAAGCACGCCACCGTCCCCTATCCATTGCCGCTCCCATCCATCCATGTCCAGCAATCCTCTTCAAATCGTCGGTCCAGCGGGCAGGGGGACGTTCAACTCTGCGGAATCTCTACTCCAGAACCCGTCTCCCCCATCGGTCGTCGGTTCTCCGACAGATATGGCCAGCTCATCGCCACTTCAGCCCGCCACGAATAAATTCATTTCTAAAACTGCCCCTCAAGGTTATTCCAAGCATGGCTTTTTCCATAGCGCGTTGGGCGACCTTGAATCTGTAGACTAGTCCACGTCTCGGCTCCGTAGGACAATTTTTCAACAATTTTTCTTAAAATTTATATAAATCTGATTTTATTTCATCCATTAATTGTAACTTATTTTTCTTCTTTTGTATACAACAGGTCATTTGAACCCAATTAATGTATAATTTTTTTTAGCTATTTATATTGATTCTCATGACATTTATTTATTTATTTTATTGTAGGGTAACATACAGTGATTGTTAATACACATACAAATGAACAAACATACAGTTAAATAAAGACATAGAAGGTTACACACCGCTTATCCGAAGCTGTTATAGGACGTTTCGTCAGCTTTGCTCATACAATCTTCGGTATGGCAGTCATAGCACTTGCCACTCTGCCACGAAGGACGTCTTATAACGAGTATTTAAATCCCATCACCGGAAATCCAGTCTTCCTGAATATTGTCTTTTCGGGAGTACTGTTATGTACCTACTAGAATGCAGGCCCAAAAATTGTAATTAAGCATCTCTTTATCTGGTGTGGACTTCCTGTTCCCCCTAATCTATCGAAAAACAATATTCTGTAAACATGCTGTGAATATGGACTTTGAAAGCTCAACGGAACTTATGCACTTTGAATGCAGCAAAGTCCAGGATATTATCTTAATGTTCCTTGATAACTCCTGCTTATAAATAGGGAATTTGCTGTATTTGTCACACACATTAATTTTGGAAACAAAGCTTGTAACACACATATTGTATATTTATATAATAAATCATCGAGATCCAGTCGATCGTGCATTTTCATTTTGGAAGACCGTAACAGTACCACCCCGGGGCCCCCCATAAGTCGTAAATTTCTTTCATGGATGTTTAGGTTAGATATTGTTGGATGGTGAGAGGTGGGTTTTGTTGAGAATGTGGTGCGTATGGTCCGACATTTGGATCTGACTACCCGGGTAGGAAGGAGTGTGGAGGGGTCGGGAGCGAAAACCCAGTATAAAATTTGAATGTTAGTAAAGAAAACGAAATAATAAATGTTTTATTTTCTAGATCGGGTTCCAGTTGGCCTGCCCTCGTTCGAGGTACCGAAGTTCAGCGTGACGCAGGGAAACCACACGGCCAACTTCGTGGAGATGTGTTCCAAGCTGGGTACTGGTATCCTAGTGGTCCCCATCACCGCTGTCCTCGCCAACATTGCCATTGCCAAAGCTTTCAGTCAGTATTACTTACTTATTTAATAAGTACTTGCTTAACTTTTCACTTACCTACTGTATGTAAAAATACCGCGCATAACGGTGCTGAATAATCTCTATAATACACACTTTAATAAAAAGCAATATTTATGTTTTTAATTTATATAGAAGAGAACGTTTCATAAAATATTATACTTAGTCTATTTACATAATAAATTTATGTAATAAATATTGTATTTAAGTGAGAAATCGACATGCGTGCGTGACACGATGTATGAATGTTGAGGAAGCGAGAGAAGTGTCAGGAAAGAAAAGCGTGACAGTCCATTATTTCTGCCTTAGTTAGTTAAAGATTAAGTAAACACTGTAGAATATTTATTGTATATTATATTTTATTATATTTTATCATAAATTAACACTGTTTTTCTTTTATTTGAGTTTATTATTCTCTACACATTTTAACAATGAAGGTTTAATACCTTTGAAACATGTCAAAAAAAATTAACTGCAAAACACTTCATATTTTAAAAATGTATATTAAACAAATGAAGATATTAATGAAAAATATTTTTTTAAGCATTCGTAGATAAAGGTCTTATGTAAAATAACAAACAATCAAATTATAGCAACCAACAAGAAGGTGGATGCTACGCAGGAGATGGTGACTCTTGGCATCTGCCAGGTCATGGGAGCATTCGTTCAGGCAGTACCATCCACCGGAGCCTTCACCAGGTCAGCTGTCAGCCATGCTAGTGGTGTCAAGACTCCATTCGCCGGAATATATTCAGGTGATTGGTGACATGTATTTTATTTCAAATATAATAGAATTTAAGGAAACATTTCTCTAAAACATTAATAACTTATTTCAATTAATTATTTTAGATATATTTAACTAATTTTAAAAGAGAATTTAAATGACAGCTCCTTGTAGAAAGCTGAAATTACATTGAAACAATTTGATCTAAACATACACTGTGAATGATCAAGAGATACCGTAGTGTCAAAGACATATTTGTTAACTAATATTAGAAAATGGATCAGTTAAAAAGCTGTGTAGAAACTATATTGTTTAATTTATTTATTGTTCTTTGAACAATGATGTATAATTCCATTTGAAATAATTAATAATATTTTTCAGTATTCTGGAGTATATCTCAAAATAGCATATGAAGCCACATCAATTACCTTAATTACCGTGCTCTGGTCCTTTAACTCGCGTATAAAAACAATAACGCGATATATTTTCACTTCATAATGCCTTGGACAGGCGAAACATGTCATTCCCATAAATTATAATAAAATTACTAGAAAACAGACAATTTCATTGGTATTAATTATATTGTTCAATTTAGACGGAGAATTTTACACTGTATGATCCACTTTCTTTATTAAATATTTTTACAAAATAGATATATTATACACTACATGTTTCGGAGATGACCCCCTCCATCCAATAAGCAAAGTGGTTTAAAATTTCCTTCAAATTGACAATGGAAATCACAGTGTTAACGCCTTAACCTTCAATGGAACATTGTTCAATGAAATGTGGAGATGCCATTGAAGCACTCGCTTTGTGTTATTAGATTTATCCTTCCCCACGTTGCTGGACTCTGAGTACTCAGTTAAAATATCTGTTTGAAATAAGTATAAGGCAAAAGCTTTAAGGTTAATTATTGTATTTTTCTATAAAAATGGTTTTATCATTAATTAAACATCTTATGATCTTACTAAACATATAACACCCAGCGCCCTGGGATTTCAAATCAAATCAGTTTATTTACTCAAAAGACATTACAAACAGCATAAATATTTATGGCATCTATTGAGTAGAGCTAAAATATAATATACAATCAACATTATACCAGGAACGCATTAGAGATGGTTCGACATTAGGAAGACAAGATGCTTTCTAAAGTCGAGAGTATTTGACCCCTGAACGTACTTTCACTAATATGAAAGACTTTGATCTTCGAGGAGACCGCGTTCAGCAGACTAATTGCTCTTCCCACCGGTGTCACCAGAGGCAGATTGGTTCTGACGGCCGGTAGGTAAAACAATCTGTGCTGTCGCTATCGGAGATATCTATCGGGGACAAAAAAACCAACATCCTCCAGCACGGCCGAGTTCTCGAAATATCCCCTGATTAATCTAAAGAAATGGGTTATTAGATGCCCATTTCTTCGAAACTGTAGAGAATTGGTTCCGAGCATTCCCAAGAGAAATGCCGTGGGCTAAAGCCACGGATAACTACTATACTCCCCCATGTTACGTATCTCAGATATTTTTTCTGAACCCTCTCCAGCATAACGGAATAGCTCGCCAAATTTAGCTAAAACGATTTAACACAATGACAATAGAATAAGGAGGGTTGAGGCTTTGTCATTGATTCAAAGAAGAATAATATTGAAATAAGATAAAATAAGTGCAAGAAATGTGCACACCTCTTTATTGACTGGTCACTCGGTATTCATCACCGTGTGACGACAATTAAAATTGAAATTTAAGGTCTGGAGCACCTGACAGGAGATTTGCTATATTGGTCCCCACCCAAGACTACCGGCTCACACCCATGACCACTCTCGTCCCACTCGGTTCTGTAACCATGACCAACCAGGCCACTTCCTGTCACCTTCCCTCAGTCTCCATCTAAGACTTCAGCCCCTATCCAAGGCCACTCCTGACCCCTCCACACTGCTCCCTACCCGGGTAGTCAGGTCCGAATGTTGGACTCAACCCACCGCATCCTCCCCTCACCATCCAACAATATCCAACCTCAACATCTAAGAAAGAAATTTCCAACATGTGGGGAAACAATAGCCTCCGGGTTGGTACTTGGTACGTTGGTCCCGAAAAGACAATGTCCAAAAAAGGAATATTCTGTCATTTGTTAGATATAACGGAAAATAAAAATAAAATGTTGTTACCTGTGGTTCACAAACAAAATACGTAAAATTTTACCCATTGGTTTATTTTTTCATTACAGTAGTTAATAATAATAAATTTGTAATTTTCCAGGAATATTAACATTGCTGGCACTGACTTTCTTAACACAGTATTTCTACTACATTCCGCGAGCTACTCTTTCTGCTATCCTCATCTGTGCAGTCATGTTCCTGGTAAGCGTGAAATAGCCATTGAAGTATAAACTGTCAATTGTATTTATATTATCTTCATTATATTCTTCTGGTCAAACTGTATCAGATTCGCAAATATTGCTAAGGTATTACTTATGAAATATATATTCTGTCAAAACTGATGTTTATGACCATTAAAATAAATTGAATATTCAGATCCAACCATTCAAAAGACCCTTTAAATATCAACATGATTTACTTTAACCTTTAAATGATTGGTCCAAAATTTATCAATTATTAATATGTTTCTTTTTTTATATCTTACATTTTTTTATATATACAACACTCACATTTATTAAAGAAATTAAATATCAAACATGTTTCGGACTAACCAGTCCTTCATCTGTGATATATGAATAAAATTGTTTACAAATACGGTCAGTTTTGACAGATATTATATAATATCACTGATGAAGGGCTGGTTAGTCCGAAACATGTTTGAAATTTAATTTTTATTTTATTTCTTTAATAAATGTGAGTGTTGTATACAAAGTATATAAAAAAAGAAACAAAAAACATTTACAACACAAAGTTATGGCGAACACAGAAGAAATTATTAATATCTTCATCCCTTCATATTAAACTATAGATGGGTAAAAATGGAATATCTGATCAGATGATATGATATAGATATTTAATTGTGAAATAGAATAACTGTCAATACTTATATGGTTTGCTTATATGCACAGTTTGTGATCCGGCAGAATATGGACATGGGGTAAAAAAAATAATAAAACTCAATGTCGTATTAGTCTTTTTATCTATGATACAATATTTCTCAGCTGTCTGTCGTCCACTGCCGAACATAGACCTCCCCTAAAGCACGCCACTGCCCCCTATCCATCACCATTCTCATCCATCTGTCTTCATTTTCTTAAAAAAAAATAACTATTCGAAGAAAACTTCATTTATATTTCAGATTGATTACAGCGTGATTGGCGTGATGTGGAGAGGTAATAGATGGGACGTATTTGTGACGATGGTGACTTATTTTGTCAGTCTGCTAAAGGGAGTGGAGGTTGGGATTCTGGTTGGCGTAGTGGTTAATATATCCTACCTTATCTATCTCACTGCAAGACCCAGCGTGGAAATCAAACGTTCCAAGGTACATAAATACAACGCCTAGTACTTAACAAGCATGACTAACAAGAATATAGATTAGTTTATCAATTTGAAGTTCAAAATATTGTCTTAAGAGTGCAGGTTTATTAAATATTCATATCTCAACATTGTTGATTCTAAATATTAAACTTTTCATTTGAGAATATAACTTCAATGAATTATTCAAATAATAAGTATAAATTTTGAAATATTTTCTTAATAATATAGAATAACAAAGAATTTGACTAGATCTTCATATAGGAAACATAACAAATAACTTAATAAGTAAGTCTTTTGAAACAATAAACTCTGACTAAGACCATTTGAATCATGTGAATGTCTAAATAATAAGTGAAAGAATTAACTTCTGGTATCATTTTAATAAATAACTCACATTGATGACCTTTAAAGATTAAACATTTGTTGAAATTTAAATAAATAAATCATAAAAAAAACAGTTAATAATAATAATAATAATAATATGTTAACTTTTATAGCGCCGTTGTTGTGATGTAATCACCTCAAGCGCGCATTAAGACGTGTTTTAAATCTAAAAATCTAAATGCGAATCTGCATCTGATTTTCGCGATCTGTTAAAAGTATAGTAGAACAAAGTATAAACGTTTAAATTGGGTATGTTATAAACGTTTAATGTGGGTTTAATATTTAAACTGCGCCATTTGGAACAGGTTCTGAACTCTTGTTATTCCTATCCACTCTTTGATGTTCTGCAGCAAGGACAGCTGCCTTCTACCCACTCCCCGACGTCCCTCCACTTTACCCTTTAATATCAGTCGAAGGAGGTGGTATTTTTCTCCCCTTAGCACATGACTCAAATATGATACCTTTCTAATTTTCACACTTGACAACAACTCTCTATTGGCTCTGGCTCTCTGCAGTTTGTCTGCATTACTGACCCTATCGGTCATCTGGTCCATCAAGAGATTTCAGTAAAATCATTTTATTATCATAAAAAATGAGTAGATCATCAGATTGTTTTCATAAATTCTAGATAAGCATAATGAAAATACTTTTAAATCAATTTATATCATTTTAACTCTTGCATCATTATATCATCGTAACAATAATTTGAAATACAAATATTTAAACTTTTTTTTTATGATGATAAAAAAGTTATATAAAAGTATTATAATCAATATTTCTGGCAGCAGTCTATGGTAAAAAAACTTGTTTTTTCGACTAGGGAATAATATTTTCAATTTGGATCTTTCATCATTGCTTCATCAATATTATTTACATAAATGTAAATTAGTTGTATACCAATTTTTTTTTATCTTTAAAATAACACCTGTCTAGATATAGACATATAATAAAACTATCTGCTTTCTTGATTTTAACACAGACATTTCATCTTCATTTCATTTATTTATTGTATTTAAACATACCAAAAGCATCCCAGAACTACATACCAATACACCAGGTTCCCAATTAGTTGTTTCTGTGTACCACTTCAAGAAAGACCTCAAACTCACATACCCCTTATTGCAGGAATGATAAAATAAAAAATTATATCAGTTTTATTTTTATTACCATCAAAATACTGTTATAATGATGGTGAAAATCAGTTTAATGTGACAAATGTGCACATTTTTCTTTGCACAACTCTGAAAAATCTGGTTGCTTTTTGGTCAGCTTCAGTTTCAAGTCATCAAGAGAATGGCGCGCGCACTCCTTCATGCAACTTACCGCTAATTGGGAAACACTGCAATACACCAACAATACATAATATTATTAATAAAAATTTTGAGACACAATAGTAAATAACAATAACAGAGACAGCACCTTCCTCAGGTCAACTACACTATCACAAAATACGATTGAACAAAGGTGACACGATTGAACTACCTACCGGCATAACCATTGGAAGGGTTGTTCTGTATTGTGGGACATAAAACAAATGTGGCCGAACAGACCTACATCACTCAGGATTTCTGAGTTGTGTAGAAAAATATAAATGACATGAATACAAATGTAGAATGTATTCTCTTGCAGAGTTCAACTGGCTGCGAGTATGTCCTGGTGACTCCAGAGATAGGATTGTACTATCTGTCCATTTCCTTTCTAAAGGGGGTTATTAAGAAGGCAGCAACTATCGAAGGAGAGAATGTTCTTCCAGTTGTAGTTGACTGTTCCAAGTTCCAGGCTATTGATTACTCTGCTTGTAAGGTAAGATAGAAAGCAATCAATAATATATTAACCGATTTAAGAATTTTATTTAATACTTTGTTACATACCTCATGTTTCATTACCAATACTAAATACTCAACATATTGATCAATTCAAGACAGTATGTATTAGTCAAACATATACTAGAAATACACAGCGCAAATAAATCAATTTAAAAAAGACAAAACAAAATTGTTGTCATCGCAAACAAAAGCCTATCCAAAAAAGTTAAAATGGCAGTGCACAATGGGGTTCTTGTACTAGTCCCTTATGTATGGAACCAAAACATGGAAATGGCAAAAAATAATGAAAGTAATGCTCTTAGATGAATTTAAAATCTGTGTAAGAGAGTTTTAATAGAAAGAGTAAAAAAGACGACGACTGAAAGAGTATGGGATGTGCAAGGCGCTTTTATGACCGGAAGAGGTTGTATGGATCAGATTTTTGCACTTCGAACGCTTGCGGAGAAGTTTATGGCCAAAAACCGTAAGCTTTTCTGTGCGTTTGTCGATTTGCAAAAAGCCTATGATCGAGTGAACAGAGAAAAACTGTGGTCAATCTTGTCCGAATACGGAGTGAGCACAAAACTGATACGGGCGGTTGCTTCTCTCTACGAAGGGAGCACTGCCAGTGTTAGGGTAAATGGGGACATCACGCCCTGGTTTGATATCACGAAGGGTGTTAAGCAGGGCTGCGTGATGTCCCCTTGGTTGTTCAATCTGTATATGGACAAGTGTATGAAAGAACTTAAAGGTATAAATGCTGGTGCTAAGATGAGTGATCTGTCTGTAAACTGTCTGCTTTACGCGGACGACGCCGTTCTCGTTGCGGATAGTGCGGACGAATTACAAGTCTTGGTGTCGAGAATGTATGAGGTATGCAAGTCGAACGATTTAATGATGAATGTCGGAAAGTCAAAGGTGTTAGTTTTTGAAAGGGAAGAGCAAATGACAGTTTGTAATATAAGTGTAAATGAAGAGAACTTGGAACAGGTGAGCGAATTTGTGTATTTAGGTAGCATGTTCACAGCGGATGGCCGAACGGACAGTGATATTGAAAGAAGGGTTGGTGCGGGTAACAAAGTGAATGGAGCTTTAAAAGTAGTTTTTGGAAACAAGAATTTATCAATGAAAGCGAAAATGGCCGTTCACAATGGAGTTCTGGTTCCAACCCTTATGTATGGAAGCGAAGCATGGAACTGGCAGAAGAAAGATGAGAGCAGAATAAATGCGGTAGAGATGAGGTCCCTAAGACGTATGTGCGGTAGAACGATGTACGACAGAATCTCAAATGCTGATATTAGGAAAGAGTGTAGAGCGAAAGAAGGTATTATGAACAAAATTATGAAAGGTTCGCTTCGTTGGTTCGGACATATGGAGCGCATGGGTGAAGAAAGAATGGTTAAAAAAGTATACGTTAACAATGTAAATGGAGTAAGGAGTCGAGGTAGACCGAGGAAAACATGGCATGACCAAATTAATCAAATATTAAAAGTTGGTCATGTCAGAAGCCGGAAGAATCGACGTGCGTGTATGACTCGATGTATGAATGTGGAGGAAGCTAGAGAGGTGTGCCAGGATAGAGTAGTGTGGCGGTCCATTCTCTCTGCCTACCCCTGCGGGGAAACGGCGTGATGGTTTTTGTTTGTTTTTTTTTTGTTTTGTGTAAGAGAGTGTTAAATGCAAATATAAGAAGTGAATGCAGTGCGAATGAAAGTGTTATGAACAAAATAATGAAAGGAACATTAAGATGGTTTAGACACATGGAAAGAATGAATGAAAAAAGATTGGTAAAAAAAAGTATTTGTCAACAATGTAAATAGAACTAGAAATAGAGAAAGACCGAGGAAAACGTGGTACGATAAATAAATTAAATATTGAATGTCAGGCACGTGAGGAATTGGAAAAATCGACGACACGTATCGAGAGAAGTATGTCAGGAAAGAAATGTGTGGCAGTCCATTCTTTCGGTCTATCCCTTCGGAAGACGGTGTGGTAAAACAAATTAATCTTCAAATCTATAATTGTAAAAACAGCACATTGGAAGTTTAGAGTAATAGTTTTATATAATACAAATAACAAAAATAATAATTATGATCAGTATTTAAGCGAATATTAAAAATAATGTTTCAAAATTTCTTTCAGGGCTTGGAGGATCTGACAAAGGACTTTGAAAAGCGTACTCAAAAACTTGTATTCTTGAATGTGTCAGCAAAAATAATAGCGGTATTAGAACCTCTGACCGCGATTAATCCCAACACATATCATTGTCAGTCAGAAACAGAGATGCTCGATGTTCTCTTCATGATGAAAGCGGATGAGGTTCTGAGGATGGAAACTGTCCCTTTACTTTCAGATTCCTTTAGAAAGAAAGATAGTATCTGTTCAGAGAATTATCTTTCATATGAGATCAACGAGCCAAAAACTATTCAAGAAAAAGTCTGTATCGAACCTATCAAAGAAGAAAATCATGAAATTAATAGTGTGGATAAAATGGAACCCAAAAATGAGGAGGAAGTGAAATAAAATAAAATATGTGAATCTGGAAAGTAATATTATACAATTTAAACCACATTACTGCTTGCCTGTACAATATCAAATCTGGTCAAATTGTATAATATCCAATTTAATTTGTAAGATAGCTATAACTACATTTATTAGTGTCAAATAATATTTATTTTCAAGCCGATTGTTAAATTGAACAAAATAAGGTTTGTATTATAATATAAACATATAATTATTAGAAAAATAAAATGATTTAAACAATGTCACAAAAATATGTATTAAAAATTATAAAAGTTCTAAAACAAACATTTTTTAATAAAAATAATTTTACTACACTCCTACCAACGTTAAAAACCGAAGATTTTTTACCGTGTAAGTATTAAATATAAAAACAATCAAATTATCTAATATAAACCATTTTTCAAATGAGCTTTTGAAATCCTCGAGAAGGAGACAGCTGTCAATGTTAGAGAGAGAAATGTTAAGAATAGCATTAATCATAAACCATTGGCACTTGAAATCGTAATGACGTATATTTTACAATCAAGAAAACATTCGTTAAGATGTATACAAAAAACGCATAAAAAATATTGAATAATCTACCTCATTGAATAAATAAAAGAAAAATACTAGACAACATTAGTAGAAGCGTGCAATAGGTAATAAAATCTTTCATATGCGATATTCTTTAATTAGAATAAGCCAAACTCAAATAAGTTTCATTGCTTAAAAATGATTTTGCCGACAATTTTGTTAATAACCCAATAACGTTTATTTTTTTATTAGCGTGCAATAACAATATAAGCTATTAGTACTGTTATTTTTCATAAACGAACCATTCTTTGATTTCACAGTCTATTTCTTTATCCTCGCCACTTGCCAATACTCGGGGTAGGCTATTTTTGATTACTTGGTGCCAGGTATTTCGTTGAAAAGCATTTTTCCACAGTATTAATAAAGTTGTGTTTCTGTGTTTAGAGAAGATCGGTTTTGAAAAATGTTGTTAATTTCTGAAGTTTATCGCCGTGCGAATACTGTACTTGACGCAATCGCAGCCAATCGCAGCGCTGAATTTTCAGTGCTTCGAGAGACGTCGGTCCGGGAGGGCGTTCGTCGTTCGCTTGGCCGCCATTTTAATTCTTATATTGGCGCTGTGTCTTTTAATCAGACAACATTTAACAGAAACTTTCCATAATATGACACTAAATATGTAATACGTTAATAATACAATGTGATTTTCAAACAGTTTGGTAGACTTCTGTGAAAAAAGACCATTTCGAGTGCGTTACATATGTTTGGGTGTTGGTTACAGGAGAGTGACATTTTGTATAGCCGGTGAACACAACTGGGGTTACGGTTACTTGACAGGTCAAACACTCCACTTGCTCGTTGTGTTTTATTTCACAAGACAACAAAATCCACGTTTTAATATTTTTTATCATCAAAACAAATCTATCTGACCTTGGTGCGCACTCGCGTGGATATTTTTTATTTACATTGATAACAAAGGATCGAGTGAAATAAGAGAGTATCTTGCTCGATAAATGTTAGAAAGTAACACATTAGTCTATGTATACAAATAAAATAAGTGATACTTGTGAGTAAATAGGGTTTCAATAAGTTAACAATGGCTTTCAAAGCTAAAAAGCCGTCTAAGGACAATTCGAAGGGCAGTTTTGCGACGATACTTGCCGTTTCTGTTGTGTTGGTTCTAGGGCTGGAATATCAATTTGTGCAAGGGTCGTTTACCAAGAAGATGATGGGCATAAGTGAGAATCTGGAGAGGGCTTTGTCCGATGTCCTGGAGACTTCAGACATCAAGTACACGGAGCCGGTGATGAATGCGACTTATGTGTCCACGACCGACTTCTTTCCGAAAGGCATGCAGCATCTCTACAACTTGACGACCATGTTTATCGACATCATCCAAAAGAAGGAAGCATATCCTGAAGGTATTAAATATTTCAGATATTAATTTTTTCTAGGTATTTTTTTAGTTGTACACATCATTTCTTCAAAAGTAGGATCGAAAGTGATAGCCGCTACAATGTATGTACGAGTACTTAACTATACTTGCACAATTTAACTGTTATAGAATAAGGTGGTACCTACCTATACACAATATTAATATTATAACATAAAATTGTACCTACCTATACGTAATTATATTATAGAAAAAAGTGTGAAGTTGTGAAAACGTTTGGAAGAGGCATCTAGTAGTGTGGAGACCACGGCTGGGAGGAAGAAGAAAAGTATTATTTTACAGAAATTGTATGGCCATTTCTTTCTGTCTTTCGTTTCTCGCGTCCATGGATTCCACGCTATTTTGAAGGTGTCCCTGCCTAGCGGTTTACGAGTATACCTTGCCTTTGTCTCCATTCGAGAATCTTTTCCTCTGCATTTTTCACACAATTCTTTTGATATCCAACCTTATTTCATAACCTGATATTTGGTGGGTATATTAAATAGTGATAGCCCTTAATATTATCAACAATTTGAACGGTAATTTTTCTAGTTTGAAAATTTCCTTGGACTTGGATCTTCTGGCTTACAGAGGTTCAGCTCAAATGGCTATTCCTTTTACGTCTGCAGAAAATATTGTTGGAATGTGATTGGGTGGTTGTTTTATGATGGGGCTAAATGTATGGCCCGGAGTGTCCCTCCGAAAGAGGGCGAGGGGGGATTTAGGGTTTATGATAAAGTCTTACATTATTGTCAAGGAATGGAAGACCGGTTAGGGTTGGGATTGTATTTATAAAAAAAAAACTCTATTCCCGAGGGGAAGATAAGAGGAGCAGTGCCTGGATGAAGTTGTGGTAGGAGATAGCATTCTGCGTGAGACCATTTTGTTTGGCGGAGTACGTAATGGGCTATCGGTGAGGATTTTTTTTTATCCGCATTGATTGCGGGAGGGGTGAATGATGGTGGATAACTTGGTGGTAAAGGGTCATTATTGATAAGGAAGATGGTAATAATTTAGGTCGTTCAGTCGTCTATTATATCATGAAAATATTATACACAAATCAACATATTCATATTGGTTATTGAAATTTCTTGGTCCTCATATTGGTGATCATTTGCAACAATTAAACTTTATTATTCAACTTGTTCTTCTAGCTTCGATTGGTCGTGGCTCGCTCGTCGCTCATCTTTCGGTTTGATCTACAAAAAAATGACGATTTTTTTCACGTGTCATGAGAATCAATAGCTAAAACTTTGTATACAGTAACTGGGTTCAAATCACCTGCTGTAAACAAATGTGGAGAGCAACGTGAAACTACCACATTAAAAAGGCCTAAGTGGGAATCCAAAAACTAACTAACTAACCATCACGCCGTCTCCCCGAAGGGGTAGGCAGAAATAATGGACTGACACACTTTTATATGAGCCATGCTACTGGCTCTCACAGCCCTCGTTGTAAGGGGCTGCTGGGTCATTGGGCGGATTTCTTGATTGTTCCTATGCCTCCAAGTTCTCGCTGCAACACCAGGTCTGGATGCTTGGTTCATTCTTAGGATCACATTCTTAAACCTGTCTATTCTATGTTATGTTTTCAGAATTGTTGTGCAAGGCTCAGAACCATACAACATATCACCACCGGCTTGTTGATAGTGTTATAAATGCGCAGCTTGGTGTTTCTTAGACTTTAGGAACGTCTTCTTATTCCTAGTTCACCAGTTTTATAAGTAGATAGTATAAGGTTATGTTTACGTCAGTACCGTGTGGACTGGCCTAGAAAGTGAACGAATGAAGCTGCCGAAAGGGCGCCGCTGCGTCCTATAACGGTAATCGGTGGGTACTCTTGGATGTATATCGTAAAAAAACCATTTTTTCTCTAATCATAATCTAATACTTAATTTTGTAATAACAGCCTCGGGTAATCGGTGGGCCAAAACGCTGTCCAAGCATAAACTTTGGCGACCGAGCCTTCGCGGTAGCCGGCCCTTCAGCCTGGAACAGTCTTCCAGCAGACCTTAAGTGCATTGAGAATCAATCAGAGTTTTGATCGAGACTCAAAGAGCACCTTTTCAAATTATCCTTTCCTGATAGGAAGGGCTGATCGACTTCGTCAGGTGCAGCCCTCATACTAAATATGTTTATTATTTTTGTTATCATTATTATTATTATCTAGTTGATAAACTGGAGCATCTTCTACAGCGCCCTTGAGATGAGTAATTCATAAAAATGGCGCTCTATAAATTATCCAATTTATTATTATTATTATTATTACTCTTGGATGTATATCGTATAAAAACATATTTCTCAATCATAATCTAATACTTAATTTAAAAAAAGAACACGTTTAAAATCACATTCGTGTTATTATTTTTCACGTGAGTTGTGGTGGTGATGTAATAAATAAACGTGTTAGTTAAAAATCCATATTAATATGATACAATCCGATTTACTTGTAAGTAAATGAATGGCGTTAACACAACGAAAATTTAACGCTCGCTGATTTTAATGTAAGAATTTAATTACTGTTTTGTTCAGATATGCGTTATTAAAACAAACACAATCTGCGTAATACAAATTTGTATGCAAATTCTTACGCGCAACTATTTGTTTTCAAGGATTTTCGAGGGTCGAATCCGCTTTTTTAACAAAGGTTTTTTTTTTGATATGGCGTCCATATATTTTAAATGTACTTTGCGTTTAATTATTGTACATTATATAGTACAATAAGGAAAGAATGTAAGGCACATGATCACATCCTAAGTCAAATTATTAACGAGACACTAAGATGGTTTGAACATATCGAAAAAATCGTTAAGAATTGCACACAAGTAGTGGCAGGATAAAAATTAAACAAAGGCATTTTTGAAATCGTAAAAATCTACGAGCGTTCGTTTCCAACGGGGGCGGTACCGACCCCCGGTGGGCTTTTCGTAGGGGCGGTGGTGAGTCTAGACTCTTAGAGGATATTGGGGGGCGTTGAGGCAGTCAAGTGGGGAGGCCATGGCGTATGATTTTTAATAAATAATTATGAAATAATTTGAAAATTATTTTTTCATGTTAAACAATTTAAGAAAGAAATGAAAACGCCTGTTTTCTAGAAGTTATAATATAATTTACGCGAATGACATGTTTCGCCTTTCTAAGACATTATCAAATATGAATTAGATTAGACATTTGATAATGCCTTAGACAGGCGAAACATGCCATTGACATAAATTATAATAAAACTTCTAGAAAACAGACGTTTTCATTCATGTTAATTATTTAATTTGGAGTTTAACATCACTGTTCAACAAACAATAAATAAGTATTTATTGTTTCTTGAACAATGATGTAAAATTCCATATTAAATAATCAATACGAATGAAAACGTCAGTTTTCTAGAAGTTTTATTATATTTTATGGGAATGACATGTTTCGCCCTTATAAGGCATTATCAATAATTATGCATAATAATATCATTTGATAATGCCTTAGAAGGACGAAACATGTCATTTCCATAAAATATAATAAAACTTCTAGAAAACTGACGTTTTCATTCGTATTAAATAAATAAGTAATCATTTCTGACGCATTTGATAAATTTAATGCGTTAACACTGTGGTATATTGACGATATTTTTACGAATTGAAATCCTGTTTTTTCTACTTTTGAATTTATTTTTCCCGACATGTTTCGAAGGTTTTACACCTTCATCATCGGGAGAGAACGATATAAACTTTTTTTTTAAAAAAAGATCAAGGATTTATATCAATGATATTACAATTTTATTTTACAATCTTCAATGTGAACAGAAAATAGCTCATTATTATGAAGAAGGAACCTGGTCGTGTCCAGGCTTGAACCCATGCCCCCTGGATCAGGAGCCAAGCGTTCTATCCCCTAGACCACCACCCAGTATTTATATTGGTTAATTATTCTCGTCGATCACATTTGTTTGATATTTATTTTTACTATCCGCTGCACTATATATAACATTTTAAAAATGGATTTACCTAACGGCGAGACAACTCCTTAAATAATTAAGAATGTTATCCTTCAATGCATTTTCTGTGGTTTCGTGTAAGCCTGTTTTGTGTGTTCGGTGTTTAGTAAAGCGCGGAAGAGGCGGGCGTATGCGAACTATGCACGGCAGAAGTGCATAATGCGATATTGTTGCGTCGTAGCGCTGCAAAAAGTGCAATTGCTGTTGCGAATGCAAGGGCCGGGCCGTGTGAAAGGAAGCGACGTCTTCGTTCATCACACTCCAGCGCCCCACAAAAACGAGGATAGCGCTTTTTATATACTTGGTAATAATTGTTACTCTGGAAGGCGACTTGAGTAGCGATTCCTCGTAATTATAAGGCATTACGTTAAGACAGATAAAAAATAAAGCCATTTCAGACTATGCAGACATCTATTGTGAACCGATCAACACATCTCCAAGGGTTTTTATACTATTGAGTTTGTGTATGTAATTTGTAGGATGCGATTTATTAATTAATTTATTTAGGGTAACAAACAGCGATTGTAATACATACATAAAAACACACCTTCGCCAGTTTCAGGTAGCTAATCTATCGCCATTTTTTCGTCACTAGACCAAAGACAGTGTGATACTACCATCGCCCTACCTGACCAGATTCTTCAGGCATCTTAACACAGCAGAAGCTTTACTGACTTGTTCTCGTACTTTGGTATGAAGGTCATTTCGGCTGCAGATCTCTACTCCCAAATATCTGAAACTCATTACTTGCTCCACAGGTATATCCAACAAAATCACCAATACAGAACCTAATGTACTTTTTAAAATACATCATTTACCTTTACGTCCTGTGCATCATGAATTTTCTGCAATCGTAAAATTATTCTTACGTATCGTTTTTACGAAGATGAGATCGATAATCAGTTTATCGGTTTTGTGTGTGTTTGGATTAAGGTGTAACAAGTTACAGATTAACAATTCGATGCGTGAAAGATAACGCAATAAAAATAATTGATAAACCTTGAAACATCGATAGTGCGTTTATTTGAGCGTATTGCTGTTTGCACACATACGCAATCTTCAGCGTTAAAGCCGTGCCACACTGTTTTAAACAAGCTCTCCACCGGCGGTTTAAAACTGTGTAGACACTTGTTTGAAACCAAAATTCGTTTGACCTTCAACAAGCTTTGTGGACGGACGCGCATAGTATGCGTGTTGTAAACTGTTGTAAACACGCATTCCACATGTGGGGCTCAACATTCCCCCTGAGATGGGTCGTCGCCGACACCTCGTGGAGAAAAGTCAACGTGTTGACCGACTGCATGAGCGCGACGAAGGCTCTGAGCGACGGCGCGCCCACCAATCCGATGGTCTTTCAGATTCAAAAGTCTTCCAAAATCCTTAGAGACCGAGGTACCGAGTGCAGCTTCTTGTGGATCAGAGGTCACAACGGGCTGGAAGGGAACGAAAGAGCAGATGAGCTGGCTAAAGCGGCCGCCCTTAGGGTCAAAACTGCCAAGCTCTACTCTGAGTTTCCTCTCAGCTACGCAAAGCGCACTATCAGAGAACACACGAATCAGCTGTGGGAAGAGAGATACGAGAACAGCGCCACCGGAAGCGGGACCAAGAATTTTCTCCCCTCCATAAGAGATGCGAAAGAGCTGAGGAAGAGAATAGCACCTTCGTTCCAGCTCACGCAAATTCTCACTGGGCATGGTGCCACACTCTCGTATCTACACAGATTCAAGATCAAAGATTCACCTCACTGTCCCTGTGACTCACAAACAGACCAAACAATCGAACACGTTATCATCCATTGCCCCATCTACACGCGAGAGAGATGGAAACTGGAGAAGGAGTGTCAAAGAAGAGACATCCACATCACAGATCTCCCGGCCATCCTCCGCAACAAAGATACACTATGCAGTTTCGTGGACTTCGCAACCACGGTGGTGGATCGGTTGCGGGTCAGTAATAAATAACAATTGTATTTTTTTTACAGGTACGTCGCGTCCCGACTGAGGTTTTCCATGGTTCCCTCAGTTGTAAGGCAAATGTCGGGATGCTTATTAGCTAGTCCATGGAATCCCATAGATAGGAACTCCTCTTCTTTAATTTTTCTTCTCTCCCCTCTAAACTCTTTCTTTCTTTTTCT
Organism: Lepidostoma basale; assembly: GCA_022606425.2. NCBI lineage: Eukaryota > Metazoa > Arthropoda > Insecta > Trichoptera > Lepidostomatidae > Lepidostoma > Lepidostoma basale. The sequence continues at coordinate 471,221 of JAHDVF020000272.1, read as the reverse complement.
CGGCAAATCTCTGCCACCCCAAAGATACACTACTTCGCTGAAATGCCAATTAAACAAGTCCACACCGCCCTGACAAATAAAAAGCAGGGCAACAAAAATAGAAACAACCCAAGTAAAAAAAAAAAAAAAACATTCCACCAAGGTCACCCTTGTGGAGAGCTTGTTTCAAACTGTGTGGCACGGCCTTTACGCCTGGTCTTTGTCCCATTATTCGAGATTTGTGTACACATGCGTCACGGTCAGCCTGACCCAGCGCTGATCTTCTTCTGTCCATGTCGTCTATGGTCATTCAGTTGTCATCAGCATAGAAATGTATGGAAGATTTATTTAAGTCGTCCTACGCTTCATATTCAATATTCATTTCGTAATTCATCCAATCTGGTTGCTTCTAGAATTTTCCAGAAACTTTTATGATCCAGATATTAGAAAAAATGTTATTGATTATTCGCCATTTTAAACAAATAGGCGAATTTAATTGTTTTTTGATATAGTCCTTGCAAAATACTACCATAAAACGGTGTTTTATAGGTTTATGGAAATATTATGAAATTGAAAACAGAAACGCTTTCCACGCTAAAGAGCAATATCGAACATTTGCAAATCAATTTGAACATAAAACCTGAACTAATTTAATCATACATAATCATACATTTATTTTATAAGTTATTTAATTCTACACTATAGATTTTTGACATTAGTTATCTAAATATAAAAAGTGAAATTGAGAATAGACACATTGATTTAATTTTTATTTAGTCTTAATGCACTTGTATCAAGTTATTGTGATTAACAAATGAAATAATACCTTAGAAGGGCGAAACATGTCATTCTCATAAAATATAATAAAACTTCTAGAAACCTGACGTTTTCATTCGTATTAACAAATGAAAAATTTAGGAAATATTCGTTTTTATAAAATTTAGCTATTGATATTTTACTATGTGATTTAACATTATAATAACCGTACCGAAAATATATTCTGCTTACATTTTTTTGTCTATGATAATTAGTGAAATAATAATATAATAAATATATCATATTTCTTCTATGTTCGCCATACTTTGTGTTGTAGATGTTTTATTTGTTTGATTTGTTTGTTTGACTTTTTCTTTTTTATTTACTTTGTATACATAACACTAACTTTGAAAAAAAAATTACATATCAGACATGTTTCGGACAACCGGTCCTTATTCAGTGATACATATTATAAAGATACATATTTAAAATATAATATAAAATGTTTTACAAATATGATCAGTTTTGACAGATCATATCATTCATATCATATCATATTCAGATCTGTCAAAACTGATCATATTTGTAAACAATTTTATAATATTTGAAATATGTATCTTTATAATAATTATGTATCACTGAAGAGGACCGGTTGTCCGAAACATGTCTGATATGTAATTAAATTTTTTTTAAAGTTAGTGTTGTATATACAAGGTTTATAAAAAAGAAAAAGACAAATAAAATATATTATAAATAATTATTACAAAATAAAAGTAAATTGTATCTGTTAAAAACAACATAACGTTTTTGTCATTTTGTAGGTGGAAGAATAATTTCTAGCAATAAAAAATATTTTAAAAGTGCGTATTGCGGTAATTTCGTGGTTGTTTGAGTGCACTGTTAATCGTAATTTAAACCAATATACGAAAAACACGCGAACACAAAAACACACATGATTATATGGGGCTAAATTGCCGTAAAAAGCTGAGCACCTTCGTGCTGGATCTCGTTAGCCGTGAAGTGCCACCGTTTGAGGTGCTAACCGATGATAAATGGTGCAATTCTGATCTGCCGGAATGATATACATAATGATGTACGCAAGTGATGATGGTATAGTCCTTTGTTTGGACGTTAGTTTTACGTTAGAATGGTAAATAATGTTTATGTTAACGACGTAAACGGAACTAGATACAGAGGAAGACCGAGGAAAACGTGGCACGATCGAATCAATCAAATATTAAATTGATCGAATGATTTTACTGAAATATCTTGATTGATTGACTTCCGAAATAAAGACACCGAGGACGATAGCAAGCAAGACGCTGAGAGATCGCGTGAGGAACACCAGAATAAGAGAGATATATGAGGTTGAGGATTAATATCCTGTTAATGTCTGATTAATATCCTGTTAATTAATGTCTGATCCATCTTATAATTAAGATGGATCAGACAGCGAAAAGGGGACTGGTACGGTCATGTTCAAAGAATGGACACCACCAGACTCCCCTATATTGCATTGCATAATCAACCTCATGGGACTCGTCCTCGTGGAAGGCCTTCTAAAAGATGGAAGGACAGCTGGGAGTCTACCTCACAGGAGGAGCAACACTCTGGAGAACGGACCACATAGGTCTGCAAAAAGGAAGAAGAAGAAGAAGACCTTGATTGATGTACATTTCAATAATAATTGGCGAAACATGTCACTACCACGAAATATAAAAAAATCTAGAAAAGCAAAGTTTTCATTAGTATTGAATATAATATTTAAGATGGATCAGCGAAACCGGTTGATTCGTTAAAATAAATAAAGAGATTTTTTAACTACTTCCACTTTCGTCTTTATTACGACAGCAACCAGTTTCACCAGGCTCATTGGCATCGGCAGATCGGTTGGTGTCGAAATAAATACGAAAATGAGTTAAAAAACGTCGTTTTATTTAATTATTATTTCAAATATTAAATGTCGGTCTCGTGGGGAGTCTGAGAAATCGACGTGCGTGCATGACACGATGTATGAATGTTAAAGAATCAAGAGAAGTATGTCTGGAAAGAAAAATGTGGCGATCCAATATTTTTTGTCAACTCCTTCGGGGAGACAGCTTAATGGTTTTTTGGTTAGTTAGTTTAGTTTCATGGATTATCTCATTTTTATAATATTGGGGCATGATCCATTTTACTATTTCACAGTCGATGGTTACAGTTCTGTTGAGTCTGAGTCCGTATTAGAGTTCAGGGTAAACAAACCCTGTCACCGAGTCCTGCCACAGATAGGTGCGGTAGCCTGCAAGTGCAATGACCCAACGATCGATACTACAGAGAACCATGTAATGTACGAGTACGTAGGTACCTACGTGATACGGGTGTACTTGCATTCTATTGGATTTTTTTAAAGTTTGTGCATTGTATTCTTTAAGATACTGCAATATCGATTATGTAAATTTATGTAGAAAACGTTACTGTATGTTGTTTTTTATACCCTTTGTGATGCACACTACAGTTATTTTTATTTTCATTTAATACATTTATTTGACGGCCTTTTTTAGCAAAGTGCCAATAGGCACGACTGTCACACCGAAGCTCCCGGGTTCGATTATCGGCGCTGTCAGCGTGATTTTTACACTATCTTTGGTCTGGTTTAAAATTCACGTGACAATAAAATGGCAGAACTGAACTGGCATGAAGAAGCATGGAACTGGCCGAAGAAGGATGAGAGCAGGATAAGTGCGGTAGATTTGATGTCCCTAAGACATATGTGGGGTAGAACGATATACGACAGAATCTCAAATGCTGATATAAGAAAGGAATGTAGAGCGGAAGAAGGTATTATGAACAAAATTATAAAAGGATCGCTGCGTTGGTTCGGACATATGGAGCGCATGAATGGAGAAATAATGGTCATGAAAGTATACGTTAATGACGTAAATGGAGTACGGAGTCAAGGCAGACCGAGGAAAACATGGCATGACCAAATTAATCAAATTTTAAAGGTTGGGTCATGTTAGAAGTCGGAAGAATCAATGTGCGTGTATGACCCGCTGTATGAATGTGGAGGAAACTAGAGGTGTGCCAGGATAGAGTAGTGTGACGGTCCATTCTCTCTGCCTACCCCTACGGGGAAACGGCGTGATGGTTTGTTGTTGTTTTTGTTATAAAATGGCGATAGATTAACTACCTATTACATGTCACCAGAATCAATATGACTATATCCTTTATATCGATTTGGCTCGCGCCGTAATGATGTAAAGAGAGATTCAACAAAATAATAATTATAAAAAATGAAAATGTAATTACGCCGTCTTTTGTCTGGTAGAATTAGAAGAGAATAAAAATGGCGATAGATTAGCTGCCTATCACTTGTCATGAGAATCGATATCTAAAAAAAAAGTATACAATAATTGGATTCAAATTATCTGTTATTTAAAAAAATGTGAAAAGTAACAGGAAACTTTCATATTACAAAGGCTCAGGTGGCATCACTAGAAAAAAATCGATGTGCTTTGATAATGTGAAACTCTATATTAATTTAATTACGGTGCGATACGTTTATCCTGACTATTATCAAAATATCGCATTGATGATGCTCTAGTTAGAAAAAAAATATTTCGTGTTTATGCTCTGTATTTTATATTAAAATTTTATTACAATACAGCGCTTAATTTAAAAAAAAATGTTTAAAAATGCTTAAAACAGCTTCTGCAGTCCGATGAATTTGTAACCGAAATGTATGGTTATATAATTGTGTTCCTTCTTCCTTCCTCAGCCATCTCTGCACTGCTGGATATAGGCCTCATCCATTTTCTTCCGCTCCACTCTATCGGGCTTTTATTTGCCACATTCTACCCGCGACAGGGATAATGTCGTCGGCCCATCTTTTTTGGGGTCGGCCCACTCCTCTTCTTCTTCTATCCCATGGTCTCCATTTGAGGACTGGTGCCCATCGCTCTGTTCCCTGTCTGGCGACATGATCTGCCCACTGCCTTTTCTGCTTAGCGACAAGGTCCATTATGTCTATGACGTCTTATTTCTTCATTTCTTATTTTGTCTTTTAGACATACGCCTAACATTTGTCTTTCCATTTGTCATTTTAGTTTATGTACCGTATTGGCATTTAGCGTAATGGTTTCCAGGCCATAGGTGATCACGGTGATAATTGTGTTAATATATAATATTTAGGCGGTCTATCCTCTGTACATAAGCTTTTACTAGGGAATCTATTTTCTTCGTCAGCTTGTCTCCATCCACTGTTGGACGTAAGCCTCTCCACCCCACCCCCTCTCCATCTCTCTCGGTCTCTCGCCAGTGTTCTCCGGGCCCTTTTCGCCGTCCGCACAATATCATGGCTCCACCTGGTAGGCTGTCTCCCGACACTTCTCCGGCCAGTAACCCTCTGGCTGGTTCAGTAACCCTCTGGCTCCATCTTCCATCATCCCGTCGACACACATGACCTGCCCACTGCCTCTTCATCCTGCCTCTGGTGATGCCGGTGGAGAGAGCAATCAAACTGCTGAACATGATCGCTTCGGAGATCGACGTCTTTCATATTCGTGAAAGTACGTTCAGAAGACAAATACTCTTGTCTTTGGAGAGTATTATGTATTCCTAATGTCGAACCATCTCTCATGTGTTCCTATATATTTTTTATGTTTTACATGTTCTCAATAGGCCTTAAACTATAATTGTTGTTTGTAACATCTTTTGAGAAAATTGATTTGATCCTCGCAATACGTATTCCTGCATTGGTGATCCTGGTTCGTCTTCTAATCACGTTGGGTATATGGTCTCTAAGCGAGACACCCAACATGGGAATCTACTTTGCGGTTAGTTAATTTAGTAATTAAATAAGTTTTGCCGCTGATATAGTAATCTTGATCAATTGAATGTCTCGCCAAGCCTAAGTAATGCTGCTTCTCACGAGGAAACGACGCATTTACATACAATGAATACGAGCTTCATGGACCAATAAATCTCCCGCGTTACATTAATGAACCCATACCGCGTATTACCCGCATCTATTTAGATATTTTATCAACGCCTTAATGATTCTGTTTAACATTCTTGACAAATTTAAGGGAGCCCTAAGATTGTGTGCTTCTCACCATCATTTACCAATGGAGTTAATCTAGAATATTTAAAATTTTCATATGAAGCACGCATTTTGCGGCTAGAAATTTTAAACTTATAGATATAAAATAATAGAACGCTTTGCATTTAACCACGGTATGGTTATTATAATTGATGCCAGCTAGTTTTGCTTGGACCCAAGCTTCATCAGTATAATAATGATAATAATAATAATAATAATTATATGCCAACTTTTAAAGCGCCGTTTTTGCGATGTAATCACCTCTATAGCGCAAAGACGTGTTTTAAATCTAAAAATCAAAATTTTCGCGATCGGTTAAAAAGTACAGTAGAACAAAGTATAAATGTTTAAATTGGGTATGAAATATGAAAAAGATGGGTTTTCAGTTTAGATCTGATAGTAACCAAGATAATAATTTAGTATAATCAAATGATTTTACTGAAATTTTTGATGGAAGTTAATTTTAAATAATAATGAAATAAAACGATTTTTTTTTTAACTACTTCCACTTTTGTCTTTATTTCGACAGCGACCGGTTTCGCCAGGCTCGCTGGCATCGACAGACTGGTGACACTATTGCAAACCGAGTTCTTTACAGATACAGATCAGGGGTCGTAAACATGATTATATACAAAAATAATCATAAATAAAAAATAATTATGTAAATTTAAAATTAAAAAATAAATTTACGTAAATTAAAGATGAGATGTATGTTCATACGTGTTTAGCCTTTTTGGGTACTGTCGAATGTTTTTGATAGTACCCAGTTTTGATAAAAAAAAAAGTGATTTATCATTGTTTAAGAAATATACAAGTAGTGTGAATGGAAAATATGTCGAGAAAGGCTAAAGTTGTCATGGCATGACCAAATGAATCTATTACTGAAAGGCGGCCATGTTCGAAGTATAAACAATCGACAAGCGTGCATGTCACAATGTGTGAAAGTAGAAAAGGCGCGAGAGTTATGTTAGATAGAACGATGTGGCGGTCCATCCTCTCTGCCCCCCCCCTCCGAGGAAACGGCGTGATGGTTAGTTAGATAAGAAATAATAAATTCAGTTTCAGTTTTTTCCTGTTTTATCGTTTGGAATTTCAAATTGTCATTCTTAGATAAATTACAGGATGTTCGTACTATTACTAAGAGCTACTTGAGATATCGCATTTACATATTCGATAATTCGAACGTTGAGAGTTTCTTGCGTGATCTCGGGGATTGAGATACCATGTTTGCTGTTAATTTGGTTAGTTTCCGCCTGTAACCTGCATGCCCAGGAGATGTGGATTCATTAATTATCCCAGATGATCACGTGATATTAATGATGCTGCGGAAGCAGTGGCAATAGTGTGCTTAGTGTCTTGAAGGAGAGAAGCCTCGAGGGATGCATATGAATAACTACTAATCGAAAAGAAAAAGAAGACATGTTCATGAGTGTGTTTAGTAAAGACGTGTGTATTAATAATAATAATAATAATAAACTCTTTATTGGGAGTGTCTGAAAAAAATGGGCTCAATACTAGGTTTACTGGTATGGTAGGACCTGACACGGCACCGAAAGATGAAAATAAGGTCGACAAAGAAATTGGATTAAGAAAATTGTATCAGTTGTGCAAGTTGAATCCGTTACATTTACGTCTTATTTTTGTCCTGTCACACCTCCGTGGTGCATAGGGCCTCAAGGAATCTTCTCCCGACTATCGCATGCCTGATGCCTAACATCATCCCATGTGAGGCCTGCTGCCTTAACCTCGTCCTGTAGAGTTCTTCTCCAGGTGGCTCTAGGTCTGCCTCGCTTTCTCTTTCCCCCCATAGGGGATCAGTCTAGTGCACCCTGAGCGATGCAGGCTGGGTTCCGTCTCAAATTGTGACCGATCCACTGCCATTTGTGACTTGTTCTCTAATTGGCTTTTAGCCTGCCATGGTCCAGAGAACGGCATTTGACACTGTTTGGGGCTAATAGATTTTGAATATTGAGCGAAGGCACTTATTTATAAACACCTGGAGTTTACCATTAACGTCCGCGGTAGACTTCCAAGTCTCATATCCGTACGGTTTCGTAAATCTAGTGTTAAGATCTTGGGCCAGGTTTTATTAACACATTGTTTTCGGGTATTGTTTTATGCTGATTGCAGCCTGGCGCGGGCGATATTTGGGTTCGCGCGCGAGTTTTTTCAACATTATTTTAAAAGTCTATAACTTTTGAAATATCCGTGATAATTGACTGAAACTTTAAATGCATCTTATCTTATTGTGTCTCAATGATGAAATGATGGAAAACCAATACAAAAAAAAATTGGGCTTCAAAGTAGCACTTTGGAAATTTTAGCCTCACTTAGTTCGCTTTCAATACTGCTAGTTATCCAATGACGTGCTGTCTCCAATAAAAAAAATTTGTACCTTACTGAGTCTGGATATTTTGCTTTATAAATCACTTGTTTCACTGTCTGCCATCAATAGTCTTTCTGTATCACTAGCACAGGAACAATTAGATAAATTGTCTACACACAATTCATCGTCTGATTTATTCTCATCCGGAAAAAACATTGTGGGTTTTAGGTATAAAAATAATTATATGAACTCAATGACAACGACCGAACGACCGAACATGTATACGTTTACATAAACACTAATGTTTTGTAGAAATATGAACAAAACATTCCTACCATTCATCCCTTCTTCAAGTAGAAAGAACCCTAAAAATTCTCCGTACAAGTTGAAAAGAATTATTGCGCATTGAAGGTCAAAAAAAACAAGCCAGTAGGATCTGCGTCAAGGTTTCTTCGAGCACACAAAAAAATGTATATTTTTAGACATTTTTTTTTCATTTTATAATTGAATAATAAATCAAAAGTAAAGCCTAATAAATATAAATTTGTGAGTGAAATTATATTGTGAAGTCAGATATACGATTTAGCAACAAAATCCATTTATTACACAACACGTTTTATTACGTTACCCGACGACATCCACCAGAGAGTAAAAAACGTATTTTTACGTTTCCCGCATTTGAGCACCAAACTGAAAAAAACGTAGTTTTACGTTTCCCGACAACATTGTGTTAAGATGCGCCGTTCGTGTGCTCGTTTCATTCATCCGTCGATTAATTATCGCAATAATGGCGCTTGTTTGAATAGTTGTGTCCACCGCAATGCACTTATATGAGTCAATGTTCTGTGTTCGAGTCCAGGTGGTGTACGCGATGACGTCATTGATGCCACTTACAGTTAGCACACCTGCCAGGCAGTTAGGCATACGGAATTATTATGACTACACGATATTATTGTATTACCATTTGTCATTACGAAGAATATAGAATACCGTTACGGAGCCAATTAGTATGTATCTCATACCGCCTAATGATTATCTATTCAACTCTTACGTGAGCTTTAAATGTCTCTATTAGAATAATAATAATAATAATTATAACAACAAATCATCACGCCGTTTCCTCTGGAAGGGTAAGCAGAGAAAATGGACCGCCACACTACTCTATCCTGACACAAATCTCTAGCTTTCTCCACATTCATACAGCGAGTCATACACGCACGTCTTGATTAATTTGGTCATACTCACGTGGTCGACATTCAATATTTGATTGATTTGATCGTGCTATGTTTTTCTCGGTCCACCTTTATGGGTGTCCAAGAAGTCGACGTCAAGCCGGAAACGGATGATAGGGCAAGTCATGCTAGTTATAATAAAAATATAAAAAAAATCTTTAGTTTTGTATTTTTTAAATTATAGACATTTAAAAAAAAATCGGAAAATATGCATCCTGGGCAGTTTTTTCGGCTATTGATGTACCATGTTTACTAAATTAGAAGGGCGACAAAGAAATTTGTATCCTTATGTATGGAAATGAAGCATTGAACTGACAAAAGAAGGATAAAAATGTAATAAATGCGGTAGAAATGAGATCTCTTAGACGAATGTGTAGTAAATCTGTATAAATCTGAGTGTTCAATGCAAATATAATAAGTGAATGCAGTGCGAATAAAAGTGTTAAGAACAAAAAAATGAAGTCATCATTAAGATGGACGGTTTGGACACATGGAAAAAATTAAAGAAGAAATAATGCCAATTAAAGTATAGGTATGTAAGCGACGTATGTATGTTCTTTAGTTTTTATATATATTATTTCATTTGAAATAACCGATTTTAACCAAATTTATTATCATCTTCTTGAGTTGAGAACAGGATGTTTGCACAGCGTAATATCGGGTTTACATTTTCAATTGTGCGAATGTGAAGAATTTCTCACAAAATGTGTGATTCTTGTTCGGAGATAACATTATCGCATGTAATGCGGTTAGCTAACTAACCACACATTTAATGTAATGACTTCAAGTCGTGTCTTGATATGCATTTTACCGTTAAATATTTGGTTTCGAATATTCATTAGTCAACATTTTTATCTATTCCAATTTGTATCGCGTTTAACCGCGCACTAGGCAACCTGGCTGACGCAGCCAGTCAAAAAAGCTAAAATGGCAGTGCACAATGGTGTTCTTGTACCGATTTTTATGTATGGAAACGAAGCATGGAACTGGCAAAAGAAGGATGAAAGTAAAATAAATACAGTAGAAATGAGATCTCTTAGACGAATGTGCAGATACTCTGTGTATGATAGAGTGTCGAACAAAAATATAAGAAGTGAATGCGGTGCGAATGATGGTGTTTTGAACAAAATAATGAAAGGATCATCAAGATGGTTTGGACGCATGGAAAGAATGAATGAATAAATAATGGTAAAAAAGTATATGTTAACGATGTAAGTGGAACTAGAAATAGAGGAAGACCGAAGAAATCGTGGCACGGTCAAAAAATTGAATGTATAAATATTGAATGTCGGCCACGTGAGGAGTCAGAAATCGACGCGCGTGCATGACACGATGTATTAATGTTGAGGAATCGAGAGAAATACATCAGGAAAGAAAAGTGAGGCAGTCCATTCTTTCTGCCTACCCCTTCGGAGAGACGGCGTGATCAGTGGCGGTACTCCAATAAAAGCCCAGAAGCCCGGCTTGCGTAAGAAATTTTGAATCAAAACCTTGCAGAGGTTCAGCTCTTGTGGCTATTCCTCTTACGTCTGATCTGTCACCGCCACTGGGCGTGATAGTTAGTTAGTTTATATAATTTTATTCCTTAGTTTATACAACAATAAATATTTTTGAGAACGAGTTTCATTCATTTGAGATATAATGTCAAAAACAAAAACGTGGAGATAGTTTTTTTGTCATTTCCTGCTTCTGGAGGCGCGCTCCGCTGGGTCATAAAATCTGTTCAGTCATCTTTCCCTTCGGCATAATATCACCACTGAATAATAAGACATTGCTCCTAGCTTCACGCCTGTAGCCACGCCGCATCGTGAGTCATCTTTTGCCTCTCGAGCACCACTGAAATGCAACCATTCATCTGACACCACGCAAATATAATCGTAATGTTAATGATTATGTACGGAAGTGTGGAAGTATGGAAGTGAAGCATGGAACTGGCAAAAGAAGGATGAAAGTAGAATAAATGCAGTAGAAATAAGATCTCTAAGACGAATGTGTGGCAAATCTGTATATGATAGAATGACAAATGCAAGTATAAGAAGTGAATGTGGTGCGAATGAAAGTGTTATGAACAAAATAATGAAAGGCCATTAAGATGGTTTGGACACATGGAAAGAATGAGTGAAGACAGAATGGTAAAGAAGGTATATGTAAACGGCGTGAACGGAGCTAGAAATAGAGGAAGGCCGAGGAAAACGTGGCACGATCAAATCAATCGAATATTGAATGTCGGTCACGTTAGGAGTCGGAGAAATCGACGTGCGTGCATGACAAGATGTATGAATGTAGAGGAATCGAGAGAAGTATGTCAGGACAGAACAGTGTGGTGTTCCATTCTTTCTGCCTACCCCTCTGGGGAGACGGCGTGATGGTAAGTTAGTAAGTTAATTATGTTAATGATACGAGTACATTACGTTTCATAATTCCATCAATTTCTCAGGCGGGTTCTTGGAACCTCGCTTATACTTTTATTATGACAATTTCGCAACTTATCTTCTCTCTAATCATTTAGCTTTATATTACATACCATATTCCCACGTAGAGATGCCTCACATTTTTTCTGTGTTCTTTTCGCGCTGTTAATAAGTCAATAAAAAAAATAATAAAAACCTTCATAATATTTATTAAGTTAATTCCACTTGATTTTTTTTTGTATACTCGTACAACAGGTCGTTTGAACTCAATACTCATAACATGTGATAGTAGCTTGTCTCTCTCCATTTTATTGTCACGTATAGACAATCACAATGCCATCGCCGGGAATCAGAGCTTTGGTGTGGCAATCAGAGCTATTGCCACTCTGCCACGAAGATCGTCAATCTCTACCAGCTCGCTTCCATCTTTTGGGAGATGGCAGCTTTTCTAGAAAATGGCACCGAGCTTCCGAAACCGGTGGAAGCCATAATAATATTATATCAAGTGGAATTAAACTAAATAAACTTTTATTATAAAGGATTCGTTTTGTTTAAAAAATTAACAATGCTCTTCTTCCAAGAAATTTCAAATAAAAACATTAATATTTTCATCCGTTTTCCTTAAGATGGAGACCGCAACGATCTCAGAAACGTTGGTCATGAAAAAAATAAATAAACGTGTTTAAAGTTTCCACTTGACGTTATGAACTAGCTTAATAACCGACACACAATTATTTCTAGATATACTTCTCTCTATATCTCAACATTCATACATCGTGTTATGTACGCACGTCGATTTCTCAGACTCTTCACGTGGCCGACATTTTATATTTGATTTGATCGTGCCACTTTTTGCTCGGTCTTACCTTATTTCTTTTACTTCATTTAATACATATAATTTCTTTACCATCCATTCTTTCAATGTGTCCAAACATTATTAATCTTATATAAATGTATAACACTGTTTTGAATTTCAATAACTTAAAAGTTATAGAATTTCACATCGATAATGGCTTAAGTTTGTTAAAAATCCACCGTTAAGATATTATTTTATCTACATGTTCAGAACATAATTTACTTAATACGTGACTGAAGCGATATATGCAGAAGGCACAATTTAGAAGTGTGTGTAAAAGTATGCAGGAGGTTTATTTCCAGGAGTAGACGAATGTAAAAAAGAGTGATACAATTATTTGTATCAAATCAAAAACGTGTTGTGTTTTTATTAATTTATATTATGTTAAAAAACAAATAGTATTTAATACAAAACAACCTAATTTATATTAAGAGAGTAAAGTAAGGAGACTAAAGCTGCAGAATCGATTGATATTATCTCTTCTTCTTCTGATTGTAGATCTTGTGATCTGTTTATGCAGGATATCAACTTTATTCCTGTGATGAAGACGACCAGCCTTCTCTCCATCTCTTAGGTGATCGTCCTAGTGGTCGACGGCCCTCTGGAGTCTCGTGCATCACTATATTAGGAATTCTTGCTGGATCCATTCTCTCGATGTGGTTCCTCCAGAATCGTCTTCTCTGCCTATTTCATCTCACTACGTCTTCAATTTTGCAGGATTTGCGAATTTCTTCATTGGGTTTTATCTCTAAGGGTTCTCCCCACAATAGGCCGCAATGTTCTCATTTCTGTTACTCCTAAGAGATGTTTTGTTCTGATTGATATTATGTGCACACCAAATGCAACATAAATAAATTGCTAGCATTTTATTAGTGAGGATATATGAACCCTCTTCAGTGGACACCCAACCAATAGATCTCTCTGTAATCGTTTGTTTTGATCTCACGGAACATTATGCCCTGACACATTCCCGCTTCTCTGCATTTCTTACATCATAAAACGACTTCCTAGCAATCAGTTTTATCTCTACGCGCCACATCCCATTGCGCTTTACGAGAATAGTTCTGAACCTCGACCAGTTGTATTCAATCTCCGGCCCTTTTTTTATTTATATATTTATGTCACTAGACATCCTTGCTCTAATAATGCAAACATATCGCACGCTTAATATAACACTGGCTTAACTAAAAAAAAGCTAGTTTTGCTCAATCTGTCATGAGTCGGTGTTTTAACAAACACAGTCGAAAAACACGTACGAATGGATAGCGTTAACATTGTGAACGATTATCGTACTACGAATGGATAGCGTTAACATTGGGAAAAATATATGGATAGCGTTAGCACAAGCCTCTGACTAATGGTAACTCAATTGTGACCTAAACCATAATCGGTCAGTTTACTATTAAGCGTGCGATATTAGGGAAAGTGTTGAGTAACGGCACGAAAAACTGTATGAATATTGTATTTTTTACTTGCGCGAGGAATCTGCGAAGGTACACATCTGTCCGAAGTGACGCAGGCAGAAGAGAAAGAGAAATTAATGAAGCTGGTTATCAGTCTCATTGAATAACAAATAACTCTATGATTATATTTTTTCTACTCAAGAAGAACGGAGTTATAACTGTGCGAGGAACGGGCGAGTGTATACCTACGTTCAGAATAATATAAGTAAAAGATAAATGAACGAAGGCGGTCTAATAAAATTGGCGTGTCGTCGGAGAGTTTTGCCTAATGTGAACATTGTATGTTTCATTTCTCTTTTTCTTTTTTGTGTACTTTGTATATACAACACTTACATTTAAAAAAAAAAATTACATAGACATGTTTCGGACAACCAGTCCTTCTTCAGTGATACATATTTAAAATATTATAAAATTGTTTACATGATCTGACTGATGTTGACATCTGTGTTGTACGAGTATATCTCGTATATACAAAGTATATAAAAAAAGAAAAATAGAAATAAAGCATCTACAACACAAAGAATGGCGAATATAGAAGAAATTGTATGTTTCAGCTGCGCAGAGTTGGAATCACGAAATAACTTCAAATAAGTTTTCAACGTGAGTGTATTTATAAGTCAACTAGCTGACCCGGCAACGCTTCGCTATTGCTATATTAGAGTATATAAATACTCGTACACCCAATATATATTAAAGAAATACAATGAAAGTTCAATATCAATTATTTTATTGGATAAAATGACATGTGTATAGGTGCAAGAATGTGTGTATCCTAATTCAGTTCATATCTTTAAAACATTTGTTTAATCCAAGCAAACTTGCTGTGAACTTGAATAATACTAATGTGAATTGAACAATTGAAGGCTGGGCATTACCAAGGTGGCAAGTTTGCAAAAAGTCTGAAATGAGTTTTTGATGCCAATTGGTCTTAAACATAGCTGTGCAAAAGCGCGTTATGATTTAATAATATAGTGTAGTTCAAACGTTACCCTAAAGATGCCACCCAAAAAAAGTTTATATATATCTTTTTCAGCTTTATGTTTAAACCATTAAACGTCCAGTCTTAATTTTTTTCCTCAATATTTTAAGTGAAATTAAAAAAACAAATAAATATACTATATCACATTTGCATAAAACATTCATACATATACAATTCATATCCGTTCACTCCTGGGCGTAGGCCTCCTCCATCTGCTTCAATGTCTGTCGATCCTGGGCAACACGCATCCAATGTCGTCCCTCCATCGAAGTTGAGGACGTCCTGGGTTTCGGGTTGCACTTCATCTACGCATATATCGAGGTGTGGGATCCATCCTCTGCACACGCGCATTCCATTATCTTCTGGGTTGTCTGCCTCATCTCATGACATCTTTCAGCTTGCAGATTTCACCGTTTCATGTTACCTAGAAATAAAAGGAAAAATATTAAATTAATATAGTGTAGTTCAAATGTTACCCTAAAGATGCCACCCAAAAAAAAGTTAATATGTATCTTTTTCAGCTTAATGTTTAAACCATTAAACGTCCAGTCTTAATTTTTTTCCTTAATATTTTAAGTGAAATTAAAAAAACAAATAAATATACTATATCACATTTGCATGAAACATTCATACATATACCATTCAAGGTCATAATAATGCTCTTAGAAATACAATGTTTAGAGAAACAAAACTCTTGATTTTGATGTCCATTAGATGAAGCTAATAATGCACATTCACTTAACCAATGACGAAATTTGTAAATTTGTGTGATGTCTGGAAATATACATTGAATCAATTCTCCTTTGGAGTGTGATTCTACAGAAATCAGTTGATAATTTAAAGCATTCATTCCATACAATGAACTTTCATTGTTGCAGAATTTTACCCATTCCAGAAATATTTAAAATGTTGCATGTAGGTGTTTCAATGTTTTGTATCATCATCATCATGAGCCTATATCCGTTCACTCCTGGGCGTAGGCCTCCTCCATCTGATTCAATGTCTGTCGATCCTGGGCAAAACGCATCCAATGTCGTCCCTCCATCGAAGTTGAGGACGTCCTGGGTTTCGGGTTGCAGTTCATCTATCATCAGGGCTGCGAGCGGCATGCCATTTTAGCGCTGCCACTCTTCCGATGATGTCCGACACTCCTGTTCTGCCTCTAATAGTGGAATTAAACCAATTAATCCAACCTGTACATACCATTTCAAAATTAGTTCATAAATATAACAATCGGGTGTGGGATCCATACATGCCAGTATCTTGCGTTGCGTGCCCCATCTCACGACATCTTCCACCTTGGAGATATCGTGGATAGCCGTGTTCCTCACCCTATCTCAAAGAGTCTTTCCTGGTATCATCCTTAGCGTCGGCATCTCTGCAAAAATCAAATAATTATATTAAAATGAGCAGTATATTTAAAAAAAAAACACTCGATCATTGTAAGATTGGCGTGGGAACATCAGACCATTTGGAAATGTTATATTAGTGGATTTTTCCAACTGAGGCAGCTAATGCTGTATGTAAGGATATGTTTACCTATCACAGCATAACAGAGAAAAACTAAAACAGCTGAAGTAAATCGTCTAATCCAAAAGATATTATAGGTTATCGCCCTGCCAGAACAATTTTACATTAAAATAACTAACTAACTAACTAACCATCACGCCGTTTCCCCGAAAGGGTAGACAGAAAGAATGGACTGCAACATTTTAATCGATGCTGCACTCCATTCTTCTCTTTTCGCCAACGCGAGAGACGCGGTGTGATGGGTTGCGAACCTCATCGCCACCAATAGGCATCTCCCGCGCACACTTCAATCATTCAACGTCTACATAATAAATCTAAAACAAATTATACAAAATACAATGATATAAAATTAAATAACACATAAAAATAATTTAACACATAATGTTCTTTTAGATGGTGCACTTGTCGTCAGCTGGACGATCCGGACATTTGTGTTTATTTAATTTTTTATTCCACTGTTTTAATTTTAATTAGGCACTTAAAACAATCCAACACCAGCAAAAACTTGAAAATTTGATTGAAGAATTTATTAAAATTGTCATTGGAACAAATGAAAAATTTATTTTTACACCTGTCAAAATTCTTTTTATAAACGAAAAAACTTGTATTATTTTAACATCAGAAGAGTGAAAACGTATTTCGTGTCACAAATAACTATCACAAAGTGCGGCAACAATCAAATTGACCAAAACAATTCACTTATACAGGAAATATCTCCAAATTGACAGGAGCACCACATGAATCAAATATTTTTTTTTAAATCAGAACCAGAACCAGATTCCTTGCAGGATTTGCGAATTTATTCGTTGGGTATCCTATCTCTAACGGTTCTCCCCACAATAAAATAACATTATTAAAATAGATTATACCAATTCATAGAATTGTTACTTAGAATTTAACGTTTTTCCATGTATTCATAACATAACCTAAAATAATACGTAAGTAAAACGATAGGTATGTAATTTCATTTCTATCTATATAAATTCGATATAATTTAGAACTAAAACTTTGAAATATGTAATGCGGAAATATAATCTGTATTCATTTCAACGGCAAAATAGAATAAACTGAAGATATATATGAATTAGAAATATAAATATTTTACTTACGAAACTAACACGCAATTCAAATTTGACATTTCAGAGATAGGGATGGGCAATCCGCTCACGAGTCGACTCAAAGATTCGAATCGTTTTGGTGAGCGGGTGAGCGATGATCCATAAAAAAAAGAGCGGCAGCTCAATGATCCGCTAGGTCAGGGGGGTCGGCAAAATTATTAGCCAAAGAGCCAAATGCGTACTTTAGAACGATTTAAAAAAAAATTGAGAGCCAAATATGTTTATTGATTTAGATAACCTTTATTATAATTTTTGCACTTCATTCAATTACGGGTACACTGAATAAAACATTATTTCATACTTCTTCCTGTAATGAAGGCGACCAGCCTTCTCTCCATCTCTTTGGTGGTCATCCTGGTGGTCGACGGCCCTCTGGAGTCTCTTGCATCACGATATTAGGAATTCTTGCTGGATCCATTCTCTCGATGTCTCTGCCTACTCCATCTCACTATGTCTTCAATGTTGCAGGATTTGCGAATTTATTCGTTGGGTATCCTATCTCTAACGGTTCTCCCCACAATAGGTCGCAGTCATGTTTGTTTGTTGTTATTCTTAATTTTAGGCACAATTCCATGTTCTCATCAATAAGACGACTTCGTAGTTTACTCTTGTTAAAATTCATGCTTGAATAAAATTGTCCGCATGAATATGTAGAAGCGAAAAGCGAAAGATCAGCAAGAGTCAGTAATACTATTTCAGGTGTTGAAGATGATGACTAAAAATCTTTGAATTGGCGATGAATTTTTTTTTTAGCTCATCGACAAAAAATTTATCCTGGTGAATTTTTTTTTTTTACCGGAATCAACTTTTTTGGTCGAGGAGCAAAAAAAAAAGGTCACTAAAATAATTTCAAACTTTGAACGACTCAAAATGGTGAACCGTGGATCGTTAAAAAGAGTCGGCTCACTTTGCTGAGCGGAACCGTTCAGATCAGATCCCTGAGATGAGTCGTTTTGCCCATCCCTATACGTGCGTATATTTTTCAGTTCAAAGGAGCGACTAATTTCATATCTGACCACGCAAAGAGTCAAAAAAGCCACTAATTTGCATCTTATCACGCCAAGCGAATATAGACTCTAAAGATCGATACTCAGGTGATACGAACATGAAGGTCTATACTCGCTCGCACTACGAAAATTTATAAATTTACAAAGTTAATTAGAGCTCGATTAATAACAAAAATATGCCTATGCCCACCTATGTCTATCTATTAAGGAAGTGTATAACTTGGAAAATGATCAGCTCAGGAATAACCTCAGAAATAGTCCACACACACCCGGAAGATCGCCTTTTATTTATATAGATTTAAACGAATTGAATCTTATCAATTAAATATCGTATGTAATATGTGTTGTTTGTTCCAAATAATATTTTTTTAAGCAATCTATCAGTTTTTTAGAGTTTCATTTCTATTAATATTTTTTTTCGACAATAATCGTAAATATAAATATAGACACTTGATAATGCCTTAGACTGGAGACATGTCATTCCCATAAATTATAACAAATATTCTAGAAAATATAAGTTTTCTTACGTATTAATTATTTAAATACATATTATACATTTTGACGTTTTTAATTTGGATTTTCTGAAATTCTTATCTGTCTTAAATACTGTCTTTGGAAGTTTTTAGATGAAACACCTCTGGTGCACATGTATGCATAATGCACAGACTAAAGTTGAACACATCTCATTAGAGGGATGCAGTGTTACAGAGAGCACAGTATCTCCAACAGGTGTGCCGTGTCGACAGATCCCAGAGGGAACTTGTTAAGGATAGGATCTGTAAAGATAAATAATGAAAACGCGTTTCGTTCCGTGCTTTTGGGTTACTAAATTAAAACTTTATTAAGCTAGAGAGGTATGCCAGGATAGAGTAGTGTGGCGGTCCATTCTCTCTGCCTACCCTTGCGGGAAACCGGCGTGATGGTTTGTTGTTGTTAATTTATTTTATAAAGTACAGCAACGATTGAATATAGAAATTAAAAGTTCCAACACAACATCCTTGTTTAGAGCTATTGCATCCAAAGTAAAAATAGCTATAATGTGAGCATGAAGGAGATTATTATAATAAATGGCCTCCACGTGTGGTATTACTATAACCATAACACCCGGCGCCCCTGGAAACATGTCGGCCAAACCTTCCACCCCAATAACAAGAATAGGAGAAAGCAGCCAATTTTTAGGGCCATCCCTACAAAACTAGTTTCCCATTAACACGAAGAATAATCTATTAGATGATTTGGATTTTTAAGTTATTATTATTTTGTTGAATCGCTTTTTACATCATTACAGCGCGAGCCAAATCGATGTAAAGGGTAAAGGTATTATATTGATTCTCGTGACAAGTGATAGGCAGCTAATCTATCGCCATTTTATTGTCACGTGAATTCTGCACCTGACCAAACACAACGTGATAATCACATTGTCATCGCCGGGAATCAAACCCGGGAACTTCGGCGTGGCAGTTAAAGCACTTATCACTCGGCCACGAAGGTCATTAACTTGGACCTGGATCTGCTCTAATGGCTATTCCTCTTACGTCTGTAGGAAACATTGTTGGAAATTGGATTTGGTAATTGTCTTATGCGGGGGTTAGATGTGTCATGAATGGCAAGAATATGGAAGGTACAGGAAAACAGAAAGAAATTTAAAATGTCGGTCACTTGAAATCAATGAAGTATGTCAAGATGCGGCGGTTATACGAGTAGTAAGTTGTTATTTCTCAGTTTTCTATGATAGTAACATGGGAATGTGTGAAATAAAACTGTGAACTAGGCATTGTGCTAGGAGCTAGTGCCATGGAACCCGTTTCCTTAATATCATTTAAATGCCGTCATTTTCGAATGACTAAGTCTTTTCGCTTTGCCTCGGCGTTGAGTTGAGATCTAATGATTCGGTTTCACTACTTAGCCAAGGTCTTATAACTTTTACGGAACTATTCAACATGGCCTAATGAATTCACCGACAATATATTATAATATTTGCTCGTAGAATGGGAATCCAACTTTTCAATAACATACAACCATCTATGGATACAATACTAAAAATATAATACTTGATGTAATTATGAAAAAAATATTTTTAACTGAAGTAAATTAATATTTATATTAAACAAGCTCAAACTGGTGTTCTTCTTCCGACTCTTATCTATGGAAGCGAAGTATAGAACTGGCAAAAGAAGGATGAAAGCAGAATAAATGCAGTAGAAATGAGATCTCTTAGACGAATGTGTGAATACTCTATGTATGATAGAGTGTCGAATGAAAATATAAGAAGTGAATGCGGTGCGAATAATGGTGTTATGAACAAAATAATGAAAGGATCATTAAGATGGTTTGGACATATGGAAAGAATGAATGAAGAAATGATGGTAAAAAATATTATATGTTAACGATGTAAATGGAACCAGAAATAGAGGAAGACCGAGGAAAACATGGCACGATCAATTTAATCAAATATTGAATGTCGGCTACGTGAGGAGTCAGAGAAATCGACGCGCGTGCATGACACGATATATGAATGACGAGGAAGCGCCAGAAATATGTCAGGAGAGAAAATTGTTGCAGTTTATTCTTTCTATCTACCCCTTCGGGGAGACGGCGTGATGGTTAGTTAGTTAACTAGCTCAAAAGTTTGTTAAATTTAGATAAATTTAAATAAATTGAGATCAATTTATAAATTTAAGTAAATTTAAAACTCCAAATCCTGCAAAATAAGGCTATCCGTTTATCGCTTGGTGCGCCTTCATGGACCAGGATCACACAACTGCACCTAGAATCGGGAATCCCGATGATAGATGAATTCATTCTGAAACTTGCCGAACGTTTTTACAAAGGACTCCCTTCACATCCCAACCCCACAATAAAAGACCTCTCAAATTACGACCCAAACACTTCCAGCCGCCACAAGCGCCCATCGGTTCTCCTTCAGAGGAAAACTCGGGGCCACACAAATCATGCTCCCGCATAAACTAACAACCCACCAAATCACCTTCCAACAATGTTCCCATCAGACGTAAGAGGAATAGCCACATGAGCTGAACCTCTGTAAGCCAGAAGATCCAAGTAAATTTAGATCAATGTATAAATTGAAATTCATTTAGATAAAATGATGAATTTAGATAAATAGTTACATTTGAATTACAAGTTTAAAAAATTCTCAAGCGAAGGTAAAGGGATGGAATTCTCTCTGGATGGAATTCCTCGTCAACAGAAGAAGTTCATGAAGTAATAAATGAGAAAGAGGTATTTCGTACAGTCCAATATTTTAAGGATTTTTTGTTCAAGGACGTTGTGGGTGATAGAATACGAGAAGAATACAATTAATTTTAATACATTGTATAAGTAAACAAAACCCATTTATTTTATAGAGTTTTACATCATTGTTGAAGAAACAATAAAAAGGTAAAATAAAAATAAGTTTTTACAAGACCCAATCTCACAAAAAAATTATCAGCTTTTTTTTTAATACTTCAACCACGTGTGATCAGAAGATATCGATTATTACAGATTGTAGAAAATATTAATGTTTTCTTTTATTCAATGTCCTTTTACACACACGATTGGTTCATTTTAATACCTTTTGGAAGTCATATTCCTCAATTACAATGGATTTTTCTCATTATTTTAATCCAATTTCGTCTCTTTCATCACGACTATTAGGGTAGTGATTGATGAATTACTTTATGAATCACTTTATAGCGATGATGATATCATATTGATGAATGTAGGTTTATGTGTTAACGCTATCAATCATTTACCTCACTACCAGGATCCAATCTAATCAGCTAATGGTCTCTTAAAGGAAAAAGGCTATAAAAGTATTCATTGTTTACTCTAATCTCCATTATGCACGAACTTTTTTATACACAAGACTTTTTAATTACACATATCGTAGACATGCTATTTCGATTTGATTGTATGTATTTTAAAAATAGGTTACACGTAAATGGATTTTGGATTAAATAAACGCAGTGCGAATGAAAGTGTTAGAACAAAATGATGAAAGGATCATTAAGATGGTTTGGACACATGAAAATATAAATGAAAAAAGAATGGCAAAGAAAGTATATGTAGACAATGTAAACAAAACTAGTAACAAAGGAAGACAGAGGAAAACGTGGCACGATCAAATAAGTATAAAATGTCGACTACGTGAGGAGTCTGAGAAATCGATGTGTGTGCATGACACGATATATGAATGTTGAGCAAAATAAGGAATGTTGTGATAATTAATTTTGATATAAGTATGTCAGGAAAGAATAGTGTGGTGGTCCATTCTTTCTGTCTACCCCTTCGAGGAGACAGTTAATAAAATAATACATAGGTTTGGTTAATGTTAGGTTAGTTATCGGATTTTATTATTTTGAAGTTCTCATTCTTCCTTTATAATTGCAAAATATTAATATTTAGTATAAACTAATCAATTCAAGTGACAATACGAGTATGTTATCTTGAGTGCAAAATTTTGTTCAATGTTAAAAAAGCATTTTTAAAAGAGTTTATTTTTATAATTTTTTTGTTTCATGCAATTTAGTTGTTATTAGAAATTGTTTTATATGAAACTGAAATCTACAAAAATATGTAAATAATTGCAAGCCTTTGGAACTATTGAGAATACTTTACATTTATTGGACTTGGAGAGGTTCAGCTCTAATGGCTATTCCTCTTACGTCTGTAGGAAACATTGTTGGAATGCGATTTGGTAGTTGTTTTATGATGGGGCTAAATGTATGGCCCGGAGTGTCCCTCCGAAAGAGGGCGAAAAATGTCAAGTTTACACTGAAAATTCATTGTGGTAATCTATCTTTAATTATGAAAGGACTTATTTTTTTCCTGTAAGTTAACTATTTTTATACAATTGGTTTCGTAAGCCATTTTGTGACATTGATAGATTGGTAACCATATTTGACCCTTTTTCCATTTTTTATCTTAACTTCTTATTCATTGTAGTTTATATTGTAAAAAAAAAAGCTCATGTAAGTATTATTGTTGCCGGCCAATGTCAGAGACGCTTTTTAAACCTGTTAGAATAATAAAACAGTGGATAACGTGGAATAAAAATTATATAAACACAAATGTCCGGATCGTCCAGCTGACGACAAGTGCACTATCTAAAATAACAATATGTGTTAAATTATTTTTCTTTGTTATTTTATTTTATATCATTGCATTTCAGATAATTTGTTTAAGATTTATTATGTAGACGTTGAACGATCGAAGTGTGCGCGGGAGATGCCTTTTGGTGGCGATGAGGTTCGCAACCCATCACACCGCGTCTCTCGCGATGGCGAAAAGAGAAGGATGGAGTGCCGCATCGATTAACGTGTGGCAGTCCATTCTTTCTGCCTACCCTTTCGGGGAGACGGCGTGATGGTTAGTTAGTTAGTTAGTTTAGAATAATTTTGTTAAAGATTATTAAAATAATTATTTTTATTTAAATCAAAGTAGTAAGTTTTTAATATTGTGTTATTAATACAATAATTAATAAGGCGATCATTGTTATTATTCTTTCAAGATATCTAAGTAAATATTATTATTTTCTTTGCCAGATACACAACATGTTCGTATGTTTGAGGAGTTTGGTGTAAGGTGCTGAATGTGTATCTCTATTGTTATGTGGTCCATCCTGTCTCCTTTCATCTCGGCTATTGTTTGTTTAGGTGGAGTAAGAAAAAAACCACTATAACGGTCCCGTATTTGAAATTGAAAAGGGTGTTCTATTTTAGGCGGTTTGTCGTAGTTAGTGGGATGGATGTACAGCTTGGTAGAGAGTAGGTGACGAAGGATAACTCTAACCCGAATGGTGTAAAAATTGTATTTTTAAGTTTTCGTTTGATGTCAGACATCTTGAAAATTATTTAATTGGGCGGGCAATAAACTTGGGTGCCTCCATCTAGGGATTATAAAATGTATCGTAATAGTTCACTCTTGCTTATTATCTTATCTCTATCTATAAATTTTCTTCGAATGGGCCTTTCACTGTCTTATTTCCAAAGGATGTAAGACATATACAAAAGTCCACTTGTAGAAGTTTTAAGCTTCTCTCTACTATCAATTTTTTTTTATCAATTCTACAATAACAACAAAAAACTGACTAGCAAACCATCAAGCTGTCTCCCGAAAGAATGGACTGCCACACTTTTCTTTCCTGACATATTTCTCTCGCTTCCTCAACATTCATACATTGTGTCATGCACGCGCGTCGATTTCTCTGACTCCTCACATGGCCGACATTCAATATTTGGTTTATTTGATCGTGCCACGTTTTCCTCGGTCTTCCTCTATTTCTGATTCCATTTACACCGTTAACATATACTTTTTTTACCATTATTTCTTCATTCATTCTTTCCATATGTCCAAACCATCTTAATGATCCTTTCATTATTTTGTTCATGACACCATCATTCGCACCGCATTCACTTCTTATATTTTCATTCGACATTCTATCATACACAGAGTATCTACACATTCGTCTAAGAGATCTCATTTCTACTACATATATTCTACTTTCATCCTTATTTTGCCAGTTCCATTCTTCGCTTCCATACATATTCTCACTAACATATATCATATTATAAATTATATTTCTATGTTAAGGACCCAAAACTTGACCCATTTGTGAAATCAAAATTTCACATCGTTGTAAATCCAATTAGTAATACTATAAATATATTATACGAGTCGTTATGCTGGCATTTTTTTGAGTGCGCAACAACTTATGTACATATTAATCAACCGAAGTTTTGCTGGGTTTTAATTATATTTTTTAGTTGTATACCTAGCAATGGTAAAATTACTATTAATTAATTTACTTAAACGGTGGCTTACCGGACGTATCGTCTATCTCAACAGTAAATCGGAATATTCGTCGGTTGTCCAGTTTAAAAAATAATATACATTCACTGCAATACGGC
Organism: Lepidostoma basale; assembly: GCA_022606425.2. NCBI lineage: Eukaryota > Metazoa > Arthropoda > Insecta > Trichoptera > Lepidostomatidae > Lepidostoma > Lepidostoma basale. The sequence goes on along the minus strand of JAHDVF020000272.1, from coordinate 445,570 downwards.
GTTTTAAATGGCCTCAGTTTTAAGTGTTGATTATCTGTTAACATTATAGTGCTATGATACGATGACGAAAATTTCAGTATTTAAAAGTAAACGTTGATAAAAAAACAACCTATTACGAAAGTGCTTTAACAAATTTAATGCATTTTGCTTGTTTTATGTCAAGCATGAGAAGTATTAAATTTTGTCACTTTTTAATATTAATTTTGCACAATACAAGCTAAGCGCTTGTGCTAGAAATAACCTATTCGTGCCCAGGATTGAACCCACGTCCATTCGATCAGGAAAAGAGTATTTTTTACCTAGAATAGGGAATCTACATCTCTTTGAATAATCCCAAATTTTTACAATAAAATTATACACAATTATATTTTCATGCGAAGGACTTTATTTTGCGGTGTGACATTTTTATAAATGTTTTAACACCACTTTATTTGTTTTTTTTAATACCAACCGTTTTTACTTCCACTGGAGCTTCGTCAGGGTATCAAAACTAACTCAATTTGTTTAAGTATCAAACAAACCATCACGCCATTTCCCCGGAATGATGTGAATGGAGTACGGAGTCGAGGAAGACCGAGGAAAACTTGGCATGATCAAATAAATCGAATATTGAAAGTCGGCCATTTTAGAAGTCGGTAGAATCGACATACGTGTAAGACACGCTGTGTGAATGTGGAGGAAGCTAGAGAGGTGTATCAGGATTGAATAGTGTGGCGGTTTCCTCTGCCTTCTCTTCCGGCGAAACAGCGTGATGGTTAGATTGTCTCAAGGACATAGGACATAATTTTTAATATTAATTTCGTTATTTGCACATACAGGAAATCGTGTACTGACAATTGTAATCATTGTTATTTTTAATTTTGTTCAAGACGATGTTTTCCTTGTTGTATTATGTTTCGTATGATTTCTTCCTTGAATACTGTGATAAAAATGATAATGCATACTTTGAAAATGTGTCATACTGAACACGCAATTGTTTGTGTGTTTTTCATATGTACACTTATGGAAGTATTGTTTAGTGATCACTTGACATAAATATTATTAATAATTATTCATTTCTAAAGAATTATAAAAAAATTGTATATATTTTGTGTTTAATGAGGATTGGGTATAAATCTCGCCACGGTTTTCCCAGCTGTGAATCTCTCTCTCCGATCTTGAAACTTTGGCCTTCCATAGAATGTCTACAACTCCGTCTATCCTCAGCCACCGTTTTCCAATTCGCCACATAGAGGAGCTGCACCGCATTTTTTCTGACCTTATCCTCTCATCTCAGCCTTGGTGTTCCCCACTCGTCTCCTTCCTTATTTATAAAATTTTAATATTGTCAATATTAAATACATATATAATAAAAAAATTGCAGTTTGTGTTTTTGTATATTAGTATTGGGTTGATGCAAAAGTTATGACCGTTTTTTACATATACAATTAAACTTTTTTTTTTAGATTTGTATTATTTACTTAATCAATTATATATTTTCCATCAGTTCTTATAACCTTCTCCCATCTTTCTATCAACTTATTAATACCATTAGTGTAAAATTCTGTGGATTTTGATGCGAAAATGTAGTAAGGGATGTTTTTACCTGCTCTATTGTATAATTTTTTTCATCATTTAAAATATTTTGCAGTGATCGGAATAAATGAAAATTGGAAAGAGCAAGATCTGGAGAATTCGGTGGATGCTTGATAAAATCCCAATTAAACTCATTTAGGTTGTGTTGGGTCATCATAGCCACATGTGGTCGCCCGTTGTCGTGATGAAACACTACCCCTTTTCTGTTTACCAATTCTGGTATATCCTTTTGAAAGGCGATGTTCGATTTGGATAATTGCTGACAATATCGTTCTGCTGTAATTGTCTGATTGCGTTCCAAGAGTTTAAAATACACAATACCCTTACAACCCCACCAAACACAAAGCATTATCAATTAGTGAAAAATCCTCAGATCGGAATTTTGTAAACCATCTTCGTACCTGTCGAACTTTGATGACATCTGCTCCATACACTTCGCAAATGTTTTTGGTTGCCACACTCGGGTATCGTCTTTACGGAATTTATAATGTAAACAATGACGTAAATGCACTTTATTACCGACATTTTGAAAAAAATACAAGGACTCTTCACTGTACTCTGGCCAGGCCAAAACCGAATAGAAAGTAGAGGGAAAGCATCATTTATACAATGGAATCATTTAAAAGAAGATACCATTCATCATTTCTGAAGAAATTTTTTTTTTACCTAGGATCATGAAAAACGGTGATAACTTTGGCATCAACCCAATATTATATGTATATTTGTAGAAGTGGGAGGATTAATCCCATACACCCAACTAACCTATGACGCTAGTATGCTGGCAGAAGCATAGCGCCCCCTGGAGACAAGGACTCCGTCTTTGCTCCGGGCTTATCACGTGCCCTTTGGTCGGGCAACACGCCTTAACACGCACGCCCTGGTCCGAGCTATTGTTTATAGACTTGTGTCTGTGCCGCAATAAATAACAACTGTGAACCAATCTGTGACTTTTCATTTGCACACCGAACGAAGATTGATGCCGCAAAAAAATGCTTGTCATCTCATATATGGATTTATTGCAATTCATAATATACTGGACGGTATAAAGCAGTTATATGGACCGTATTGAATGCTGAGACGTGATAGAGTTCGTAGCTCAAAGGTTTATCGAATTTTCTGGCTGAGATAAGCTTCCTGCTTGAGAGAATATGGTTTCAACTGTGCCTATTCGTCTACAAAGTCCTACATAGAGTTACTCTCCGGTACTTCACAGACTTTTGCATGCTACTCAATATTTTTAGGGCATTATTTCTTATTATCCATCGCCGAATACTCAGAGTTCCCTGGACAGACATAGTTACCAATACCGAAGTCCTGAGGCAAGCTAGACTTGTCAGGGAACTGTTATCAACTATCAAGGTTCGAAAGATCTCACATCTGGGTCATATACTGCGTGGGGTAAAGTACCACCTTCTCAAAGTGATATTGGAGGGGAAAATTGAGGGACGCCGAGGGCCCGGAAGGAGACAAATGTCCTGGCTGCGAAACGCGAGGGAGTGGACCGGCATTCGAAGTGTGGAGGAGCTGTTCCGAGCGGTGCGGGACAGGGACAGGTTCGCCGAGGCGATCGCCGACGTTGGGGGGACCCGACAGGGCACTTGAAGAAGAAGAAGGAAATATTAAATTATTCCTAAAGTTCACACCTGATGTATAATCGCAAAGTTGAGACATTTCATGATTTTTATCCGTTAATCCAGGAAATTATCTTATGAGACAAAAGATAAGTCGGTTATAATAAATGTTATCAGTGATATCATCGTGTTTTCATGGGGTGCGGATTTTTAATACAAATAAACGATTTTATCACATTTTCTTCTCGATTTTTCTTTTTTATGCACTTTGTACATACAATCTTGATATTAAAAAATAAAATTGTATAGACATGTTTGTTAAAATTATATGGACATTTTATCATAGTTTAACGGTATGGGACAGAATTGGGATTGCTTTATTTCTTAGAAATACCAGAATTATGAGGTCATTGTGCAGGCATTGAAACAAACATTTTTTTTAGATTACATTTTTTTTGCGGGGATCGCGATTGTTTTAGTGTTTAAGATCTTGATCATCTTTTTTTAATTTCTGTTAATTATTCAGATTTATAAAAAAAATTGTATATTATAAATAAGTCTTGTTTAGGTACAATAAATGATTAGTCCAACCCAGATATAAAATATTTGATTCCACTATAGAGAGTGTAAAACAATGTGGATTCTAACAAACTAACTAACTAACCATCACGCCGTCTCCCCGAAGGGGTAGGCAGAAAGAATGGACTGCCACACTTTTCTTTCCTGACATATTTCTCTCGATTCTTCAACATTCATACATCGTGTCATGCACGCGCGTCGATTTCTCTGACTCCTCACATGGCCGACATTCAATATTTAATGACAAATTTGTTAATGCCTTAGCAAGGTTAAACATGTTATTCACATAAAAAATATAAAACTTCTAGAAAACGGTCGTTTTCATTCATATAAACTAAATACAGATATTAATAATATTTACAAAAAAATATTTTTTATTTGTCACGTCTCAACTTTAATTTACTACGTGTAAAGTTGTATAGTTGTGATTTATTTTACTTTAATGTGTGGTTTACAATAATATACCCAAAACACGTCTGTTCTCGGTAATCCAGCTATCCAAACCGAGTAATCACGTCCAACACAATACGTACGAACTCAGCGACCTTGCGTTCTGGATTGTGAGAGACATTCATCACAGGTGGCTCAATCGCTGCCCGCGCTACTCGCAAGTATTTCCGGTAACGTTTCATATCCATAGTGTCGATTTTACTAAATTATTTGAGCAAAATCTAATTGTTACCTGCTGTGACTCATGCTCTTCATGGATAGAGTTGTCTAAAGCGTAGTGTCCATTAGCAAAAAATCCTCAAAAGTCTTTCATTGTATAAAATCTGGCATCTTAGAAGGTATCTTATTTAGTAGGTATCTTATTTTGAAGGTATCTTATTTAGAATGTATCTTATTTAGAAGGTAAGGTATCTTATTTAGAAGGTAAGGTATCTTATTTAGAAGGTAAGGTATCTTATTTAGAAGGTAAGGTATCTCATTTAGAAGTTATCTTATTTAGAAGATATCTTATTAAGAAGGTATCTTATTTAGAAGTTATCTTATCTTTCGGATTGTTATCTTAGATAGCGTCAGCACTGATTTGTTTATCTCCAAGCATGCAGAACAAACCTGCCTCTAGTGATGTCGGTGGGGAGAGCAATCAAACTGCTGAACACGATCATTTCGGAGATCGTCATTTTTCGTATTGATGAAACAACATTCAAAACGAAAATACTCATAATTTTACAAAGTAATCGGCCGTATTAGCGTCGTGCTTGTTTATGATGACGAAGATTTTTATTGCGCAATTTTCGTGAGAGATTAACTTTAAAGGCGCCGTTTGTCTGGAAAGCTCCTCTTAAAAATGAAAGTTTTAAGAGAGCTTCAGAAAACTAAATTGTTTTCCTGATTGCTAATATGGTAGGGCAGCCTGTGTCACGCCGCCAGTCCCGCGATACCAAAAGCATGATCTGCGAAATTTTAAGCTCCGTCCGGAATATGTTGATGCATTACTCTTTGGATAAATAAAGAAATTAGAATAACCTTATCGAGTTTTAACTCTGTGAACAGGTGAACTTAGAACTCAGTTTATTTATTGTTTCTTTAATAATTATGTAAAACTGCATATAAAATAATTAAAACGAAAGAAAACATCTGTTTTCTAGAAGTTTTATTATATTTTATGTGATTGGCATGATTCGCTCGTCTAAAGTTTTGTCAAATGTAAACAAACAAACCATCACGCTGTTTCCCAGCAGGGGCAGGCAGAGATAATGGACGGCCACACTACTCTATGCTGGCACACCTCTCTAGCTTCCTCCACATTCATACAGCGAGTCATACACGCACGCCGTTCTTCCGACTTGATTAATTTGGTCCATCCATGCGCTCCATATGTCCGAACCAACGCAAAGATTCTTTCATAATTTTGTTCATAATACCTTCTTCTGCTCTACATTTCTTTCTTATATCAACATTTGAGATTCTGTCGTATATCATTCTACACACGTACGTCTTAGGGACCTCATCTAAATTAATTATGTAAATGGAGTACGGAGTCGAGGCAGACCGAGGAAAACATGGCATTCATGGATAGGGTTGTCTAAAGCGTAATGTTCATTAGCAAAAAAATCCTCAAAAGTCTTTGATTGTATAAAATCCGGCATCTTAGAAGGTATCTTATTTAGAAGGTATGCATTCCTTTCTTATATCAGCATTTGATATATGATATTCTTTTGATAATGCCTTGGACAGGCATAACATGTCATTAACATAAAATATAATAAAACTTCTAGAAAACAGACGTTTTCATTCGTATTATTTAACTAAGAACTCTGTAAACCTGCAATCGTTCGCTAGGTATTGTGATAAATTACTCGTCTTCACCGTCAGTATTCTAGTTATATTTGTATGCAATCTCGTTTTTTTGTTGTTTTTTTAATATCTCTGATCATCGACTCGTGCAGAGTACTTGCATCCGCATTGACAGGTTTGCTATTAATACACACAGTGTTATGATATACGAGTGATCGTGTATTTCACTGACCGACATTCAGTTTGGCTTGAATCCAATGCGACTACATGTATTCGTGTAAATGTTATGAATCGGTTCAACTGCAATTTATAAACACGAACAGTTCTCCCTTTCCACGAATCCACAAACGGCAAAATTCATATACGAGTATATTCTTTATACGGCGATTCTTCTGTAGTTATCATTTGAGATTGAATATTTAAAAAAATCTTACTTACTTCCTATAGCCACATAACTCTTGAAGAGTTTTTCCTTGATAATTTTTTTCCAATCTCTTCTATCCTGCCCCTTTTGCTCCCATCAGTCCGATTCGCGCAACGTAGCCAGATCAGCTAGAACATTATCCATTAGGCGCTGTCTAGGTCTTCCTCCGGTCGGTCTTGACGCGCACAATTTTTTGGTTGCTTGAAGAAGACATGGTAATAATTTAATATGGAGTTTTACATAATTGTCCGAGAAACAATAAATCTCCATATAACACTGAATGTTTGTATGTTTGTCCTCGATTTTCTCGAAAACTACTTGACCGATTTCGCTGAAAATAACACAGTTTGTTCGTATTATTGCCAGGAAGTTTAGAGAGTAATTTGAAAGAAATCCAATATGTAAAATAGTTGGTATAATGTTTTAAAATTAGTATGAAAAACATTAAACCCACCATGTTGTATTGATGTTAGCCCATAGATATACCACTCTTGCAAGGCATAGATCACTTATTTTACAAACGAAAGTTTGTTTGGGTAGAATATTTTCAAAATGGAAATCACAAGTATGCTATAAAAGAATCCCAATTTTCTCACCATCGCTCGTATATTTCTGAAACAGTGTGAGAAAGGTTTTTTAGTTGTAAAAATATGGTCGCCATTTTGTCAATATAACTTGGTGAGAGTTGAACACAAATTATTCCGTGCTTTAATCAATTATTCGTGGACGGGTTTTATTGACAACTTTTCAAATACAGCATAAAATATTTGATGTATTTTTATACGTATTTTTTATATTAATCAATCATTTTTTGCCCTAAATGTTACATGTTGATCGCTCATGAAACTGGGTCAGTTCCGTAATTCACTGATATTCCTACTGCTGTTAATAAAGAGAGATTGTCATCTGTCAAAAAAAGCAAAAATATTCACATCACAATGGTGTTCTTGTGTCGATCCTTATATATAAAAGTGAAGTATGGAACTTACAAAATAAGGATGCAAGTAGAATAAAAGCAGTAAAAATTAGATTTCTTAGACGAATGTGTGTAATTCTGTAAATGATAGAGTGTCAAATGCAAATATAAAATACATTGCGAATGGAGTTGTTCTTCTTCTGCTTTATTTAAGACTGTCTCTTGTTATTTCTCGGAGCCTGTTCCTGGGAAACAGGTGTCCAACTGTCTCGCCATCTTTTAGGTGGTCTTCCTGCCGGTCGATTTCCTGTTGGTACTTTATTTGCGGCTATATTGATCACTCTTTCTAAACATGCTCTTTCTATGATTTCTCCAGTAGCGTCTTCTCTGTCTTCCCCATCGCACGACATCTTCTGCATTGCAGAACTCAATGGAATTGTTCTGAACAAATATTTAAATGGACATACGAAAATAATGAATGAAGAAAGTGTAAACGGAACAATAAATAGAGAAAGACCGAAGAAATCGCATTAACCCTAGAAAATGTTGAATAAAGCGAGAGATATGTATCAGAAAAAAAAAGTGTAGCAGTCCATTATTTCTGCGTACCCCTTCGGTCAGACGGCGTGACGGTTAGTTAATTACTTAGTTACTAATCCGTGAAGGATTTTTTTATTTATTATTATGTATTACTTTCAATATTGAAAGATCCCAATCAGTACTGTAAACGGTCTGTTTATTTACGCGTTCACTTTTAGTGGTTGCCCGTTGCGCTCCGCGGCTCTTCGGAACTGTCGAGACGATCGTGACGTCACTCTTGCGCGATTCTTTGAATTATCATGAAAATGTGACGTCACGAAGATGATGTCAAGTTGCATATAGTGTTATACAGAATTCAAGATCGTTATAATTATGCAGTCGCAGATGTGTTGACTCGATAATTTCTAGCATAACAGTGTTACTTTATATTTAAAATTTATATTATCTCACGATTATTAGCGTGATGAATACTTAATTTTTCTACAAGTTTTATTATACTCGTATTCTATGGGATTTGTTCGCTTTGGCACAACAAGCATTTTCAGTTTATCTTATAATAAAGCTATTAGAAATCGTCATTTGTGGAACAACCAGCAACTAGCACATGTATCTACGACGAGAGATCTCTGGATCATCTATGAGAGTAGGCTGACTTTTCGTACACATATCGAGAGGATTTGTGACTTTGCACTGAGGATACTGACGACCTTCGTGGCAGATTGGTTAGAAGCTCTGACTTCCATACCGAAGGTCCCGGGTTCGATTCCCGGCGATGGCAGTGTGATTGTCACATTGTCTTTGGTCTGGTGTAGAATTCACGTGACAATAAAATGGCGATAGATTGGCTACCTATCACATGTCATGTGGATCATCAATATAATAGCTAAAAATAATGTGTATACAATAATTGGGTTTAAGCGACCTGTTGTATACAAGAAAAAAAAAATGAAATGAAAATGATATTAGGCTTCATCGTTCAGACCGGAAGAGTTTTCAGAGATCCCAATGTGGTCAGAGTCCTATACAACGCATTGGTTCGGAGCAGACTCGAAAATGGTTCTGTGATACGGAGTCCTCACGAGGCGATATATTCCGTTATGCTAGAGAGGGTTCAGAAAAAAATTCCTAGGTATCTCTACATTAGGGAGTATGGTAGTTATCCGTGGCTCTATCCCACGGCATATATCTTGGGAATGCTCGGAAATAATTATCTGCACCTTCGAAGAAGTGCATCTCATAACCCATTTCTTTATATATTTTTTATTGATATTTCGAGAATTGAGCCGTGCTGGAGGAGGTTGGTCTTTTTGATAGATATCTCCGACAGCGACAACACATATTGTTTTACCTACCGAACGCCAAGAACCAATCTGCCCCAGGTGACACCGGTGGGAAGAGCAATTAGTCTGCTGAACGCGGTCTCCTCGGAGATCGACGTCTTTCATATTAGTGAAGGTACGTTCAGAAGTCAAATACTCTCGACTTTGGAAAGTATCTTGTCCTCCTAATGTAGAACCATCTTTAATGCATTACTGGTATTTTGTTTTATGTATTTAATATTTTACCTGTACTCAATAGATGCCTTAAACATTAATGCTGTTTGTAATGTCTTTTGAGTAAATAAACTAATTTTATCAATATTACACTATACTTTTATAAATTTATATTTTTATCATTAAAATATTATTTATATAACTAACTAACTAACCATCACGCCGTCTCACTGAAAGGGTAGGCAGAAAGAATGGACTGACACACTTTAATCGATGCGGCACTCCATCCTACTCTTTTCGCCCTCGCGAGGGACGCGGTGTGATGGGTTGCTAACCTCATCGCCACCAATAGGCATCTCCCGCGCACACTTCGATCGTTCTGACACACACGTTTTGAACACCGGCTGAATAACTGATAATTGAATATACTAAATAATTGCCTTGATGAATATATAGTAGTATTGAAAAGGCAAAAGTAAAAGGATGACATTTGCAAGGCGACAGATAAATCTAAGTGACAATGCATGCCAACAAACACAATAAAAATAAAGTTAAAATGTTTTGTAAATACAAAAACCAACGAAACACTGATGAGGGGCTTCTGTGTCCGAAACATGATTGTATTTTAATTTTTAATGTTGTTTACAAAGTGCTAAACATTGTTCAATAGATTTTGTCCATACTGTTATGGATACTTATGTACTCAAATATATTAAAATTATTCCTGTAACAGCGTTTCATCGATAATCGTCTGATGGGAAATTGCCGACGGACTGCCGCAATTTCCCCGAAATACGATTCGTATACCCCGCGGAATGGCTGTAGATCGCGATCTAGGCGATTTTCCCGCCAAGTGGGCCGGAAGCGGCGGAATTAGGGCGCAGGAGCACGCGAGCTACTTCCGGTGCGGTCGCCCCAGCGTTTTGTTATGCCGGTACTGCACCAATTATTTTTTGACCTAATCCATATAACAAAGGAATCCTCGACAGATATGTCTTGTACGATTTGTTCATGTTGCCAAAAAATTTAGTGACAGATTTTTACCGGACATTTTTATTTTGACAAAACTGCCCATGGGGAGAGCAATAATGCTTACCATAATCGCTTCGTGTATAGACATATTTCACAATAGTGAGGTTCTTCTTCTTCTTTTTGTCCGTCACACCTCCGTGGTGCATAGGGCCTCAAGGAACCTTCTCCACCCGATAATAGTGAGGTTACCCTCAGAAATAACCTATCTCAGATGTATTGAATTCCTTTTTTTTCTCACAGCGATTTCTCAGACTCTGCACGTGGACGACATAATATGTCGTTTATATTATAAATTTGATTGATTCGATTATGCCACATTTTTCTCGATAGATGTAAACGGAACAATTAATAAAATAAAACAAGTGTATTTGTACATCGACAATACATAAAATTTACCATTTTCGCATTTACTAGGTACTGTTTGAAATAATTTTGGTTATCTATATCAGGGGTGGCCAACAAGTCGATCGCGATTGCAAAGCCAATCTTGGTTGATCCCTGACATGTTTCGCCTTGTTTAGGCATTATCGAATACCTTAACAAGACAGAAGCCAAAGGAAACCATTACGTGACCAAATTAATCAAATACTAAAAGGCGGCTATTTCGAAGTCGGAAAAATTGTCCATGAAACAATAAACACACAAATGTTGGCCTCCCTGATCTTTATTAAAAATCTATATATTCATAAAAACAACAACAAACCATCATGCCGTTTCTCGGAAGGGGTAAGCTGAGAGAATGGACCGCCACACTACTCGATCCTCCACATTCATAGAGTGATTCATACATGCATGTCGATTCTTCTGACTTCTAACATGGCCGACCTTTAAAATATGATTAATCTGGTCATGCCAAGTTTTCCTCGGTCTCCCACGACTCCGTACTCCATGCACATCGTTAACGTATACTTTCTTAATCATTCTTCCTTTCCTCCTTCCATCCTTTCATATATTCATTATTTTAATTCGCTCATAAATTCGTTGTTATAACAAAAAATTCTGTTTAATAATTCTGCGGAACTATGCGGTGAGTTTGTTTGTTCCACTTGTTTTTATTTCACCGTAAACAGCGATCTTAATCGTGGACCAAGTGCAGTACCCGCGGTACATCTTTGACCCGTGACCTAAATCCGTGGCTGCCAAAATTGCCCCCCCCACCCCCTCCCCGTCATAAACACAGGGGTTAGGTCATTTTTATGGAAGTTTTGGTACTAGGGAAAGCGGCCGACTCAGCTGTTTATTTATTTACCACCATTATTGTCCCAAATCAACCCTATTTAATGGTTTAATCCGATGCAAGGATTCATTCTTCTTATTTATTCCGTGTAAGGACGGAAATACGTATTTCTGTTTTATCTTCAAACCACGTTTTATGTACGAAAAACTATTCAGAAGAAATTATTTTAAATGAAAAAACTAAACTTTTATTATATACTAGCGAACTTGACAACGCTTCGCTTTTGCTATATTTGAGTATATCAGTATACAGAACATGAAATTAACCAACCACCAAAAATTTTATAAAACGATGTACTACTTTCGATTTTGTCTTTATTTCGACAGCGAGTCTGGCGAAACCGGTCGCTGTCGAAATAAAGACAAAAGTGGAAGTAGTTAAAAACATCGTTTTACTTAATTATTATTTAAAATGAACTGCCAACAAGAGATTTCAGTAAAATCATTTGATTATCAAAAAAAAAGAATGTTCGATATCGAATCATTTATGTCATCCAACAACGTGTTTTTCCGATGACGTTTAACAATGAAATCAATTTTTGCTTAAATATCTACTGACGATTGACAGTTTTCATTTAAACCGACTCGAGCGCCATTTCTCGGTGAATCACACCATACACAATTTCACACTGACATCAAACAAAATTACTTCTACAGTCTTTCTCTATTCCTTGTTATGTTTTACATTGTTGACATAATGTACTGATTTTTTTTTTATGTAATAATTTTTATTTTTTTTATATATAAATAATTTTTTATGTGTCCACACCATGTTAAAGTTTTGATAGAAAGATAAAATAAATATAATTTAATAATTTAATAAATATTGGTATTACTGTAATGGGTAAGGGGCGTCAGAGTTTTAGTTTCTTTTAAGTGTATGAAAGAACTTAAAGGTATAAATGCTGGTGCTAAGATGAGTGATCTGTCTTTAAACTGTCTGCTTTACGCGGACGATGCCGTTCTCGTTGCGGATAGTGCGGACGAATTACAAGTCTTGGTGTCGAGAATGAATGAGGTATGCAAGTCAAATGATTTAATGATGAATGTCGGAAAGTCAAAGGTGATGGTTTTCGAAAGGGAAGAGCAAATGACAGTTTGTAATATAAGTGTGAACGAAGAGAACTTGGAACAGGTGAGGGAATTTGTGTATTTAGGTAGCATGTTCACAGCAGATGCCCGAACGGATAGTGACGTCGAAAGAAGGGTTGGTGCGGGTAACAAAGTGAATGGAGCTTTAAAAATAGTTATTGGAAACAAGAATTTATCAATGAAAGCGAAAACGGCCATTCACAATGGAGTTCTGGTCCCAACCCTAATGTATGGAAGCGAAGCATGGAACTGGCAGAAGAAGGATGAGAGTAGAATAAATGCGGTAGAGATGAGGTCCCTAAGACGTATGTGTGGTAGAACGATATACGACAGAATCTCAAATGCTGATATAAGAAAGGAATGTAGAGCGGAAGAAGGTATTATGAACAAAATTATGAAAGGATCGCTGCGTTGGTTCGGACATATGGAACGCATGGATGGAGAAAGAATGGTTAAGAAAGTATACGTTAATGATGTAAATGGGGTACGAAGTCGAGGCAGACCGAGGAAAACATGGCATGACCAAATTAATCAAATTTTAAAGGTTGGTCATGTTAGAAGTCGGAGGAATCGACGTGCGTGTATGACTCGTTGTATGAATGTGGAGGAAGCTAGAGAGGTTTGCCAGGATAGAGTAGTGTGGCGGTCCATTCTCTCTGCCTACCCCTGCGGGGAAACGGCGTGATGGTTTGTTGTTGTTGTTAAGGGGGTTTCAGTTTAGTATGGTTCCAGTCAGAGCCAATAAAGCAAGTTACTACGATCATGATTTCAGTGTTGCGGGTCCGTTGGCGTGGAATAGCCTCCATGCTAGTATTAAGAATGAGGATAGTGACGTTAAATTAAACGAAGTAAACGAGTAAAATACCTCCTAAACGGCTGGACCGATTTTGACGAAATTTTTTGTGTGTGTTTGAGTGGGTCCCTGGATGGTTTAGATTAACAATTGGACCCGGAAAATGACTGTTAAAACCATCTGGGAAGTTTATTCTATGTATGGCATGTATCACAATTGCGTGTGTATTGAGTATATATTCTACCGACCCTTATGTATGGAAGCGAAGCATGGAACTGGCAAAAGAAGGATGAAAGTAGAATAAATGCAGTAGAAATGAGATCTCTTAGACGAATGTGCGGATACTCTCTGTATGATAGAGTGTCGAATGAAAATATAAAAAGTAAATGCGGTGCGAATGATGGTGTTATGAACAAAATAATGAAAGGATCATTAAGATGGTTTGGACATATGGAAAGAATGAATGAAAAAAGAATGGTAAAAACATTATATGTTAACGATGTAAATGGAACCAGAAATAGAGGAAGACCGAGGAAAACGTGGCACGGTCAAATTAATCAAATATTCAATGTCGGCCACGTGAAGGGTCAGAGAAATCGACGCGCGTGCATGACGCGATGTATGAATGTTGAGGAAGCGAGAGAAATGTGTCGGGAAAGAAAAGTGTGGCTGTCCATTCTTTCTGCCTACCCTTTCGGGGAGACGGCGTGATGGTAAGTTAGTTATATAGTTTATCGAAAATATGAATATCGAAAAAACGTTTGCTGAACCAGCAGGCAAGCCAACGTTCGGGTACAACGTCTGTCGGATCCGCAAGTATTATATAATAATGGTGGTTCAGAAAGAGAGCCCCATGTTTTACCCATATAAATGTTTATGTTATTTGATTTTTATTTGTTTCAACGAATATTTTCCCAACCATCTGTTTTTGTGTCCGGAATAAGTTTCCGGCGCCTTTGTTCCGCTCGTGGAATACATATTGGATGAGCGCCGAAGGTCCTGGCACGAGGAGGTCCACTGGCCCAGTTAGTCTGCCTATTCTTGCCGCCGCTCCGGAAAGTGAACTGGGTCGAAAGAGCCGCATAGATTTCGCATTACTTTATCTTTGAATCGGTTCCGAAACCGTTCCACCAGACTAGATGCACTCTGCGCGAACAGCGAATGCATATGAAATTTTACCTGAACTTTAGACACGTTGATAGCCTGATTCATGTGCGCACAATCTGATTTTGAATTTATGTGGGTAAGCAAATAGTAAGCGATAACATATTGATAGAATTCCGAACACTTTTTTTCCTTCTATATTCGACATCATTCGTGGATTCACATTTGAATATCTTTTTTAATGGGTTGGGGGGGGGGGGGAGGTATTAAGTGTAGGAGTTGGGTTAATTGTAATTAGTTAGAATTATGGGACAGGGGAAACAAATCAAATATTGGACTATTAGAAGTTAAGTTTCTTTGGTTGTTAAAATCCTTTTTTTCTTTCCACTTTTGAGTTTATTTTTCTCGACATGTTTCGATGGTTTTGTACCTTCATAGTCGTGATATCGAAATAAACTGGTATGATAAATTTTATTTATAAAACTTTCGAGGCATGTCGCGAAATATAAACTCAAATTTGAGAGAAAAAAAAACATTGCTCTCATTCATAAGAAAATCGTTATTATGGAATTCCACAGTGATCGTAGCCTTGACTGGAGAGGATTCGAGTCAATAAACTTGCAACTCGTCACCTGAGAGTAAGAGGGTTCCAACTAACAAAATTTCACATTTGGCTTTTTTCGTGAAAAGGGTTCTTACTAACCTTATCTATACGTACAATTAAAAAAAAACGTAATAGTATCAAAATTTTGATGTTACGAAAAGAATCAAGTTCCATCTGATCATTCAAAACACACGATTCTCTGAAGAAGGATTCATTTAAACTTGGAACTTTACTATTCCAACTGTTGCCAGACAAAATTTACACGTTTCTCAGTAAAAGAATCTCTGTGAATTGGAATAAAACCCTTTTATTCCAAGATACACACCCGATACCAACAAAACTTTGACTTCATTTTTCTCAGCTTTTTACTTTTGTCAGTTGGAACCTTCTTACTCTCGGGTGACGAACTGTATCTTATGATGATGACGTTGATTTTTGTTGAGAGATTCACTTTAATGGCTCTCTTTTTCTTGAAAGCTCTTCTTAAAAAGGAAAGTTTTAAGAGAGCTTCTAGACACTCCTTCGTTATCTTGATTTAGGGATATTATAAGGCACACGTCACCGGCTCCACGATGCCAAAAGCACCATGCCCGACACTCAGTTCTGGCTCTAATAGTGGTGTTCCTGGATTCGATATCTTAGTAAGGTTGATTTATTGTTTTCTGAACAATTATGTAAAACTCCATATTAAACAATTAATATGAATGAAAACGTCTGTCTTCTAGAAGTTATGATGGAATAACATATTTCGCTCTTCAAATAAGCCACATTTGATAATGTCTAAAGGTCCATTTACACTGGACCGTCATCAGCCGATACCGACACGTCGCGCGTTTGCGTTGACCAAAAAATCGTTTTGTTTGTTTTGATGGTGTCTTGTTGCTTTCAATTAATGGCGACTCCGTTCATATTATCCACGGTGAATTCAAATTGTACTAAAAATGGTATTCTGTAAAAAATAATTATATACTGTAGGAAACATATCCTGAAAAATATTGATCATTTTTATTAAGCGTCAATTTTATGTAGGTAGGTGCTTTCTTCGGCAACCCCCGACGGCGATTTTATTATAGCATTTAATATAACGAGCCGGTGAGATTCAATGCTATTTTTATCGTGACGTGTCGGTATCGGCTGATGACTGTCCAGTGTAAATGGACCTTTAAAAGGGCGAAACATGTTATTTCATCTAAAATATAATAAAACTCCTAGAAGTCAGACGTTTTCAATCATAATAATTAGTAAGGTCGATTTATTTATTTTTATTAAACTGTATTGAATATCAACTGCAGCAAATATTGAACCTGAACTGAGGATTGACGCATAAATATATCACCACACCCCACGATTTATTTACGTAATCTCAGAGTTTGGAGTTTTGTTCCAGCGAAAAGGTACACTCGCATGATAGTAGCAGAAAAGTAGCGCTGGAGAGCTGCCAACACCGCGGCTTCCACTCCGAGAGGTTTTTTACATTTGCAGATTGGTTTGGATTCACTTTTATTGCGATCTTTCGTCATCTCGCTATAAAAATAACTACAATGTAAGTTGCTTCGCGTTTGTGTTAAACGAAATTTATTATTTTACGTTGTTAACGGTTTTGGTTAAAATCAATGCTATTAAATAATTTATGTAATATATACCCATTACTCCAATAATATTGTTTTTCTTTTATTTAACTTTTTTTTCGTTGTGAATTCGCATTCATGGCCTAAGATTCTAAATGTTTCCAGACATCATTAAAAATGTAATATCGTACCTTTACGCACAATTGCACGTTTTGTGATTTTTCATTAGAGACATTTAAAGATTTTTGAAGAATAATATTGTGTTATTCTGGCTATATTGATCATACACTATCGCCCTCTGGCAAAAAGAGACTGAACTTAATGAGCTACTTTGTTCCTCCAGATAAAGGGATGTTTTTAAAATACATGGCCATACTTAACTCATTTTGAGAATTTTTAACAATTATGCCCTTGTCTTACCGAAGGTGCGATATAATCAACATTTTCTTTTTATCACATTGTAACATATATAGATACATTTTGAGAACGGTAATGTTACTATTAAATCTCTACCCACAGTATTAAATACTTTTGGTTTTAAAGATACACAAAAATACATATTCCACCAGTTTTTATTTTATTTATGTGACCGGCTTCGTCAGCGTTGCTTACACCGACACACGTTAAAACTGTTTCTTAAATATAAAATTCGCCTAGGAAATTAAATATTTTTCGTCAGTTGATGGCAGTATGATTGTCACACTGTCTTTATTCTGGCGATAAATTGGCTACCTTTCACATGTCACTAGAATCAATAAGATAGATATATCCTTTACATCGATTTAGCTCGCACTGTAATGATGTAAAGAGCGATTCAACAAAATAATAAAATATCTGTAAAAAAAAAACGAAATGAAAAAATGGCTTCCTCATATTATTAATTTATAAAATAGTCGCTAGATGTTAATTCTAGACTGCTAAGATGTAAATTTAATTCCAGATAATTATATTGGTGAATAAAGGCCTAAAATCAGATCATTTTCATAAATTAAACATATAATATTATAGTTGCTTAACTAAACGAATGTGTCCTATTTTGATTCCCTAAATAGTGTAGGAAGTCATAATAAGCTGACTTGGCAACTTCCGGATTTCTAACAAGTAAATACATTTGTCGCATTTGAAGCAAGACTTTTTTAGAGGAGTTCTGATGTTTTTACTTCAATTTCTCAATGGAAGTCCATCTTGTATTTTATGTAAAAATGTTTGTATTTTTTTTCATAGAATATTGTGTTCAGTTTCCAAATATTTGTAAGACCTAATTTAACGATCTATAAAATAGTCCACCCCTTTTTTTCGATTTACAAAATTAGTACCCCTTTTACATCACTTTTATACTGCTATCAGAGACGCTGACGAAACCGGTCACAATAGTAATTTACTTCTGCAATAAAGATAACATTATGTAAAATAATCAAATGATTTTACTGAAATCTCTTGATGGAAGTTCATTTTAGATAATAATTAAATTAAACGATGTTATTTTGACTACTTCCACTTTTGTCTTTATTTCGACAGCGACCGGTTTCGCCAGGCTCGCTAGCATCGACGAAATAGAGACAAAAGTGGGAGTAGTTAAAAACATCATTTTATTTATTTATTATCATTATGTAAAATATCTTGGGGTTCACGTATTTTATTTTCTTTTGCTGAAAATTTCGTGTATAGAAATACTGTTATTTTCCTTTCATTTTATGGCTGAAATGTGGGCAATTTTATTAGAATTATAATGAGGTTGGTACCTTACTAGCAAGAGATTTTTTCTCATTTCAAATTTGTATATTTGGAACTGCGCCAAATTGGAATTCTCCAGTTACTTAATTCGAGTGAAATCGTTCGTAATTCAGACACGGAATGGAAATTCGACACAAATATACCAGTCTGTTTACATTTTTCATAATGGTTTTTCATGTAAATACTTCCATGTCCCACAGTGAATGTTGCCATTTCAGTAATTTATCATAGAATGGTAACTGTGTATATTGCGCCAACTTATGAGATGATTTGTATGAGACATTATCATAACTGGATTTTAAAATAAAACTTCATTCATTTTTTTTTATGATAAACTTTAGATATTAAAACTGGATTTCCGTAATGGCAACAGTATTTTTAACTAATTAAAAGATTCGTCAAAACTTACTTGATTTGGGACATCACGCCCTGGTTTGATATCACAAAGGGTGTTAAGCAGGGCTGCGTGATGTCTCTATGGTTGTTCAATCTGTATATGGACAAGTGTATGAAAGAACTTAAAGGTATAAATGCTGGCGCTAAGATGAGTGATCTATCTGTAAATTGTCTGCTTTACGCGGACGATGCCGTTCTCGTTGCGGATAGTGCGGACGAATTACAACTCGTGGTGTCGAGAATGTATGAGGTATGCAAGTCGAACGATTTTATGATGAATGTCGGAATGTCAAAGGTGTTAGTTTTTGAAAGGGAAGAGCAAATGACAGTTTTTAATAAGTGTAAATGAAGTGAACTTGTAACAGGTGAGGGAATTTGTGTATTTAGGTAGCATGTTCACAGCAGATGGCCGAACAGACAGTGATGTCGAATGAAGGGTTGGTGCGGGTAACAAAGTTAATGGAGACCGGAGTCGAGATTCACTTAATTTTTATATCATTCACATAAAATATAATAAAACTTTTAGAAAACAGACTTTTTTTTTCGTATTAATTAATAGTTAAATCTTTATAATTTAGATGATTGCCAACTCTGAACTCCAAAGTAACTTACTAACTATACGAGTATAGCTGACTATTACGCCGTCTATCTATCCGAAGGGATAGGCAGAAATAATTTACGAGATTTTTTGGCTATCACGTCAAAAAGGTGGAATATTTATGGTGCATTTTCATGTTCATAGGCTGATTTTTGTTAATCATTGTGTTTTTCTTTAAAATAGCTTAGATAGTAATTAAAAAAAAAAAGTTTAGAATTTTATGTTATGTATTTTTTTTTTAAACTTTTTACTTACTGACATTTCTTTAGTTTTGTGGGACTGGGAGGATTAATCCCATCCCCCCTACCTAACCTATGGCGCTAGTATGCTGGCAGCAGCATAGCGCCCCCTGGAGACAAGGACCCGTCTTTGCTCCGGGCTTATTACCGGGTCCTTCGGCCGAGCGACACGCGTCCGCTCGAACGCTCTCGCTCTATCTATTGTTATACTCGTACACTTGTCTGTGCCGAAATAAATAACTGTGTACCAACCAACCTCTGACTTTTCACTTGCACACCGAACCACCTCACACTACAGTTTCATCAATCAAATATTAAGCGTCGGCCACGTGAGGAGTCAGAAAAATTGACGTGCATGCATGATACAATGTATGAATGTTGAAGACTCGATACAATTATGCCAGGATAGAACAGTGCGTCGGTCTATTCTTTCTGCCTACCTATATTACATTACTTCTTTTCTAATGTTGCACTGCATCTGAGTATTCTAGCCCCTGTGGCGTATATAAATTAAATAACGGTATTATGTGTACGTAACCTGAATCGGACGATTCCGACGAAACTGTATTTCCTTGCGCAATCTGTCATTAGATATTACTGTCCGTTGTTTGAACACGATCCTACTTAATTCACCGTTGCAACAAGATCGCGGTGCTTTATCTCCATCTTGGGCAGTCAAAGAAGCGTTATATCTAATTTCGTTATAGAAAATACTAGTTGATCATTTGATGTTAATAGAAGACGTAATTACATAGATCTTATCCACATACTTCCAACATTTTTTAAAAATTTTGAATCTTATATTTGTTTTGTTTAAAGTATTGGATATATAAATATTTAGGATTTAAATTAGTACTATAGTTTCTTCTATATTCGCCATACTTTGTGTTGTTATGATGCTATATTTCTCTTTTCAATTTTCGAAGCTATTAAAAATAAAGAAAATATTTTATAATATCAAATAAATTTAACGTCAAGTCCAATCTTAGATTTATTTCCTTTGTTGTAAGTAATTACCTGAACCCCAATAAGAATTTTCAATTATTATTTTAAATTTTAAATTGAATCATAATATTTGTTATAACAAAAGTATAACGTTCCAAAATAAATCTTTGTAACATCTGTCAGATCATGTAAACAATTTTATAATATTTTTTAAATGTATATTTTTAATATGTATCACTGAAAAAAGACTGGTTGTCCGAAACATGTCTATGTTTATTTATTGATCATTTACCAAGAAATGGTTTTAATACCTCCCAACTGGGATAACCCGTTGTAGGGAGACATTCCTTGTACTCTATACAATTTCAATATATAATATAATTTACTATTTTAGGGAGCAGTTAAGGGAAGCAACACATATCCTAAAGTGTATAACTTAAAATTAATTGACTTATATATTATATAACACTATTTAAACACTATATTGTCTTATATAACACTATTTACTTATTTTAAAAAATTATACTACATTCAAGCCGCCCTTTTTTTAATATCTCCGTAGTTACATGTTTTTTGTAATTGTGCATTGTCATTTTTCATTTTGTATGTCGTAATTTTGTATGTAATTTTATTTTTTAATATAAGTGTTGTATAAACAAAGAATATAAAAAAAGAGAAATAGTACTATAGTTTTTAAACTAAATACATTTTTATAATTTACATATTAAGTTTTATACTACTTGATTTATAGCCTCGGCTGGTTTCGTCAGGTAGTTATCATCTTCTGGTGAAGATGGCAGCGAGTTGCCGAAACCGAAAACATCTACAAAGAAATTTCAATTAACAGCATTATATTAACTGTTAAAATATAAAACGCTGTTGTATCACATTTTTTGTAATTAAAAAAAATATTATTTCTTTATTATATAATAAGTATCGTAGTATTTCAGACAAAACAATGGACTATCATTATTATTATTATTTTAAATCAAGGCTATCATCAAAGATTTAAATCGATGGTTTTACATTTTATCATACAATACAATCTTCAATACGAGCAGAAAATAGCTAATTCTTAAGAAAACTATATAAATAAAATAATTATTAGTAAAAAATAAAAATGTTTTTTTTTTTACGAATTAAAACGCTGTTCTCTTGACTTTTGAAGTTGTTTCAAGTAGTTTTTTTAGAAGTTTTTTTACTGTTAAAATTTAAAACACTGTTATAATATTACAATTTCTTTTTATTCACTGAGAGTGTCGCGACAGCTGTTTCGCCAACCGATGTTGGCATCATCAGGTGTTACAATAAACTTGAAGTTTTATTAGTTGATTTTAATAGTTAGTTTTCTACTAGTTTATTTTCTTGGTTTGTTTTGAAGGCGTGGGTGACTGCGATGTGTTAGCTATTTAAGAGGGTGCTTTTTATTATTGTATTATAATAATTATTATAATATTTATTATTATTATTTTTATTATTATTATTAGTTTTACTTTGTTGAATATCTCTTTACAACATTACAGCGCGAGCCAAATCGATCATATATTATAGTTTTGTATTTGAATATAAAACTAATCAAAAACTCGTGTGAGTGCGATGTGTTTGGTATTTAGTAGGGTTAAGTGTGAGATTAACTAGCACAATGTGCCCTAAATTACTCGGCCAATTTATCAATTTAGCCCCACGTTTGTGATGACAATTTCAATTGTGATCTCTCTAGCCCGTGACGTCATACTTTTCAAGCAAATGTAACGCCTGCTCTAACCAGATTCGGTATAGTCTCGGCAAGGACACCGAAATCATACTCTTAATGATTCCCTCATCGCTTGGTAGCGGAAGACAACCAAAAAATTGTTAATCAATTAATTTTATAAAAACACATGAACATTCTATTTTCCAATAGTATCCGAATTTTGTATTTGTATGACCCACGGCTCCCTTTTCAGAAAAAAATATTCTGCATAACCCCCTGAAAATTTGATAGTCCCCAAGACACTTGTAAGACGTCTGTCACAGTAATTCTTAATTCTGTCATAATTGGCAAAATAATGGATGAAAGTAGGATATATGCCACAGAAATGAGATGAATGTACGAAAAAACTATTTATGATAAAAAAAATGGGGAAAAGTACCGCCTTCTCCAACTGATATTGGAGGGGAAAATTGAGGGACGCCGAGGGCCCGGTAGGAGACAGATATCCTGGCTGCGAAACGTGAGGTAGTGGACCGGCATCCGAAGTTAGAGGAGCTGTTCCGAGCGGCGCAGAACAGGGACAGGTTCGCCGAGGTGATTGCTATCATTGGGGGGACCCGACAGGGCACTTGAAGAAGAAGAAGAAGATGATAAAATATCGAACGAAAAAATATGGAAGAAATGTAAGGTAGATGGTTGCATCCTTAGTAAAATTAAAGAGGATCTCTTACAATTAGATGGAACGAATGAGTGAGAGAAGAATGGTTAAATAAAATGTGTACAAACAGTGTGATTGGAAAAAGACCTCGAGTACGGCCAAAGAAAACAAGGCATAACCAAATTAAACAATTACTAATAAGCGACCTCATTCGAGGTTAGAAAAATCGACGAGCATGCGTGATACAATGTACGAATGTAGAGGGTGCTCGAGAGGTTTGACAGCAGTGTGGCGGTCCATCCTTATTACCCCTCCGGGAAAACGGCGTGATGTTTAGTTTGTTCTATCATAATTGATTTTTGCATAACATTTTTCATGTATTGTTTATTATTCATTTTGTTTGTATTCTGCATTAAATATCCCATGAATAATCCACTCAAGTTGATAAGCTGAGTGGATTATTATAGAGCGTAGGAGAGATTGTACACTTACATAAAAAGTTTTATCCGAAATAAGTACTTCTTAAATGTTACTCACGTTATTATTTATTGTCTTTGTAATCTCCGTCCACCGAAGGATTCTGAATTGTAAAAAAATACACTATTCTGCCTGGGTGTGGGTGGACTTGCTGATTTAAAAGAGCTATTCAAAAATAAAATTCTAATACTCCACTTTTACCTTGGATGACCCTGGAACAATCTGCCCACTCACTTCTGAGATGCATTAAGAATTTCAAAAAATTATGCGCGAAACTCTTCTGTGGCCTTCCGATACCCTACAACAGAAGAGATGGGCTGATGATGTAGCTTCAATAACTGCTAAACAGTGGGTGAGAACTATCCAACAGTGGAGTAATGAAGACTGGAAAAAGAAGAATATGCTTGAAACTAATATCATATACATATCTTATGCAGATGAGCTTTTATATGTCTTCTGCTTTAGCCTATTCTCTTTAAACAAAAGCCTACACTACTGTCTTGTCCAGACTGCATTCAGGTTGTGACGACGTGTCGATCAGGTCGTGCTTCCACCGTGCGGTCGCCCTAAAGTTCTCTTTGATGTTGAAATATTTGTCATGATATATACACAAAATTTTGTTTTTACGTCACTTCGAGCTGTATTTAAAATAAAATGTGTGTGTGTTCCAACCAAAGTATTTTGTTTTCGATTTTTTTTTTATGGTTTAGGGCCTGTTTCTGTTTGCATTAAGTTTCTTGGGAAGCAGACTATCAGCTGTCCTTTCGTCTTTTTGGAGGTCGTCCTTGAGGTCTGTGATCTATTCACTTAGTGATCGTACATTATCATTTTAAAGCATTGTTTTTAAATACATATATTTTTTACAAGCAGCATAATCGCCCTGATGAATTGTGCAAAATGATTGGTGTATTTTGACATTATTACAGTTTTGGTTTTCCCGAGGATTTTAACACGATAACATGACCGCAAAGCGTTTTGAATGCAATGTAATATTTTTTTTATTCAATTTTTGATATTCGAAATGAATCACAACTCCCGAAATACATCTTTTATCGAACGTGAACCGCGTGGAAGTCGAACCGGTTCGCGAATCTGGTCCACGAGCGGAGATTGGATCACCGACCACATTAGAATTGACAATGCAGCCGCGGACCGGTTTCCAGCCAAATGCGCCGCACTGCACACATCGAGACATTTCACGTTCAGGATTGGAGTATAATAGCCGACGCGCGACGGCTGGGGATGCGTCATCGCGAGCTTTCGTAACCAGGGTGTGTTGCACAGATGGATTACGTACGCCGTCTGAGCTTTGTGGCATGCCCAAAATGTAACTAACTAACTAGCCATCAGGCCGTCTCTCCGAAGGGTAGGCAGAAAAAATGGAATCCCATACTGTTTTTTTCCTGACATACTTCTCTCGATTCCTCAGCATTCATACATTGTGTCTTGCACGCACGTCGGTTTCTCCGACTCCCCACGTGGCCGACATTTAATATTAAATTTATTTTATCGTACCACGTTTTCCTCTATTTCTAGTTCCATTTACATCGTTAACATGTAATTTTTTTTACCATTCTTTCTTCATTCATTCTTTCAATGTGTCCAAACCTTCTTAATGATCTTTTCATTATTTTGTTCATAACACCATCATTCGCACCGCATTCACTTCTTATATTTTCATTCGACACTCTATCATACACAGAGTATCCACACATTCGTCTAGGAGATCTCATTTCTATTGCATTTATTCTACTTTCATCCTTTTTTGCCAGTTCCATGCTTCGTTTCCATACATAAGGGTCGGTACAAAAACTTTTTTTTTCATGTTCCGTTTACAAATACCTATTTTACCATTATTTTTTCACTCATTCTTTCCATGTTTCCAAATCAGTTTAATGATTATGTTCATAACACTCATTCGCACTGCATTCACTTCTTATATTTTCATTTCACATTCTATTCGCAGATTTTTCACACATTCGTCTAAGCGATCTTATTTCTAAAAAAAGACCATGAAAAGTTTTCGTATATATAATATTATACTAATAATTCTTCTTATTTTTCTTCAACTTGTAGATACGACAAACTGCAGAACTCTTGTGTAATGACATAATTACCTAGAACCCCTTTAACCTAATTACCTGATTTGATTTGATTAATTCATTCATATTCTTTTTTTTTATTAAAAATATAACATATCCCGATATAGCTGGCATATTTATTCTATTAAGGATATACAATTGTTTTATTTTATACAGGGTTGAAGAAACCTGTTGTCGTTATTTTTATTACTTAAATAAATCATTCTCTCGATGATGAATGTGTAAAACTTGTGAAACATGTCGGGATATATTATATATGCTCTTGGGAGTGAAAATACCCGTATTTTAATTCATTAAAAAATTGCGTTATGGAATTCTAGTTCATGCCTTAAGTTTATCAAAAATTACATTTAAAATTCATTTTAGAAACCCAAATATTTGATATTAACCCTCTGTCTTCTATTATAATACAATCAATATTTTCGAAATAAAACTAACAAAGGTTTTCCGCGTAATACTAAGATAATTTTCTAAGAATCAATTATAAATTGTATATGAATACATGGAATATTCATGATTCATGTAATTTCTATAAACTAACAAATAATATTCAGCCTTCATTGGTGTATGAATCAGCGTACTTTAAGCATATAGATAATAATATTGTACTGTGTCTATGGTATAAACTATTGTTCTCAATTTGTTAAAATTTACTTAAAGAAATTTATGGTGAAAATTTGGAGCGAGTAGATGAGTTCGGGTTTTTGTGTTTAGTATGGAAAAGATGGGCGAGTGGAGACGGACATTGAAAGAAGGATTGGGGCAGGCAAAAAAGTGAATGATGCACTAAAAGTTGTCATCGCAAACAAAAACCTATCCAAAAAGCTAAAATGGCAGTGCACAATGGTGTTCTTGTACCGACCCTTATGTGTGGAAGTGAAGCATGGATCTAGCAAAAGTAGGATGAAAGAAGAATAAATGCATTAGAAATGAGATCTCTTAGACGAATGTGTGCATACTCTGTGTGTGATAGAGTCGAATGAAAATATACGAAGAAACTGCGGTGCGAATGATGGTGTTATGAACAAAATAATGAAAGGATCACTAAGATTTAACGATGTAAATATAACTAGAAATAGAGGAAAACCGAGAAAAACGTAGCACGATCAAATAAATCAAATATTGAATGTCGGCCACGAGAGGTCTGCATGACACGATGTATGAATATTGAGAAAGCGAGAGAAATATGTCAGGAAAGAAAAGTGTGGCAGTCCATTCATTCTGTAAGTTAGTTAGTTTAGTCACATTGTAAAATTATTTTTCGTTTTTACGTAGGTATATTGAGAATTTACTGTTTTAAAAACATATTTATGAATTTAATTTTCTACTCATTGTTTTTCGGCAGTAATAATGCGAGTATCTCTTTTAAATGCATACATAAAATCATTTAATGTCTGTATGAATTGCATTCTGCTGAATTCCTCGTGGGAGTACGGAATTGTCGTGTTTGGATAAAGTCAATAAAACCGTAAATAAAGATATGACAAAGATGCACGTGGGTTGAATACAAGTGAAGTTTATGAAAGAGATGAAGACATTACAAATGGCGATTTTTTTATTAACTAAAACACTATTTTTCTACCTTGGAGTTTATTTTTCTCGACACGTTTTGAAGGTTTTATAATACTAAACTAACAATGGAAATATAATAAAGAAAATACAAGAACCTAATTACATTTGTAACATGTGATTGTTACAATAAAATTAGATAGAGTTCCTAGGACATGCCATTAACAATAATAGCTGAATGGGTTAATATTTTATTGTATATTTTGAAAAGGATTTTTAACTACACTAAAGCTATTGTTTTAGCAAATATCTAAGAAGCAAATATCTAAAAACTTACTAGCCATCAAACCGTCTCACCGAAGGGGTAGGCAGAAATAATGGATCGCCACACTGTTCTTTCCTGACATACTCTCGTTTTCGTAACATTATTTATAACATCGTATAATGCACGCACGACAATTTCTCCGACTCCTCACGTGGCCGACATTCAATATTTGATTTATTTGATTGTGCCACGTTTTTCTCGGTCATTCTCTATTTCTAGTTTTATTTTCATCGTTTACGTATACCTTTTTTACCTTTCTTCCTTCATTAATTCTTTCCATGTGTCCAAACCATCTTAATGATTCTTTTATTATTTAATATAACGCAACCTTGTTTTTCCACCTTTTTTGATATCAAACTAAGCTCCCCATTTACTCTGATAGTAGCCGTACTTTCCGTGTATAGCGATTTACTCAGCAAATATCTAAATCACCCAGTAAATAAACAAAATACCTTGCAAACAATTATATTGAACAGATCCGGTTCACGTTTTTTTTTATAATGGTACAGAAAAGATAAATAATAATAAAAAACAATAATTGCTTATAACCGATATAAAATAATGCCGCACGTTTTTACCGACAAATCGGCTCAGCGTACATCGATGTTGTGCCTTCAGTAATATATAATACACTCCTCCAGTATTTGGGGCACTGTGCCAAGTCGTGCCTTGCTTTCGTGCTTCATTCACCCTCGGGGACGATGCAAAGCGGTCTTCCTATTCTAATAGACTTTGCCTCGTTTGCATATACGTATCAATTAAATAGCTGCTAAGTGCTCTACACCGAAGGTTCCGGATTCGATTCCCGGCGATGGCAGTGTGATTGTCACACTGTCATCGGTTTGGTGAAGAATTCTCGTGACAATAAAACGGCGATAGATTAGCTACGCATCTATATTAGCAAGATGGAAAGAGCCATGTTAGGAATAAGCCTAAGAGACACAGTCAGAAACGATACGGTGAGAGAAAAAACAAAGGTCACTGACATCATCCGCCGGGTGGCGACTCTAAAATGGCAATGGGCAGGTCACGTGGCCAGAACCTCAGATGAAAAGTGGACAAGAAGACTGCTGACTTGGAGACCGTGGACGGCGAAGAGAAGTGCAGGGCGACCGTAACTACGGTGGAAGGATAATCTGAACAGACACGTCGGAATAACCTGGATGCAGTCTGCACAGGACAGAATGATATGGAAGCAAATAAAGGAGGCCTTTGTCCAGGAGTGGGCGGGAATAGGCTGTGGAAGAAGAAGAAGATTAGCTACGTATCACTACAATTAAAATGATAGCTATACACTTTACATCGATTTGGTTCGCGCTGTAATGATGTTAAGAGCGATTTAACATAATAATAATAATTATAATAATAAAGGGGCTAGTAATAGAGGATTCACCGCCGCTGAACGTGATCAACTCGGAGATCGACGTCTTTCATATTAGTGAAAGTACGTTCAGAAGACAAATATTCGTAACTTTATACAGTGTCTTGTCTTCCTAAAGTCGAAACATCTATCAAATAGATGCCTTTAACTATATTGTTACCTGTTCTCTTCGGTTGTTTCCCAGTTCTCAAATCAATGTCTTAAACTATTATATAATACTAGCTGACCCGGCAACGCTTCGCTATTGCTAAATTCGAGTACATAAATAAACCCAATATATATTCAAAAAATACAATGAATTATAAACTTGAATACATATTACTAATGTAATAGAAAAACAATTTTTTGAATATTTTATATGAAATTTAATGATCAAATCGTCCCTTTAGAGGTAAAACTCACTAACCGCAATATTGGGCCAAAACTACTTATGAATACCAATATTCATATTTTTTCAATCTCTATTCAGGAAAAAATCACTAAGTACATATTTTAATACGTTATTCATTATTGTTTAGTGGTAAAACTCACGATTTGAGCATTTTAGTCAATTGCCTCCAAGTAAAACTCATTAAATCACTTAATTAGTTTTACCTGGCGACAAAAAATGCAAGCTTTCATTGTTGTTTCACTAAATGCCCACTGGCGGCGCGGCGCTTTCGATGTATTGATGACACATTATCATACTTTTCGCGCAATTTGAGTTCAACGGTCATTGTGTTCCTTAATTTGTGTGATTTTTCATAGATAGAAGAGGCAGTTTATCTTTAAATCTTTTTATTTAGTGTTCCCTCTAGTGTAAGAATACAATTAAATTAGACGAACCATCCACCTGGGTGTTCACTTTTTTCAACTGATTCGTGGTCGAATACACAACTCTGATATTTTGAATGACTTGACTTTGTTTGTCCCCGACAATTATCTGCGACAAAGGCAACATAGATTATTTCACCTGCCACTGTGTAGAACCAATCTACCTAAGGTAATGCCCGTGGGCAGGGCAATAATACTATTAAACCGCATCTCTTCGGATATGGATATTTTTCACGATAGTGAGGCTACCCTCAGAAAGCATCTATCTCTTATGTATTAAATTACTATTTGCTTCTCTACTTATTGTACAAAAATGTTAATCTTTACCAAACTGTTCTCGAATATTTTTTTTTTTTAATTGTCTTCTGTTTTTTTTTTCTGACTTACTCTTATTTGTTTTCTTGTTATATTATTTGTAAATATGTTTTTTTAAATTATTAATTTTATTTTTGTGATTATAAACGATTTGGATGTGTTATTCTGCAATGTTTATAATTTTTTTGAATAAATTGAAATTGAAATTGAAATTGAAATTATCGTGTTCGTGCTGTAACTACAAGTTCTACACTGCAAGTCCATAGAACATAAATTTTTAGAGTCCGGACATACCTACATGGAATGCGATTCGATGCACTCTGCTATTGAAAGCCAAAAGAAAAACAAATCAATTTTTTTGATGGATGATTGGAAAGAAATTTTTCGGCAAGCCAGATCTAAACGTGGAAACAATAAGAATAATGAATACAAAGTCATAGAGATGAAGTATGGAGATTTTTATAATCCACAAGCATTAAGCTCGATTTTAATTAAAAATAGAACAACAGACGAAAAGGGGAGAAAAGTTCAATGGCTGAAAATTAAAAATTTGAAATACGAAAAAAGTTCTCCAGGAGTAATATTTTATAAGTATAGTCATACTGAACCATACAAAAAAATAATTATCTCTGGACGAGGGCGTCGTTCTCAATCGATACAACTTGTGAAAGCTTACGATAGTCTTTTGCCAATTTCAAAAAACAAAAAACAGGATCTATTAAAACTATGCACCACGGGTAATATACCAGAGAAATTGCACTCTTGGTATAAAAATTGACCATGCGCAGATACGACAATAGAACGAGCTCCGGAGCCAGCCGAGGACGAGGAAAGTGCTAATGAAGAAGATTAAAAATTTGGTTTTTATTTAATCGCGTACTTAATATGTTTATAACAAATAAATTGGAATTTAGTAATATAAAATGATAGTATTTTTGCATATCCTACACTAGAAAAGCTATTATGTATAATATGTTACCATTTTTTCCTGTCCAGGTAAAAATCATTAAGTGCAAAAAACCTTATATTTAATATAAAATACAAACATACCCCAAATATTTTTATAAAATGTTATGTGTTATTTAATTGTTTACAATACTGCAAAAGAAATTTATCGGAATTACATGTATATTTTTTAATATCGCGTGTTGAATGTTTAAACCTCATTATCTCAAAACTACTCCGATGTCACTTAGTGAGTTTTACCTCTAAAGGGACGAAATAAACAATATTATATCACATTTGCAGAAAACATTAATTATATTAAAGAAACAAAACTCTTGATTTTGTTGTCCATGAAATTCACATCAGAGCCAATAAAGTAAGTTTCTACGATCGTGATTTCGGCACTGCGAGTCCGCTGGCGTGGAATAGTAATATAGATGATAATACTACATAAGCCTCCCTTCCCGACTTCCACAACTGTATCCCTCGCCGCTCTGCGCCATTGACCTCCT
Source organism: Lepidostoma basale (assembly GCA_022606425.2). Taxonomy (NCBI): domain Eukaryota; kingdom Metazoa; phylum Arthropoda; class Insecta; order Trichoptera; family Lepidostomatidae; genus Lepidostoma; species Lepidostoma basale. Next base: position 414,157 of record JAHDVF020000272.1, on the reverse strand, counting down.
GCCACTCGTTTAATGTCATCAGACCATCTTGCTTGTGATCTGCCAGAATTTGTGTAGCTGTTTCTCTTTCGCCACTCCAGGCCAGAAGATCTTATAACCCGTTGTCCTTGCTTTATGACCGATCCCATTCCATTTAAACATTAGTCGCTGCATCGGCAACTTTGGTCCGATCTTTCATTCATCAATGTTGGGCCCTGGAATTAAAAAAAAAAAAAATTGAATTGCCATAAGGCGGACACTATAAAAGGCAGTTCATGCTATATGCATAATAATAATAATAATAATTAGGCTAATTTGTCAAATTAACTAACTAACTAACTAACCATCACGCCGTCTCCCCGAAAGTGTAAGCAGAGAGAATGGACTGTCACACTTTTACTGATGCGGCACTCCATCCTTCTCTTTTCGCCCCGCGGGAGGCGCGGTGTGATGGGTTGCGAACCTCATCGCCACCAATAGGCATCTCCCGCGCACACTTCGATCGTCCAACACCCACAAAATAAATCTAAAACAAATAATATAAAATACAATGATATAAAATAAAATAACAAAATAAAAATAATTTTACACAAAATGTTCTTTTTAGACGGTGCACATATTGTCTATTTAATTTATAATATGTTCCACGTATCCACTGTTTTTTAATTTAGCACATAATGTAATAATACATAATGTTTTTTTCAATGTTGCACATGTTGACATGGACGATCCGGACTTTTGTGTTTATTTAATTTATGTTACACGTATCCACCATTTTTTAAATTATCTGTAATAAGGCACTTAACCAGCAAGAACTTAAAAATAATATTGAAGAAATTATTCAAATTGTCATTGGAACAAATGAAAAAATTATTTGTACACCTGTCAAAATCTTTATAAAAACGATAAAACTAATAAAACCTTTTAATCTGATTAATTTGTCAAATTAATTAAATTAATCAGATTTTAAAGGTTGGTCATGTTAGAAGTCGGAGGAATCGACATGCGTGTATGACTCGTATGAATGTGGAGGAAGCTAGACAGGTTTGCCAGGATAGAGTAGTGTTATGTTGAAGAAATTATTCAAATTGTCATTGGAACAAATGAAAAAATTATTTGTACACCTGTCAAAATTCTTTATAAAAACGATAAAACTAATAAAACCTTTTAATCTGATTAATTTGTCAAATTAATTAAATTAATCAGATTTTAAAGGTTGGTCATGTTAGAAGTCGGAGGAATCGACATGCGTGTATGACTCGTATGAATGTGGAGGAAGCTAGACAGGTTTGCCAGGATAGAGTAGTGTTATGTTGAAGAAATTATTCAAATTGTCATTGGAACAAATGAAAAATTTATTTGTACACCTGTCAAAATTCTTTATAAAAACGATAAAACTGATAAAACCTTTTAATCTGATTAATTTGTCAAATTAATTAAATTAATCAGATTTTAAAGGTTGGTCATGTTAGAAGTCAGAGGAATCGACATGCGTGTATGACTCGTATGAATGTGGAGGAAGCTAGAGAGGTTTGCCAGGATAGAGTAGTGTTATGGTCCATTCTCTCTGCCTACCCCTGTGGGGAAACGGCGTGATGGTTTGTTTGTTTGTTTAATTTGTATAATCGCCGTTTTCGTGAATAGCTCACCTCAAGGGCGCTTTGACAATGTTTTTAGTCATGAAAGGTGCATGTGACAACAGCGAAATCACGATCGTAGAAACTTACTTTATTGGCTCTGATGTGATTTTCATGGACAACAAAATCAAGAGTTTTGTTTCTGTAAACATATGAATGTTTTGTGCAAATGTGATATTGTGTAATGTAAAAATGAGCCGGTTCTCATTCGCCACTACAGAGTACATCTAATTCACTGATCATCCGTTGTTTGATTGATCTAATTCCATTTTAACGAAGTTATTTTGCACGCTGCATCGGTAATTTTCGTCCCATCTCTGATCCGTTACTTTATTTTCCTAGAAATAAACGGAAAAAGTCATAAGAATTGTGTCATTCATTCATATTGTAATTCATATTGTATATCATTAGAACTTTCTTACCGTTGCTGTGGTAATGTTACAATTTCCCTGACCAAAGTATGCGTATAAAGAAAACAGCAAAATAGAATAAACTGAAAATATATTTATGAATTAGAAATATAAATATTATATTATACTTACGGAAGCAAGTTTCTTCATATTCTTGTAGAGCTTCGACGTCCAATATTTTATATTTTCGCTATCATCCTTTGAAATAACCTGAAAGCAATTTAATTATCATTGAATATTTTTAATCCCAGAAACTTCATAACCTAAAAGTACCGAAACTTCATACCTACAAAATATTACGACGTACAAAGAGATTGACAGTTCAGAGACCACGTGACCAATTGAACGGCTAGAACTCTAGAAAACGAAAATCATTAAGTAATCACCGTCGAACGTAAGAGAAACGAATAAGTTTCAGCCACACGAAAAAATAAAATTTCGTTCATAACCTCAAAATGACGCGTAAAAATTATACTCGCCAAAATTAAGAAGTATAATTACCTGTCTGCATTAATGTACATTAAAATATGGCCAATAAAATAGACTACCAATTAAACAACCAATTATTTTAGTACGTAATAAGTAAAACGTATTAAGTATTATACATCCCAAAGTAAAACGCAATATATTGGACTGTCAGAAAGCAAAACACATTGTTGCCACTACACAAAATTACATGGAGACTGAATTCTCTCAGACCGTGTCAAACGAATATAGACTCAAAAGATTGATACTCAGGTGATACGAACATTAAGGTCTATATTCGTTTGCACTACGAAAATTTTCAATTAATTGATTAATTTATAAAGTTAATTAGAGCTCGATTAATAACGAAAATATGCCTATGACGACCGCTAAATTCCACTTAGTCCATTCCCCAAGATTCAGAAGGATCTGATGAGGAATCACCGAGAAAGAAGGAGACACACACAACCCAGATTGTGTTTTATTTATATGTAGATGATGTAGATGATTATATCTGTCATATATTTTGAGTAATTAAATTGATTTGATTGAACAATGCTTTTGTACATTGTAAATAGTCCATTGTATTGGCCAAAACACTATGATACTTTAACATTATAAACTGTTAAATTAAAAAAAACTTTGTTTTATGTATCAAAATTGTATTTTTATTTTTCGCGACAGCTGTTTCGTCAACCTATGTTGACACCATCAGGTGTTACAATAATACATCAAATGTCACAAGAAATCGCGAAAATTTGACATTTGATATATTATTGTTACACCTGATAATGTCAACATAGGTTGACGAAACAGCTGTCCCGGAAAATTAAAATACAATTGTAATAACTTTATTGAAAATTAAAATACAAACATGTTTCAGACACAGAAGCTCTTCATCAGTGTTTTGTTAATTAATTTTGATTTTATTGATTTGGTTGGACTTTTACATTCCAAGAACACGCTCTGAAAAATATCAGGACACAATCCTCAATACAGCAGAGAATATATAAGAAAATTTGATTTATCGTAACATACTTCCCTTTAATTCACATTTATACAGCGTTCGATTTTCCGGAATATTATCCGATCTATTGAATGCTTTACGCCTTCATCATTGGGAGAACGTTAGTGGGGTTTTAGTGTTAATACTTTCGTAGGTGTCTTTCAAGGCAAGACTCTCGCGGATGTGCTCTCTGAGAGTGCTAAAATATTTTGGACACATAGCCCGATCAAGATCAGGACAACTTTAAAAAGCTCATCATCATGGGTAAAGTGGAGGGAAGGCGACCACAAGGATGACTACCGAGCCGCTGGTACGATCAAATCAGGAATCTGACTGGACTTTCATTAGCTGCAGCCTGACGGGTGACAGGAGCGCATGGCGTGCCATGGTCAATAGTTTACAGGATGGACACGACCCTCAATCATGAGGAATACGACTGAGAAGAAAAGAAGGTGCCTTTCAGAGTGTAAGTTAGCTTACAAGTTGACTTCCGCAAGTTTTTACACTTGCGTATCATGTTGCAACTTGCGCGTGTTTACTTGCTGTTTTTTTTTATATATGGTGATCGGCACTTGCGGTAGTTTTCTTGTTCGTGCACGATACTTTTTTAACTGATGATCATGAAATTGCACTACAAAATGAAAGTCTTCATGTTTACAAATTATATAAGCATTTTCATATACAGTTCAACCGGTATCAATTGTATATCTCACAAACTAGATATATATTTCATAACACATCAATTTCAAACAAATCATTTCTTCTTAATCATATATTTTTTTGCCAAGCAGTGCAGCAAAACTGACCACCTGAACGATCGTTTCTTTTGACTAGATAATTTTTCATTTGATAATGGTTTATTAATGTATGTTTTTTTTGTGTGTGTTGTATAATGATATTAATTTTGACATATTTTTTTTGTTGCAGGTAAGTTACAACAGCTCAAAGCACGCAAGACCGTCACAAATATTCAGATTCGAGAGAACTGCTCCAAGTATTATACGACTGAGGTAAAATGTAACATTTTAAGATGATTCTGTATAGCCTATCTACATGTTTACTCATTTTTTTTGATAATAAAATGATTTTACTGAAATCTCTTGATGGACCGGATAACCGATAGGGTCAGTAATGCAGACAAACTGCAGAGAGCCAGAGCCAATAGAGAGCTGTTGTCAAGTGTGAAAATTAGAAAGGTATCATATTTGAGTCATGTGCTAAGGGGAGAAAAATACCACCTCCTTCGACTGATATTAAAGGGTAAAGTGGAGGGACGTCGGGGAGTGGGTAGAAGGCAGCTGTCCTTGCTGCAGAACATCAAAGAGTGGATAGGAATAACAAGAATTCAGAACCTGTTCCAAATGGCGCAGGATAAAGATGCCTTTGCTGTAGTGTTCGCCAACATACCTAATTTAAACGTTTATACTTTGTTCTACTATACTTTTAACCGATCGCGAAAATCAGATGCAGCGTTCGCATTTAGATTTTTAGATTTAAAACACGTCTTAATGCGCCCTTGAAGTGATTACTTCACAAAAACGGCGCTATAAAAGTTAGCATATTATTATTATCATTATTATTATTAACGTAGGGGAGACCTGACACGGCACCGAAAGAAGAAGATAGAAATCATGTTCTTGAACCTGATACTTCTATTCTCATTTACCTCTACTTTAACTCTCCCGGATATTGCATTAGCGGCTTGTTGTTATTATTTTTATAATGATGTACTCGCGTAAGTGTGTCTGGGTTCGACAAACACGTATTATGTTTATAAAATTTCCAGCCATCTTACAAAACAAGACATAAAACACGATTGTAGCTAATAAATATACCGCAATTCTTATTGAACGCATTCACCTATCTTAGCTAACGGTGTACGCCATGCCATGCCAGCGGTGTCGGGCTGGAGAAATGCGTAATAAGACAGGCCACGAGCGGCGGCTCGGGTCGGGGGCCAATGTGGGACGATTGGCGATCATTGCGGCCGGTTTTTTATTGGTCCGCCGGCGGTGTGCACATCCCGGACTGCCCATGCCCCGCGGACAGAGTGAACTTAACCCATTTAGAAATATTTATTACTTCTTCTTCTTCTTCGCGCCAATGTGCAAAGCTGTAAGTTTTGTTGGATCAAATCAAAACAATTTTTATTTTCTCAAAATATATCATAGTTAGAGAGTTTCAAAGGCGGGCCACACTGTTTGAAACAAACTCTCCACAGGGGTGACCTTGGTGGAGAGCTGTGGAGCCCACGGTTAGTGTAGCGTCCACACTTGGTTTAAAACAAGCTCTCCACAAGTGGAATGCGTGTTTAAACGCGCATCCGTCCACAAAGCTTGTTGAAGGTCAAACGAATTTTGGTTTCAAACAAGTGTCTATACAGTTTTAAACCGCCGGTGGAGACCGATGTGGAGAGCTTGTTTAAAACAGTGTGGCCCGCCTTTCAATCCTGGGATTGGTTTGCAGCGATTTCTTCTATTCTTCTCTTCCATTCTTCCCTGTCTTGTGCGGCTCTTTTGAAATCTGCATATGATGAGCAGCGCACGTCCACCAACAGGTCCTCCAGGTACTCTCGGCGTGGGCGTCCCCTAGAGTTTGTCCCTTCGGTTATACCCTCCATTATGGCATGCAAGAGGCCTTCTTGACGTATTACATGGCCGATTCATCTTGAGCAGGTGCCTTCCTCCTTCGATTCTTTGAAGAATCTCTGTTCAAACGTTTTATACTTTCTTATCATTCGCCTTTATATATGTCCCCAAGAACATAATTAAGTCAGTTCAAAAACTAGAGAACCAGATATCTTAATACTTGGACTTGAACTTGAATCATCTGGCTTACAGAGGTTCAGTTCTAATGGCTATTCCTCTTACGTTTGTAGGAAACATTGTTGGAAATGTGATTTGGTAGTTGTTTTATGCGGGGGCTAGATGTGTGGCCCGGAGTGCTCCTCCAAAGAGAGCGAGAGAGGATTTAGGGTTTATTCGAAAGTCTTACATTATTCATGGTCCGGGAAGCCCAAGACCAGTTTGGATTGGCATTTTAGTGGATGAATATTGTGAAATTCAGTTACATTAATTTATTTTTTAAATATAATGCCGTGTATTTCCTTGTTGTGGGTTTATTCATCCCGACATACATTTGCGTTATTTATTGTTTGACTATTTTTGCGTTACAATGTTTTCCATAGAATATTTACGGCGACGATTCAAAATTTATTTATATTGTATAATTCTTTCATCAATCGATGGTCGTAATCTTATATTTTATTAATTCGTGGGTGACAGCATCCTGCGATTCTGTCTAATGGGCTCCACATACGTTCTTGAAAAGATGTTTAGCTCGTGACAAAAAGTTTGATGTCGAAATATTAACTCTAATAAATTTTCCAACAGCGCATGTAAGTTTTTTGGTTTCATACTTGATTTTCTTATCCCAGAACTTCCCAGACTTATATCTTGGCTATAAACTTTATCCTTTCTTCATAGTTATTACACATCTGATATTCTCTTCCTTAGATAACACGTGCTTCTTGTCTCATAGTGTTTTGAGTGATGTAACATTTGTCGGTGTTAACTTTAAGTTAACACCGACAAATAACCCTTTAAGGGTTATTTAATATTAGTTTTGTAGTGTTGGTTAAATACAAATTTCCTTATTAACTAAAATAATCATCATGTCTTTTCGGTAGGCGTAGATTGTACAGCCACGTTATTTTTCCTCGCGTGAAACTAATGCGAACTTTCATTTTTAGTATATATGACTGACCCGTAGGATTTAATTGTTTTGTCGTTCCATGATTGATTTGTCGTTCCATGTTTGATTTGTCGTTTCATGGTTGATTAGTCCTTCCATGAATGATTTATCGTTCCACAATTGATTTGTCGTTCCATGATTGTAATTTGGTTCCATGGTTGATTAGTCCTTCCATGAATGATGTATCGTTCCACGATTGATTTATCGTTCAAAGTTTGATTTGTCATTCCGTGGTTGATTAGTCCTTCCATGATTTATCGTTCCATGGTTGATTAGATCTTCCATGATATATATGTGGTTCCATGGTTGATTAGCCCTTCCATGATTGATTTATCGTTCCATGGTTGATTAGTCCTTCCATGATATACGAGTATATGTGGTTCATTGGTTGATTAGCCTTTCCATAATTGATTTATCGTTCCATGATTGATTTGTGGTTCCAAGTTTGATTAGTCTATCCATGATTGATTTATTGTTCCATGGTTGAGTAGTCCTTCTATGATACGAGTATGTATGTGGTTCCATGGTTGAGCCCTTGAATGATTGATTTATCGTTCCATGATTGATTTGTCGATCCAAGTTTGATTTGTCGTTCCATGTTTGATTAGTCTTTCCATGATTGCTTTCTCATTCCATGGTTGATTTGTGGTTTCATGTTTGATTTGTCATTCCATGGATGATTTGTAGTTCTGTAATTGATTTGTCATTCCATGGTAGATTTGTCGTTCCAAGTTTGACTTCTCATTCCATGGTTGATTTGTGGTTCCGTAATTGATTTGCTATTCCATGTTTGATTTGTCGCTCCATGATTAATTTGTGGTTCAATGTTTGATTTGTCATTCCATGGTTGATTTGTAGTTCCGTAATTGATTTGTCGCTCCATGTTTGAATCGTCATTCCATGGATAATTTGCGGTTCCATGATTGATTTGTTTTATGTTTGTGTTATCTCACATGAGAGCAGAATAAATACAGTACACAGTTTTTTCTCTTTATTTCTTTGTTCTATGTTTAAACTACTCGGAACGTTTGTAATAATAAGCCTTCAATTATGTTAATTGGTTCCATCGTTATTCACATTTTCCCGAATCTTCTACGTTTGCTCATTGGTAATTCCCGCTGTATCCATGTGCGCTTAGAACTAATAATTAGTCTAGTTTATTCAAGTCGCATCACTTCCCTGGTGTTATTCCGGTTATCGCTTCTCATTGGCAACAATAGAGTTCGGCCGTTCATTGTTTGGAGTATACCATTTCCGCCCAACTGGGCATCCCATTGCAGCAGCTCTGAAAGAGATCCGCGTATCACGTGTCGGTCTAGTTTCACAAACGTTTCCCAGCCATTAACTCGTTAACGTCCAGACTCATATTTATAGCTTTTTTCAGATTACGTACATTTGAATTGAATTATTTCTTGAACAATGATGAAAAACTCCGCGTTGAATATTAAAAAAATGCCAATTTTCATTAAAAACGTTTTATTATATAACATTGCATGTTTTACCTTGCTCTACTGTCCCAGCAAGGCGAAACATGTCACTACCACAAAATATAAAAATAATCTAGCATTGACAGATTGGGATTGCATGGGAGTGGACCATTGGACTGGATCTGTCGATGCCAGCGAGCCTGGCGAAACCGGTCGCTGTCGAAATAAAGACAAAAGGGAGGTAGTTAAAAAACATCGTTTTATTTCTTCCATCGAGAGATTTCAGAAAAATCATTTGACTATCCTAAAGAAAGTGGTTTAAAAATAAAACGTAAACGTGTTTTTAAATTATTTTTTTACATCCTTGTTCAAGAAACAATATTTACTTACTGCAAAATGCTGATGCGTCAAGGGCAACCCTCATGCTATATATGTTTATTTATATTCATCATCATCGGCTTCTAGCCATCCACTCCCGGACAGGCCTTCTTCTCCACCTACGTCCATGGCTGTCGATCTTGGACAACACGTATTCATGTTATTCCGGAGGTTACTCTGATGTCGTTCCTCCATCGAAGTTGGAGACATCCTGGGTTTCGGGTCGCAGTCAAGTTTTGTCCATCTATCGTCAGAGCTGCAAGCGATATGGCCTGTCCAGCGGTGCCACTCTTCCGATGATGTCCGACACTTCTGTTCTGTCTCTAATAGTGGTGTTTCTCACCCTGTCCATTATACTGATCCCAAACATTGCCCTTTCCATAGCTCTCATTTAAAAAATATTTTTATTACTTGTTTGTAACATATAACACATAATACATAATAGATAGCGCTAGTGTAGATTGAACAAAAATATGTGAAGTGTTCCTCAACATATTAGCATACATCTTTCAAAAATTTGTCAGACGTGGTGGTCGTAAGAAGGGTGGAATGGGGAATGTTGTATTACATAAAGCGATCGCTTAACCCAACCAATGACGGGTCATAAGTCCTGTAAATGCCTCGACCACCATATTCTGTTTCCAAAAAACAATTTACATCTTCGTCTCTATTGAGATAAAATTAATACTTAAATATAACATTTTCTACTGCGCCCTTGAGATGATAAATGAAAAACAAAAGGGCGCTTTATATATAATCCAATTCATTATTACACAATATTAGAACAGTTAGTACTCTTGTTGTACCAACAACCATTAGGACCATAAAAATCCACTTGCTTGAAAATGAAAAAAAAAATCAAAAAATCTCCAAATTCATAGTCCATTATTTTGGCCGAAACGAAACACATTATAAACTGTTAAATTAAAATAATTTGTTTTATGTTTCACAATTGTATTTTATTTTACGCGACAGCTGTTTCGTCAACCTATGTTGACATTATCAGGTGTTACAATAATATATCAAATTTTCATGATTTATCGAACCTTTATGTGTATTTGTTCCTATTTAAAGGTTCATAAAACACAAAAAGGTTCGAAAAATCACGAAAATTCGACATTTGATATATTACTGTAACACCTGATGATGTCAACATAGGTTGGCGAAACAGCTGTCGCGTAAAATAAAATACAATTGTGATACATAAAACAAAGTTTATATTTATTTTTAATTTAACAGTTTTTTGTGGGTTATTACAATACCTCGTTTAATTCAGTGTCCTACTTACTTGACTAGCATTTTATTTTTATTATTAATCAATTTTTTTTGTATGATTTGAGAATAATTGAAAAAAATTCCGCTAATGGGTTAAGTAAGGCTCAGAGTTGCTTGTCCCGTTGAATAAAGGCCTCAAAGACAATATTTCTGAAATCGTGTCTAGATTTTTTTTACGAAATTAAATATTCGTGAATCTTAACTGTGTTTCACAACATAAGTCAGTTTTTACTTTTGTTTTTTTTTGCAATTGTACTTAAGTGTTTTGAAAGTTAAAATCTTTTGTAAATTAAATACTTGCTATCTTCTTCATGATTTTTGTTTAACTAACTAACTAACCGTCGCGCCATTTCCCCGGAGGGGTAGGCAGAGAGGTTGGATCGCCACAATGCTCTTTCCTGGCATACCTCTCGGGCTTCCTCTACATTCATACACCGTACCATGCACGCACGTCGATTATTCCGATTTCGAATTCGACCGCCTTTTAGTAATTGATTAATTTGGTCTTGCCATGTTTTCCTCGGTCGTCCTCGGCTTCTTTTTCCACTCACGCTGCTTGTGTACAACTTTTTAACCATTCTACTCTCATCCATTCGTTCCATATGTCCAAACTATCTCAGGGATCCTTTTTTAATTTTATCCATGATGCAGTCATCTGCCTTACATTTCTTTCTTATTTCATCGTCCGGTATTCTATTTTTATTATTATGTTTTTATTTTATAATTTCAATTGTGATTTTTAATGCCTATACCGTGTTGAATGTTTTGTGTCTGGACAACATGCAGTATTATAAGGATACTAGCTGACCCGGCAACGCTTCGCTATTGCTAAATTCGAGTACATAAATAAACCCAATATATATTCAACAAATACAATTAAAGTTCAATAACAATTCGTTTATTTATTGGATTAAATGCCATGTGTATGGATGCAAAAATGTGTGTCTATATCTTTAAAACAAAGTTTCAATCCAAGCAAACTCGCTGTGAATTATAAACTTGAATACGTATTACTAATGTAATTGAAAAACTATTTTTTGAATATTTTATATGAAATTTAATAATCAAATAAACAATATTATATCACATTTGCAGAAAACATTCATTATATTAAAGAAACAAAACTCTTGATTTTGTTGTCCATGAAATTCACATCAGAGCCAATAAAGTAAGTTTCTACGATCGTGATTTCGGCACTGCGAGTCCGCTGGCGTGGAATAGTAATATAGATGATAATACTACAAAAGCCTCCCTTCCCGACTTCCACAACTGTATCCCTCGCCGCTCTGCGCCATTGACCTCCTGCCACTCGTTTAATGTCATCAGACCATCTTGCTTGTGATCTGCCAGAATTTGTGTAGCTGTTTCTCTTTCGCCACTCCAGGCCAGAAGATCTTATCACCCGTTGTCCTTGCTTTATGACCGATCCCATTCCATTTAAACATTAGTTATTTTACACGCTGCATCGGCAACTTTGGTCCGATCCTTGATTCATCAATTTTGGGCCCTGGAATTAAAAAAAAAAAAATTTGAATTGCCATAAGGCGGACACCGAAGAGACGCATAAGGCAAAATTTAAATTTCCATACAATGAATGAATTACAACTGTTTTTCACTTGTTTGCTGAAGATATTCTTCATATAAAAGGCAGTTCATGCTATATGCATAATAATAATAATAATAATTAGGCTAATTTGTCAAATTAACTAACTAACTAACTAACCATCACGCCGTCTCCCCGAAAGTGTAAGCAGAGAGAATGGACTGTCACACTTTTACTGATGCGGCACTCCATCCTTCTCTTTTCGCCCCGCGGGAGGCGCGGTGTGATGGGTTGCGAACCTCATCGCCACCAATAGGCATCTCCCGCGCACACTTCGATCGTCCAACACCCACAAAATAAATCTAAAACAAATAATATAAAATACAATGATATAAAATAAAATAACAAAATAAAAATAATTTTACACAAAATGTTCTTTTTAGACGGTGCACATATTGTCTATTTAATTTATAATATGTTCCACGTATCCACTGTTTTTTAATTTAGCACATAATGTAATAACACATAATGTTTTTTTCGATGTTGCACATGTTGACTTGGACGATCCGGACATTTGTGTTTATTTAATTTATGTTACACGTATCCACCATTTTTTAAATTATCTGTAGTAAGGCACTTAACCAGCAAGAACTTGAAAATAATATTGAAGAAATGATTCAAATTGTCATTGGAACAAATGAAAAATTTATTTCTACACCTGTCAAAATTCTTTACAAAAACGATAAAACTAATAAAACCTTTTAATCTGATTAATTTGTCAAATTAATTAAATTAATCAGATTTTAAAGGTTGGTCATGTTAGAAGTCGGAGGAATCGACATGCGTGTATGACTCGTTGTATGAATGTGGAGGAAGCTAGAGAGGTTTGCCAGGATAGAGTAGTGTTATGGTCCATTCTCTCTGCCTACCCCTGTGGGGAAACGGCGTGATGGTTTGTTTGTTTGTTTAATTTGTATAATCGCCGTTTTCGTGAATAGCTCACCTCAAGGGCGCTTTGACATTGTTTTTAGTCATGAAAGGTGCATGTGACAACAGCGAAATCACGATCGTAGAAACTTAATTTATTGGCTCTGATGTGAATTTCATGGACAACAAAATCAAGAATTTTGTTTCTCTAAACATATGAATGTTTTGTGCAAATGTGATATAATATTGTTTATTGATATACAGACAACCGTTGTTAACATTTTATGCGATAATTTGAAAAGGTGGGTTTTTAGGTGATATTTAAAGTCTGTCGGATTGTCAATGCATCTGAGGCGTGCAGGAAGCATATTTCAGGCGGACGAACCTACTACTGTGAAAGCCCGAGCAACACAAAATTCAGATATATAGGTGGCACGTTTGGGAATGTGCTTAATTATTGTCTATAAACTGTAAATTTAAAAACCTTACCTGAAATTAATAATGGAATTTTCATATATGAATGAAAACTACTAAAAGTAGCTTATGTGTAATGTAAAATGTAAAAATGTAATGTAAAAATTACTTTTAAGTTGATCAGATTGAAGTTTTTGGTTCGACATCATTATTAAATCATTAGGGAGTTTATTAAATTCTGTAGAGGCTATAAATTGTAAGGATTTTACACCGAATCTAGTTGAACGCAATGCTTCTTATTCTGTGAGCGCGTATCATGTTGGTGTACGTCCGTATTGAATATTGGTCGAGTATTAGAGCGCGTTGATGACTTTATTATTTGTATTATAGTTTTAGTGATCTCTAATTTTGGATGGATTTGAAATGGAATTATTTTCGTCTGAGAATATAGGGCCCTTACATGAGTGTACCACGGTAGACGGAAAATATTTCTAACAGCCCGATTTTGGATCACCTGAATCTCATTAGCTTTCTTCTTTGTAATAAAGCCCCAAATACAGGAAAGGTAAGACAGATGAGAATGTATCATGGAGTAGTAAACATAAATTGTCTATATTCTTATGTAACGAATTAAACCAATTAATCCAATTTAAACCTGTACATACCATTCCAAATTAGTTCATAAAGATAACAACATTGTCTTGTGATACGCATATATCGAAGTGTGGGATCCATCCTCTGGACATGCGAACTCCAGTATCTTCTGCGTTGTTTTCCCCATCCTCTGCACATGCGCAATCCATTATCTTCTGCGTTGTCTTCCCCATCCTCAAGCAAATGAAATAACCTGAAATCAATTTCATTATCTTTGAATATTTTAAATCTCAGCATAATGTAGAATTTAATGGTCAAAAATGGAATATTACTGGACTCTTCTAACTGAGGCAGCTAATGCTGCATATAAGGATATGTTTACCTATCACAGCATTTGTTTTCAGAGAAAAACTAAAACAGCTGAAGTAACTCATAGTGTATTTGGGTATGTGTGCTGCTGGAATTACTCAGTGGAATGGAAAATAAAGAAGAATTGCAACATGCAGATGCACCAATATGGCTCATTATCAAAATAATTTCAATCCCAATACAAAAATATCCCCATTAGACCAGTGGTCTCTCACAACCAGGCAATTATTTTATCAAAACTTAATATCTAATCCCAAAGATATAGATTTTCGCCCTGCCAGAACAATTTTACATTAAAACAACATTATTAAAATAGATTATACCAATTAACTAATTATTACACAACGAAACGTCATAACCTAAAATGACACGTAAGTAAAACGAATAAATTGATATTGTATATCATTAGAACTTTCTTATCGTTGCTGTGGTAATTTTAATATTTCCCTGACCAAAGTACGCGTATAAAGAACACCTTTATGTTTGAATTCATCAAATGTCATATTAATTGTATTTTAAATAACTAATTAAAATCATAATAATTAAATAACATTAATAAAATAGCGCAATACCATTCAAAATTCTGCCAGTTGTTTCTCGCCCGCTACTCCAGGGTGCATCTTATCATCCGTTGTCCCTGCTATATGACCGATTCCATTCCGATCTCTGATTAATTAATATTGTTTCCTAGAAATAAAAAAAAATAATATTGGAATTGGCATAAGGCGGACATCGAAGAGGCGCATATGGCAAATTTTCAACTTCCATACAATTAATGAATTCCAAGTGTTCACTAAGCAGTATATTTAAAAAAAATACTCGAGGCTCTTGATCGAGCATTGCAAGAGTTGCGTGGAAATGTGTTAATATTATATGTAGGAGATTTTAGAAACTTTACCTGAACGGCAAAAATAACTATCAAAAACTATGCTAATCAATGCAGTTATGATTGTGCTAAAGAAATAACAAAAATTTTACAAAAGCATTCATTACAACCAGACTCCTTCATATAAATTGTCTATATTCTTATATATACAAAATAAACCAATTAATTCAAAATTTAAACCTGTACATATCAAAATATAAACATTGAACTTACGGAACTGATAATCGCCGTTTTCGTGAATAGCTCACCTCAAGGGCGCTTTGACAATGTTTTTAGTCATGAAAGGTGCATGTAACAACAGCGAAATCACGATCGTAGAAACTTACTTTATTGGCTCTGATGTGAATTTCATGGACAACAAAATCAAGAATTTTGTTTCTCTAAACATATGAATGTTTTGTGCAAATGTGATATAATATTGTTTATTGATATACAGACAACCGTTGTTACCATTTTATGCGATAATTTGAAAAGGTGGGTTTTTAGGTGAGAATTAAAGTCTGTCGGCTTGTCAATGCATCTGAGGCGTGCAGGAAGCATATTTCAGGCAGCCCGAGCAACACAAAATTCAGATATATAGGTGGCACGTTTGGGAATGTGCTTAATTATTGTCTATAAACTGTAAATTTAAAAACTTTACCTGAAATTAATAATGGAATTTTCATATATGAATGAAAACTACTAAAAGTAGCTTATGTGTAATGTAAAAATGAGCCGGTTTTCATTCGCCACTCCAGGGTACATCTAATTCACTGATCATCCGTTGTTTGATTGATCTAATTCCATTTTAACGAAGTTATTTTGCACGCTGCATCGGTAATTTTCGTCCCATCTCTGATCCGTTACTTTATTTTCCTAGAAATAAACGGAAAAAGTCATAAGAATTGTGTCATTCATTCATATTGTAATTCATATTGTATATCATTAGAACTTTCTTACCGTTGCTGTGGTAATGTAACAATTTCCCTGACCAAAGTATGCGTATAAAGAAAACAGCAAAATAGAATAAACTGAAAATATATTTATGAATTAGAAATATAAATATTATATTATACTTACGGAAGCAAGTTTCTTCATATTCTTGTAGAGCTTCGACGTCCAATATTTTATATTTTCGCTATCATCCTTTGAAATAACCTGAACAATTTAATTATCATTGAATATTTTTAATCCCAAAAACTTCATAACCTAAAAGTACCGAAACTTCATACCTACAAAATATTACGACGTACAAAGAGATTGTGACAGTTCAGAGACCACGTGACCAATCGAACGGCTAGAACTCTAGAAAACGAATATCATTAAGTAATCACCGTCGAACGTAAGAGAAACGAATAAGTTTCAGCCACACGAAAAAATAAAATTTCGTTCATAACCTCAAATTGACGCGTAAAAATTATACTCGCCAAAATTAAGAAGTATAATTACCTGTCTGCATTAGTGTACATTAAAATATGGCCAATAAAATATACTGTACCAATTAAACAACCAATTATTTTAGTACGTAATAAGCAAAACGTATTAAGTATTATACATCCCAAAGTAAAACGCAATATATTGGACTGTCAGAAAGCAAAACACATTGTTGCCACTACACAAAATTACATGGAGACTGAATTCTCTCCAGACCGTGTCAAACGAATATAGACTCAAAAGATTGATACTCAGGTGATACGAACATTAAGGTCTATATTCGTTTGCACTACGAAAATTTTCAATTAATTGATTAATTTATAAAGTTAATTAGAGCTCGATTAATAACGAAAATATGCCTATGACGACCGCTAAATTCCAATTAGTCCATTCCCCAAGATACAGAAGGATCAGCTCAGGAATAACCTCAGAAATAGTCGACACACACCCGGAAGATCGCCTTTTATTTATATAGATTGACGTTAGAAAAGGAAATAAAACTTGTGTATTTTGAATAATTTTTAATGCACCGGTTTTGGGAAACGAATGGTTGTTTTTTTGTACACAACTAGGCCTTTTGAACACAATTACTGTGTACAATTTATTTTAGCTATTATATTGATTCTCATGACATGTGATAGGTAGCCAAAATATCGCCATTTTGTCGTCACGTGAATTCTACACCAGACCAACGACAGTGTGACAATCACACTGCCATCGCCGGGAATCGAACCCGGGACCTTCGGTTTGGATGTCAGAGCTCTAACAAATCAAAATCAAATCAAATCACATAAAGGTGGATCGTATTTAAAAAACACGCTCTCCATCGTTTGTTTCGCTCCAGCCACTAAGGTTTATTCGCCGTTTTCCGAGGCTTATTTTAATATGCCCATATCATGTATTCAATAATGAAGAAGTATCGGTTTTCTAGCAGTTTATTTTTCGTGTTTTTAGGGGAATTTTCATCTGCTCTAGCAAGCCGAAACCTGTCACTCCTTTGTAATTTAAAACAGCAATCTAGAAAACGCCCAATTTCATCAATATTTAACACGTAAACTTAAAAATTAGCATACTACTTTCGTAGAAAGCAGAGAATATAATTTTATGAGGGAAAAGTTAAAGGATCAATCGGACGCCGTCAAAATTTCTGCTGAAATTTTTATACTAGTCAACTGTATGGTCAACCTTCGTGCCGAGATGGCATCGTGAAATGAAGAAGTTAATGTTATTAATTGACAATTATATTTTATAATATTATAGGTTGAGGCAGGCAACAAAGTGAATGGTGCACTTAAAGTTGTTATCGCAAACAAAAACCTATCCAAAAAAGCTAGAATGGTGTTCTTTTACCCACCCTTATGTATGGAAGCGAAGCATGGAACTGGCAAAAGAAGGATGAAAGTAGAATTAATGAGATTCTTAGACGAATGTGTGGATACTCTGTGTATGATAGAGTGTCGAATGAAAATATAAGAAGTGAATGCGAATGATGGTGTTATGAACAAAATAATGAAAGGCTAATTAAGATGGTTTGGGCATATACGTAGAAGGAATGAATGAAGAAAGAATGGTAAAAAAAATATGTTAACGATGTAAATGGAACCAGAAATAGAGGAAGACCGAGGAAAACGTGGCACTATCAAATAAATCAAATATTGAATGTCGGCTATGTGAGGAGTCAGAGAAATCGACGTGCGTGTATGACACGATGTATGAATGTTGAGGAAGCGAGAGAAATATGTCAAGAAAGAAAAGTGTGGCAGTCCATTCTTTCTGCCTACCCCTTCGAGGAGACGGCGTGATAGTTAGTTTGTTAGTTAGATGTATCAAATCAAACAAGGCTCGGAATTTCCTTAAGATTTAAGAATCACACGTTGTCGTATATGAAAACAATTCTCACGTTCCTGACGGCAGCACATTTAATTGTACGCGTGTGTTTTGTTTTAATTGAAATGATTTTGTTTCGTCATATTAACCCACAACACATTACACCATTGCGCAACCGACATAACGGCATTTTGCGTCGCGTTTTGTAACTCTCTTTTGTTTTCTTCTGCCGCCTACTCTCTTTTTTGCTCTCAAATTTTGTACTATCATTCAGCGTTTTTATATACATACTATTATATATAACGGTACAGAGCTTTTGTAATAATATATTCTATACATTAAGTGAACGTATGCTAATTTAGACTGGTTCGAATGCCTAGAATGAACTTGGATTTTCTAGATAGGGCAAGCCCTGTTAGAGTGCTGTTCACGTTTATTATAAGTACTGCAAGTAACAGGGGACAAAAAATTGTAAGTATTTCATTTTATATTAAACGCGTGTAACTCGTCTTTATCGGTGGACGTTTCGGAGATCGTTGCAGTCTCCGTAACATTCTCCAGACTTACCTAGTTTTTTTACAGTCTCCTCTTCCACGTAGCTTGCTCATCTTTTTCTTGGTCTGCCTCTTGGTCTCTTTTCGCGTGACACCCATCTGGACATAATTTTTGGTGCTCTGCCCTTTGGCTTTCTTTCTATAAAACAAAACCGTGATATTTATATAACGATTACCATGATATGTTATACAGGGAGCGGCAGCATAACTTCCTTTTTTCAAAACTTAATAAAATCCATTGTATGAATCCGAATTTTTTTATTTGTTTTTTATAATGTAGGGACATATCCAAAGTTTTGTTTTACTTAGTTTTTGAAGAACAAATCAGGTAGGTGACGTCCCCCATTCTCCATACACTGAGTAAACCGATTTCTGGCGTTTGTCATGACTCTTGCCAGCACATCAGGCGTTATTTTGGCAATTTCTTCCTGGATGTTGGTTGTATAAAAAACAAATAAAAAATTTCGGGTTCATACAATGGGTTTTATTAAGTTTTGAATAAAGGAAGTTATGCTGCCGCACCCTGTATAAGTGCATGGCCATGATTTTGTCTCTGGTGCAATCTTTTCTAATAAACGTTTCAAACTCTCGCACTTATGTTTCTTCCAATGAAGCGCAATCGATCAATAGATTTATTACAATTCATTGAATATATTCAAGAATATGATGTATCATTGTAATTTATGCACTGTTAACTAAATCATTGGCATTGACCAGATTGGCAGAATCATATGCTTGCAATTATTAAAACGGCCTTGCAGTGTTATTGCATTTATCATTGATGAGGACAAGAAGTTTCCTGCAAATTATATCACTGTCTGCACATCTACGAGTTATTATGGTATGTTATTAGGTAGCTTTTCAATCTAAACGTCTTGTTTTTAATACTTGACATTGTTATTTTTACTCACTCCCGATGCCATAAAATTCTACGATCCTATTATATATTTATTTTCTATTAAGATTAATCTTCTTCTTCTCTTCTTCCTCTTAGTTTAGGTCGGATGACCTGTTTGTGACGGTGGGCTGTCCTGGGATGATGATGTCCAACCATCTCTCCATCTCTTCGGCGGCCTTCCTGGTATAATCTCTTGCTGCTTGGGTTTTCCTCTTTATCAATTTTCTCAATTCTTGTATTCTCCATGCGGTCCACGTGGTCTCTCCAAAAGTTCCTTCTGCTTCTTCCCCATCTCACTATGTCTTCAACACCACATACAGTCCTTATCGTTTATTTTCTGATCCGATCTCTGAGGCTTTTGCCTGCGATGGAGCGTAGGGTTCGCATTTCTTCTACTCTAAGAAGGTTCTTAATTCTATTGGTATCGACTCTGACCTCTATTCCATACGTCATGATGGGGCGATTTAAGATTAACCTTTCCCTTACGGTGCTAAAATAAAAACGCGCGTTCCGGTGTTGGGTAGTCAGTACCCGATCAAAAATTAGCGATTTTAAATCGGAAAAATAAGAACATTCGTAGCTAATTCCCTTTATTAATTATAATTGAAGTCAAAAATTATAATAATTGAGATTTATTTGCTGAAAACATTAAAACACCATCTGGCAACGCTCACGGAACGGGCATAGGTCCACTATGGTTGCAAGCCCCATCCAAGCTACTGCCGGCGGCAGTGAGAACATTAAGCTCCTCGCGCTTCCACAGTGAAGTATACAAGAGTGAAATGCGAATATAGTGTCGCGCACTCGAATTTGTTTCCGATGTTCAAAAATTACCTCCGATGTACCCGATAAATTCTGATTATTATTAATATTATTTTTTAAATCAATGCGTAAATATATTATGGAGGAATACCTAAAATCTTAACCTGTTATTTATTATATTTGTAGAGATATTGATGGTTATTAGAAGCAACGTGTAGAAGATACCTATCATAGAGAAGGGAGGGTTAATCAATAAATGTTTTCTCATGTTCTAATGTCTTGTCTTCTTGCGGTATCGATATGTTCTCGTACATGCTTTTAATAGGAATTTAAATTGACTAAGTATGTTATGGATCATATATCTATTGATTCCTAGCATGTTTTCATTAGTCGTTGGATAGAAAGGAGGGTTTTTAAAGGGTTTAAGGTAAACCATACATTTTCTCGGTCAGAGAATGGACGACCATTCAGGTTTGGCATTATAGAGTATGTTCGCCATTGTATTGTATTGAAGAATGCGGGGATTAGGTAATTCGCACAAATACAATATAATAAGATATTTAGCTATTACTACAGTCTGAATACGTGACTCATTTCCGAAGTATTTCTATCTCGATCTTTTGTCTTCTCATTCTGCCTGCGCTAACGACTGTTTCTAGTCCGGATAGCGAGATGTTCGGTTGGCTGTATCGAGTTCTGGCATATCGTATCGTGGCTGCAATTAGATATGTGTGGACGGATTCGTGCAATTTTGGTGCGATGCTCGCTCGCGTGGATCTGACGCGAGGGCGTACCGCGAAGGTTGTGTCCATGGGAATGTGACCTGACACCGAAAATATATGACAGTTTTATCCTGTGCATTCGGCTGGTAATGGCCTATTCATTTCGCATTTGATTATTCAAGGATACATCAGTATGTGAATGAAGCGTTCGCCTGTGCTTTATTTATGTTATTTAACCCTTGTCGGACGCTAGCATTTGTATCTTTTGTATATGTTATTCTATCTTCTTCTTCTTCCTTGTTGTAGACCTATGTGGTCTGTTCTCCAGAGTGTTGCTCCTCCTGTTACATCGTTAACATACATATGTTTTACCATTCTTTCTTCATTCATTCTTTCCATATGTCCAAACCATCTTAATGATCCCTTAATTATTATTTTTTTTTTATGTACACAACAGGTCGTTTGGACCCAATAACTGTATACAATTAAAAAAATTTTGCTATTATATTGATTCTCGTGACATGTGATAGGTAGCCAATCTATCGCCATTTTATTGTCACGTGAATTCTACACCAGACCAAAGACAGTGTGACAATCACACTGCCATCGCCGGGAATCGAACCCAGGACCTTCGACATGGAAGTCAGAGCTCGTAACCACTTTGCCACGAAGGTCGTCATTTCGCATTTGATTATTTTGTTCAAACTTTTAGAAAATGTTTAGTTGTATAAAAACAAACATAAAAACATATATATGAGGACCGAAGAAAAAAAGGTTTAGTATAGCTGTGCTAGACCACCGCTCGACTAAGCTTGCTATGTAATGATTAAATTCTGTTTAAATTTAATGAAATAATTTTTGTAGGTCTTCCATCATACAGCGCTTCAGACAGCCACGTTAATATTTAGACGCCTTTGTTTTTTTATTTGGAATTTGTTTTTCATTTTTGGATAATATACACATCGATGAATCGAGTCAACTTCTTTGAGATAATCGTTACAAGCCGCCTCACACAGCGGCCGCGTGGCGTGCAGGGTGCATCATGTCGTGAATGTTTGTGATTCGGGCTTGCAGGCCGCCGAGTGCACCGCATCACTCGCCGGTCCACACATGTGCGGGCGTATAATCACACGCGAGACATCATCGGGACAGTGACGGACGGGCAATTCTCTCGTCAGAGATGCCACGCTTCTCTTTACCCCGTTCCGCCATTGCGAGGGACAGGATCTCACTTTTAAGGTTACAATGTATTCATTTGTGAAACTGGTTCACTTAACATGTTTTAAGTAACTAACAATCACGCCATTTAGTGTAGGAAGGTAAACTCTGAAAGTATGGACCACCGCACTGTTCTTTCCTGACGCACTTCACTCGTTTCCTTAATAATCATACACAATGTATTGCATGAAAGATGAAAGTATTAAGAAGAAAGTAGAAAAAATGCAGTAGAAATGAGATCTCTTAGACGAATGTGTGGATACTCTGTGTATGATAGAGTGTCGAATGAAAATATAAGAAGAGAATGCGGTGCGAATGATGGTGTCATGAACAAAATAATGAAAGGATCATTAAGATGGTTTGGACATATGGAAAGAATGAATGAATAAAGAATGGTAAAAAATTTATATGTTAATGATGTAAATGGAACCAGAAATAGAGGAAGACCGAGGAAAACGTGGCACGACCAAATAAATCAAATATTGAATGTCGGCCATGTGAGGAGTCAGAGAAATCGACGCGCGTGCATGACACGATGTATGAATGTTGAGGAAGTGAGAGAAATATGTCAGGAAAGAAAAGTGTGGCAGTCCATTCTCTCTGCCTACCTCTTCGGGGAGACGGCGTGATGGTTAGTTAGTAAGTAAGTTATGTATTGCAAGAACGTCCATTTCACTGATTCCTCACTTGGTCGACATTTAAAATTTAATGGATTTGATCGAGCCATTTTTTTTTCTTCAGTAGGCTCGGTACAAGAATAGCACTGTATATATTCTGTAGAGTCCGTTCACTACAGGGAGATCGTCTGCAATAGTAGAAGTGGCAGTGCGTTTACAAAACATTTTGGCGAAATTTTGGTAATTGGTAAACCAAAAAATGTTTCAATCATATATTCAAACATTGAAATAAATAAACATTTTATTTTTATTATTTTTTTACTAACAAAAATGCTACTGGCTAGATTTTAATGATTTCAAAATTAAGTTCATTAAAATTATAATTTTTTTATTGATTTTTCATTGGAAAAGCGACTAATTGGTTTCAATTACAATATTTGATCCTTTCTATATTACGTATTTAAACTGACCCGAAAGTGACTTCCTTTTTCATGAGCAACGGGAAACAACCACATTAAAGGCCCAAGTGACATCCCAAAAACCAGCAAAAAATGTTACACTTTGCTGTTAACCAATCCCTTTGAACGGTTAATTTGGAAGTTTCCCATCGTTCTTGATTTTTAATATTTATCAAAATTATTTTTATGGAGTATTCTCTGATACATTGTTAGAAGTTTGATCATAACAGAAGGGTTCATGGTTTTATTTTCATGTTCTTTACTAAAATTAAGATATTTATATCATATTTTGGAATCCACAGGGAATTTTTTTATTATTTTATATTTTTAATGTCATGGTTTCTTTCTGTTGCATTATATATATTGTATCGTTAATGTTTATTTTAATCTTTAAATATAATTTTTGTTCTTTATATATAATTATTCAAATTGTCATTGGAACAATGGCAATTTGAATAATTTCTTCAATAATATTTTAAAGTTCTTGCTGGTTAAGTGCCTAATTACAGCTAATTTAAAAAACGGTGGATACGTGTAACATAAATTAAATAAACGCAAAAGTCCGGATCGTCCATGTCAACATGTGCAACATCGAAAAAAAACATTATGTGTTATTACATTATGTGCTAAATTAAAAAAACGGTGGATTTGTGGAACATAAATTAAATAGACAATATGTGCACCATCTAAAAAGAAAATTTTGTGTTTTAAATTATTTTTATTTTGTTATTTTATTTTATATCATTGTATTTTATAGTATTTATTTTAGATTTATTTTGTGGGTGTTGGACGATCGAAGTGTGCGCGGGAGATGCCTATTGGTGGCGATGAGGTTCGCAACCCATCACACCGCGTCTCCCGCGGAGCGAAAAGAGATGGATGGAGTGCCGCACCAGTAAAAGTGTGACAGTCCATTCTTTCTGCCTACCCTTTCGGGGAGACGGCGTGATGGTTAGTTAGTTAGTTAGTTAATATATAATTTTTTGTTTTGTTTATTTTAGTAGCTAACTTTTAAGTTTTTTCATAATGTATAGATCCTTTTTGTATTGTAGTGTTATCACAATTCATTAAATGCGTTGTTGTCTACTTTAATATTTCAACAAAAATGCAAAGGGTTTTCTTAATCTTTGTCTGCAATCTTTTATACCTGACTCGAAATTTAATTTCGCAAAAAGATTTCGCTTTTATTGTATTTTAAGTTATTATTTTTCCGTGAGTGGAATTCGTGGTATTTGGTATGACTCTGCGAAGTATCACCGCCCGCCATTCGAGTGCAGGGAACCATACATGGGACCGGGCGAGTGGTTGCCGGGTCCTCTCGCAAGATGGTGTGCAGAGAGGTTCATTAACCGGTTGGCCGCAATACAAATTGACGGGATACATTACGCGTGTGCTGCTTTGTTTGTTTTCTTAATGAATTGCTCTTCACAATGGAGACTGCAGTTTTTTAATAAAAAATCTTGTAGGCGATAATACATAAATTTGCTTTGGAGAATTTTAAATATTCAACATTTCAAATCAAATCAAATCAATCAAATCAGTTTATTAACTCAAAAGACATTACAAACAGGAAAATGTTTAAGGCATCTATTAAGTACATGTAAAATATTATAAAAATACAACAAAGTACCAGGAACGCATTAGAGATGGTTCGACATTAGGAAGACAAGATACTTTCTAAAGTCAAGAGTATTTGTCCCCTGAACGTACCTTCACTTATATAAAAGACGTCGATCTCCGAGGAGACCGCGTTCAGTTCCCACCGGTGTCACCAGAGGCAGATTGGTTCTGGTGGCCGGTTGGTAAAACAAGCTGTGCTGTCGCTGTCGGAGAAATCTATCAGGGACAAAAAGACCAACACCCTCTAGCACGGCCGAGTTCTCGAAATATCCCCTGATTAATTTAAAGAAATGGGTTATGAGATGCCCATCTCTTCGAAGCTGTAGAGAGTTGGTTCCGAGCATTCCTAAAAGAAATGCCGTGGGATAGAGCCACGGATAACTACTATATTCCCTCATGTAGAGATACCTCAGAATTTTTTTCTGAACTCTCTCCAGCATAACGGAATATCTCGCCTCGTGAGGACTCCATATCACAGAACCGCTTTCGAGTCTGCTCCGAACCAACGCGTTGTATAGGACTCTGAGCACATTGGGATTTCTGAAATTCAATTCCATAATTCGTGTTTGCATAAACGAGCTATTAGTGAAAAATACACGTATTTTTCGAATCTCGGCATCGTTGCAGTTCTCTTCATATCGCCCCTGCCTCCCTCCCCCCCTACTGTGGCAGTTTTTTTAATTTCGTTTTCTTATTTGGAAAAGTACTTACTCCGTGCACGTTCATGTTTAAAAAAAAAGTCTTGTTAAAAGCACTGTTGAGTAGAAGCTGCTCGAAATATTTTTTTTTAACAAAAAATATACTTATTACAATACGTAAGTGGTAGGGGTAGTGTTTAACTAGATTTAGTAAAGGGGTAGACAAATATGAACTTATACGCAAGACCGTTTTGACATGATCATTTAAAAAACTGGGTGGTGGACTAGAGGAGAGGACATGAGTTCATGTCTAGTAGACACTACCCGGTTCATTCATTATAATATAATATATTATTTGCTCATATCGGAGATCTATATAAATACATAAAAATGTGAATGTTCGTGATACTATTTACCGATTGCTTCGAAATTTTGACACACCGTTGCATTCGAGTACACGCGTGTTTTTAACTTTGGATAACGTTTTTTCAGGAGTTCCAGCTGGATGTTATTCTTCCCCATAGTGGAAATTTCTTTCTTGGATGTTGTATATAGAATTCTTGTTTGTAAACCGTTCTAACTCATGACGTCCCCAACTTCGATGGAAGGACGGCATTAAAGAGACGCGTGTTGCCCAGGATCGATAGTTATGGAAGCAGATGGAGAAGGCCCACATCCAGGAGTGGACTGATATAGCCTGATGATGATGAACCCGTTCTAAGGGGCATTTACTTAGCACAGCGAATAAGAATAAGAAACAACGAGTATGAACTACAAGTCCTTGAGTCTAGTATGTATGAGGTACACGTTTACTATATACATATATTATATTTTATGGGAACTGCATGTTTAGCTTTGCTAAGGTATTATCAAATGAAAATGCTTAACATGATGTAACATGTCATTCACATAAAATATAATAAAAATAACGTCCTAGAAAACAGACGTTTTCATTCCTATTTATTCTTTAATATTGAGTTTAACATTGTTTTTCCGCTTTGGAAATATAATATTAAGATTAAAAAATCATCATTTTATAATATAACAGCATCAACACCGTAAGCTTATCGGAAATTCCATAGTTATGCTGCCGGATGTTCTAGATAGTACTCCCTTGTTATTACAAATTGATAACCATTAACTTTCTCTTGCCTTTTCTCTTTCGCCCTTTTACTTATCGTTGTAGCTAATCTTCTCCGCTGTTGCCTTGGCAACGATGTAAAGTACATATATCAGATGTATAGGAAATCTTATTTATAAAATTTTATGTTTTATGACTAACAAACATTGACTTTTTATACCATTATCAAAATGGTTTTCGTTCATGTTGATTTTATATACCATTATACAATAGCTCTTGTGTATATATTTTTGATACTATTACTTTAAATGAAATCAAATTTCCAACAATGTTTCCAACAGACGAATAGCCATTAGAGCTGAACCTCTGTAAGCCAGAAAATCCAAGTCCTTCTTTTTCTTCCTTTCCTTATTGTAGATCTTGCTGATATATTGTAGATCTGTTTATATTTTCCTTCCTTGAGTGCCATGTCAGGTACCCCCGACGTCGGCTATCACCCTGGCGTAGGCCTCTCTGTCCTGTGCCAGACGGAACAACTCCCCCACCCCCCGAACTTTGGTCCATTCCTTGTTATTCTCGAGCCAGGACATCTGGGGTCTTCCCACACCGCGCCTACCCTCGATCTTCCCTTTTATGATGAGGTGGAGCAGATCGTATTTCTCATTGCAGAGAATGTGTCCCAAAGTTGCCCGTTTATATAAGATATCAACTTTTTTATGATGAAGACGTCCAGCTTTCTCTCCATCTCTTCGGCGGTTTTCCTGGTAGTCGACCGCCTTCTAGAGTCTCGTGCATCACGATCTAAGAAATCCTCTCGATGTCGTCCCTCCAGAATCGTCTTCTCTGCCTACTCCATCTCACCATGTTATCAATTTTGCAGAATCTCTTGGTTAGGTATCCTATATCTAAGGGTTCTACCCACGATAGGTTGCAATGTTTTCATTTCTGCTACTCTTAGGAGAGGTTTGGTTCTGACAGTGTCTGCTCTTGCTTCAATTCCATAAGTCATTATGGTAAACGAAGTCCATGTTCACATATATTAGGTGTCTCTAAAGAATTTTTTTATCGTTCATTAATATTTAATGTGGAGATGTTAGATGACTTCTCTGTGCCTGAATTGCAAAACTTTCCTGGCTAAAAACAAAGAACGTGATTTCAGCAGGACGGAGCAACGTCGACACTAGTTCGTGAAATTTTCTATGGCAAATTGATCTCCAGGAGAGGTGACATAAATTGGCCTCCACGCAGTCCTGATATAACCCCTATGGACTTTTTCCTGTGGGGTTATCTCAAATCAAAAGTTTACGCCAATAAACCGACTTGCCAGGCGCATTTGAAAGAAAATATTCGTTACGAAATGGCAGTCATCACGGAGTCTACTGTGCGACAAAATTGAGTGTCGCGAACGCGAGGGTTTACACTTGGACGATATTATTTTTTAAGAAATTTATTCCCAAATTGGTGTACTTTAATAATTATTAATAAACGTTTTTTCGATAAATGGCTTACTTTTTTTTAATCGATCCACTAACTAATTTAAACTTTCTTTTGAGACAACTTGTATGTCGGTGCGGGAACACAATAATTGCACACTGCCATCTTGGCTTCTGTGGATATAACTTGAGTGTATTTTATTGTTGAAATGCGCTTTCATGAATATTCAAGTGTATTATTTTTTATATATAAATAAAATCGTTTCTCTTGAAGCCAGCTTTCAAGAAGGATAATTGGCTTTGATCGTAAAATATTTAAGACGATTTAGAATAATGCTTTCGATTGAAATCCATCAGTGGCGTATCGTGAATGGATAATGTTTACCCAAACATTAAGCATCCTCTTTCATCGCTGGGCTCCGAACCGTGCTCCATCTGATGTGTTTATGTTTGCCTTATTTTTACGGCCAACTTCTTGGCTTTTTGAGTGCTTTTCTATTGCTCTATAACTCGTGCTGGTTTGATTGGTTCCTTTTACCCCCCCTAACGCCCGTTTTACGGCGCATTCGTTCATCGTTTAGTCGTTTATCTCAAAATGATATCACCCGAAAATTAGTAATTCCTCAACATTCATACGTCGCGTCATATACGCACGTCGTTTCTCCGACACCTCACGTGGGCGACATTGAATATTTGATTTGATGAACAAAATAACAAAAGGGCCATTAAGTTGGTTTGGACACACGGAAATAATGATGCTGGGGAAGACCGAGCGCAGTGGAAGACGGAACTGAAGACTTCAAAACAATCCCTAGGATTGAAACTGCGAAGTACACCACAGTCTTTTTATTTATATTTTTTCTATCTAATGATTTTACTGAAATCACTTGTTGGAAGTTCATTTTGAATAATATAGTCATTATGTATGGAAGCGAAACATTCTGGCAAAAGAAGGATGCAAGTAGAATAAATGCACTAGAAATGAGATCTCTTAGACGAATGTGTAGATACTCTATGTATGATAGAGTGTCGAATGAAAATATAAGAAGTGAATGCGGTGCGAATGATGGTGTTATGAACAAAATAATGAAAGGATCATTAAGATGTTTTGGACATATGGAAAGAATGAATGAAGAAAGAATGGTAAAAAAAAACTTATGTTAACGATGTAAATGAAACTAGAAATAGAGGAAGACCGGGGAAAACGTGGCACGATCAAATAAATCAGATATTGAATGTCGGCCACGTGAAGAGTCAGAGAAATCGACGCGCGTGCATGACACGATGTGTGAATATTGAGAAAGCGAGAGAAATATGTCAGGAAAGAAAAGTGTAGCAGTCCATTCTTTCTGCCTACCCCTTCGGGGAGACGGCGTGATGGTTAGTTAGTTAGTTATAAAACGATTTTGTTTGTAACTACTTCCATAAATAATAATAATAATAAACCATCACGCCGTTTCCCCGTAGGGATAGTCAGAAAGAATGGACCGCCACACTACTCTATCCTGGCACAACTCTCTAGATTCCTCCACATTCGTACAGCTAGTCATACACGCACGTTGATTCTTCCGACTTCTAACATGACCAACCTTTAAAATTTGATTAATTTGGTCATGCCATGTTTTACTCGGTCTGCCTCGACTCCGTACTCCATTTACTCCATTTACATCATTTACGTATACTTTCTTAACCATTCTTTCTCCATCCATGCGCTCCATATGTCCGAACCAACGCGGCGATCCTTTTTCCGCTCTACATTCCTTTCTTATATCAGGATTTGAGATTCTGTCGTATATCGTTCTACCACA
This sequence comes from Lepidostoma basale, assembly GCA_022606425.2. Taxonomy (NCBI): domain Eukaryota; kingdom Metazoa; phylum Arthropoda; class Insecta; order Trichoptera; family Lepidostomatidae; genus Lepidostoma; species Lepidostoma basale. The sequence continues at coordinate 384,045 of JAHDVF020000272.1, read as the reverse complement.
CGTACGTCTTAGGGACCTCATCGCATTTACTCTGCTCTCGTCCTTCTTCTGCCAGTTCTATGCTTCGCTTCCATACATTAGGGTTGGGGTCAGAACTCCATTGTGAACGGCCGTTTTCGCTTTCATTGATAAATTCTTGTTTCCAATTACTATTTTTAAAGCTCATTTCACTTTATTATCCGCACCAATCCTTCTTTCGACGTCCAATTTTGTATTCATTTCGACAGTGACCGGTTTCGCCTGGCTGGCTGGCATTGACAGACTGGTCGATATGTTACAGACTAGTCTGATTAATGCCAGGATGTAATAAAGAGATCTCTTGCGTCAAAAGCCTGTAATAATTATGATACATTCACCGTGTTAGCTCCCATGTGCCAAGTGTGCACGCAGTTCAGATAATTCCAGACGTTCTCGGAATTACATTGGTCCGTGGAGCCGCGATACTAATTAATGCAGATGAACACATATCAGTCTGTGTTGACCCAGCGAGACATCCAACTTAATGCACGACTATCAAAATATTAGTCAGACCCGTAGCAGACTGTGACGCATCGTTTCTTTCTTTAATATTAATTTATCCAGTGCATTTAAAAATTTTGATACTAATAGGCGGGCCACACTGTGATAAACAAGCTGGTTTGAAACCAAAATTTGTATACTGAATGTTATTACTCAAACTTAAACCATGTTCTAGACGTAGTAAAAACGTCGATTTTAGTAAACCATGAGTTAAACCGCGGATGTTTCTGCATACGGTTATCCTTTCAAACTATTCAACAAACATGGTACGTTTATCTCTCTTCCTCGCATTATTTTACCCGGCGTAGAATGAGATAGAAGCCCTATACAAGACAAATTTTATGTTGGAAACCGATGTTTATCACAGTGTGGCCCGCCTTTAAACTTATATTTTACGTCAACGTCACATACTCGTATAACCTACCCAATTTTTAAGATATGAAATCCATTTATGTGGTAATTTATTTATAGTTTTTTGAACACGTATATTATACTCCATATAAAATAAATAATACGAATGAAATTATATATTTTCTATAAGTTTTATTATATTTTATGAGACGTGTTTCGCCTTTCTTAGGCATTTGAAAGAAACCAGTAATTCCTATAAAATATAATAAAACTTCTAGAAAACGAATTCTTCATTCGTATTTAATATTTAATGTGGAGTTTTACATCATTATTCAAGAAACAATAAATAATGAAATCATATTTTTTAATGTATCGTATATTTAGTTAATTTAACCTAAGTTTCCGGTTTCGCTGCCGCTGCCATCTTCTGGTGCCCAGAAAATGGCAGCGAGCTGCCAAAACCATTCGATGCCATGAACCCGAGTGGAATTTCACTAAATATATATTTATTGAAAGCTAAGGCATTAATACTGTGGAATTCCATAGTAATACACTTTGGAAATTGAAAATAACTTTGTTTATTATCCACAAAATATATAATATTTTGTGGATAATAAACAAAGTTATATTCAATTTCCAATATATGATTTTTTATAACTGTTAATTCAAAAACTTTGTTTTATATCACAAATTATATTTATTTTAGCTGTCGTGAAGTAAAATAAATACAATTTGTGATATAAAACAAAGTTTTTGAATTATAAAATGTTAAAATATCATGATGTTTCGGCCAAAACAATGGACTATGATTTTTTATATTTATTTTGGTTATTTACAATGAATTCTACCATGAAATTTCAAATTACAACTTTTTTTACAATAAATAAAATAAAATAAATAAAGCCTTTAAAACAAGTATAAATAATCTTTATGCGAAATTGACAGCCTCGAGTTTGTCTATAACAAGTACTATCATACAGTGTGAGAATTACATGTATAGTAAGCGGTCATACCCTTTTCCGAGTACCCCCATCCTGCTTTGCCGGAGCAACCCCAAAAAGTGTTTTTCAGCCTCCGGTGGGTCGAAAACAGAATCACTGAACCGGAACGGACCGACGGACCGGAGTGGAGATGAGCCTGGTCCAGTAATTGAATGAGTCGTAAGAGTCTGATGCATACGTAAATGGTTGATTAATTGAATTGTGAATGATGTTGCTGGAAAGATTTTTCACTGGACCACTCCATAAAATGCCATCTACACACTTCTTAATTTTTAATTTAATTAATTTCATATTTTCGTAAAACCATCTATCATTTGTATTAATTATCCTACATTTTTCTCGGTCAGGAAATGTAAAACCAGTGAGGGTTGGTTTGGTATAGTGTGATGGGGTTTAAACAAATGTAAATGGTATTTTTTTCGTTCTTATTTTTGTTTTGACTACTTTAGTGTTTTGTAACTTACTAACTAAACTTATTAAAATGGACTAAGCTGAAAACCGGAAAATACCGATCAACCTGAAAAAAATTTGTCTATGAAGCATGTGTTCTGCCAGTTGGTACCTATGGTCTTGAATTTGTAACATTGTCCAAACAAAGTGGTGAGAAAATACGAGTGACCCAAAGAGCCATGGAAAGAGCCATGTTAGGAATAAGCCTAAGAGACAGTCTGAAACGATACGGTGAGAGAAAAAAACAAAGGTCACTTACATCATCCACCGGGTGGTGACTCTAATATTGCAATGGGCAGGTCATGTAGCCAGAAGCTCAGATGAAAAATGGACAAGAAGTCTGCTGACTTGGAGACCGTGGACGGCAAAGGGAAGTGCAGGGCGACCGCAACTACGGTGGAAGGATGATCTGAACAGACACGTCGGAATAACCTGGATGCAGTCTGCACAGGACAGAGTGACATGGAAGCGAATGGAGGCGGCATTTGTCCAGGATTAATGGTGCACCACACTATTTTATCTTGACATACTTCTCACTCGTCAACCTTTATACATCGTGTCATGTTATCATTTGCGCACGTCAATTTCTCCTACTCACACGTGAACAACATTTGATTAATTTAACGGTGTAATGTTTTCCTCTGTTTATTTTTATTTTTGCTCCATCAACATTAATAACGTATACTTTCTTCACTGTTCTTTCTTCATTCATCCTATATTCGCGTCCAAAATATCGCTTTTTTTTCTTAAAGCTTTTCATTCGCAATGCATTTACATCTTATATCTGCATTCGGAAATCTTTCATATGAAGATTTCCTACACGTTCATCAAAGATATCTTATTTCCACTCTATTATAATACTTCTACCTTTCTCCTTGTGACAGTTTTATTCAGTATTTTTATTAAATTGAAAATACATAAAATTTAACAAACCGACATAAACGCATTGTTTCGCTGTAATCGGGTATTTCTATATTTTATCAATTTTATGTAAAAATGCGGTTAGATAAATGTTATGTGGTTGCAATAAAAATCAGCGGAGCAGATTTCTACGTTTCTTTACAAGTACCTACATTTTGAAATTACGTATAATATAAATGTATACAACTTTCAAAAATCAATAAATGATTAAATGTTGGCCACGTGAGAAGTCGACGGAGAAATCGACGCGCGTGCATGATATGATGTATGAATGTTGAGGAAGCGAGAGAAATATGTCAGGAAAGAAAAGTGTGGCCGTCCATTATTTCTGCCTACCTCTTCGGGGAGACGGCGTGATGGTTAGTTAGTCAGTTAGTTATAAATAATCCCACATTTGTTAAATAAACAACGATTCACTCTACTTTAATAATTTTTTACTTTTCTGTATTATTTTGAGTTTTATACGTCATAATAAAGTAAACTAATGATTCAATACTTAAATAGTATACCTATTTGAGTATCAATTTAATCTATATTATAAATATTTTGCAATTTCTTGCATATTTTAAATACATAAAACATTGAAAATCCCTGGCTCTACAGTCCTGGGTGGACCTCCATAAAGTTTCTCCAGCCAACCCTATCCTGGGTCCTGGACTTCCACTCCTCAGGTTCAATTCCCGTTGGAGTTTTATAAATTTGACGTTGTATAGTTCGTATAGCTCAGAGGATGTCGGCGTCGCCATATATAATATTATTCTAACAGATAGGGCCAAAAATTCTCCATAGGATTTTGCGCTCAAACACCCGCAACTTATGGGAATCCACAACACCCAGCTTCCAGGTCTCCGCTCCATATATCCATATATCAAGACTGGCCTATGAGTGCGAAGTTTTGTTTTATTCGACATAACGCTCCTTCGGCAAGACATGGGCATACTTGTTAAAAATTCTCTAAATGAGTTAAGCATGCCAACGAATTTTAAAAACATCATTTTATCTGGAGGAACAAAGTCGCTCATTAAGTTCAGTCTCATTTTGGCAGAGGGCGATAGTGTATGATCAATATAGCCAGAATAACACGATATTATTCTTCAAAAACCTTCAAATGTCCGTAATAAAAAAATACAAAACGTGCAATTGTGCCCTTGTCATACCGAAGGTACGATATATATTTTAGATATTTTTGGAGGCCGAAGTAACATCTCTTGGCTGATATTATAACTAACTAACTAACTAATCATCACGCCGTCTCCCCGAAGGGGTAGGCAGAAAGAATGGACTGCCACACTTTTCTTTCCTGACATATTTCTCTCGCTTCCTCAACATTCATACATCGTGTCATGCACGCGCGTCGATTTCTCTGACTCCTCACATGGCCGACATTCAATATTTGATTTATTTGATCGTGCCACGTTTCCCTCGGTCTTCCTCTATTTCTGGTTCCATTTACATCATTAACATATAAATTTTTTTACCATTCTTTCTTCATTCATTCTTTCCATATGTCCAAACCATCTTTATGATCCTTTCATTATTTTGTTCATGACACCATCATTCGCACCGCATTCACTTCTTATATTTTCATTCGACACTCTATCATACACAGAGTATCCACACATTCTTCTAAGAGATCTCATTTCTACTGCATTTATTCTACTTTCATCCTTCTTTTGCCAGTTCCATGCTTCGCTTCCATACATAAGGGTCGGTAGAAGAACACCATTGTGCACTGCCATTCTAGCTTTTTTGGATAGGTTTTTGTTTGCGATGACAACTTTAAGTGCACCATTCACTTTGTTGCCTGCCCCAACCCTTCTTTCAATATCCCTCTCCACTCGCCCATCTCTTGTGAACATACTACCTAAATACACGAACTCAACTACTTGCTCCAAATTTTCACCATTCACGCTAATGTTGCAGACTGTCGTGGTTTCTTCCTTTTCAAAAATCATTACCTTGACTTATTAACATTCATCATCAGATCATTTCGCATGCATACCTCATACATACAATTCACCAGAACTTGTAGTTCATGCTCGTTGTCTGTAAGAAGGACAGCGTCATCCGCATACAAGAGACAGCTTACTGACACTCCGCTCATTTTGGCACCTACATCCAACCCTTTCAGCTCTTTCATACATTTTTCCATATACAGATTAAATAACCACGGCTGATGTTATACCTTTTATTATTATGTCAGTATTTTAAACTTTTTAAAAACATGAAAACATCTATGGGAAATATTACGCTCATTTTCATAGTAAGCAACGCATAAAATACACGATACGAAAGTGATTAATAAATGGCGAATTTAATAAGCGCTACTTGAACGTATAAAAGCTTCATAATTTCCGTTGGACTGATTATTATTCAAACCGAGGAGCGATTCGTTATTGAAAACGTTTTCCCTCGCGTGTCGGTCCACTCCGCCCGCGACACTGGCCCATCCCCTGTATTCACGCACCTGAATTTCCATACACAACCCCACACCACGCCATTATGTACTCTAACCGCCTAAATATGTCGGCAGGGAAATGAAGATTGATGATTCCTCCCCCTCGCTGTAAATATTTCACACGGTGTTTCTAACTTCATCAATATAAATATGTTTTGGCTTACTTACCACGATAGGCTATTAATTATAACCTGGCGACCTTCGTGGCCGACTGGTTAGTGCTATGACTGTCACACCGTAGGTTCCGGGCTCGATTCCCGGCGACGGCAGTGTGATTGTAACACTTCAAAAATGGGGATAGATTAGCTACCTATCACATGTCATGAGAATCAATGTGAAATCTATATCCTTTACATCGATTTGACTCGCGCTGTAACCATGTTAAGAGCGATTTAACAAAATAATAAAATAATTTAGACGGAGTTTTGGTTCCAACCTTTATGTATGGAAGAAAAGCATTGAACTGGCAGAAGATGGACGAGAGCAGAAAAAATGGGGTGATATGAGAGATCCCTTAGATGTATGTGTGTTAAAACGATGTATGATAGAATTTCAAATGCTGATATCACGGAGGAATGTAGAGCTGAAGAAGGTATTATGCACAAAATTATGAAAGAACTATTGCGTTGGTTTTGACATTTGGAACGCATTAATGAAATAATAACGGTTAAGACATTATACGTTAACGATTTGAATGTATCGCAGAGTCGAGCAAATCCGAGGAAAACATGACATGACCAAATTAATTAAATATTAAAGATCGGCCATGTTAGAAGTCGGAGGAATCGACGTACGTGTAGGTACTTTCATAACTATATTTCGAGAACTCGGGCGTGCTGGAGGGTGTTCTGCTTTTTGTCCCTGATAGATATCTTCGACAGCGACAGCATAGATTGTTTTACCTACCGGTCGCCAGAACCAACCTACATCTGGTGACACCGGTGGGAAGAACAATTAATCTGCTAAACGCAGTCTCCTCGAAGATCGACGTCTTTCATATAAGTGAAATTACGTTTAGAAGGCAAATACTCTTGATTTTGGAGACTACCTTGTCTTCCTAATGTCGAATCATCTCTCATGCGTTTCTTTAGTATACTACTCGTATCAAACAATATATTATTTTATCTGTACTCAATAGATGTCTTAAACATTAATATTATTTGTAATGTCTGTTTTGAATTTGAATAATTATCGCAAAATAGTTAAATAACACTTTGGCAGTTTTTCTTCTGGAACACTCTATTAAAATGTTTTTTTTTCCATTCGCACTATTTTAGTCTCGTATTGTTTTTGCTACCCCTTTAATCGTTAACAGTAAGTTTAGTTTTCTCAAGGATTTTACGGAATAGAAATGAAATATTTCCGAAAGTTAACCGGTCCATGTCGCCCTCCGTAGGCTGTGGAAAACATCATTTTAAAGAAAATTTACGGCGAATCAGATTATATTGCGCTCCGGGGAGTACACGACTTTATGTATGTTGGTACACAATTTATTATTAGACTTTTATAACCTTTGTTTTGCTTAATGCGAGTTGAAATTTGTTGCGCTGATAGCAAGTCACTAATATCACGTTTTGTTATACGCGTGTGTGAATAAATACTGATAATTAGAATTGTGTTCTTTTGCTGGTTCTTGGGATGCCGCTTGGGCCTTTAATGTGGTAGTTTCCCGTTGCTTTACACATTTGTGTATACAACATATATTTGAACTCGCTGTATGCAATTTTGTAGCTATCGATTCTCATGACACGTGATTGGTAGTAAGTCTTCCTCTTCTTCTTCTTCCTCCTCAGCCTATTCCCGTCCACTCCTGGACAAAGGCCTCCTCCATTTGCTTTCATGTCATTCTGTCCTGTGCAGACTGCATCCAGGTTATTCCGACGTATCTGTTTAGATCATCCTTCCACCGTAGTTGCGGTCGCCCTGCACTTCTCTTTGCCGTTCACGGTCTCCAAGTCAGCAGTCTTCTTGTCCATTTTTCATCTGAGCTTCTGGCTACGTGACCCGCCCATTGCCATTTTAGAGTCGCCACCCGGTGGATGATGTCAGCGACCTTTGTTTTTTCTCTCACCGTATCGTTTCTGACTCTGTCTCTTAGGCTTATTCCTAACATGGCTCTTTCCATGGCTCTTTGGGTCACTCGTAGTTCTCGGCACTTTTTTTGGACAATGTAACAGTTTCAAGACCATAAGTACCAACTGGCATAACGCAGGCTTCATAGACTTTTCGTTTCAGGTTGATCGGTATTTTCCGGTTTTTAAGGATGTAGCTCAGGTTTCCGAAAGCTGCCCAGCTTAGTCTAATTCTTCTTTTTAGCTCTGCGGTTTGGTTATCTCTGGTTTGGTAGTCAGTCTAGTATCCAGTATTCTTGGTGACTTTAACACGACAACATCCAACCATAAATTAGATTTTCTAAAAGTGTTGCTGGCAGCACAGTATCGCGCCTTAAGCAACTTTTTCAATACGACACATTATGAGTATAATTTTGTCTTAAATCGGGTAAAAAGCGATAGAAACTTATATATCGCTATGAGAATAATGTTATTATATTTAGTGTGTTATAATGCGCTTTCGTAATATCTCTGGCTCACTTTGTGAATATTAATTTTCAAATGATTTTACTGAAATCTCTTGATGTAAGTTGATTTTAAATAAAACCATGTTTTTCAACTACTTCCACTTTTTATTATTATTATTATTTTGTTGAATCGCTCTTTACAGCATGACAGCATGAGCCAAATCGATGTAAAGGGTATTATAGCTATCATTATAATTCTCATGACATGTGATAGGTAGCTAATCTATCGCCATTTTATTGTCACGTGAATTCTACACCAGACCAAAGACAGTGTGACAATCACACTGCACTCGCTGGGAATCGAACCCGGAACCTTGGGGGTGGCAGTCAATGCACTTACCACTCGGCCACGAAGGTCGTCAGCTCGCTGGCACCGACAGACTAGTGATGACCCAGTCTGTCAATGCCAGCGAGCCTGGCGGAACCGGTCGCTGTCGAAAGAAAGACGAAAGTGGAAGTAGTTAAAAAACATCGTTTTATTTATTAAATAAAATAAAAATAAAAAAAAGACTTACATCAAGGATTTATATCAATGATATTAGAATTAATTTTGCAATCTTCAATGTGAGCAGAAAATAGCTCATTATTATGAAGAAGGAATCTGGTCGTGTTTAGGCTTGAACCCATGTCCCCTGGATCAGGAGCCAAGCGTTCTATCCCCTAGACCACCACCCAATTATGTAATATTAATTCTGTTTATTCAATTGTTTGTGTATATATTTTTTTTATGTAGGTAATTTTACTATTGGCGTCAACATAAATGTACCATACATATGCATCTCGATAATGCATAAGCAACGATTTAAGAAACGTCAGTTAGAAAGAATTTTAAGGTCACGAATCTGTAAATCATAACTGATAAGTATTAATTTATTTCTTAACCGTCGCGTTGCCATGTGGTCAATTGAGTTTCCACTGCCAATTTAAAGTTGATTTTCTTAAAACCTATGGACCCTAATATTATAAAAAAAAGTGTAATCCTCCATTGAAGTGTTCTCAATATTTCGTAATAAAAAAAAAGCAAAAAATTACTTCCTTCATCCCAAAAAAAAAAAATTTCTAAGACTGCCCTCACCTTCATTCGTGTTAAGGTAGAATTTGTTTTGCTAATATTTACAACTTTATCAAAAGTGACAAATACTTACTCGCTGTTTTGAACGTATTATAAATTATATCTTTGGCCTTTTCAATAGGTACGTAATAATACCGACTGTGGATGGAAACGCAGCACGCAACTTAATAATATCAGAACTGTGAAAATATTAACACTTTACCAAAAGGGACAAATATTAATACGTACTCGTTGTCTTGAACGTACTATACATTTTGCCTAGGTGCCTTTATCATACGTAAAGTCTCGCCCCGCCGGCCGCGGCGCGTAGACAAGTTTATACTTGGTGTCCAGTTGCTCGTATGCTGTGACGCATTCCATATCAGAAATCGCATGGTTCCAGAAAAAAATTAATAATGATATGTTTTTCAAATAATCCATGTATGTTATAGATATCGATCTATTCCTAATGAAATTCCCTACAAGATGACATAAATTAAATTTTAATTCATCGAGTCATATGCTTGATATTTAGATAAAGTTAGCGGTAAACTGAATTTACCACATGGGAGCGAGCGTTTTGTTTTGAACACGGTACGTTAAGGGTTAACATATTCATTTATGCAATGATTCATTAAACATATAATTTTCCTCATCTTTATCTCTTGTATACCGCAACCCGGATCGAATATTGTTAGTTTCATTTGAGTAGAAAAGTGTCATGTTGATTATTCTAATGTTTGACTGATTCATATTGCTGCCGTTCAAATTAGGTCAAATGCCACCATCCATTTTTCCACTTATGCCTAAAAGGTCGGGCACTCTTGGGAAATGGTTTTGATTGTTTCCCCTGCAATTATTGCGTTTGGGATTCGTCAATCTAATATGCTACAACACGCACGGCACGATATTTTATTAATAAACATACATTATATTAAATATATGATAGTTAGATATTTATAGTTGAAGATATAAAACTTTTATTTAAGCCTAGATAAGGCATACACATTTTTTAGCTCTAACAATGTGAAAATTGTCACACACATACATTGTATTAAGATTTTCATTTGTTATAAATATATATAATTTCTTAAAAATAATTAACTAACCATTACGTCGTCTTTCCGAAGGGTTAGGCAGGAAGAATAGACCGGCACACTGTTCTTTCCTGACATATTTTCCTCAACATTCATACACCGTGTCATGCACGCACGTCCTCACGTGGCCGACATTCAATGTTTGATTTATTTGATCGTGCCACGTTTTCCTCGGTCTTCCTCTATTTAAAACATACTTTCTTTTACCATTCTTTCTTCCATACAAAACTCGGATCAAAAATCCGGATCGTCCAGCTGTCAACATGTGTACATGTTTCAGATTTGTTTTGTGGACATTGGACGATCGAAGTGTGCGCGGAAGATGCCTATTGGTGGCGATGAGGTTCGCAACCCATCACACCGCGTCTCCCGCTGGGGCGAAAAGAGAAGGAAGGAGTGCCGCATCGGTTAAAGTGTGGCAGTCCATTCTTTCTGCCTACCCCTTCGGAGAGACGGCGGTTAGTTAGTTAGTAAGTCGAAAAAATCGACGAGTGTGTATGTTACGATGTATGAATGTAGATGAATCTCGTCAGGATGTCAAGACAGCAGTATGGCGATCCATCCTCTCTTCCTACGGCGTGATGGTTAGGTAATTAGTTAGGTTATAAAAATAAAAATAAATATTTGAGATAAACTTAAGGTGTTAACATTATTTTACAGTTTAGCAAGTAGTTCTGATAGGTACCTTTTAAAAAGGGTTTCTTCAACAAGATTACATCATGACAATCTTCTTTAAATCACTTTCAATATCCTTTCACAAAACACCCTATTGAGTATCTCGACACCCGTCCGTCAATACTGTTTCCGCTGACACTTAGATCCTTCGGCGAGTCACTGTCTGTCTAGATAACAGTTTAACTGCCCTCTCTCCGTTCGCTGTGTCGATTACTGCGCCCCAATCTTCCGGTTACGGCCCTACGGCGGCCGTCAAGTGATATACAAGTTTGAGTGACTTGTTGCTTTGGGGACGTTTTCGATTTCCCGGCAAATTGACAGGCGCCATCTAATGAAATGTATTGGAACTAATCAACTGTACATAACGCCGTAGCTCCGATGGGGTTACGCAAATGGATTGACCGCATTTTTATATCATTACTAGCTGACCCGGTGAACTTCGTACCGCCTCAGAATTAATAAATGTTCTGCTAACTTAGAATGAGAAAATGAATTTTCTTCATATTTTTATCGTGATTTTTCCGAGTTATTTTGCTATTTGGGACGGTGACAAATCCAACAAATCAAAGATCATCAAAATCGGTCCAGCCATTCTTGAGTTATAAATGGTGTAACTAACACGACTTTGTTTTATATACTCGTACGAGTATATGTACGAGTATAACATGTATATATAAATATGTTAGATATGCATATAATCTATAGATTTTTATTAAAATACAGTGACTCGTATCCTCGTCTAATGTCGCTGTTTTAAGTAATTGTTGAGATTGTCATGTCATGTTTTCCCCTGCCTTATTTGACTTATTTTTCTATTCGTTTCTTGTATACGAATTAATAACAATTTTTATTCACTTATTTTTTTATATCTACATTAATTCTTACCTTACCAATGCAAAACTCGTTTTTCTTATAGTTTACATATTGGTCCATGCAAGAGGTTTTATCAAAATATCTTTTGATGCCCCAGCAAGATGAAACATGGCATACATCGAATTTCAGACTGTCGTATACTCGTATATCTCTATTTAGGTTTTTTTCTTCAGTATATTAGATTTTCCATTATGGCGCAGGCAATTGCAAGTACTGTAATCATGAATTTTATTTACGAATTAATAAATCTGTTTTTTTCACTGTTGAGTATATTTTTCTCGATAATTTTCAAGCATTTTTAAATATATAACCGGGGTAACGAAATAAATTATCTAACAATGATCGAAGTATGGAGATGAAAATAAACTAAAAAGTGGAATAAATACTGTTTAAATTCATATAAAAAAAATCATTTTAGAATTCCACAGTGTTAACGTCTTAATTTTTTAACAAAAAATCTTTAAAAATTATTATTTACAAGTGAAAAGCTCAGATACAAGTCATCTACGAGTATACGAGTATGTTTCATAAAATTATTTTTTTCTTTAATAATATATTTATGTTGTTGTCAAACAGTTGTACCAATCAAAAAGTTATTAAGATTTGAATGTAATGTTGAACATTCTAAATTCAATTTTCCTTATTCTAAAATGGTTCAACACATTAAAAGGACGTTATTAATGCCGTGCCGTGTCGTCTGCTTTGTCGGGGATAAAAAAGGTCTTGTATTATTTATCACGTTATACGTAATGTATTTTAAAGTACTTGATACGCTTTTAAATTCTGGGACCACATGCTGGGAGACGGGATGATACGAAGTTGGGAGAAATACGGCGGCTTACAAGAAATAGCATAGCAAACCATACACGAATGCATTTTAACCCTCCCTTCCCTATGATGGGTATCTTCTACACGTTGCTCCTAATAACCATCAATATCTCTATAAATATAATAAATACAAGGTTAATAATAATATATTTACGTATTGATTTAAAAAATAATATTATTAATAATCAGAATTTATCTGGTACATCGGAGGTTTTTTGTGAACATCGGAAACAATTTCACGTATAAACAGGGCTGTGAGTGCGCGACACTATATTCGCATCTCACTCTTGCATACTTCACTGTGGAAGCGCGAGGAGCTCAATGTTCTCACTGCCGCCGGCAGTAGCTCTCGGGCTTGCAATTAGAGTGGACCTATGCCTGTTCCGTGAGCGTTGGCAGATGTTTTTTAATTTTTTTTTTCAGAAAATAAATCTCAAATATTCTAATATTTGACCTCTCTTAAGGGAATTATCTATGAATTTTCTTATTTTTCCGATTTAAAATCGCTATTTTTCATCGCGTACTGACTACTCAACACCGGAACGCGCGTTTTTATTTTAGCACCGTAAGGGAATGGTTACAGGACACGCTTTTTTTAGGTTTCAATCCTAAAGTTTATTAACATATTAGCCGATTCTTGGATAACTGCAAACACCAAATATTTGTTATAACAAAAGCATAAACGTTGCGAAAAAAACCCTTTTAATATCTGTCAAAACCGACGTCATTTTTAATAAAATATATATTTTTATTTCTGATGAAGGGCTTCTCTTTCCGAAACATGTTTGTTTTTTTAATTTTTTTATTTAAGTTTAATAAAGTTGGTGTTGCGTACAAAGTAAAAAAAAAGAAACATTGTTCAATGAATCCGCTACACAAATAATGGCGAATATATAAGAAAAATCTTTTAGTTTGACAAATGTATTTGCAAGTTTGTAAAAACTTTCTATGTATGGTGCTTTTTCCTTGTTTATTATTATTTTTATTTAGGTAGGTACTATTTGTCGTTTTGGGAACGTTACAGCAAGAAAAAAAACTTTTGTATTGCGTATTTGATTTTATTTAAATATGTAAAGAATAATTTTAGAAATAATTAATCGATAAATAATATTCGTACTTCTAATGATAATTTGGGTTTGAATATCTATTAATATGTATTTGTTGTTTTAGTTGTGATTTATTTTTCTTAATAACTGAGTAAACATACTCTGTTTTTTCGATCGAATTGGATGTTCGTCTGTGTGCCACTAATATTAAAATGCAAGAGCGGAACACGAAATACAGGAATTAGAAAGCGAGATAGTAAGATTTAAGATGTCCAAAGTCTTCTGTACAAAGGCGTGTCTTCTTAATCGCCCTTTGGGACCAGATTCGATGTAATCACGTGTTCGACAGCATGTCCAACCTTAATGATATTCAGATATTCAATCTAAAAATGCAACATTATGAACAATAGCAAAATTAATAAATAAGATTAGAAAAACTTTAAACATTTTACATAATTCGTTTACGCAACGTCTCTAATACAACTTGGACATTTTTTTGTGTGAAACATTGCAGGACTTAAGTATATATTTTTTTTATTCCAATCAGATGCAGCGTTCACATTTAGATTTTAAATGCGTCTCAATGCGTCCTTGAGGTGATTAGATCACAAAAAACGGCGATTTAAAAGTTAGCATATTATTATTATTATTTAAATACACCCATTGTTTTAAGTTTATTTTGTTTTAACTACACATTATTTCTACGTGTGACCGATTCAGTGATAGTCATGGTAGTTGTGATTTGTTACGGCAAAGTTATGTTTATAAATTAGAATAAATCAATATATTTTTTAAGTATTATTTTAATATTTGTTATTTAAGTTTATTTTCGTCACTTTCTATTGTGGAAAGAAATATATTTGTATAGTCAAGGAAAACACGATGACGAGCGTGCTTGTCACGGTGTGTGAATGTAGAAGAGGGACTAGAGTTATGTCAGGATATAACGATCCATCCTCTCTGCCTAACATTTGGGGAAACGGGAATGGTTATTTAGTTAGTTCTGTATTATTTATTAAACAATTTTTTTATTTAAAATTTTATCGTATTTATTTATTGTTTCATGAACAATAATGTAAAGTACAACTCTAAATTAAATTATTAATACGAATGAAGACGACTGTTTGCTAGAAGTTTTTTTAATTATTTTTTTAAGAGAAACGATTTATGAGAAACGACGGGAGACCATTCTGGAGGGACCACATCGAGAGAATGGATCCAGCAAGAATTCCTAATATCGTGATGCACGAGACTCCAAAAGGCCGTCGACCACCAGGACGTCCACCAAAGAGATGGAGAGAGGGCTGGTCGTCTTCATCACAGGAATAAAGTTGACATCCTCCATAAACAGATCACAAGATCTACAATCAGAAGAAGAAGAAGAAGGAATGATATGTTTCGCATGGCTAAGGCATTAATTATCAAATGAAACAAGGCGATACATGTCATTCTCATAAAACTTCTAAAAAACGTACATTTTCATTCGTATTCATTATTAAATTTTGTCGTTATGTTGTTTTTTTCTGTTGATCGGGTATCCGGATAAATTACTTTTATTTCCGATTGTATCTCTTCTTGGTTCCCAAGTGTTACGCTAACGCATCGTTAATGATAAATGGTTAATTATTGATATCATTAGTGTCCGGTTTACTGCTGGGCTCCAGTTTCTTTGATATCACGGAAGAACTTTAAATACACCGGATATTTATGCTATTGCAGCACTATTCATTTTATTACCAATTCAGTTAGTTTTAACGATAACACAACCTCGTTTATTTATAATATTATTTGTATTTAGTCATTTAGATTACAGGAAGTCAAATTTTATTCGATTTACTATGCACTTGGCAGGTGGCCATTTAGGCCCCTGGGGGGTCAGAGGAGAGAGCTGAGGGGGTAATTCTGGCCCTGGGGGAGTGGGAGCCCTAGGTAACAGAAAGGGGCGTACGAGGTACTGAAATTTTTAACCTTATAGAATTTTAAAAATCCGTTTTTATACAACACATACGTATCTAATTTGTTACATACCAAAAGTATTGAATAAAATAACCTTATATATTTTTTATTGCATTTCCTTGGTAGAACGTGGATTCAGTGCAGTCGCAAGTCATTTGACTAAAATAAGGTGCCGACTGCAAATAGTTGACTGCAGAGATTTGCGGATACTGCTGACAAAAATAAAGCCAAATATAGAGAAAAATAATGGAAAAAACCAGGCTCATGCTTCGCATTAGACATTAATTTAATCAAATGATTTTACTGAAATCTCTTGATGGAAGTCCATTTTAAATAATAATTAAATACAATGATGTTTTTTAACTACTTCCACTTTTGTCTTTATTTAGACAGCGACCGGTTTCGCCAGGCTCGCTGGCATCGACAGACTGGTCTAAACTGGCTCTTCGGACCAGTCTGTCGATCCCAGCGAGCCTGGCGAAACCGGTCGCTGTCTAAATAAAGACAAAAGTGGAAGTAGTTAAAAAACATCGTTTTATTTAATTATTATTAATTTAATTATTAATTTTCTCTGATATTATTCTCTTATAATAAATAGCTTCCTAAATTATTTTTTCGAATTGTTTTATTTCCAAAATACCTTTCTGAAATAAAAAAAATCACATCAGGTTCGTAATTGAGGCTTTACAAAATACCTTTCTGATATTAAAAAGATTTCAAAAAAACCCATAGAAAAAATATCACAAGGGAGAGCGGGCCGGTCACTCCAAATCGCCCCTAATTGATATGAGGCGCTCTGGGAAGTGTTTCCCCAAAACAGTCATCCCGTGTTTATGTGAACCGTCCAGGGACCCTAAAAGATTTGAAGACCAACATCCAGGGAGAAATTTCCAAGATAACGCCTGATATGCTGGCAAGAGTCATGACAAACACCAGAAATCGGTTAACTCAGTGGAGGAGAATGGGGGACGTCACCTACCTGAATTGTTCTTCAAAAACTAAGTAAAACACAACTTTAGGTATGTGCCTACATTATAAAAAATAAAAAATAAAATTCGGATTCGTACAATGGGTTTTATTAAGATTTGAAAAAATGAATTTATGCTGCCGCACCCCGTATAAGGCAGAAGGTAAGTTAGTTAGTTTCGCTAATTACAACAAATATTTTATTTTTTACAATAATTTTCCTATTTTTTGTGGACGATTTGGCTTTCACGGTAATGGAACTATTTATTCAAATACATATTAGTAATAATATCTGGAATTGCGAATTTTGCATTCCAAACCTTTTTTTTTATGACGGATAGTTACGAAGTTATTGCCTCACCGATCAATAATATAGATTAACAATTATTTTATGTCTACGCAAAGCAACACAATAGGGCATTCAAAAGTCTTTAAGAGCTTTTGTTTATGTTCAACGTTTTACCTGTTTGCGGTCACGTTAAGAGCATTTCAAACGGTACGTCAGACATCATTAGAGTCCGTGTACCGCGGTCTGGTCCACGTGGATAGACCGCGGACCTAGCGCTAGCACGTACTGCTCAGGTGTAACAACTGCAGGTCTACCAAACAGGTGTACGGAGAGCTTTCAGCGGGAACTTGCTGCACACGGTTAACGAACTCCGCTCTCTGACGCCCTACGTGGACGCAAAACTAATTAAAACGGATTATACGGGTCAGGTGACTTTTAATGGCGATCTAAGATTACGGCCTTACGTAAGACTGGAAAATTTATACGTTGCAAAGCTCCTACCATTATACTATAGTAACTTTAATTTTACAGCTTGAAAATAAATATAGTTGCACATTGAATATTTCGAGGGAAAGAGAGAAGAGAAGGATGACCGCATCAGTAAAAGTGTGACAGTTCATTCTTTGTGCCTACCCTTTCGGGGAGACGGCGTGATGGTTAGTTAGTTAGTTAGTTGAATATTTCGGGATAACGTAAGTTATTTTTAAACATTCATATATTCGTAACTATTTGGCTAAAGCAGATGAAATTTGAATTCCAATGAATCATTAAATGACGACCTTCGTGGCAGAGTGGTAAGAGCTCTGACTTCCATACCGAGGGTCCCGGGTTCGATTCCCGGCGATGGCAGTGTCATTGTCACACTGTCTTTGGTCTAGTGTAGAATTCACGTGATAATAAAATAGCGATAGATTGGCTACCTATCAGATGTCACGAGAATCAATATAATAGCTGAAAAATAGTACATGTCATAGAATATCAAACTCATACATAATTAATATTTTTAATTGAAATTTTTTTGTAGAAGTTCATCTGAAATAATGAAAACAAAAAAAAACATTATACAAAATTTCTTTATTATTATATACGAGTATTTAGTGTGCTTCCACTTGTGTTTAACGTCGACCGGTTTCGGCAGCTTGCTGCCATCTTCTGGTCCACCAAAGGATGGCAGCAAGCTGCCGAAACCGGTCGACGATAAACACAAGTGGAAGCACACTAAATACTCGTATATAATAATAAAGAAATTTTGTATAATGTTTTTTTTTTTGTTTTCATTATTTTAACTCATACATGGCAAAACGTGAGTGGATATGTCTTTAGTCTGCCGAAATCCAATATGCAATTAATAGTCGGATAAACCAAAAACATGTAATTATTATTTAATAAATACGTGTTAAAAATATGTATGTTTTTTATATATGTAAAAAAACATCCGATTTTTATTACGTATTTGTAGAACTTCTTTTAACTTTAAAAATACAATTCGGAGCACGTCCCAGTTACTTCGAGAGCTAAGCGGTCTGTCGCCTGACGAATAAAATGAAAAATAAAAAAAGAAGAATTATTCCTATAATATTTTGTTGAACTTTTTTTTCTCTGTATATTTATTTCCATTAACTTTTGTTTTTTAATCATGAATTCGGTAGACGTTGAGTTTAATGTCCAGGGATCAAGAGATGTACCATACGTGTAAATATATAAAATATGGCTTTGTATATTCTCTATCCTTTTTCAGTTCCTACCCAACCATTTCGGATCAAGGGATTCTCATTTCTCATTTGGCCTTATTTCGGCAATCGGAGTGAAATCAATATGGGATTCGGGACTTGTCTCCCATAAATCTTCCTTTGTCCTCTGCGTTCTCCGTGCCAATCGGCGTAGATTTTAATAAATTTTGCGTAGGCGTAGATACACATCGGAAGAACGGTTCATGGCTTCGATTTGTATACATTTGATTATAGTTTATGATTGGAATATCATCGCCGCACATCTTATCCAAATAAACAGTGCAGTTTTGTTTTATGCATTTAATGCGCGGCTGCACTTTGAAACGATCTGAGATTTTCGAATCTAAATGATTTTCTGTTAATTTTATATAATTTATGCTTCTCTGTTTAGTTTGAAATGTTTATGCACCTCAATATTATACCGATTATTTTTTAAAAATTAATTAACAGAAAAAATTCAAGGACGCCTGCAATTGGTAGATTAGTTTAGCCCGAATCGTTGCCCTAGTATAAATTTCGAGGAACATCTCCGTTCATACCTTAGGTGCATAAATGATCGTCTTTTTCATATTACATACCCAAATTTGTGTGTTTGTTTTTATGACGATATTATTTTCGAACCGATTGCGAATATCGATGCGGCGTTCATTTTATATTCAAAACAAATTTCAATGGGCCCTTGAGGTGATTACATCACGAAAACGGCGCTTTAAAAGGTGTTTATACCTTCGAAACATGTACAGAAATATAAACTCAAAAATGTTTTATTAATGTAAATATTTTTGTGTTGTGTAATATTAATTTTGTCGTATTTTTTGTTGCAGGTAAGTTACGACAGCCCTAAGCGCGCGCAAGACGTCACCAATATTCAGATTCTAGAGAACTTCTCTAAGTATTCGTATACGACGAAGGTAAAGTGAAAAAAAAGTTTATTAATCAAAACGCTATTTACCTTTAAACAATTCGGTTGAGTCATAAATAACTTCCCATTCTGGTAGACAGTTTCTATTGTTTGGATTTAATCCCAGTGAGTCAACCGACAAGGGAATTTTTGTTTTCACTTGATAGATAAGTGGCCTGTCAGTCATTCGACAATTATTTAGTGTGGTGGACGTTACAGTGGTGTTATTCCGAACCCTTAAAATGGAAAATCGAAAAGTAAATTTTCGTTATGTGATGCTTTGGGAATTCAAACAAGGCACTAGTGCTAGAGCGACGGCCGAAAAGATATGCAGTGGAGGTAGAAAGAAATTGGTTGGTGAAATTTCGTTCCGTTGATGAGTCCTTGAAAGATGAACCAATGACGACAATTTATATGCGATATTGGAACAAAATCCACGCCAAACGACAAGGGAGATGGCAGAGATACTCAATACGTCACAATCTTCTGTTTTTTCGCCGTCTAGACAATTTGGGGAAAGTCAGCAGGTTAGGCAATATGGGTATGATATAATATTAGTGACAGAAATAAGGGAGACCTAAGGTTTGCTGCCACAAGTCTCCTCTCACGGCATAAAATCGAACCTTTTTGGACAGGACAATAACAGGCGATGATAAATGGATCACGTATGAAAATATTGTCTGCAATAGACAATGGTTGGATAAAGATCAACCACTCCTACCGAACCCTAAGGGTACGGCTACACCAGGCCTGGGTAGGTGGTCAGCTGGCGAACCAACATATGCGCCACAGGGCGTGATCACAAGCGAACTGTGTCTTGGCGCCTACCCAGGGACTCCGCCGTACCCTTAGAGTACGGTCATACCGAAGTGCCAAAGAAGGAGGGTCGCTTGTGTTTACGCACTGTGGCGCGAAGCGTATAGTGTGGTCGGTCCTATAGTACGCCATACGTTGGTTCTGGCACTCCGGTGTGGCAGTACCCTAAAGAAATTAGTGAGATCATCCAGGAATAATCCACCACGACCTGATGAAGCGCAACGAAATGATACATATGTTCAGCTGCTGCAAAGAATTCATGAATAACTACTGGAAAAATATCGTGTATGGATTCTCGAGATGTATGTCAAGACAGAGCAGTATGGCCGTATATCCTCTCTGCCTATACCTTCATGGAACCGGCGTGATGATTAGTTAGTTAGTTAGTATTTTAGTCTTATCATCTGCCATCATTATGAAACATACTACGAGTGTGGAAGATTGTAGAGAAGTGTTTCAGGGTTGAATAGTGTAACCGACAACTCTCTACGTTCACACTCCGCTTGTTAGTTATCTTTTGAATGTAGCTATTTCCTCTAGTGCAGCATATGGTATAGTACGTTTTCTCGTCTTCCTAATTATGCCGCATCCTCCGGGCCATTGTCTGCGCAGTCATTAGCCGCGTATTATGTAGGAAGCGCATGTGACACTGGCGTAACAGGACGGCGGACGGGTTCATTAGCATTCGCGTTGCATTCTACCGGACGGCTTTTGTTTTTGATTCGCGGTATTCGCGTTTGACGCACCAAGGAATGGACTGAAGAAAAAAAACGCACTGAATTAAGAAAATGCAACGAAATGACACAAAATGAAAACTTGTACTTGGATATTCTGGCTTACAGAGGTTTAGTTAATGGCTATTCCGTCTGGCATCTATTGGAAACATTATCATATTTTTATTGTTACCTGATAATGATGTCAAACTCCATATTATATTATTAATACGAATGAAAACGTCTGTTTTCTAGAAGTTTTATTATATTTTATGGAAATGACATTTTTCGCCTAGTTTAGGCGTTATCAATTTGATACATTACATTTAAATAATGATTTAGCTAGTCAAAACATGATATTGCTATTAAATTTAATATAATATTAGGTGTATAACTTTGCTTCCGCCGTTTTTTTCCGAAATTCGAGGCTTTATCGTAAAAAACTGGTTATACATTTATGATTCAAAGCTCATTGGTGTTTAAAAATATATAATACTTAAGAATTAATTGTATCTCAATAGAGACGAAGATGTAAATTATTTGGAAACAGAATCTGGTGGTCGATTACAATTAATTCTTAATGATTAACCCGTAATGGGTAAAATCCAGTATTTATCTACAAGTATTTGTATACATTCAAAAAATGATATATAATACTAATATTTTTTGTGAATGTATACTTATACTTGTACACGAATCCTGGATTTTCACCCATGGTGGGTGATTAATTCATGAAATTTAATTGTATCTCAATAGAGACGAAGATGCAAACTGGAAAATGAATATGAATATGTATAATAACATAACCATGGCATGACCAAATTAATCAAATTTTAAAGGTTAGTCATTTTAGATGTCGGAAGAATCGACGTGCGTGTATGACTCGCTGTATGGATGTGGAGGAATCTAGAGAGGTGTGCCAGGATAGAGAAGTGTGGCGGTCCATTCTCTCTGCTTACCCCTACGGGGAAACGCCGTGATGGTTTGTTGTTGTTATAATAACATATCTAGATAATGGGTATTTTCATTCGCATAAATTAGGAAACATCAAATCAAATCAGTTTATTTACTCAAAAGACATTACAAAAAGCATAAATGTTTAAGCCATTTGTTGAGTACAGGTAAAATATTGGAAACCAAATCTGCATAACAATACTTATAGTCAACAACAACAACAAACAATCACGCCGTTATGTCGGAAGGGTAAACAGAAATAATGGATCGTCACACTACTCTATCCAGACCCCGCTCTAGCTTCCTCCACAGCCATACTTCCTAACATGGCCGACCATTAAAATTTGATTATTTTTTTCGTGCCGTGTTTTCTTCGGTCTTCCTTGACCGCGTACTCCATTCACATCACTTACGTATACTTTCTTCATCCATGCGTTTCATAAGTCGAAACCAACGTATTGATATTTTTATAAGTTTTTTCATTATATTTTCTTCCGCACGACCTTCTTTCCTGATATCAGTATTCTGAAATTCTGTCATACATCGTTTTATATGTACATGCTCATACTTTTTTCTCGTGTTAGATAGTTATTGAAGACTTTGTGTCTTCATTTATCATTTAAATTTTATTGTCTTTAGTTTTTTATTTTCTGCTTTCCGTAATATCTGAATGTATCATCAGCCCTGTAAAATTTCAGCTTCATCGTTTACTCAAAGGGAGTCCGAAAACATCTTTAATAGTGCTTACTCTTTCTTCAACTTTTAGAATCTCTTAGTCTGTACGGAATATTTAAGGTATTCTTCAATCTTCCTTTTCTTTAATATATTAATTTTTGGACATTCCATTTCACGCTTGTGGTATTATTATATTCATTAATTTTTGTGCATTTCCTCTTTTTACACCACGTTACTCATTTCAAGCGACGGATGACCGATCCGTAGCAGACTGTGAACGTAATTGGATGAACTGTCACCAGAAAAACCGCAATTCGTTCAGAAATTCATCCAAAACAAAAGCGTCGCAATCAGGCCTTCAAATTTCTAATTTTCGAATAAAGTGAAACAAAAGAAACTTAGGAATTTTCAAAATTACCGTCATTAAATTTCTCGTTACATTACCTAGATTAGAGACCCTTTATATTAAGACTAACAAGACCAAGATGAGACTGGTTCATATCTAATTCTTTATATTCCTTTATGGTTGTGAGACTTAAGGCAGAAATATACTATTAACACGCGACGTGGCGTGTTTACTCCCACCATCGGCAACACGTCGATCTAGCTCGCCTGGATCGGGTGGCGTGTGCGCGCATGGCGTCGCATCGGGTGTTCGTAGTGTGATTCTGTCCATAGAAAACAATACAATTTGATTCGACTCAACACGCATCACGTGGCATCGGGTGGCGTGTTAATAGTATAATATGTTTCTGCCTTTAGACTATGCGCAAAAAAATGATACTTTCGAGATGTGGTGCTGGCGACGAATGTTGCGTATACCCTGGATGGCAAGAATAACAAATCAGCCAATCATTGACCAGTTGGGGTATCAAGGCAAGACTCTTATTGATGTGCTCTCAGAGTGTGTTAAAATATAGCCATGAGAGATCAGGACAACCTTGAAAAGCTCATCATTATGGGCAAAGTGGAGGAAAGACGACAACAAGGACGACCATCGAGCCGCTGGTCCGATCAAATCAGGGATCTGTTTGGTCTCTCATTAGCTGCAGCCTGGAGACAGACGGGTGACAGGAGCGCATGGCGTGTCATGGTCAATAGTTTAGAGGATGGACACAACCCTCAATCGTGAGGAATACGACTGAGAAGAATAATAAAGAATATGATATTTGTGAAAGTGTTTTTTTTTTTTTTAAATTGAAATAATGGATTCTTTATTTTTGTTTTACTCGCAACTAAATGTATACTTTTAAAAGCTTTTTAAGTAGATTAAAATATGCTAATGGGATTATTTTTTTGTGGTCACAGCTAAAGTACTAAATCTGTCCTTGTTTTTCTCCAATAATCTCCCCAAGCTTTCAGCATTAATATTCACGTAGCATTAGTGTAAGTAGATAAGTGTAGAAAAATAGTCGTTTCTGTAAATACGAGTATATTAAGCTTGATGGCGTTTTTTTAATTTGTAGGACCCAACATTTCTTTTTTTGATTGTGATATTAAAATATTCTTATTATTATTCTTAATGCTAAACTGGCAGTGCAAATGGTGTTATTGTACTGACCCTTTTATATGGAAGTGAAGCATGGAACTGGCAAAATACGAATGAATGTAGAATAAATGCAATAGAAATTAGATTATCTTTGACGAATGTGTGGGAAATCTGTCTATGAAAGGACCATTAAGATGGTTGGACATATGGAAAGGATGAATGGAGAAATAATGATAAAAAAAACTATATATATTGTTAACATAACGTAAATGGAACTAGAAATAGAGGAATACCGAGGAAAACGTGGCACTATCAAATAAATCAAATATTAAATATCGGTCACTTGAGGAATCGGAGAAATTGACGTGCGTGCATGACACGATGTATGAATGTTGAGGAATCAAGATATGTATCTCAGAAAAGAAAAGAGTGGCTAGTCCATTTTATCTGCCCACCACTTCGTGGAGACGGCGTCATGATTAGTTTCAACATTTCTCTTTTTAGATTATCTTGTAAAATAGCATAAATTTAACATATTCAAGTATTCTTATTATTATTCTTCTTCTTCTTATTGCAAGCCTTGTGGCCTTTTCTTACGAGTGATTGACCTCATGCGAAGTCGATTCCTATCTGTTATTGAAATAACGCTTTGTTTTAAAATAATATTAAAAAAAAAACAAGACTGTCGTCTGAGCCGTTTAACTTTTGAAGATATTGACGAAATTTCTAAAATCGAAGCTTAGATGAAAAGTTTGAAGACTTTTTCTCGAAATTGGATGGCCATTAGGCTTTCTCACTTTGATTATCGACGACTTTTAGAGACTCTTAGTACTAAATACAATCCTGCAAAATCCCACCCCTAAGTCAATTTCTCGAGTCGTGCCCCCTTGTACGTAAACGTTAGGATTTGTCGATTCTTGTATAGTATATATTACAAGTTTAGTCCATACCGAACTACGTGAAATGAAGGGTATTTTTTTTTTATCTATTGTAACATTTTTAAAAATACTTACGTTTACACGTTTTCCAAGCAGTCGATTTTTCAATTTAAGATTACATTTTTGTGGTTTAACTCCACGTCAAACGCCGTTCAATCTTTCAGACCCTCGTCTCGCCTTGACTCCACCCTCCCACGGTCTAAAATATAAACCCCTCGTTCCATCCTCAAACCCTTGTATGTATTTTTCATGTTCGCTCGCTATCTGGACCGCCGTACAATATTGATCAAAATACATGTTTCTTATTCTCCACGTATCAGACTTTGTATTTTGTAGTTTTGACGATAAGTGGTTTTGACTCTGGTATAGATGCGTTGACGGCTTTGTACGGCGTGATATGGAAAACTCAAAACTAAAGTGGTACAAGTAAAATTTTATTATAGGAATAAAAAGTTTTGATTTAACAGCGAAATCTATTTAACACTCTTACTCGTATGAAGCACTTAATTTGTGGTGTGACAATAATAATTATAATCACTGCTATTTCATCACATACCTCTCTAGCTTTTTTCACATTTATATATCGAGTCATACACACATGTCGATTCTTCCGACTTCTAACAGGAGCCACCTTTAACATTTGATTAATTTGGTCATGTCACGTTTTTGTCGGTTATTCTATTCTTTCTTTACCATTCGCATCGCAGTGATCCTTTTATAATTGTGTTAATAACGCTTTCAGCCATTCTACATTCCTTCCTGATATCGGCATACCAAATACCAATTCTGCCATACATCGTTTTACCACGCACAACTCTAAGGGAGAATACATACTCCTTTCTAACGTTTTTATTATTAATATTTTTGTGTATTGTTTTATTCCACAATTTTAGAAAATAATCGCATTAATGTTACATTATACGACTTCTAGTTCAAACATATCATTCCAAAACGGTCATAAGGCCGATTTTCACTTACGCAGCCCTTAATTGGGGCTACGCAGCTTCGAGTCACATATGGAAACTCCAGAACCTGCAAAATAAGGCTATCCGTTTATCGCTTGGTACGCCTTCATGGACCAGGATCATACAAAATAGGTGAATTCATTAAGAAACTTGCCGAACTTTATAAAAAAACAAAACCATTAAAATCCACCCATTCAAACACCTCCAGCCGCTACAAGCTCCCAACATCTATCCTCTTTCAGAGAAACACCCTGGGTCACACAAACCAACAATCCACCAAATCACATTTTCAACAATGTTGTCATCAGATATAAGAGGAATAGTTCCAAGAGCTTCACCTCTGTAAGCCAGAAGATCCAAGTTCAAGTTCAATGTTTAGGCGTAAACATATGTAAATAAATAAACCATAACATAAAATAGCAAGTTTGAAAGTTTCTTTTATACAGGTTTTTATTTCTGTTGCAATCATTCTAGTCCTGCGATCCTGCTTTAGTGGGATCCAGGATGCTGCAATTTACGCGTAACAAATGGCCAGGCAGGTCCATCCTCTCGCCGTCTGCGCTGTCATTTCACTTGTTCAAATCATTAGACTCGCATATCCGATTTGATAGATCACCATTTGATGCGATCTGTGGTCTAGTTTAGGGGACGAATCTCGCCCGATTGCATGATTGGAGAATGGTGGCTCATCCAACGATTCAAATAGAAATATATCCACAGAAGCAAATATGGCAGTACGCAATGGACTTCTAGTGCCAACCCTCATGTATGGAAGTGAAGCTTGGAGCTGGCAAAAGAAGGAAGAAAACAGAATAATCGCCGTAGAAGTGAGATCATTAAGAAGAATGTGCGGGAAAACGTTGTATGATAGAATAACGAACGATGAAATAAGAAAGAAATGTAAGGCAGATGACTGCATCATAAATAAAATTTAAAAAGGATCCCTGAGATGGTTTGGACATATGGAACGAATGGATGAGAGTAGAATGGTTAAGAAGTTAAATCGCGATGTAATGTATGGATTCTTAATTTTCGCGTATTGTATTAAAATTTCATGACTAGAATCTATCACTAATGAGAAAGAGATGAGATAATCGAATGATTTTACTGAAAACTCTTGACGGAAATTCGTTTTAAATAATAATTAAATAAAACTTAAGTTATGGTCAATTATATTACAAAATTCCAGAGTAACGAATGCAGATTCTTGTAGCTCTTCCACTAATGTTGAATTCATTAGTTGAAGATTTAACCGAAAAGTTTTCAGATCACGTTATAGCTTAATATAATTTTAGTTTTGAAATTTGAGATAACCCCCTGTAGGCGGACTGTTCGTGCGATGTTTACTAATTTTTGGAATTTCGGGAGATTGCTCGTAACCGAGACGCTGGGCATCTCTCTGGCTTTCTCTCTGTTTATAAAACGTGATACGCACTCTCGTCAATTTGACCATCCCATGTTTTCCTTGGCCTTTGTCGATATATTTTTCATTCACAATGTGTGCGTACAACTTTTTCCGTTATTAATTCGTTTCACGTGTTCAAACCATTTTATTTACCCTTAGTTTATCTTAGGACGCATTCATCTTTCTTGCATTAATTGATTATTTCTTTTTTTCGTATTCTATCATTTTTTCTCAGTTTAATTTCTACGGCAATAATCTTAATTTCATCCCGATATTCGTATTTTCGATAAACTATATACTTAATACTCACCCAATTGTGATACATGCCATACATGGAATGAACTTCCTAGAAGGTTTTAATAGTCACCTACGGGGTCCAATTGTGAATCTGAACAATGCAGGGACGCACTTAAACACACAAAAAATTTCTTAAAAATCAATCCAGCCGTTTACAAGTTCATCTACATACGCCCGTACAGAAGAATTATATGCGAGTATATAAAGATTATAACTTGTAAACTTTTACATTGAAAATATTGTGACACTCGAAAAATGGGATGACGTGTCATTTGTGTTAATTTTAAATGTATCACAATGTTTTGTTGAGTTATTTTCTCGTTAGTTTTTCTACGTTTCTATTAACTTTTATATATGCCACTATTGTTTATATAATAGAGCTTGGAAAATCGTAATAATTGTCTTTTTTGTGCACACGACAATATTTCAGCCATTAAACAAAGCGAGCAAATTAATAATTGACAATTTCTTTGTTTTGTCCATTCTCTTTTTGAAATTATATTCTTTTGTTTTGTCCCAGTTTCTTCCATAATTGTTTGTTTTTAATGGATATACAGTCATACACATAAAAATGTAAAAAAAAAAATCACCGTTCCGAACACTTTTGTTTATCGAACATAAAGTAATAAAGTTCAAAGGATTTAAAAAAAAAACATTTATATAATTTGCTTTTGTTTTATGAACCACAATGTTGATTGGAAAAACAAAACTGAAACTTTTATTAATTTTTGTGCAGATTTAATAAATAATTTCTATACCTGTTAAAATTTATTAATTCATACCCTGAAGAATGGAAGTCTGTGTCCAGAAAGATGTTTGTGAAAGGTGCAAGAGAAAGTTGGGAAAATACAATGTTTTCAAAAAGTTATCCAAACAAAAATTATAAGAACACTCAAATAATTAATTTTTTCAATTGAAATTTCTTGGTAGAAGTTCATTTTAAATAATGAAAACAAAAAAAAAATGGTACAAAATTTCTTTATTATTCTCAAAATTTCTTTATATATCTATTTAGTGTGCTTCCACTTGTGTTTATGTTCGACCGGTTTCGGCAGCTTGCTGATCACCAGAAGATGGCAGCAAGCTACCGAAACCGGTCGAACATGAACACAAGAAATTAAAAAATATATTTTGTTAAAGATGTTCAGTTTGGTGGTCTATCTGCCTATTCTTTCAGAAATACGTTATGACTTTTAGTTACTAAGCAGTAAAGTTGTAATGTGTAACAACACTTATGAGACAATTGTAATATTTATTTTATCATGTAACGCCGTAGAAATGAGATCACTAAGAAAAATGTGAGGGAAAACGTTGTATGATAGAATACCGAACGATGAAATAAGAAAGAAATGTAAGGCAGATGGCTGCATCGTGGATAAAATTAAAAAAGGATCCCTGAGATGGTTTGAACATATGGAACGAATGGATGAGGGTAGAATGGTTAAAAAATTGTACACAAGCAACGTGAGTCAAAAAAGAAGCCGAGGACGACCGAGGAAAACATGGCATGACCAAATTAATCAATTACTAAAATGCGGTCACATTCGAAGTCGGAATAATCGACGTGCGTGCATGGTACGATGTATGAATGTAGAGGAACCCCGAGAGGTATGTCAGGACAGAGCATTGTGGCGTTCCATCCTTTCTGCCTACCCCTCCGGGGAAATGGCGTGATGGTTAGTTAGTTTTTTTTTATCATGTAACTTTCATACCTATCGACCCCTTAAACGGTTGAATGAAATTTAACGTCTGTTTTTACAAGATGTGGGCTGACGAGCCGTTGGGTACATAACTGTTCTCCGTCCGTCCATGCCGTTGTCTTCCGTTTAAGATAAGTCTTGTTCCAGTCACCGACCAGCGGCCCAAGGGGTCCAGTCAATGAGAGCTGGACAGTCAGCATACTAGATACTACAATTACACATTTGATTACAGCATTTCCGGTCCCATTGAGATTTATTCTCAAATAGAAATCTGCCTCAATGAATCTATCTAATGGAAGTTTTTTTTTTAACCTTTTTTTGTTATACTATCGACATTTAATGTTTTCTCTTCGATCAGTGTCAATGTAGGTTATTGCCTGTTTTGTTCTACCAATTTTAATAAACGAATTAGTATAGAATCGCAATAATTGCGCGATTGTTTCGGAAGTAAATTTAGAAAATTGTTATTTTAATAAAAATATCGCTCTGCCATTATAGCAAGAATGGCAAGAAATTATTAATCGTATGATTTTTAATAGTTTATATTAAAGTTTCTACTGTGATCGTTATTTTAGGGCTACGGGTCTGTGGGCATGAAATAATCTCTCCATTGTTATTATTTATAAGGATAGTTATGTGAATGGAGCTTTAAAAGTAGACTTTGAGTGCGCCATTTATTTTATTCCCAGCACCAACCCTTCTTTCGATGTCTTTCTTCATTTTTCCGTCTCTTGTAAACATGCTTCCCAGATACGTAAATTCAGTAACTTGCTCCAATTTCTCGCCCATCGCACTTATATCACAAATCTTCATACATTCATCTTTTTCGAAAACCATCACATTAGATTTAGACACATTCATCTCCAAGTCACTCTTTTTGCATGCCTCATACATCCTTGACACTAAGACTTGCAAATTTTCTCTACTGTCAGCGATTAACACAGCATCGTCTGCATATAACAAACAGCTGACTGACAAACAATTCATCTTAGCACCAGCGTCTATGCCTTCAAGTTCATTCATACACTTGTCCAAGTATAGATTGAACAACCACTGGGACATCACACAACCCTGTTTGACACCTTTGGTGATGTCAAACCAAGATGTGACAGCCCCGTTAACCCTGACACAAGCGGTGCTTCCCTCATAGAGGGATGCGACCGCGCGTATCAGTTTTGTGCTTACTCCATACTCGGCCAAGACCTTTTATTATAGTTATTATTACCTTCTAGTTATTTATGTATGACATGTTTCGCCCTTCTAAGGCATTATCAAATGTGACGAAATTTCAACTCGTTGCAGTTTATATACACTAGTAAATGGAGCAGAATATAAAAAGAAAAAAAAATGCTGTGCAAAAATGTACATAAGACAATTGATTGAGTAAACCTGTATTTTGATCCCTGTCTGTCTTGTTCCTTCCGCATCCAGGTCGTTCCAACTATTTGACCAATATCGCCAGTCCGTCTTTTAGGTGGTGGTAATGGTGTTCAAGGACTCCATTGGAGTATTTTAGTTGTCCATCTGGTACTGCACTGTCTGGTTATATGTCGAGCCTATTACCACTTCAATTCATCTGTACTATCCATGATGTCGTCAACTTTGGTTCGGTGTCTTATCTTTGTATTTTGCCTCAAAGACTCACTTGGAGCATTTGCCTCTCCATGGAATCTTAGTGTGTTTTTTGAATTGTGTATACTTTTTGCTGTGATGGTGGTTGTCTCTAGACTGTATGTTATATTGGCAGTTTACATGCATCGAACATGTTTTAGTAAATAATTAATGCGAATAAATATTATCATATTTTTCATAAGCTATTTCAACGATCCCTCAGTAGGGCCCATTCAATCCTTTATTATCCAATCGCATTGAAGCATTAACTCTTGAATGGGAGTATAATAAACCAATCTTGTGTCGTCATCATTCTTGTTTACCACCCTTGCGCGTGCACATAACGTGTATGGCATTCTTCCGCTCCGTATAAATGACTCCTTAGCGTGAGTAATACCCGAGATTCTGGCTGGATTTAGGATTCCGGCTTTAAATTTACAGGATTATTCTGGAAACTCTGGAATTTTAAAACGATTCCAACTCACGAATGAGAGATTTAACGTATCTCTGAATTGCTACATTCTGTTGCTTATTTTTTAATATTATCTGGGAATTTAAAAAACAACTGAAAATAACGAAAATAGATTATTTTTTGATAAACAGGCTTTAACTTTGGAATTCCGTATTGTTTTTGAAGGTATTACATCTTCTTCATCGGAGAATGATACACACATAAAGTTTATATCGTTCTGCCGATGATGAATGTGTAAAACCTTCGAAATATCTCAAGAAATTAAACTCAAAAGTGGTAAAAAAAGTTCACGTTCTGGTAGAAGACGTTGTCAAAATTGTTTTTTTTGAGTAAGTACCTACTTTCTGCAGATTTTTTTGTCCTTTATCCTCTTGTAAAAATGGTTCATTGTGTGTATTTCACATAATATTTGAAGACAATTACCAAATTTTGGTACCCGCAAAACAAGTGCTATTCTTAGTGCTAAGCTTGATGATAATAATTCCAATATAGAGTAGTAGAAGAGGTGCGAGAGTTGTCAGGATAGAGCTGTATGACGGTCCGTCCTCTTTGCCTACCCCTCCGGAGAAACAGGTGATTTAGTTAGTTAGTTCAAGAAACAATAAATAATATAATATATCACAAAGTTAACGCTTCCTTCGAAAGTAGATAATATGTAAGATTGAGGAAAAACGAATAAAGCTATTAGAATGATGATCACGTGATGATTTTCAAACGAGATTTTAATCTTGTATGTTGGGACTACCTATCGGACGGGTCTCGTAATTACTCTCTACCACGTTCGGGTACAGAGACATGCGCTTATCAGCGAGATGAGAATTTGCGGAACGGATGTGCATTTAAACACAATTTACCTAATTGAAGCTTTCATTCAAGTCATGCCATGGTTCGCAAAATTACAAGCATGCATGACTAGTGATACTAAGCATTTTTATTTATTTATTTTGGTTATGTATTCAACTATGATAATTGTTATATAGTAATCAAGATCAAGTCTTACCGAACTTTATTTATAAGTAACCCTTTTATGTCATCTTCTTTTTCTTCTTCAATTAGATCGGTTGATCTGTTTTCTTGGAATTTGTTTCCTCTAGCGATACGGAAGACCAGTTATCTCGCCATATACGAGTATTTGGGTGGCTTGCCGGGTAGACGTTGACCTACAGGTATCCCCATTTGCAGCGGTGTAGCTAAAATATTTTTAAGATAATCAAATAATTTTACTGAAATCTCTTGATGGAAGTTCATTTTAAATAATAATGAAATAAAACGATGTTTTTTTAACGAATTCCACATTTGTTTTTATTTCGACAGCGACCGGTTTCGCCAGGCTTGCTGGCATCTGCAGACTGGTGACACTATTGTAAACTTAGTCCTTTATATACACACAGATCAGGGATGGTAAACATGATTCTATACAAAAATAATTTTCTAATATTTATGTAAAATTTACTGAATTCAAATATTGGTATTACAGGTATTCAAGAAGATTCATATTCTATACAATGAATTTTAAATTTTATTATTGTTTACATATTTATATATAACGTTTAAAAAAATGGTACTTTTGTTTTTATTATTACTGAATTTAAATATAATATGTTTTAAATTCATTTTATACGAGTACTACAACATATTATATTTAAATTCAGTAATAATAAAAACGAAAGTACCATTTTTTAAACGTTATATTATATAAATATGTAAACTATAATAAAATTTAAAATTCATTGTATTGAATATGAATCATCTTGAATACCTGTAATACCAATGTTTGAATTCAGTAAATTTTACATAAATATTTGAAAATTATTTTTGTATAGAATCATGTTTACCACCCCTGATCTGTATGTAAATAAAGAACTCGGTTTGCAATAGTGTCACCAGTCTGTCGATGCCAGCGAGCCTGGCAAAATCGGTCGTTGTCGAAATAAAGACAAAAGTGGAAATAGTTAAAAACACATCGTTTTTTGAAATTATTATTTGATAATGTTAGTTATTTTGATTTCCCTGCTTACTTATCGGCATCATCAGATGATCGCTTCTGATTCCTGTGAGATAAAGCAATATATGCTGACATCTAAGATATCCATTCAGAACGTAAAGAACTCTTTGGATTACTAAGAAGTACGCATTTTAAAACTTTTTGATGTCTTTTTCATTTTAAAAAATGTATTAAAAATTGAATATGAATCACCCAAACTCGATCCAATCTTCTATTGTATTTTTTGAAGCAATGATTATTTATCGTTTTTGTGTATCTAGCAATTTTTCGTATTGTTATATTTTTTTAACTACCTTATGGCCTCTTTCCCATGACCTCTGAGCGTAAAACGGTCTTATGATATCGAACTGCATATTGTAATGCAAATTAATGCCATTCTCTTTAAATGTAATAATCTTACCCGCGATCATACCAATTAACTGCATCGTTACTATAATAATTGGTTACAAACTCACAAAGCTGATTCTTTTCTTGTGTTAGGTGAGATTTGATTCAAGATTGAAGTGTAAAATACATGGATTGAAAGTTATATCGCGTTTTAATAATTATTTATATGAAAACAATGAATTTAAAAAAAATTATTTAAAGATTGTGCTAATGCAATAGAAATGAGATATCTCAGATAAATACGTGGTAAATCTGTCCGATCAACCTGAAACGAAAAGTCTATGAAGCCTGCGTTCTGCTAGTTGGTACTAATGGTCTTGAACCTGTTACACTGTCCAAACAAAGTGCCGAGAAACTACGAGTGACCCAAAAGCCACGGAAAGAGCCATGTTAGGAATAAACCTAGAAGACAGAGTCAGAAACGATACGGTGAGAGAAAAAATAAAGGTCACTGACATTATTTTTGTGAATGTATACTTATACTTGTACGAGTATACGAAATTCTGGATTTTCACCAAAGGGTGGTCAATTCAAATTTAATTGTATCTCAATAAAGACGAAGACGCAAACTGAATATGGATGATCAAGGTGTTTACAGGACTTATGACCTGTCATTGGTTGGGTTAAGCGCACGCTTTATGTAATTACAACATTCCAACGTAAACAATACGTTTATAGGCTACAACCTTCGCATTGTGTTAATAAGGTAGTTTGCTAAATGCTGAAAATCATTCTCCATAGATGGCGTTAGTGGGTTGGTTGTATAAGTTAATCTTGAATAGATTCACAAGTGCAACCAAATCTACATAGATGGACAATTGAAACTGACACGTGAAGATAGGTATGGATTTTGAAGTAAATATACATCTTCCAAAAATTTGTCATGCATGATTATAATAACAAAGGTGGAATGGGGAATGTTGTAATTACATAAAGCGTGCGCTTAACCCAACCAATGACAGGTCATAAGTCCTGTAAACACCTTGATCATCCATATTCAGTTTGCGTCTTCGTCTCTATTGAGATACAATTAAATTTGTCACTGACATTATTTACAGGGTGGCGACTCTAAAATGGCAATGGGCAGATCACGTAGCCAGAAGCTCAGACGAAAAGTGGACAAGAAGACTGCTGACTTGGAAACCGTGGACGGCAAAGAGAAGTGCAGGGCAACCACAACAACCATTCCACGTTTCCATCTTAATGATCCTTTTATTATTTTGTTTATTCACAGTGCATTCACTTCTTTCTTTCTCATTTTCATTACTACTGACACTATCATACACACATTCGTTTAAGATATCTCATTTCTACTGCATTTATTCTACTTTCATCCTTATTTTGCCAGTTCCATGCTTCACTTCCATACATAAGGATCGGTACAAGAACACCATTGTGCACTGCCATTTAAGCTTTTATTTTTTTAAGATATTTTACGTGTTAATTGCACTTAATTCTCTAACTAACTAACTAACTAATCATCACGTCGTCTCCCCGAAGGGGTAGGTAGAAAGAGAAAGAGACGCGGTGTGATGGGTTGCAAACCTCATCACCACCGATAGGCATCTCCCGCGCATACTTCGATCGTCTTACGTCCACAAAATAAATCTAAAACAAATAATATAAAATTCAATGATATAAAATAAAACAACCCAATAAAAATAATATAACACATAATATTATTTTAGATGATGCACATGTTGTAGGCTGGACGATTCGGACTTTTGTGTTTATTTAATTAATATTATTATTATAATAACTCCTAATAAGGCACTTAAAAGAATCTAACTCTAACAAGAACTTCAAAATGTTATCAAATTTTAAATTTAATATAATTTATTTCTCCACGTGTCCATCGTTTTTTTTTTTAATTCACTGTAATTAAGCACAATCCAACACCAGTAAGAACTCTTATTTCTCAATTGCGATATTTCCATAAATCTATATTACGACACATAATTTACAAAGTAAAGTGTTGTATTTAATGAAGGTTTTTCTACCTTTATTGGTGAGGTTATGTCAGTCGTGAGCGTGGGCAAACGTTTAGCGTCGTCTGTGTAGGTACGGTATTGCGGGCTGCGTGCGTTGTGCAATAAATTGTCTACAATCTCCCCGTAAAACGGTGTTTATTTGGTAACCAGGCGCTCGGGGAACTTGTTATTGATCAAATTTCATTTCCAAATACTGGGAAAACAGCTCCGACAGCAGGATTTCCTCGGGGAAATCTGATTTTACTGCCGATACGGGTGTTTCAACGATTTTCAATGATACAATTATGTAAAACTCCATATTAACAACTAACTAACCACCGTCTCCCTGAAGGGGTAGGTAGAAATAATGGACCGCCGCACTGTTCTGTCCTGACATACATCTCTCGCTTCCTCTACATTCATACATCGTGTCGTGCACTCACGTCGATTTCTTGGACTCGTTACGTGATCGACATTTCATTTTTTATTGATTTGATCGTGCCACGTTTTCCTCGGCCTTCCTCTTTGTCTAGCTCAATTCACGCCGTCTACATATACCTTCTACACCATTCTGTATTTACTCATTCTTTCCATGTGTCCAAACTATCTTAACGACGTTTTCATTATTTTGTTCATAACACTTTCATTCGTTTGTTATATTTGCATTTGACACTATCATATACCGATTTATCACACATTCGTCTTAGAGATCTCATTTCTACTGCATTTATTCTACTTTATCCTTCTTTTGCCAGTTTTATGCTTCACTTCCGTACATAAGGGTCGGCACAAGAACGCCATTGTGCACTGCCATCTTTGCTTTTTTGGATAGGCTTTTGTTTGCGATGACAACATTAAGTATTTAATACATATGAAAACGTCTTTTTTCTTGAGTTACATTTGATAATGTGTCGCATTGACGAAACATATCATTCCCATAAACTATAATAAAAATTCTGTAAAAAAACCATTTTCATTCGTATTAATTATATTACTAACTAACTAACCAACCATTACGCCATTATCTCCAGAGGGGTAGGCAAAGAGGATAGATTGCCACACTGCTCTGTTCTGACACATCTTTAGAGTTTCCTCTACATTCATTCATACATCGCAACACGCACGCTCGTAGATTTTCCCAACTAAGGATTTTTCGATTACGATTTCCCCAACGATTTCCCCCGATTTCCCCGATTCCCCCGATTCCCACGATTTCCCCCGCTCGCTGGCATTGACAGACCAGTCTGTCGACATCGACAGACCAGACCAGTCTGTCGATGCCAGCGAGCCTGGCGAAATCTGTTGCTGTCGAAATAGACAAAAGTGGAAGTAGTTAAAAAAAACATCGTTTTATTTAATTTAAAATGAACTTCCATCAAGAGATTTTCGTAAAATCATTTGATTATTAATCAATGAATTGTGATTCGCATATTAATAGTGTTTCAAAATTTGAAATAAAAACTAACTATCTAACCATCACGCCGTCTCTCCGAAGGGGTAGGCAGAAATAATGGACTGCTACACTTTTCTTTCCTGACATATTTCTTTCGTTTCCTCAACATTCATACATCGTGTCATGCACGCGCGTCGATTTCTCTGACTCCTCGCATGGCCGACATTCAATATTTGATTTATTTGATCGTGCCACATTTTCCTCGGTCTTCCTCTATTTCTGATTCCATTTACATCGTTAACATATAATTTTTTTACCATTCTTTCTTCATTCATTCTTTCCATATGTCCAAATCATCTTAATGATCCTTTCATTATTTTGTTCATGACACCATCATTCGCCCCGCATTCACTTCTTATATTTTCATTCGACACTATCATATACAGAGTATCCACACATTCGTCTAAGAGATCTCATTTCTACTGCATTTATTCTACTTTCATCCTTCTTTTGCCAGTTCCATGCTTCGCCTCTATACTCGTACATAAGGGTCGGTAGAAGAAAACCATTGTGCACTGCCATTCTAGCTTTTTTGGATAGGTTTTTGTTTTCGTATATATTACTATCATAAAATGCTTGTACGTACATTATTTGTAGTACAAAACAGATAATAACAGAAGCCAATAAGTATTATCATATATAGTTATATCACAATATCATAGGAGAGGAACGGACGACGTGACCCGACCCGGGCGGGATGTAGGCGATAGGGAGCTGATAGCCAGCAACATCAATCGTGTCAAAATATATAACTATCTAACTAACTAACCATCACGGATTTACAAAGTGAGTTAAACTTACAGAGTGATTGGAATGACACATTGTTCTCTCCAGGCAGCCTGCTGAACATTCAAAAATCGTATATGTTCCGACCATAGTTTCCCAATGGGGTAGTACCGCCCCCCAGGGAGCTCTATATGGGGGGCGGAAACTTATTGTTATCGCGTAAATAATATATATTTTTTTTTAAATTGCAAAAGGTAATATAAGAAGTGAATGAAAGTGTTGTGAACAAAATAATGAAATGATCATAGATCAAATCAAATTAGATCAAATCAAATCAGTATATTAACTCAAAAAACATTACAAACAGCAAAATGTTTAAGGCATCTATTGAGTACAGGTAAAATATTATAAAAATACAACATAATACCAGGAACGCATTAGAGATGGTTCGACATTAGCATGATAAGATACTTTCTAAAGTCGAGAGTATTTGTCCCCTGAACGTACCTTCACTAATATGAAAGACGTCGATCTCCGAGGAAACCGCGTACAGCAGACTAATTGCTCTTCCCACCGGTGTCACCAGAGGCAGATTGGTTCTGGTGGCCGGTAGGTAAAACAATCTATGCTGTCGCTGAGGGCGAAATCTACCAGGGACAAAAAGACCAACACCCTCTAGCACTCTCCAGCATAACGAAATATCTTGCCTCGTGAGGACTCCATATCACAGACCCACTTTCGAGTCTGCTCCGAACCAACGCGTTGTATAGGACTCTGAGCACGTTATAATCTCTGAAAACTCTTCCGGTCCGAATGATGAAGCTCAAAATCCTCATTGCAATGTCACAAATCCTCTCGATATGTGCACGAAAAGTCAGCCTACTCTCATAGATAAATCATCATCTCATAAAGATGGTTTGGACACTTGCAAATAATTAATGAAGACACAATGGTGAAGAAAGTATTTGTAAAGGACGTGAACGGAGCTAGAAATAGAGGTAGGCTGAGGAAAACGTGTCAAGATCAAATCAATAAAATATTAAATGTCGGGCACGCGAGGAGTCGGAGAAATCGACGTGCGTGCATGAAACGAGGTATGAATATGGAGGAAACGAGAGAAGTATGTCAGGACAGAACAATGGGGCGGTCCATTATTTCGGCCTGTCCCTTCGGGGAGACGGTTTGTTGTTTAGTTACTTAGTTAGTTTGCATTAGGTATTCGTATACCGAATTTTGTTTAATATTATCGGTGACATGTTGAGTTGTGACGGTAGCAATGACGGAATCAGGCAATCAAGCATGTTACAATAGATAGCATATAGATAATGTGCAATAATATTATGTTATTTGGTATAAGTGTTATGGGAGAGGGGGTGTTCGATTTTTTTTATCATGTACCATACCATATTCCCTCGAGTATGGTAGTTATGCGTGGCTCTACGGCATCCACGGCATTTCTGTTAGGAATGCTTAGAACCAATTCATTACAGCTTCGAAGAGATGGGCATCTTATTACCCAAAT
Source organism: Lepidostoma basale (assembly GCA_022606425.2). Lineage (NCBI taxonomy): Eukaryota > Metazoa > Arthropoda > Insecta > Trichoptera > Lepidostomatidae > Lepidostoma > Lepidostoma basale. Next base: position 344,257 of record JAHDVF020000272.1, on the reverse strand, counting down.
CTTTAAATTAATCAGGGGATATTTCGAAACTCGGCCGTGCTAGAGGATGTTGGTCTCTTTATCCCTGATAGATTTCTCCGACAGCGACAGCGCAGATTGTTTTACCTACCAGCCACCAGAACCAATCTGCCTCTGGTGACACCGGTGGGAAGAGCAATTAGTTTGCTGAACGCGGTCTCCTCGGAGATCGACGTCTTTCATATTAGTGAAGGTACGTTCAGGAGACAAATACTCTTGACTTTAGAAAGTATCTTGTCTTCCTAATGTCGAACCATCTCTAATGCGTTCCTGGTACTATGTTGTATTTTTATAATATTTTATCTGTACTCAATAGATGCCTTAAACATTTTGCTGTTTGTAATGTCTTTTGAGTTAGTAAACTGATTTGATTTGATATATAGACCACTTTAAGAATCTGTGGTTTGATTCAACCGTGCAGCATACGTCCCTTCTATTTTTACAACGTAATAATTTATTCTTCTTCGTTCTTCCGTTACAAGCTCAGGCACATTGACAGATCGCCCTGGAAGCTGTTCTGTCGCCGTCTAATATCCCCGGAGCCCAGCGCCTATGAGATAATCCGATTCTGTAATAATACTAGATGTATCCGCAAGTGGCGGCGTGACAGATGTGACGCGCGGCTCGTCGAGCCCATGGACCGCATCTCTTGTAATAAATGTCCGTTGGAAATTACGAATGGCATCCAGAGTATTTTTAACTTGGCCCATCTCCGCGTGACGCCCTAATCCAAGTTCTATTCAAACTGGGTAAAACAAATATCACGGGGCATTCGATTGCTTGAAACTATTCTTGAATGTATTCCAGTTGAGTTATGTCACGTTGGATTCCAGCAGTCAGCTTTATGTTGGTATGACCCAATTGTATCAGCATAACAGTTATAAAACAAAAACCTATCCAAAAAAGCTAGAATGGCAGTGCACAATGGTATTCTTTTACCGACCCTTATGTATGGAAGCGAAGCATGGAACTTGCAAAAAAAGGATGAAAGTAGAATAAATGCAGTAGAAATGAGATATCTTAGATGAATGTGTCGATACTCTGTATGATAGAGTGTCGAATGAAAATATAAGCAGTGAATGCGGTGCGACAAATGGTGTTATGAACAAAATAATAAAAGGATCATTAAGATGGTTTGGACATGTGGAAAGAATGAATGAAGAAATAATAGTAAAAAAATGGAACCAGAAATAGAGGAAGACCGATTAAAACGTGGCACGATCAAATAAATCAAATTTTGAATGTGGGCCATGTGAGGAGTCAGAAATATGTCAGGAAAGAAAAGTGTGGCAGTCCATTCTTTCTGCCTGCCACTTCAGGGATACGGCGTGATGGTTAGTTAGTTAGTTAGTTAACAGTTATAACTAAAACGATCAAACTTTGTGTCAGAAAGCCATTTCAGCGAAGGTTTTAGGAGATAATATCAGGAGTTTCGCTTCACTTAAAACTTTTAAACTGTTTAAAGCACTTCACGGAATGGCCACAGTCTATATAGGTATCTGATCTGTGTATTGCTGATAGCCCTAATTCGAGGCAATCTACGCTTCGATTGGCAAACTCCTCAGCAATAGGTAGATTAGTTGAGCCAAAGCGTAGCCCCCGCACAAATTTCGGATATCGGGCCTTCGCGGTGGCAGGTCCGGCCTGGAATATGCTCCCCGCACACTTCAGATGCATTGACAATCCGACTGATTTTATAACTAACTTAACCCATATTTTCAAAATTTCACATAAAATATAAACAAACAATAACTGATTGCTAGTATCAGATGCAGCTCTCGCGATTAAATAACTTCGAAAGAAGGGTTGGTGCGGGTAAAAAAGTGAATGGAGCTTTAAACATAGTTATTGGAAACAAGAATTTATCAATAAAAGCGAAATCGGCCGTTCACAATGGAGTTCTGGTCCCAACCCTATGGAATGGAAGCGAATCATTTAACTGGCAGAAGAAGTATAAGAGCAGAATAAATGCGGTAGAGATGAGGTCTTTAAGACGTATGTGTGGTAGAATGATATACGACAGAATCTAAAATGCTGATATAAGAAAGAAGCGTAGAAATGTAGAGCGGAAGAAGGTATTATGAACAAAATTATGAAAGGATCGCTGCGTTGGTTCGGACATATGGAGCGCATGGATGGAGAAAGAATGGTTAAGAAAGTATACGTTAATGATGTTAATGGAGTACGGAGTCGAGGCAGAGCGAGGAAAACATGGCATGACCAAATTGATCAAATGTTAAAGGTTGGTCACGTTAAAAGTCGGAAGAATCGACGTGCGTGTATGACTCGCCGTATATAGCATGAGAGGTATGCCAGGATAGAGAAGTGTGGCGGTTCATTCTCTCTGCCTACCCATGCCGGGAAACGGCGTGACGGTTTGTTAGTTTGTTTCTTCTCTAAACTTATCCATAGTCAAACAACATGAAAAGTATGCACTTCGACTTTTAAAACGAACGACTCGGTATATTTCGATTTCCGCTCCGTCAGAGAAATCGACGCGCGTGTATGACACGATGTAAGAATGTTGAGGAAGCGAGAGAAATATGTCAGGAAAGAAATGTGTGGCAGTCCATTCTTTCTGCTTACCCCTTCGGAGAGACGGCGTGATGGTTAGTTAGTTAGTTAGTTATTAATTAAATCATTCCTATTTCACCTATGCCCACAGTTAATATAATACTCATTTTTAGAAATCCTCATAAATGTTACGGGAGAAAGGTGAAGCTAGTCTTACTTAAGTCTAGAGGTACCTCATGGAAATATGTACCCGGAAACCAGAAGATATGATGGATGCGGTTAACGGTACATTACCACGTGTAGCGCTATCAGTGTCATCAATCACGTGAGATGGCGTTAATGCAATTAGTGGCATCTCCAGTAAAATGGAAATACTTATTAAATTTAGAACTCCGTAGGCTTAACGGGGGCTGAATTACGATAGAACTCTCAAAGCCCCATCTCGCAGATGCGTACTTGAGCACGTAAACGGAATCTGTACTCAACCTTTGGAATTTTGCACTTTAAAAATAATGGTACCATCTTCTGATCTTATCGCATTTACTTTTGAATTCGTTATATACGTATGTATTTTTTTCTTGATCTAACTAACTAACTTACCATCACGCCGTCTCTCCGAAGGGGTAGGCAGAAATAATGGACTGCCACACTTTCCTTTTCTGACATATTTCTCTCGCTTACTCAACATTCATACATCCTGTCATGCACGCGCGTCGATTTCTCTGACTCCTCACGTGACCGACATTCAATATTTGATTTATTTGATCGTGCCACGTTTTCCTCGGTCTTCCTCTATTTTTTGTTCCATTTACATCGTTACAATATCCTTTTTTTACCATTCTTTCTTCATTCATTCTTTCTATGTGTCCAAATCATCTATCATAGTAAATATGCAATTATTCTTCCATTTTGTGTGAAATCTTTTGTAATTTACCGAAATTATTATCACAGTTAATTTTAAAAATAATTGTGCATATTATTATTATTTTGTTGAATCCCTCTTTACATCATTACAGCATGAGCCAAATCGATGTAGAGGATATAGCTATCATAGTGATTCTCGTGACATGTGATAGGTAGTTAACCTATCGCCAATTTATTGTCACGTGAATCCTACACCAGACTAAAGACAGTGTGACAATCACACTGCCCTCGCCGAGAATCGAACCCGGAACCTTTGGGGTGGCAGTCAGTGCACGTACCACTCGGCCACGAAGGTCGTTGCATATGGGATATTTTGGTGCCAATGTATGGAAGTAAAGCTTGGAGTTGGATAAAATCTGTAGAAATGAGATCGCTTAGATGAATGTGGGTGGTTTGGTATGGTAAAGGAAGTCGTAGTTTGTGAGTGTATTAATCTGTTATCGGTAGTTATACTTTTTATTGAACGTTTGCCTTGAAAGTGTAATGAATGTGTTAGTGTAAATTTGTATCTGTGCTATGTCTAGTATTATAAGTTTTTATAGTCATTTTACACTGTTGACTCTGCGATAACAAAGCAACTTCAGTGACAAATGTAAACAATTTGGTTCTTGAGTTTAAATGATTACTCTTATCGCCTTCGGAACAATGACGCGTGTATCCTCGAGTGGAAGTCAAATATAATGTGTGTATAGCGCCAAATGCAGTTGCCGGGCGTCCTATGGCAAACACTGTTGCCTTTTAGTGAAATTAATAATAAAAAATATATAAGAGCCGATACCAATAGAACTAAGAACCTTCTTAGAGTAGCAGAAATGCGAACGTAGGCGAAACCCTCAGAGATCGGATCAGAATTGAAACGATAAGGTCTCTCTGTGGTGTTGAGGACATAGTGAAATGGGGAAGAAGCAGAAGGCGCTTTTGGAGAGACCACGTGGAACGCATGGAGAATACAAGAATTGCAAAAATATTTAATGATGAAAACCCAAGCAGCAAGATATTACCAGGAAAGCCGCCGAAGAGATGGAGAGATGGCTGAACATCATCATCCCAGGACAGCCCACCGTCACAAACAGGTCATACGACCTAAACTAAGCGGAAGAAGAAGAGAAAAATAAGAATATTTTTTTTATAGCAGTTTCTATTCTAGGTATTGGTTTGGAGCAAAGTCTTCAGTCTCCTTTTCCTCTTCGCTCGGTCTTCTGCAGCTCTCTTCAACTTGAACATATGAGACGCAGTTCATGTCATCGTATACCAGTTTCAGTTATTGCCGTTGGAGGCGCCTTCTATAATTTGTTTCTCTCTGAAATGGATTTGATAAGTTGCCTCCCTCCTTTGATTCTGCTGAAAACCTCGTCATTCGTGATGTGATCTCTCCAGGAAATTCCTAATATTTTTCTGTAGCACCACATCTTAAAGGCCTCTATTATGTGTCTTTATATGTTTTCAGAACATATGTTTTAGTAAAATGTTTACTGAGCTCCACTTGGACTTGGACCTGGATCTTCTTGCTTACAGAGGTTCAGCTCAACTGTTGTAGCTTCACCCCTTTGACTAATATACGAGTGTACTATCTACATATTTTTTTCATCAAACTTACAGCAAAACATATAATCACAAACTTATATTTTTTTTTACCACTTTAATAATTTTGTTTTTTTAGATAAACTTAAGGCGTTAACACTGGAATTCCATAATGACGAATTTTTATGAATTAAAACACTGTTTTTCCCTGTTTCACTGTTAGTTTGTATCGTTCTCCCGACGATGAAGGTGTCAGTCTTCGAAACATGCCGAGAAAAATAAACTCAAATGTGGAAAAAACAGTGTTTCACTTTAATAAAGTATGAAAATTAAAAATATATATATTCCTTTTTTTTCAAGAGTCCATTATTTTGGCCGAAACACTATGATACCGTAAAATTTTAAACTGTTATATTAAATAACTTTGTTTTATGTATCACAATTTATTTTATTTTGTTTTTCAATATACGAGTACCTATATAGTATTATATATCATTTTTTGAATGTATACAAATACTTGGAAGACAAATACTGGATTTTACCCATTAACAATTAATTGTAATCGACCACCATATTCTGTTTCCAAATAATTTACACCTTCGTCTCTATTGAGATACAATTAATTCTTTAGTATTATATATTTTTAAACACCATTGAGTTTTTTTATTCCTTTGATAAAGTTATTAAAAGAAAAACAATCACTTGTTTTTCAAATATAATATTACAGTATATGGTACTTCACAGAAGAAGCAGCTATCCAATTCCATTCCTGCCACTCATTTTCTGAAAAAAGGGCGGTCGGCCAAAAAAATGTTGGGAACCAGTGATGTAAACGTGTAAATTATTATGACACGGCACCCCCGTTTCGGTTATTACGGTGTCAGTCCTCGTTGGGTCAAGTGCTCCGGAGTGCGAAAAGACTCCCGAGGTAAACAATTGCTCTTATCTCTTTCGCTCCCTTTTCTTCCATCTCTTTTCCCTTTCTTCAGCCCGCGGCATCTGAGGGATTCCGGGTCGAGAGGTCCGCGGTCCGTTCACGGGTGTGAGGGTCCCTCAGACCGCTCGTTTGCGAGAAGTTATGATCTCGAGCCGCGCGAACAATGAGTGCGGGCCTTGGAAATTTAAACCTATAGAAATTTTCATTTCACAACAAAATCTTAAATTTTCGCTCAGAATGACAAAACTTTAATAATTGAATTATTTTAGGTCCTTGTCTTTGTCGTGAATTAATAACCGCTGGTTTTAATTGCCAAGGAAAATGGTTTGATGACATGAGAGTGACGGGAGGTCAACGGTACAGATTGGCGAGGGATCAAATTAAATCAAATCAAATCAGTTTATTAACTCAAAAGACAGGAAAATTTTTAAGACATCTATTAAGTACAGGTAAAATATTATAAAAATACAACAAAGTACCAGGAACGTATTAGAGATGGTTCGACATTAGGAAGACAAGATACTATAATTAACTATAATTATCTATAATTATCTTCGACAAAGGGGCCATAGATTGTTTTATCTCCCAAGATGCAGAACCAACCTGCCAATGGTTATGCCGGTAGGTAGAGCATTATCTTTGCTTAATCGTATCACCTCGGAGTTTGACATATTTTGTGATAGTTTGGCTCATCTGAGGGAAGTACTATCTTTATTATAATTGTATGGTATATTTATTTTATTAATTTGTCATGCATCTTATGTTTCTCGCTCTTTTTATTAATCTATTATGTATTACTTATTATTGTGTATCTCTAACTTGTATCTTTAGTGTATTGGAAAAAAAAATCTGTAATGCTTTAGATATGTTTAAAATAAATAAATGAAAATAAATAAATTAAATAAATAAATGAAAAGACGTCGATCTCCGAGGAGACCGCGTTCGGCAGACTAATTGCTCTTCCCACCGGTGTCACCAGAGGCAGATTGGTTCTGGTATGGAGTAGTGGAAGACGGGAAGAAAGGCCTATGTCCGACACTGGATGACTAATACTTTCCATACTCACATCGAGAGAATATGTGGGTTGCACTGAAAATTTTGGGATTTATTCTCCGAACTGGTAGAGTTTTCAAGAATCCCTTGCGAATTTTGTATAACTCATTGGTCCGGAGCCGGCTCGAGTGTGGTTCGGTGATATGGAGTCCCCACTAGGCGAGATACTCGCTCATGTTAGAGAGGGTTCAGAAAAGATTTCTGAGATATCTCTACATGAGGGAGTTTGGTAGCTATCCGTGGCTTTATCCCACTGCATTCCTCTTGGGCATGCTGGGGACCAACAGTTTACAGATAATAAGGGATGGGTGCACACTTACCCATTTCTTCAGATTTATCAGGGGATTCTTTGAGAATTCCGTCATCTTGGAGGCTATCCATCTTTATGTTCCGGATGGTCATCTTCGACAGCGTCATCACAGACTGTTTTATCTCCCAACACGCAGAACCAACCTGCCTCTGGTGATGTCGGTGGGTAGAGAAATCAAACTGCTAAATCTGATCACTTACGTGTTACGAGTGTCAGATTGGGGGGTCGAAACGGAGGACAGGAGGAGTTGGAGGCGAAGAATACTGGAGGCTAAGGCTCGATATGACCATCGAAGAAAAAGAAGAAGAACGTGATCTCGTCTTTCATATTAGTGAAAGTATGTTCAGAAGATAAATTCTCTTAACTTGGGAGAGTATCTTGTATTCCTAATGTCGTACCATCTCTCATACGTTCCTGGTATTATAATGGTATCATATTTTACCTGTTCTCAATTGATGCCTTAAACTATAATATAATTGTTGTTTGTAATATGTTATGAGAATATAAACTTATTTGATTTGATTGTTTAAATGGAGAGCTGCTCAATTCTTTTACTCTTAAAGTACTATGGATAGGTAACATCCATTGCATTAACTCTCCCTGTGATTTGTTTGTTTAATATGAAGAAATGCTCAATACTTTTATCTCTTTTACTCTTAAAGTACTTCGGATAGGTAACATCCATTGCATTAGTTCTCCCCGCGATCCGAAAGGGGCGACGCAATTATGTTGCCGGCGAATTCCGCGACACGAAACAGCAGCCATTGTGTGCGGGAATAATCCCGCCGTTCCGAGGGCACGGAGGTTCCGCCGTTCGCGGCTGTAAGCTCTGTAAACACGTGTCGCCCGCCCCCCGGCCGGGTGGGCGGCCGCCCCCGCCCCCGCCCCCGGGCCTCCCGCGTCGCTATGGCAACGGCCCGCCGATCCGGCAACGCAGCGCTGACTCCCGCCCCCGCCCCCGAGCATACAAAATTCTAATTCGCTCCACGGCAAACAATAACAACAGCTAATTTATTCTGCGCCTTTTATTTCGCCTAAAATTGTCCCTTCCTTAACCTTGTCGCTTTCGATCGATTTAATTTGCGGTACCTGTATACATAATTGTATTTTCTTCAAATTATATTACTCTAATTTCTAGAATCAAATCTTTCTGTTCCCAGAAAACAATTTGCATCTTCGTCTCTATTGAGATACAATTAATCCTTGTAAAATAAAAATAATTTATCCGCAATGGGTGAAATCCAGTATTTGTCTACAAGAATTTGTATACATTCAAAATGTTGTTGTATAAATATAACTGGTACATGCAGGCAAAAAATTGGAGAGACATCTCCAGGCGAAATCTATTACTGTATGATTTGCATAGACTTTCACTGTACATTAATAAAGGTTTTCTGCTTAATGCTTTCTAATCTTAATATAGATGACGCTAGTGTAGAGTGAACATAAAAATGTGAAAATAGGTGTAGAAACCTACCATATATACAAGTTCCAAAAAGTTTGTCAGACGTGGTGGTCATAACGGCGGAATGGGGAATGTTGTTAAACGTGAAGCGATCGCTCAACCCAACCAATGACAGGTCATAAGTCCTGTAAGCGCCTCGGCCACCACCTTCTGTTCCCAGAACCAACCAGAGACCATGCGACATATGGTTAATTAATACGAACGATAATGTTTGTTTTCTGCAATTTTTATTATAAGCTATAGGAATGACCTGTTTCGTCTGTCTAAGGCATTTTCAAATGTAGACATTTGATAATGCCTTAGACAGTCGAAACATGTCATTCTCATAAATTATAAAAAAAAATTAGAAAACAGACGTTTTCAAGAAACAATAAAAATATGGTTGTTTATTTAGAGATACTTGAAGATAACTGTATCGTAGAAAAATATTTGTTATTATGGGGAAATATTTTTTTCCCAAATAAATAAATAAATATTACTCGTATATTAATATTGGCAGTAAAAATCATAAATCAAATCAAATCAGTTTATTAACTCAAAAGACATTACAAACAGCAAAACGTTTAAGGCATCTATTGAGTGGAGGTAAAATATTATAAAAATACAACATAATACCAGGAACGCATTAGAGATGGTTCGACATTAGGAAGACAAGATACTTTCTAAAGTCAAGAGTATTTGTTCCCTGAACGTACCTTCACTGTACACGTTATGATGTGTACAGTCTGAAACTTCTTGTTCTTCTTTTCTAGACCTTTCCAATTTATTTGAAGTCGGTTCTTCTAAAAACACAGTGCCAGACTTCTTGGTCCCTGCGGGGAAACGGCGTGATGGTTTGTTGTTGTTGTTAGTCTCCTTAAAGTAAGGTTTTTTGTGTTAAGGAGAGGAGTATTTCGAGGGATTTCTCTTAAATGTCACTAAATTCATGTCACCAAAGAGTCATAATTGATTAGGTTTTCAGGTCTTTATGGACATTTGTTAATTTACTAAAAGTTGTACTTTATTATACGGGAGTGACATGTTTTACTTCCAAATGACACTATCGAATACTCTAGCAAGCATAATATTATATATGGAGTTTCACAACTATTTTTTGTTGTTGTTGAAAAATTTCGTAAGGAAATTCCACCAGCGCAGAGATGCTGTAAAGAAAGGTATGATTTGCGGATGATGAAATTCTTTCAACAACTTTTAGTACTCCACATGTCCCCGTTCAAAAGAATTTTCGACCGTCTGTTCTATGGGAGATATAAAGGGAAAATTCTCGTTAAAATATTCGGCTTCGGAATGCTTCATCAAAGAAGAAGCACGGCTGCTTTGTAAAAATAATAATGTGTGTCAAGTGGCAACCCTCCAGCGTGGGAATCTGTTTTTTCCCTTCTTCGGGGTAAAGTCGAAAGAGCGCCCCAAATTCACCCTTATTCACACAGACTTGCGCATTGAGGTCCAAAAGTTTTCGGTCATCGTGTAATTGGATTCTCAAGAGATTTTAAATAATAGTATACTTTAAAAATTTTATGAAGTGAGATTTTTTTTTTTAAATTAAGAATTATTTACATCGATTTGACTCGCGCTGTAATGGTGTAAAGAGCGATTCAACAATATAATAATAATAAAGATTGTTTGGATACATGGAAAGGAGGAATGGTATAAAAGTATATGTTAATGATGTAAACAAAATAAGACGGAAGTAGACCGAAGGAAACGTGGTAGTATCAAATCAATCAAATATTAAATGTCGACCACGTGAGGAGTCGCAGAAGAGCTGAGGAAAGGTGAGAAGTATGTCAGAAAAGAGAAATATTGAAAGAAGGGTTGGGGCAAACAACAAAGTGAACGGTGCACTTCAAGTTGTTATCGCTAATAAAAGTCTCACAAAATGCTATGATGGTTTATACCCTAAGTTCTCAATGTGGGTGATTATGCCCCTTTGTGGGCGTTTGGGACTTTCAGGGGGCAGTAGAAGACCCAGAACAAATAAGGGGGCGTTGAGATTGCACAGTGAGGGCGTGGGCAGGTAAAAAATATATTACAGTCTTGTCACCAAATAACCTAATTATTTGGTGACAAGTCTTTGCGAGTTGGTAAGCAAAAACGCAATCACGCAATTAAGCATGTTTTGATACACGGATAGATGAAATATATCAAGTGAAAATAAACATTTAAATATTTGTTATAACTCTTATGGGAGAGGGGGCGTTGGAAATATTTTACTTTTAAAGGGGGCTGTGGAAATATTTTTTCTTGTAAAGGGGGCGGTGGACATATTTTTTCTTATAAAAGGGGCGGTGGATATATTTTTGTTGTTTAGGGGGCGGTGGAAATGTTTTCTTGTTAAAGGGGGCAGTTGTCCAGAAAAGGTTGGGAATCTATGGTTTATACGTATCCCAATTTATTTTTAGGAGTTTGTCGCTACAGCTGTTTCGCCAACATAGTTGGCAAAACAGCTGTCGCGACCCACTCATAAATAAATTAGGATACGTAATAATAACAGTGTTTAAAATATCAACATTTAATAAAATTGTGTGTTTTTATTTTAAGAAACGATGGGTTAGGGCGGAAACTTTTGGATCTTTCTACACACCTCCGCCATTGTGAATACCAGGCCACTCGAGTATTCATGACCTCTCGCATCGCATCTTACCCGTTTGTTTTTTGCTTCACCCAATTTACCGTAAAAATACACGTGTTTTGTAAACTCGTCATGATTTTTTAGAGATGGATTTCAGTTGATCCGTTGAAATTTTATTCTCATCTTGTGTCTAAATTTGAGAACGGTACCCTAGAAATACAGCGTTTATTTCAAGTAATACGATCATCTTCTTTCTTCTTTAACAGCCGTTGTCGTCCACTGCTGGACATAGGCCTCCCCCATACTTCTCCATGTATGATTTGTCATACGGGGGGTGGTTGGCATTACAACGCCACGCTTGCCAGACGGGTTGGCGAGGTGTCCTTCCACGTTAGCCTATGCATCAATATTATCCACCGAGGTTATTTACACTCGATCTCTAACATTTTGCATAGTTTCCAGGGGAGGCCAAAGTCGAGGAGGTGTGGATAGGTACTTGGGATCAGATCAATCCTCCAGCGTAGCATGGCCATCACCACGGTGATGGCCATGCACCGCTCGAAGAGTCAATAGGATCCCCCTTACTCCGATCATAATTATTAATAACATTAAACAAATACAATTACGAGAATACTACAAATATAATGTTTTCCGCAAAAAGTATGCTTAATCATATTCATAACTAATTAACTAACTGACCATCACGCCGTCTCCTCTAAGGGGTAGGCAGAAAGAATGGACTGCCACACTTTTCTTTCCTGACATATTTCTATCGCTTCCTCGACATTCATACATCGCGTCATGCACGCACGTCGATATCTCCGACTCCTCACGTTGCCGACATTCAACATTTGATTTATTTGATCGTGCTACGTTTTCCTCGGTCTTCCTATATTTTAAGTTTTTACATATACTCGTACATCGTGTGCATTTCGAATTACTTTCGGAGAGAATCTAAATATTCCTTTCTCGCTCTCTTGTATTCAAAATATTCTCGTACTCTTTCTCGACGACATTCGGTTTTTGTCTATATACAATATATTATGTATGTACCAACACTCGTGTATGGAAGTGAAGCTTGGAGCTGACAAAAGAAGGATGAAAGCAGGATAAACACCGTAGAAATGAGATCACTAAGAAGAATGTGCGGGAAAACGTTGTATGATAGAATACCGAACGATGAAATAAGAAAGAAATGTAAGGCAGATGACTGCATCATGGGTAAAATTAAAAAAAGGATCCCTGAGATGGTTTGGACATATGGAACGAATGGATGAGAGTAGAATGGTTAAAAAGTTGTACACAAGCAGCCTGAGTGGAAAAAGAAGCCGAGGACAACCGAGGAAAACATGGCATGACTAAATAAATCAATTACTATAAGGCGGTCACATTCGAAGTCGGAAGAATCGACGGAATAATCGGCGAATGTAGAGGAAGCCCGAGAGGTATGCCAGGACAGAGCATTGTGGCGATCCATCCTCTCTACCTACCCCTCCGGGGAAATGGCGTGATGGTTAGTTAGTTAGTTTTACAATATATTATGATATAACAAAGCATGTAGGCAAACTTTTAACGGCTGCTGATCTCCGAATAAATTCTGCTTCCTTCCTCTGTGACACCTGAGGCCGTGAACTTCAAGCGCTTAATTCGTTATAATCCCAACGTATTGTGTTTCGCATTAGTCACGTCCTTTGACTAAATGTGTCCAAATATGGCACTCCAGGGGACTTCCTATCGCGCAGACAGACACTCGTCTCTGGGTCAAGGCCTACTAACGGCTGTTGTATTAAGGCATCCGAATAGTAATTATCCGTGGATTGCTAATCAGTTGTATCGAATATTTACAAATAACAAATTAAATATTTCTTATTATTGAACAATATTTTTTATACTTTGTAACACAACATGTTTCGGGACACAGAAGCCCTTCATCAGTTACATATTCTTAGTTTAGGTCGTATGACCTTTTTATGACGATGAGCTGTCCTGGGATGATAATAATAACAATAATGTGCTAACTTTTAAAGCGCCGTTTTTGTGATGAAATCACCTCAATGTCGTCGGCCCACCTTTTTTGCGGCCTACCGACGTTTCTCCTATTCTCCCATGGTCTCCACCTTATTATTTTCTGGGGAAATAATAAGGTGGATTATTGCTTATTGCTGCCGTGGGGGGAAAATGTGGCTACGACTGGCAGGAGATAGAGACGAGTGGAAGGGAAGGGAGAAGGCCTATGTCCAGCAGTGGACCGATAAGGGCTGACGAAGAAGAAGAAGAAGAATCACCTCAAGGGCGCATTAAGACGTGTTTTAAATCTAAAATTTTAAAATGAACGCTGCATCTGATATTTACGATCGGTTAGACAGTATTCTTCTTTCGGTGCAGTGTCAGGTACCCCCAACGTTGGCGATCACTACAGCAAAGGCATCTCTATCCTGCGCCACTTCGAACAGGTTCTGAACTCTTTGATGTTCTGCAGCCAGGACAGCTGCTTTCTACCAACCCCCCGACGTCCCTCCACTTTACCCATTAATATCAGTCGAAGGAAGTGGTATTTTTCTCCCCTTAGCACATGACCCAAATGTGACACCTTTCTAATCTCTGCCACCATGTTTTCATAGGATTTTTTTTACTTTACCATGATATAACTTTTTTTTCAATGTATGTTTTTCGATTAGTTTAGATTTTTTCTCTAGTTGGTGTAAGAAAACCATTGCAAGTTTTGACTTTCAGGGACACACGTAAAGGTCTTTATCCGGCTAATGAATTTGTGGGCAGGTGTCTGGGCGGTACCGGGAGGAGTGGGGTGGGGGGGGGGGAGGGGAGAAGGATCAGAGTGACAGCGCACGCGCGGCGGCACGGGCGATGCATCTGCCTCCAGCTGGCGGACGCATCGAATCGATTGGCCGGCAGTACCATAATTTAAAAATGGAACAAACGCTCAAATAAAATGCCGCCACACCTGTAGAATGCAGTATGTATTTATCTCAACTGTCTACTGTATCTCTGAAAATGCGTTAAAATTGCTATCGCAAACACAAGTAAAAAAAGCTAAGTTAGCAGTGATAGTACAATGGTTTACTTTCACGGACCCTTATTTATGGAAGTGAATCATGGCACTGGCAAAATAAGGATGAACGTAGAAAGAGTGCGAAATTCAGGAAGGGTAAGGAAAAATAGTATCACCAAAATAATCCATTACAAAATGTCTATCAAGTTCGATAAATCGGCGATCGTGCGTGTCATGATGTATGAATTTAGATGATGCTTTAGAGCATACCCCCCTTTACAAGAAAAAAAATTCTAACACCCCCTCAAATATAATATATGGCTATTTATTTTTTATGTAATAGAACAGTGTTTTTCTCTTCAAAAACATTGTTTTTCAAAAGAGGAAATATTAGAGATTTAATTCATAAAAAATCGTCATTATAGAATTCCTCAGTGTTGACGTCTTGACGTTGAAGTTTATCAAAAATTTAAAATCTGTTTATGCGTTACGTAAAGTTGAAATTAAAGAGATCATCAAATTTATCAGAAACTTATGTTTAGATTTATTTTTCTTAAATTGTTTATACGAGAATATGTTACTACAAAGTATTTAATTATTGTTATTGAAATATGAACGCCCCCATTTACCCCTGGACACGCTACCGCCCCCCCTGGAAAGCTCCAGCGCCCACTCTGGGGCGGTACCGCCCCCGTTAGGAACCTATGCTTTGATGAAGTTATGCAAAGAAAAACGCGTACATTTGTCACATTAAACTGATTTTCACCGTCATTAGAAGTGTATTTTGATTGATCATTTGTTTAACAAGTACATGGTTTTAATACCTCCCAACTGGGGTACCCATTCTAGGGAGACATTTTCGCGCTATATATAAATTACAAATTTAGGGAACTATTAATGAACAAGCTGAACAAAACATATTGGTCTATTCCTGTAATCAGGCTGGCCACTCTTGGGAGATCGACTCCCAGCTATCCCTCCATATCTTTGGCGGTCTTCCGGGGGGACGGTAGCCGGCAGGAATCTGATGCGCCACAGCGTTCTGGAGGGATCCACCCTCTGCACGTGCGCATTCTAGTATCTTTTTCGTTGTCTGCCCCATCTCAGGACATCTTCCACCTTGCAGATTTCACGGATTGCCCTGTTCCTCACCCTATCTCGAAGAGTCTTTCCTGCTATCATCCTCAGCGTTCACATTTCTGTTACCCGCACTTTAGCCTTCGTTCGTGTGGTATCCGCTCTGGTCTCAATGCTGTATGTCAGATTAATGGATTGTAATAAATAAAAAATAAAAAAAACTGATTTAATTTTTTAGTTATCATTCCCGCAATAAGGGGCACGCGAGTTTGAGGTTTTTCTTGAAGTGGTCTTCTTCTCTGGTTTCTATCCTGGGATTGGTTTGCAGCAATTTCCTCTATTCTTATCTTCCATTCTTTCCTGTCTTGTGCGGCTCTTTTGAAATCTGCATATGATGAGCAGCGCACGTCCACCAACAGGTCCTCCTGGTACTCTCGGCGTGGGCGCCCCCTAGAGTTTGTCCCCTCGGTCATACCCTCCATTATGGCATGCAAGAGACCTTTTTGTCGTATTACATGGCCGATCCATCATGCACGCCTTTCGGACAAGGTCCTGAGGAGGTGCCTTCCTCCTTCGATTCTTTGGAGAACCTCCTCATTTGTGATGTGGTCAGGAAATTCCTAATAGTCTTCTATAGGACCACATTTCAAAAGCCTCCTGTCTCCGTTTATATATTTCGGATAGGCACCATGTCTCGCAGCCGTACATCAAGATACTCCATACATAGGTCTTGATGAGGAGTATTCTCATTCTTGGAGTGGTATGCAGGAAAAAATAATTGGGAACCACTGATTTCGAGGTATATCAGGTAGATAAAGTGTAGCAGTCTCTCACATTGCCTGGGAGAAATGCGTGACGGTTATACTGTACGAGTAAAGCGACTTGAAAGCGTTGATTGAAAACAAAGAGTTCTGCCACCGATTAAGCCAGGGTGTTAAAGGTTAACTAACGTAGATTTTACGTGAACGTCCCACAGCCTTCGCAGCGCCACGCGCGGTGGCTGCGTCACGGTCCGCGGGCGCCGGAAGCGAACCCGGGACCGTGACTTTGCGTATCAGTTTCCTCCGCCGTTGAGTGACCGCACCGCTGCAATGTACTCTCGATGATCAACGCTTTATCCATTGACAAGTTCTTCTACATCGCGTAAAGCGACTTCCAATATTTGGTTATTTTTAAAAACGATTTTTTTGTTGTTTTCTTTATGACTTTATACAACATGCGCTTCCGCGTCTATTTGGCAAAAGGATACATGTCATTTGTTCGATTTTTTACCGGAGAGTCTTTTCAACGTTTAAAGAAGTCCCACAAATCCGTGTATGAATGAAATATAATAAGTGTTTTTGTGTTGGTTTTTTGTTTTTTTTAGTTATACGAGTAAATACGTCGATTTTGCCGACTCCTCACGTGGCCTACATTTAATATTTGATTAATTTGATCGTACCACGTTTTCCTCGGTCTTCCTCCATTTCTTGTTCCGTTTACCTCGTTTACAGATACTTTTTATATAATTCTTTCTTCATTCATTCTTTCCATGTGCCCAAATCATTTTAATTACCCTTATTTTGTTCATCACACATTCATTCGCACAGCATTCAATTTTATTCATTTGGATTTGACTCTTATCATATATAGATTTAAACACATTCGTCTAAGAAATCTGATTTCTACTGCATTTATTTTTCTTTGCCATTTTTTTTAAAATGAAACAAAAAACTAACTTACAGACTAACCATCAACAAATTAAAATTGGTCGAATGTTCATGGTTGAAGTTCATTGTAAATAATGAATATAAAAATAGTAGTTATTTGAAAAAAAGAGTATTATACATTTAGTTAAATTCCATTTATGGGTTATGGCTTCGACCGGTTTCGGCAGCTCGGCTGGTCCATGAGAAAATATAAGGTCGAAGCTATAATTCTAAGTGGAATTTGACTAAATATATTAAAAAATATATGTTTAACAATTATATTTTATTTTCATTATTTAACTTATCATCATTATTCTGAAATGCATGCATAATAACATGTGTACTGGCCGCCTTCTGTATATCTATGTCGAATCGTGTCACTTCTCATCTCCTCGATGCTGTAGTGAGATGTATCTCTCTTCCGCCTAGCAGTGTTCTCATGGCTGGAACAACAGTTTACAATTATGTTGTCATTGTTTGATGAAATTTATTGTTCTGTGGCATTTCTCAGCTCCAAGTAGCCCATATTCCAATACTCGATACGCACGAATGCCTTACACAACTACAATATTATGGCGGAACAGTTTTAAATGTATTTTCTTTTAGTTTCTATTCGTTTTGTCAACGATAAAAATAATTTTAGTTTTTAATATTTCTTTAGAAAGTCTTCTTCTTCTTCTTTGCTAGCCTTCTTCCCTCCACTACTGGATATAGGCCTCTTCCAATTTCTTCCACTCGTCTCTATCTTGCCCCCTTTGTATCCAAGATTTTCCAACCCTTTTGATAATATCATCGGTCCATCTCATCGGTGGCCTTCCGACACTTCGCCTATTTTCCCATGGTCTCCAACTGAGTATCCTGGGTGCCCATCTAGCCAAGTGTCCAGCCCATTGCCAGTATTATTATTTTAGAAAGTATTATATATTATTAGGTTTACCATGTAAACGTAATAAGAAATAGAAGAATCGTGGCACTTCCATGAATGTTGAGAAATCGTAATAAATATGTCAGGAAATAACAGCGTGGCTGTCCATTCTTTTGCCTACCCTTTCACGGAGACGACGTGATTTTTAGTTAGTTAATATTTTTCTGAGCACTGGCCATATTGCAGCATCCCTCAGAAAACATCTATCTCTTAAATAATGTGTTGTTCTTCTTATTGTTTCTAATTATTTATTTGGTCTTTATTTTTTAATTATCTCGTGTTTTTCGTGTTTTTGTCTATTTTTAAATTTCTTTATTGTATTTACTGTTTAAAAAAAAAAAAAAATTTACCTACCTGTATAGTCATAAGCGCCTTGGTTATATACTGTAATGTTTATGATTTAAAAATAAATTGAATTGAATTAATCATAATAGAGTTATAAGCTTACTTTTGGAATAATGCTCATTTGAAAGGGCGAATGCTTGGCTCTTAATTAAGGGAATTTAGGTTCATTCCTGGACACAACATAATTTCTTTCTCATAATAATATAAATTAATATTTCTGCTCATTAGGGATTGTATGTATAAAAATTATTTTTACTTTATTTTATGCTTTTATGCAATGATTCTACCATAAATCAATGACACTATAATCCAGGGATGGCGAACCTTTTTCGCAAGTGGGTCAAATTTATATTTAAAAAAAATAGCGCTGGTTGGGGTTTTCATAAAAATGAAAATCGTGACACGTTTTTATTTAGAAGTCGATGGCGACCTTTTTTTTAAGCTCATAAGCGACATCCGGCCGGTAGCATTCGGCAGCGACAATTCGATTTTCCGGACTACTGACCGGAAGTCGCTGATGAGCTAAAAAAGAAGTCGCTGACGAAAAATATCACTGAAAACGACTCAGAATTCGGTATCGAATTTCTCCCGCGGGTCGTCGTTCGCCATCCCTGCTATATTCTATAGTGATTCTATATCATATTCTTAGACAACTGTCACTACAATTTAAAATAAATTTATCTTGTTTTAGGTGGGAAGCGTAGAGAATACGTGTTCTAACTATAATTAATTAGTTTTTTTTTCTATCCTATTGTTTGAAAATAATAGCAAATACAATGATTAGATTTAAAATATCAAATTTCGAATACATTATTCTTAATTTCCGTAGCTCTTGGTGGGAACTTGCTTGAGCTTATGTGTCAGATTGATCAAATGCCAAGATTTGATTATTATTGATTTGTTTTTCAACTGGAATGATTGGTATAATAATTATTTTTTATTCTTCCAGGACTTCTGGAAGTGCACGATGGCCACATCGAGTTTGCCGGAGACCTGGCTGAGGAGTGGCAGACAGTTGCGGCTCACTATGCAGGCATCGTGGCTATCGTTGTCATTGCTCTTCTCTTCGGGATCATGTTGCCTATCATCGGGTAAGTTAGATGTTTTTTATAACAATAACAACAAACCATCACTACATCCCACGAAAGGGTAGGCAGAGAGAATGGACGGCCACACTACTCTATCCTGACACACCTCTCTAGCAGTGGCGGTACTCCCATAGAAGCCCAGAAGCCCGGCTTGCGTAAGAAATTTCGAATCAAAACCCCCAAAATGACGTAATTATGCCCCCGCATAAACCAACAACCCGCCAAATCACCTTAGAAACAATGTTCGCATCAGATTTTAGAGGAATAGCCACAAGAGCTGAACCTCTATAAGCCAGATGAGGTTTTGATTCAAAATTTCTTACGCAAGTCGGGCTACTGGGCTTCCATGGAAGTACCGCCACTGCTCTCTAGCTTCCTCCATATTCATACAACGAGTCATACACGCACGTCGATTCTTTCGAACCTCTAACATGGCCAACCTTTAAAATTTAATTAATTTGTTCATGCCATGTTTTCCTCGGTTTCGCACGACTCCGTACTCCATTCGAATTGTTAATGTACACTTTTCTTAACCATTCTTTCTTCATCCATGAGTTCCATGTGACCAAACCAATGCAGCGATTCCTTTCATAATATTGTTAATAATACTTTCTTCCGTTCTATATTCTTTCCTAATATCAGCATTTGAAACTCTGTCGTACGTCGTTTTATACACATATGTCTAAGGGATCTCATTTTTACCGCATTTATTCTGATCTCATCCTTCTTCTATCAGTTCCATGCTTCGCTTCCATACATCAGGGTTGGAACTAAAACTCCATTGTGAACAACTGTTGATGTTTTTTATTTTTCTAAACATTACATATTGTTTTTGCAGTAAAATTTTTAATTAAATAATCAATAAATGAGCCAAGGAAAAAAAAACGATTTACACCTTATTTTGCTAAAAGAATTTGCGCCTGTTTGATTATCCGGAAAAAACAATATCCGAACACCTCCGGTCCCAATTAGTCCGGATAAATGATGTTTTACTGTACTAATATTCTGTAATAATTGATTGAATTTGAAACATGAAACATAGAATGTTAAAGTGTTATATCTGGTCTCTGAAAGTGCATACTTTGCCGATTTTTAAAAAATATATTTGTTTTATTGTTAGTATGCATGATTAACCGTCGCGTTGCCATGTGGTCAATTGAGTTTCCACTGCCAATTTAAAGTTGATTTTCTTAAAACCTATGAACCCTAATATTATAAAAAAAATTGTAATCCTCCATTGAAGTGTTCTCAATATTTCGTAATAAAAAAAAAAGCAAAAAATTACTTCCTTCATCCCAAAAAAAAATATTTTCTAAGACTGCCCTCACCTTCATTCGTGTTAAGGTAGAATTTGTTTTGCTAATATTTACAACTTTATCAAAAGTGACAAATACTTACTCGCTGTTTTGAACGTATTATAAATTATATCTTTGGCTTTTTCAATAGGTACGTAATAATACCGACTGTTGATGGAAACGCAGAACGCAACTTAATAATATCAGAACTGTGAAAATATTAACACTTTACCAAAAGGGACAAATATTAATACGTACTCGTTGTCTTGAACGTACTATACATTTTGCCTAGGTGCCTTTATCATACGTAAAATCTCGTAATGTCTCGCCTCGCCGGCTGCGGCGCGCAGACAAGTTTATACCTGATGTCTAGTCGATCGTATGCTGTGACGCATTCCATATCAGAAATCGCATGGTTCCAGAAAAAAATTAATAATGATATGTTTTTCAAATAATCCATGTATGTTATAGATATCGATCTATTCCTAATGAAATTCCCTACAAGATGACATAAATTAAATTTTGATTCATCTAGTCATATGCTTGATATTTAGATAAAGTTAGCGGTAAACTGAACTTACCACATGGGAGCAAGCGTTTTGTTTTGAACACTGTACGTTAAGGGTTAACTTGTTTTTTTCTCACAAATGCTACTCTTGACAGATTCTTCTTCTGCTGCTGCCGCTGCACTGGAAACTGTGGAGCGCGCTCTCAGCCCTTTGACAAGAAGCACGACAAATGCAAGAAGATCATGCTCGCCATCCTGCTTATCATGATCTCCACGCTCTTCATGTGAGTGAACCCACCGATTACTATTGCTGCCTCCGTATTTGTTGGTTTAATTTTTGAATTAAGTTTTCAGTATTAATTGAAACAATTATCAATTGCACCATATTGGGTAAACCACTAGGGTGTACTAGTAAAATTTTCTCTTTTATTTTTAAATAGTATTTTATTTTTAGCTTCATTTTCATCAACTGGGATGAGATTTGCCAATACCTCGATAGTGTGTATCAAATATCAAACAAATATCATTTGTATTAAGTGGAACTATATGTGTTAACCCTTATCGGATGCTAGCTTTTGTATCTTTTGTATATGTTATTCTATCAATATTTAATTTTAAAAAGGCACTGTGTATGTTAATCGCTCCATTGGTAATTTTCAACTGACAAAGTAATTACGCACAGATTCCACAGAGAACAAGATTCAACATGATTCCTCATGTCACCTCACATGTGCCATATAACCACAGCGACAAAGTTCTGTTAATAATAATCATAAATTGGATAATTTATAGAGCACCATTTTTATGAATTATTACCGATCGCAGAAGTCTTAGCTGACCGCAATGTAGACTGTCTGGCATTCAGGTTCTCGTTTATTCAGAGTTCAGATATATAAGCTGGTGCCATAACATGCAACGCCTTGAAGACCGTCCAGCAGAGCTTGTATTGTATCCTTTCTGGACATTTCAGCCAGTGAAGCTCCTTAAGATGCTGTTGTCATGTCAGAGGTGACTTACGTCTGTTAAGGGTTAATATCACTCCATGTATATGTATTATGCATCTGGCTATGTCAATTATGTTGTGTAGGTTTTTTTTGGACCATTTTATTCTTGGTCTGTTTTTTCACCTCTTTGAGACTCCTAATGTGAGTGAATCCACCAATTTGCTATTTTGGTATCTGTTAATTTTATTATTGAATTAAGTTTTTAGTATTACATAACATAATTGCCTCGTTCCATTTCTAGGTTCGGGCTGGTGTGCACGTTTGTGACGAACTCTCGCATGCAGGAGGGCGCGCAGGCGCTGCCGGGCTCGTTGCGTGATGATCTTCGAGATTCTCGCACCTACCTGACCACCACTCACCGTCATGTGCGCGTGCTGCTCATCGAGAACTACAACGAGCTGCAGACCAGCCTGCTGCACATGCTCAAGAGTGAGTTCTCTTCAAAATATGCAAAAGGCGGTTGTTGTGGCAGAGTGGCAACCACTGCGGCTGCCACACCGAAGGTTTGATTCCCGGTGATGACTGAAAAAAAATTCTCACGCTGTATTTGGTGTGGTAGAATTCATAGGCTAGCTTACCTTTTAGAGAATAAATAGCTAAAATTTTGTATATCTACAGTAATTAGGTTCAAATAACCTGTTGGATGGCCTAAGTGGTATCCCTAGAACCAGATTTTATTTTTACCATATAATATGTTAACATATTATATGTGCACTATCTAAAAATAACATTTTGTGTTAAATTATTTTTATTTTGTTGTTTTATTTTATATCATTGTATTTTATATTATTTGTTTTAGATTTATTTTGTGGATGTTGGACGATCGAAGTGTGCGCGGGAGATGCCTATTGGTGACGATGAGGTTCGCAACCCATCACACCGCGTCTCCCGTGGAGCGAAAAGAGAAGGATGGAGTGCCGCATCAGTAAAAGTGTGACAGTCCATTCTTTCTGCCTACCCTTTCGGGGAGACGGCGTGATGTTAGTTAGTTAGTTAGTTATATGTTAACTGGCAATGGAAGATTTTGAGGAAAATTTTTGGACCCACGCTAGAGGATCAGACTTACTCAAATCAAGGCCGTTATATTTACGTTTGTGAAACATTGCGATCTAAAATGGATCACCTTTGATAATTACAGAACAAATACTGAGGAGTTGTCAGTTTACAGAGATCGAGAAGGCAGTGCTCTACAATTATAGAGGTTTCGGGCCAGAATGTCGATTGAAACTAAAAAAACATATATGCGAAAAAAAGTGCCCTTTTAGCCTTGAAATATGATTTAGATTCTTGATTTTACAGGATATGAAATACGAGGTCTGTTCAAAAAGTATCGCGAATTTTGAATTTCCGCTGGCTACGTATATTTGATTTTTGATTTTTTTGTAGCGTTATGTTGGTACTCATGTCCCTTACTTATGCTGACAAGGTCGGCCATTTTGAATGTTTAGTTAATTTTTGACAGCTGTTTTGCTTGGATGTGTTTTGGCTCGTCTTCGATTTTTGCCTATTCCAAAAAATGGATCAAAGAATCTGTATCAAATTTTGTGTGAAAAACAAAATAAAGTGCGCGGACGCATTTCGAATGTTGACTGTGGCATATGGTGAAGCTACCTTGGACCAAAGCAACGTTTATCGGTGGTACAAAATGTTCTCAGAGGGCCGAGAAGATATGAACGACGAAGAGCGTGCCGGACGCCCGAGCACGTCAACAACAGACGAAAACATTGATAAAGTGAAGAAAATAGTATTAGCCAATCGTAGAATCACCGTTAGAGAAGTTGCTGAGGACCTAAACATATCGATTGGCTCGTGCCATTCGATTTTAACCAATGATTTGGGCATGAGTCGGGTCGCCGCGAAATTCGTGCCAAAATTGCTCAATTTCGACCAAAAACAGCATCGCGTTAACATTGCTCAGGAGATGTTGGACTCGGTCCGTGACGACCCAAATGTGCTCCAGAGTGTGACGAATCATGGGTTTATGGTTATGACGTGGAAACCAAAGCTCAATCATCCCAATGGAAGCTGCCGCATGAGCCAAGACCAAAAAAAGCGCGCCAAGTTCGGTCGAACGTGAAGGTTTTGCTCACAGTTTTCTTCGATTGCAGGGGCGTGGTGCATCATGAGTTCTTGCCACAGGGTAGTACGGTCAATAAGGAATATTACCTGCAAGTTATGCGCAATTTGCGCGAAGCAATCCGCCAGAAACGCCCGGATTTGTGGAAGAACAAAAACTGGCTTTTGCACCATGATAACGCCCCTGCTCACACATCGTTGCTTGTGCGCGAATATTTGGCCAAAAACAACACAGTAATGGTGCCGCAGCCACCGTATTCCCCAGACCTGGCCCCCTGTGACTTTTTCCTGTTTCCAAAACTGAAGAGGCCCATGAAAGGACGACGCTACGCCACGATTGAGGAGATAAAGACGGCATCGAAGGAGGAGCTGAACAAGATCACAAAAAATGATTTTTTTAAGTGCTTCGAGGATTGGAAAAAACGTTGGCATAAATGTATTATATCCGAGGGGAATTACTTTGAAGGGGACAAAATAGATATTCATGAATAAATAAATACTTTTTGAAAAAATATAAAATTCGCGATACTTTTTGAACAGACCTCGTATATAATTATTTCAATGTTAAAATTATATTAAATGATTTTTTTTTTGGTCATGATGCTTCTAAATATAACACATTCATCAATATACAATTTTCAATCAATCAAAATACTGAAAATATTTAATGTTACCCTAGTTTGATCGTCTCCACATCTTTTAATCATATTGTAGATACATTTTTTTTTAGTTGGCTTTGTTAATTTTGGTTACTTGCTGTTTTATCTATTTTAATAATATGTTTTTTTTAAATTCCTTTTTAACTTTAGTTTATTACTTACTATATTTACATTTTTCTTAATCATCTTAGAAGAAATGAGATCTCTAAGAAGAATGTGTGATAAATCTGTATATAATAGAGTGTCAAATGCAAATATAAGAAGTAAATGCGGTGCGAATGAAAGTGTTATGACCAAAATAATGAAACGGTTATAAGATGGTTTGGACACATGGAATGAATGAGTGAAGACAAAATGGTGAAAAAGGTATATGTAAATGACGTAAACGGAGCTAGAAATAGAGGATGGCCGAGGAAAATTTGACACAACCAAATATTAAATTTCGGTCACGTGAGGAGTCTAAGAAATCGACGTGCGTGCATGACACGATGTGTGTAGAGGAAGCGAGTATGTCAGGACAGAACAGTGTGGCAGGCCAATCCTTTTGCCTACCCATTCGGGGAAACGGTGTGATGGTTAGGCAGTTCAATCATCTTAGCAAGTAACATTATAACATTTCATCAACAATGACAATATTATTGCTATATCCGCCATCAAAAAATTGTCTACGAGTATACTCAAATTTAAATAGGATTTAATAAATATTATTATTACAAGTTTTTTTATATATTTAAATTAAGAAACCACAATTTTTTTTCTTTTCTTCAGTAATGATTTTTTGTTTTTCCTTTATAGCCGGTGGAACGCAAGTATCCGACCAATTAGCAGAGTTCTCCAAAGCCGTATCCGTGACCACCCTCAATACTATGGTGGATGATCTCGGGCAGGTGAAGAAGAACCTCGTAGACATCCGGAGGGTGACCAACCTGCTTCGAGACAATGCTTCGCAACTGAATGACGGTATTATTTTTCTATGTAACAATTGCTTTGAATAAAGACATTTGGACGGCATTTAACTATTTGCGTGTATTTTGTATCCTATGATATTATAATTGTAACTATGGATATAATGTTAATTTATTAGCTTATTGTTCTATATGTAAATAATAATAAATATATAAAATAATAGATATTTTATGAGGCTTTTGCGAATAATCTATACTCATAAAATTCCTTAAATTTTCTCTAAAATTAATTAACTAATTTAACCATCTGTTTTGTATAGACTATATGTTCTAAGACTCATTACACCTCACATTTAATTCAGCTATAATGATAAATTTGCTATATTTTTGATTTTTCATTTCTGATACATTAAATTTACTATGTTATGCTATTATCAAATACTCTCCCCTTTAACACAAGGTTGATTCTTTATAAGGGGAGTAAAAAAAAATCACAATAGATTATATTTTGTCGTGACAGCTGTTTCACTAACCGATGTTAGCGCCACCAGGTCTTACAATCAACTAAAAAATACATCAAAAAGACTTTGTTTATATCCAAAATTATTAGGAGGGGAAGAAACTACACACAATATTGCAAACAATTATAATAAAGATGGGGAAAAAACAGTAATTAGGTTTAGTAACAGAAATTCAATATTGACGAGTCAAAAAAAATTAGGAGAAATAAACAGGGAAGCAAATAACATTAATAGAAAAGGGTTTGACAAGTTAAAGACAATTATAATAAAGGTGGAAAAAAACATATTTAGATAATAACCGATGAGTCATACATAATTGAGAAAATTAACAAAGAAGTGA
This sequence comes from Lepidostoma basale, assembly GCA_022606425.2. Taxonomy (NCBI): domain Eukaryota; kingdom Metazoa; phylum Arthropoda; class Insecta; order Trichoptera; family Lepidostomatidae; genus Lepidostoma; species Lepidostoma basale. The sequence continues at coordinate 317,502 of JAHDVF020000272.1, read as the reverse complement.
AAATGCAATATCAATATTTTTTCATTGAATTATAACACGAAAAATATAATCAATTGTGATATTTATAACAATTTTTTATTTATTTAAACAGTAAATAAATAAAATATGAGAACTTAGATACTTAGTTAACACACTGTTGATATGTAACAGACAAAACCATTCACAATAATAATAAACTGCCTCGCTGAAGATTCCGGGTTCGATTCTCGGCTTGTCACACTGTATTTGGTCTGGTGTAGAATTCATGTGATAGTAAAATGACGATAGAATGGCTACCTATCACATGTCATGAGAATCAATCAATCAATATGATAGCTATAATTTTAATTCAACAAAATTATAATAATTTTATTAACAATGTAAGTTTTCCATAATCCAATTTTCCTGTAATACCTATATTGTGCATAAAGCCTCGATTTTAATCTGTTTGTCGTTATATTATGTCATTAAAACCACCTTTGACATTGTAGAATCCATTAGTGATAGCTAATGTCTAGAAATGTTTGCATTAAAGGGTCAACATAGTATATTGTGGAAAGCCACGGTCTTTTTTCCTATTGTGTTATTAATAATTATGTTTTTTTCCTTAATCAGGCCTGCGCAAAGTGAAACGAGAGCTACTCCACACTCTGAAGACTTGCGAGCAGAAGCAGTGTCAGGACATCCTCAGCCGGTATAAGATCGGGGAGCTGGACACATCTGGCATTGATTTCAGCCAGGTACTTTATCAATTATATTTCTCATTGCAATAATATATCCGTTGATACAGAATATTGTGGTCAATGATAGATCTATGACATAAAATTCTTTGCAGTATTTAATAGTCATGGCTAGGTATAATGTTTTTTGAGGGGCCCTCTTATGAGATCTTCTTTTTTGAAGGATTCAAGTTCTTGAACCAAGTCACGGGTCTTACTTCTCTGTATACTCTGAAACCCACAACTTTTATTTTTTTGATTTATAAGCATCAATAATTATTTGTTGTGTTTTTATACTTATGTATAGTTAGTTCCACTCCAAGATCCAAGTTTTTAGAGATATTTAGTTTTATTTATTGTTTCTTAAACATTGGTATAAAATTTAATATTAAGTTTTTGACCTACACGGCAGAGTGGTAAAGGCTATGACTGCCATACCGAAAGTCTAGGTTCGATTTCCGGCGATGGGGATGTGATTGTCACACGTTGTCTTTGGTCTGGTGTAGAATTCATGTGACAATAAAATGGTGATAGATTATCTACCCATCAAAATGAGAATCAATATAATAGCTATACCCTTTACATCAATTTGGCTTGCGTTGTAATGATGTAAAGGGGGTGATTGCAAGTTCTTTCACAGTGTAGCATGTTAAAAACAAATAGAACTCAAACATAAAATAATATCTCGTGATCTTCAATAACATTTTCTACATTCTACATCACTTTTATGGACGAAACAACGGAGACACATGGCACAGGATGTCAGTATAATGCTTCTAAATAATACCCTCAAGCAATGCAGTTTTGTGAAGATTAAAGCATGCTTTCCCCATTAGCATTACTATTGTTGGGTAGATTCTGTCTCAATAAATAATAATTTTTATCCTTTGTCACAAATAATTTAAAGAAATCAATTTAACCCTTATCGGACTTAAGTCACTTCTGACGTGATAACAGAACTTTGTCGCTGTGGTCGTATGACGCAGGTGACAACATGAATCATGTTGAATCTGTGGATAATGCGCATACATAATTACTTTGTCTATTGAATATTACAAAAGGAACGATTAACATACAGTCTCATCTTCTTGTCCTGTCACATTTCCGTGCTGCATAGGGCCTTAAGGAACCTTCTTCATCCGACTCTATCTCATGCCTGATGCCTAACATCATCCCAAGTGAGGCCTGCTGCTTTGACATCTCACAGTGCTCTTCTCCAGGTGGCTCTAGGTCTGCCTTTCCTAGAGTGCGCCCTGAGCGATGCAGGCTGGGTTCCGTCTCAGGGTGTGATCGATCCACAGCCATTTGCGTCTAGCGACTTGTTCTCTGATTGGCTTTTCGCCTGCTATGGTCCAGAGAACGAAATTTGACACTGTTTGGGGCCAAACGATCTTGAATATTGAGCGAAGGCGCCTATTTATAAACACTTGGAGTTTTCCAATAACATCCGCGGTAGATTTCCAAGTCTCACATCCGTACAGCAGTACCCTTTTAAAATTAAATATTGATAGAATAATGTATACAAATGATACAATAGCTAGCGCCTGATATGGGTTAATATATAATTCTTACATCAATGCTCTTCATTTCACATTTCCTTTTCTGTTCTGTTTTTTTTTATGTATATTTTTAATCTATTTGACTACTAACAATATCTCTTTTCCAGTATAATGGCATGTGTTTAATTGTGTTTCTTTCAATCATATTTCATTATTTCCATGTTTCATGCTGCATTTTAGATGCTTGACAAATATTTTCCGAGGGTTTGTATATCTTCTTTTCTTATCTATCACATAATTTATATTTATTGTTTTTACCTAGGCATTGCTAAAATGACCTTTAAAAATCATTATATTACAAATACTAAACATGTGTACCGAATGAGTTGTCTAAAATAACTTATCCCGAAGTTTTATTCGCTAAAATAGCTAAGATGGTAGTGCACAATGATGTTCTTGTGCCAGCCCTTATGTATGGAAGGGAAGCATAGAACTTACAAAAGAAGTATTAAGATATGAGATTTCTTAGACGAATGTGTAATAAATCTATGTATGAATATAAATGTCGGCCACGTGACGAATCGGAGAAGAGTTGACGAAGCTAGAGAAGTATGTCAGGAAAGAGCAGTATGGTAGTCCATTCTTTATGCCTACCCCTTCAGGGATATCTATGGTGTGAGGGTAAGTTAGTTACCACCAAATTCTTACATCATTGTCCACTCATTTTTCTCTCTTTATTACATCATCTCTGCTTTCAAATTTTTTCTGACATAAAATTAGATTTGTTTGGTCATGCAATTTTTAAGTCTATCTTATTTTTTTTTTTATAACTTGTAATGTTATTTTTAAACATCCTTGTATTAAATTAGCAAATCATTTGGTTACTGGACGATTATAAAGATCCAATCGGTAATGGTCGATTTGTGAATTATAGTTACCGGATGTGTCGGAGCTCTTGGCTCGAGTTTCCACCCTCATCGACGGCAATATCCAGGACGAGGTGAAGGAGGGGCAGCAGGTCTTCAAAAACATCAAGTCCAGTATCGAGAAATCGGTGAACGAGCAAATCCCCATACTGGAGTCGGCCATCGAAAATGCTGGTTAGTCTAATTCAGATGTTCCCAAATTTTTTTTTCCCGTAGACCCCTTGCCGATTTTTTCTATTTTGTGTAAACTCCCTGCTTTCTTAAAATAGATTTTTCGAATGAGCTAAAAAAAATTGGTCGTTGCCAAATTCTACTTCTATTTTGATCGTCCGATTTTTCCCAAATGATAAAAAAAGGTCGCCAACGATTTCGATTGTCTAATTTCCCCAATGAGCTAAAAAAAAAGGTCGCCGAAGATTTAGATATTCGTTTTATGTTTCAATATTCCGCTTCAATTTAGTTGAACCATCTCGTGGACCCCCATTTACATCTCATGGACCTCCAATTTTTTTTGCAACTCTCGTAGACCCCCTGCAAGTTGTCGTGAACCCCTGGGGGTCTATATAGACCACTCTGGGAATCGCTGCTCTAATTGATGTGGTTCTCAAACTCATTATGCCCACAGACCCCTTAACAATAACCTGACCATCGACCCTTAAATAAAACGACATATATTGGGGGTACAAATAAGTTCTCGCTGTTTTCTTTTTTGAAATTGTATTTTTTTTTATGTACACATGGCAATACTGAAACCAATTTTATTTTAAAGCAAAACCTTAAACCTGAAAACGTTTGTATGTGTTGAACTGTCAAAAGGTAAAGAACATATTTTACATCGCCTCAAATATGTCAGATTTTGTACCAAAAACACCTTGGATAATCAATTGCAGCACTTTCTATTTATAATTTCTTATAACTTGCCGAAGTTAGCCCAGTTTCCTGCGCTTCATGATCTTGATAATTTATTTTTCTTTCTTCATTCTTAAATCACTGCTTTCTTAAATTTCAACATCTGGTGTGCTTAAATAACAGTATATTTGTAATGTTTTTTTTAAATATGAGTTTGATACAATGAAAAAATGGTTTCTTGCGTCTTTAAGTGATATTTATTTCTTCTTAGCTTCATTATAAGTTTCTTATTGATGGACCTTGTAATAAATATAAGTTTTCAATCCTGAAGTCAAAGTAGTTACAATAACATAATCTGGTCTTATGTGAATTTCTAGTATAATTTTAATGACATCTATTGTATCATTTTAAAGGCAAGGAGATCTCTCAGTTCTCGGAGAAGCTGGAGAAGGTGGTGCAGGGGGCGGAGAAGGGCATCAACTCTGCGGAGCCGCACGTGGACGTGGCCGAGCAGTACATCAACCAGTACTCCGTCTACGTCTGGTACGGGGGCTTCGCCGTGTGCTGCATCCTACTGCTGGTCAGTTATGCAAATTTATATTTAAATTATTTTATTTAACGCAATGCTTGGAATATTTTTTTTTAACCATCCACAGAATTACCTATTACGTAATACAGTTATAACCAGGATTTGGGGGTTTTGATTCAAAATTTTTACGCAAGCCGGGCTTCTGGGCTTCTATGGGAGTACCGCCACTTCTAAATCATTGCTTATCTAATATATAAAAATGAGTGTCTGTGTGTTTGTTCCCAATGCGTCCGCGCATCATTTATCACATAGAGTTGAAACTTTGTACAGTTGTTTTTGGCAATGTTGGCGTTTCAATTGGAGCCAATAAAGTACATATTAAAAAAATATTGATAGGAGCATTGTAACGCATGCCTGGCATTAGCTAGATTTTAAATAAAAATATCCTATGGTTTCTTACTCCCAAAAGGTAGTATTGCAAAGACGCGGTTAAGATTTTGCCCGTGGTGACTGACTTTAATTAAATTAATAAGTTGTGCGCATCACGATCTCGTGTCTGCGTATTTATTGATTATTTGATATTGGAGGGAGATATTAATATAATCAATTATTGCTGTGATGATTTGGTTTTGGGAAGAAAATGTCGTTTTAAAAGGTGACATTTTATTCAAAATGCTATCGATGGCAGATAACAGATATGGACCAGAGTATATACGAGGTCTGTCCAATAAATACGCGTACTAATTAAAAAAAAAATTTTTTTTTTTCAAAATTTCGGGTAGATCAACCTTATTCCCTTCAAAATGCTCCCCATTTGTATCAATGCACTTGTCTAACCTCCGTTTCCATTGTTTAAAACATTCCTGGAAGTCTTCAAGAGTCACGCTGTTCAGCTGCCTTGTCGTTTAATCGTCTACACGTTGTCCCAGAGCCGCCCCGCATAACCTTTTTACATTTCAGGAACAAAGAGAAGTTACCAGGGGCTAAATATGGTGAATAGGGAAGGTGATCAATCACAGAGATCGCATTACGGGTCAGAAACTGACGGACAATGTGAAGGTGCATTGTCATGATCATTTGATTATCAGAAAATTTGAAGTTGAGAAAATCATGACTATGCCATGATTTTCTCAACTTCAAATTTTCTGATAATCAAATGATTTTACTGAAATCTCTTGATGGAAGTTCATTTTAAATAATTATTAAATAAAACGATGTTTTTTAACTACTTCCACTTTTGTCTTTATTTAGACAGCGATCGGTTTTGCCAGGCTCGCTGACATCGACAGACTGGTCTGTCTCATGTCTGATGTCATCGTCTGATGTCAGACCAGTCTGTCGATGCCAGGGAGCCTGGCGAAACCGGTCGCTGTCTAAATAAAGACAAAAGTGGAAGTAGTTAAAAAACATCGTTTTATTTAATTATTATTCAAATTTTCTGTTAAAATCGTGTGCACAGTCGATTTTCCTAAATTTAGTTCATCCGAACAGTTAATCGATGATTGGAAAGCATAACAGACCGAACACATTCAATGTTTTCGTCAACACAGGAAGTCGATGGTCATCCTAAACTTGCATCGTCCATGCAGTCATCACGGCCCTCACTAAAACTCTTGATCCACGTAAAAAGGGCAGATTTCTTCAGTGTCTTATTTCCATAAACAGCCTTTAACATTTTATGAGTTTTCCGATAATTGTTCCCAAATATCATCAAAAATTTGATCTTGACTTGTCGTTCCATATCTGTTTGTCAATCTCCATTATCAACAAGAGCATAAAACACGCCACAAAAAAATTCCCCGTTTGAGCGGTACATTTACCTCGACAGTTTGGTGATTACGGATTCACTTATTGGCTCACCCGGCAATAAAGTAGCCAGTGCTCTTGCACGAATTTCAACTAAAGACCACCCGAGCAATGCAGTTTGCGTATTTAATGATCAGACCTCGTATAGTCGACTATCAAATTTTGATTGAAATGATTTTAACACATTTTTCTCAATATTTTCATTTGTTGTTAAATAATATTTGCGTTGTTTATAATTATACATTCTTTTGAATACTGAATTTTCACGAATGGCGTTTGTTCCAGATCTTGACTTGCGTAGTGATGGGCTTACTGTGCGGGATCTGTGGCAAGCGCCCCGACGGATACGGCGACGACTGCTGCAACAAGGGCAGTGGAAGTACATTCCTCATGTGGTCAGTATTTTTTAAATTATTCCACTTTTTCATCTTGATTCAACATTAATAAATCAAATTAATAAGCCTTTTTATCTTCACAGTGGTGTGGGACTCATGTTCCTTTTGGGGATCGTGGTGATAGCTGTTACGTTGGCTTGCTTCCTCGTCGGTGTCGTGTCGCAGAGGGCCTTCTGTGATTCTCTAAGGTGAGTTATTATAATTGTTTTGTAGTGTTTTGTAGTTTTGTAGTGTGGCGATGAGGTTCGCAACCCATCACATCACGTCTCCCGCGGGGCGAAAAGAGAAGGATGGAGTGCCGCATCAGTAAAAGTGTGACAGTCCATTCTTTCTGCCTACCCTTTCGGGGAGACGGCGTGATGGTTAGTTAGTTTTTAGTTAACAAACTGCAACTGAGAAGTATTCACTTATATTATTTGAACTGGGTGGTGGTGAAGGGGACAGAACGTTTGGATTTAGACACCACCCGATTTCTTCTTCATAATAATGAGCTAATTTTCTCCTTATATTGGAGATTGTTAACTTTTTGCACGCTAACGTATCAACTGTTGATATGGCAAAAAGTCCATTCTCACACGCGGCCGTATCGACACCTGATATGGGAACTTTGACTGCCGATATTACAGCGCTCTTTTGTCAAAAATGTATTTCCCGCTCACTTGGACATTCGTAGAACTATCACGATGCTGATATCTACAAGGATTTCTCAAAAATAAAATTGTATTTCATAAAAAACATCGATAATCAAGTGCGCCTTCGAGTGCCATAGTTTTCAATTTTGTGTACAGATGGCGTTAGCACTGATTGCTATCTGCGCTTGCGCGCGCCGAGTAATTCTTAATGAATGGTTGCAGTAAAATAGGCACTTAGGATCAAAAAAATATAAACAAAAAACTAAGTGTGTAATATAGAACAAAACTGTATACTTAGTTTTTTTGTATTTTTTTTGGTACTTAGTGCCTATTTTACTGTGATGTAATATTTCGAACACACTCGCTGAGTAAATGGCGCGACCACATTCGAAAGACACGGTATGGTTTTGTAAGAAATTTTATGTTTTTGTTTCTATAAACATCTAAGGTGTTGAAACACAGGATTTGTTTTCATATTGTAGAGAATATCTGTTCTGTCTATATAGTCCAATAAATCGTGCTATATTGCTATAATTTGACATTTAATTGCGTACATAGGTATTTGAAAATATGTGCCGATAAAACGGAGCAAATTAACGCGTTCAAAAGGTTAAATAAATTCTAATGCCATTGATTCAAAGTTAGCAGTTGGTCTTAGGAATAAAAATAATAATAATGAAAAATAATACCACTTAATCACTTGATTCGTGGAAACTTGGTTATACACTTGCACTACTTGTTTCATATATCGCTTAAATTTTATATAAAAATCTGTATGGTTATCTTATAATGTATCGTCTTCTAGAAATCCCCAAGACGACCAGCTATTCCTGCTGATTGACGAGGTTGTGAACCTGAAGGAGATTGTCTTCAAGGAAAAGGTGGACGACCTCAGCCTGAGCTATGTTGTCACCAGCTGCCACCAGAACAAGACCATTTACGAGGTTGGTTTATCTGAAATATTATAGTCATTATTTTATATAATTTAAAGTAACCATCACCGTTTCGTCAAAGGGGTAGGCCGAGAGGATGGTCTGCCACATTCAACTATCCTGATATATACTAATAAATATACAAAACCTGCGTAAGGCCTATACTGACATATAGCATTGACACCAGAGCGGATACCACAAGAACGAAGGCTAAAGTGCGGGTGGCAGAGATGCAGACGCTGAGAATGATAGCAGGAAAGACTCTTCGAGATAGGGTGAGGAACACGACTATCCGCAAAATCTGCAAGGTGGAAGATGTCGTGAGATGGGGCATACAACGCAGAAGATACTGGAATGTGCACGTGCAGTCCCGGAAGACCACCAAAGAGATGGAGGGATAGCTGAGAGTCGATCTCCCAAGAAAGGCCAGCCTGATTTCAGGAACAGACCAATTGTCTAAAAGAAGAAAAAGAAGAAGAAGAAGAAGATGAAGACTAATAAATAAAACACTGAAAAACAGATATTTCAGATATCCTTAAAGACCATCATCACACTTTGAAATAATGTAAAACAATTGATTAATATTTGTATTCTTTTTTCCAGGTTCTAAAACTGGACAAGGTGGTAGACTTGCAGAAGCTGCGGGAGAAATCCGAGAAGGAGCTGGAGGACAAGATAAACGTCGTTTACAAGAGCATATCCTTCGACCACTCTGACTTTGTGATCCTCAAGGACTCTGCCAAGAATAAACTGGTTGAACTATCTGATAGCGGGCTCTCTGATTTCCCCTTCGATAGGTTCACCCAAGTGGTTAGTTTATTTAAAATTTTACTTTTATTCTATCTTTAACATTTGGCTGTTATGATGTTTTAAAAAATACTAGCAATAAATCTGTAATTAATTAAAAAAAAAAAAAACAAGAAATACATTTTCATATAAAGCACCCACTTTGTGGCTAGACATTTTAAATTATTACATACACAGGTGTCCCAGAAGTCGACGTCAAGCCGGAAACGGATGATAGTCGTGCTAGGCAAGTCATGCTAGTTATGAGAAAAATGTAGAAAAAAAAATCTAAGTTTTGTATTTTTGAAATTATAGGCATTTAAAAAAAGAATACTGAACGATGAAATAAGAAAGAAATCTAAGGCAGATGATTGCATCATAAGCAAAATTAAAAAAGGCTCTCTGCCTACCTCTCTGGAGTAACGGCATGATGGTTTGTTAGTTAGCTACTTAATTCGTTAGTTAATTTAAAAATATAATTATTCGTGCTTGAAACGTGTTTGTTAAAAAATGATGCACAGCTGACTCAGTCAAACTCTTTGGTCCACGGGCTATCTAATTATGTGCCGATATCTTCCTTATAGCTTAGAAAACCTCAGCTGGAACATCTATTGTAGAATAAAAATTCGTTTGAAATTATAGATGACGCTAGTGTAGAGTGAACTAAAAAATGTGAAGATAGGCGCAGCATTCTAGCATATATACAACTTCCAAAAAATTGTCAGATGTGGTGGTCGTAAGAAGGGCAGAATGGGGAATGTTGTTAAACATAAAGCGATCGCTCAACCCAACCGATGACAGGTCATAAGTCTTGTAAGCGCCTCGGCCACCATATTCTGTTCCCAGAAAACAATTTACATCTTCGTCTTTATTGAGATACAATTAATCCTTATAAAAAAATAATTTATCTACAATGGGTAAAATCCAGTATTTGTATACATTCAAAATGTTGTAAAAAATACATGTCTAAATTAGCCTGGGCAACTCTGTATGTATGTATGTGGAAAATCACAAGCCATGGTCAACCATGGGGCGTTTTGTCAAGTTTTTGTATATCAATAAAAAATTTCAGCTGGTGATGAACATAACCTCGATTGACCTGCTGTCCCTGGCCAAGCAGTTGAAGGATACCGCCGACAAGATTTCAGGAAAGAAGGACTTCGATACGGTTACGGCCAACCTCCGCAACCAGGCCCTGCACTTGGAAACCTACCAGTTCAAGCTGGTCAACCCCATGATCCAGGAGGCGGAGAAGCTCACCGTGAGTTTATACTTTTGTATTTTATTTTGCATTGCGTTTTTAAATACAGGGCAGCGTATATTCCTCATCATTGTTAACTTAAAAAGTATTATATATCATTTTTGGTTGAGTTTTTTTTACCTACTGACATATTTCTCCTAACTAGGGCATTGTCAACCCTCTCTCTTCTTTTCCCACCGGTGTCACCGGTGTTGGTTCTGGCGGCCGGTAGGTAAAACAATCTATGCTGTCGGAGATATCTATCAGGGACAAAAAGCCGAACACCCTCCAGCACGGCCGAGTTCTCGAAATATCCTCTGAGTAATCTAAAGAAATGGGTTATGAGATGCCCATCTCTTTGAAGATGCAGAGAGTTGGTCCCAAGCATTTCCAAAAGAAATGCCGTGGGATAGAGCCACGGATAGCTACCATACTCCCTCATGTAGAGATACCTCAGAATTTTTTTCTGAACCCTCTCCAGCATAATGGAATATCTCGCCTCGTGAGGATTTCATATCACAGAACCACTTTCGAGCCTGCTCCGAACCAATGCGTTGTATAGGACTCTGAGCACATGAGGATCCCTGAAAACTCTTCCGGTCCGGAAGATGAAGCCCAACATCCTTAGTGCAGTGCCACAAATCCTCTCAATATGTGAATGAAAAGTTAGCCTACTCTCATAAATGATCCCGAGATCTCTCATCGTAGATACATGTGCCAGTTGCTGGTTGTTCATTGTGTATCTAATGTGTCCTAAATATGCCATCTTTATAGTCTTTATATTAGACAACAATTTTCTTTCTACTCTGGCTCTATGTAACACCTCATTGTTGGTGACCATGTCAGTCTATGATGGTATAACGTCTTATAATTAATATGAAGAGAGATGTTAAATTAACTCATACAAGTGCCAAAATAAAAACAAGATTTGGATTCATATATTTTTATATAGAAAATATGTAAAATTTTACTTTTGTTACAGGATACCGCGATAGAGCTGCGAGATGGTCTGAAGTTCAATCACTCCTCTTTCTCCGAAGCCGTCCTTTCTCTCATCTCGGAGACAGAGGAGGCCGAGACATACCTGTCTGTCCAGGGACCGGAGGCTATCAAAAATGTAAACTCACTCATTTAACCTATATAATTATAATATTTTTTTAAGGTGTATACAGAGAGCCTTAATCTTTTAAATGCCGGGAGGTATTCATATGGCGGGATCAATTTTTTTGAAAAATCAAAGCCTTTTAAATACATCTTTTTTGGAAATATGTTAAAAAAAACATAATAAAGACTTGCCATATAAATGATACGTGCTTCGTTTATGCCTTCATTTATTGAAAAAAAAATAAAACTTTAATTCTCACAAGAAGACAGGGTTGGCACATAACTTATCTTTATAAATTAATCAAACACATCAAATATGAATACGAATTTCAATTAACGGAGATTTCTGTAATTCCCGAATAAATATATATCTAGAGTGCAATTTTATGATGAGTGTCAACCCTGCTTAGCGACGTATTTTGGTTGATCAACGAAGCTTTTTTTTAAATCAATGTTATATTGATAATTCTTGACAATATCGCAAGGGCATAATTGTTAAAAATTCTCAAAATGAGTTAAATATGCCTGGAGGAACAAAGTCGCTCATTAAGTTCAGTCTCATTTAGCCAGAGGGCGATAGTGTATGATCAATATAGCCAGAATAACACGATATTATTCTTCAAAAATCTTTAAATGTCTCTAATGAAAAATTACAAAACGTGCAATTGTGCCCTTGTCTTACTGAAAGTACGATATGTTGCATCTTATTATTTCTACACGGTGGAAAGAGATGATGATGATGATGATGATGATGATGATGATGATGATATATATAGCGCCATTTTTGTGAGAGATTCACTTCAAGGGCGCTCAACGTCCGGAAAGCTTCTCTTAAAAAGAAAAGTTTTAAGAGAGCTTCTGAACACTCCTTCGTCGTCTTGATTGCGGATATTGTAGGGCAGCCTGTTCCACGCCGTCGGTCCCGTGATGCCAAAAGCGCGATCTGCGAAGTTTGAAGCTCCTTGGCGTCGCGGGATGAGAAGTTTGTGTGTTGCTTCTTCCTTCGAGGATCGTAGAGTTGACTGCCGAGGGTTCAAATCTATCAGCTTGCAAAGTTCTGTGAGGTAGTGGGGCGCTCGTCCATACATTTAAAATAGCCTATACATTTAAAAATGCCTATAAATTAAAAATATTAGATTATTTAAAACACTCAAACTCGGCTAGATATTAAGTGTTAAAGTACCCCGTCTATAAACATCAATTTTGTATGGCTGGCCTCCCGTGCACGGGATTATAGACCGTTTATAGGCGGTTGCGGCATAGAACCAGTTAATAACTGAGGGTTTGGTATTGAATGTTTTCAGTTGACGCGAGTGTTTGCCTCGAGCATCGCAGCGCAGGTGAGCGGCTACCTGAACCGCGTGGTGGAGCACACGCAGACCAAGGTGGGCAAGTGCGGCCCTATGTCCAACGTCTACAACGCCACGCTCAACGCCTCCTGCAACAAGATCCTTCTGCCATTTGTGAGCATCAAACCATTCCATTATCTTTTTAATTATTCTTAATTTACACTCTAGATTCCTTATTAATGTACAATTGACATTCTATTTTTCATTTTTCTCACGTTAATATTGTTCGTATTTGAATTTGTAATTTTTTAGTGAAAGTTCATTATGGCTAATTTGAAATTAAAATTTAAATCATTTCTACCGATTTTTTAAATAAAATATATAAACTTCATAAAATGTAAAAAAAATTACACTGATGACCACACTGTGAAAAATGCAGTGAGAACACAATGTTTTTCAAGAGTTATTAAAATAGAGGAAGTCCGAGGAAAACGTGGCACAAGCAAATCAATTAAATATTAAATTTCGGTCAAGTGAGGAGTCGGAGAAATCTGAATGTAGAGGAAGCGAGAGAAGTATGTCAGGACAGAACAGTGTGGCGGTCATTTCTTTCGGCCTACCCCTCCGGGGTGACAGCATGATGGCGAGTTAGTTAGTTAGTTCTATTTGAAAAAAAAAAAAAACTACAGTAATTTTTTAAATTAATTTTTATAATTCAATACACTGTTTTTCCCACATGAAAATATTGTTATTTTATGATTCAATAGAACACTAGGTTTGATTTAGAAGATTTGGTTTCAATCTTGGAGACCATTCATTTTGTTCTTCATAATAATTAGTTATTATTTCTGTTTATATTGGGGCTGTATTAAACATTCCAATAGTCGTGATTTCAATGTATTAAAAAAAGGAAGTTTTTTCTATCATTAAGTTTTTAACTTTCACTATACTAAATTAAATATTAATTTGATAATTCTTTAAAAACAAATAATAAAATAGAAATACGCAAAGATTAAAATTATAGATATAAAATAAAAAAATTCTTTGCATTTAACCACAGTATGATTATTATAATTTATGCTAACTAGTTTCGCTTGGACCCAAGCTTCATCAGGGGGATATAATAACTAATAATAAGTGTATAATAACTAACAATATGTGCACCATCTAAAAAGAACATTTTGTGTTAAATTATTTTTATTTTGTTATTTTATTTTATATCATTGTATTTTGTATTATTTGTTTTAGATTTATTTTGTGGGTGTTGGACGATCGAAGTGTGCGCGGGAGATGCCTATTGGTGGTGATGAGGTTCGCAACCCATCACACCGCGTCTCCCGCGGAGCAAAAAGAGAAGGATGGAGTGCCGCATCAGTAAAAGTGTGACAGTCCATTCTTTCTGCCTACCCTTTCTGGTAGACGGCGTGATGGTTAGTTAGTTAGTTAGTTATAATAAGATATTATATCGCCCTGATGAAGCTTGTCTCCAAGACAAACTAGTTAGCATTAATTATAATAACCATACTGTGGTTAAATACAAAGTGTTTTATTACTTTATATTTATAAGTTTAAAATGTCTTTATTTTTTTATTAAGTTTCAGCATTTGATAACGGATTTTTATCATTCTGTGTAGAATGGATTTTGGTTCGCGTGCGGTTGGTGCATTGTCCTCTTCATTCCGCTGATAATTCTGTCAGTGAAGTTGGCTACCCTGTACCAGAAGTCTGACCCGTATCCGGGCCCGCTCGTGGAGGCGTAAGTACTCTCAGTGTCGCTTACTAGTCTTATCGTAGGGTTTGGGGTTGGGGTTTTAGGTTTTTACCGATTTGCAATATTTGATTTGGTATTTTAAGGTTGTATTTATCTAATGATAATTAAATATATATTTTTGGAACAATGTGTATTATTGTTCCTCTCTTAATACTTTATGAGAAATAAATTACTACGTTAATCGAAATTGGTTTGCAATAATAGGTATTAATAACTTTACATTATTCTAGGTTTTTCTGAATGTTTTGTAATAACTGAATGGAGGTGTTTCCAGAAGTGATTATATAATTAACACGAATGAAAAATCTGTTTTCTAGATGTTTTATTATATTTTATTTCAATGACATGTTTCCCCTTGCTAAGGCATTATCAAATTTATGGCATTTGATAATGCCTTAGCAGGGTGAAACATTTTATTCCCATAAAATATAATAAATATTCTAGAAAAATACATTTTCATTTGTATTAATTATTTAATATGGAGTTTTAAATCATCGTTTAAGAAACAATAAAAAAAATATTGTTCTATAACATCAAAAACAATTGCATTTACAGTTGTTGAACAAACTTACTTTTTAATTTGGGTTCTGGAAACTTCTGATTTCAGTTTTAACAGAGCATTAAAAAGAGCAACCTCTTTAATTAAATATCATTAAATAATTCGTACCTTTCCGTGTTATCCATTTAGCGATCAATCAACATTAAAATTACCTTTTACATTCTTAAGTAATGCATTTTTTTGCAATTAATTATTAGGTGTTTTCGAAAGTTCATTCCTTTTACAACAGATGGCTCTGGCTGCTTAAAGCCTTCAAATCTGGCAGCCATTTTTTTTAGTAAGCCTGAGCATCTGTCAATTAAGTTCAGTTCGCAAATGTTTGTCATTCTCACAACAACATTTGTTTTATTGCTCCTTAAAATGTCGACTTTAGTGGTAAATAAGAAGCATTTGGGGGAAGTTCCGCTGTTCTGATTTAATTGGAAGAAGAGTACAATTGAGTGCTTTTTCGACGATGGATTCATCAATTGACAGAAAGATGGGAAAAGTAGTGGCTAACGATGCAAACTATTCTAATTAATGTATTTTTTTTATTTTACCTTTCAAATAAATTACGACTTTCGTGGCAGAGTGGTAGGAGATCTGACTTCCATACCGAAGGTCTCGGGTTCAATTCCCGGCGATGGCAGTGTGATTGTCACACTGTCTTTGGTCTGGTGTAGAATTCTCGTGACAATAAAATAGCGATAGATTGCCTACCTATCACATGTCATAAGATTCAATATAATTGCTAAAAAATATATTGTATACAGTAATTGGGTTCAAACGACCTGTTGTATACACAAAAAAAATGTAATTTTCATACAAAAAAACGGATCGAACTTTCCGGAACACCCGATACATTTCTTTTGATCGTACATGACACCAATTACTGTATAATAAAAAGTTATTAAGACCGATTGTTTCCAATTTGATTGATAGTAGCGAAGTAAAAGTCTCATTAATGAAATTCTTTAAAATAAAATTCTACGCATATCAAAGATTATATCTTTCTATAATTTAAGGGGAATATTAAAGACATCTGTTTTTAATTTTATCTGTAGGTATATGTTATTTGTTTGGGTACCAGCGGAGTATTATAATTGTTATTTTTTGGTTTGTGAAGTTATACCCATCGACCTGTTTGTCACACATGTCTGTCACGTGCCATCATCATTTGTGTACCATCTACTTTTATCCCCCTTTTCACAATAACATCTCATTAATTTCATACGATTTGGTTACTTTTAACGATTCTCCTAATATTTTATATGTTGGACTGAGTTTAGGACTGCATTTTCACGACTCCTTCATTATTTATTATATATTTTTATTTATTTAATATTTTTATTTTTTCCTATCCCCATGATATATAGTTTATTGAAACTTATTACAAAAAATATTATATTTCCCAAAATTAAAATATATTCAGGAATATTTCATACGACGTGTTAATGTGGAATAGAAGTGATTCAGTTGCCATAATTAAACATTTGTATGTATTTTTTAATTATCTCAAAAAATAAATTATATTTATAAAAAAAATATATGTAATAATGTGTGGTTACCTTATTAAAATTAAAACAACAAAAAAAAATGTCATTTGACACGTGAATTTGAATGGTACCATTATAGGTGATTTGCTAATCACTCAGGGTAACCACATATTTTTATCAAGTTTTTAAAATAAAATAAATTGTTTTAATACTGTTTGCGGTATTTTAACAGTTTTAGTTACTGATTCACTCCTGTCCCGTTTTAACATATACATGGTACAACCCTATATATTTAATATTATCTATTGCCTGTATCTATAATATTTTATAATTAATAATAATTATTGTGCTTCTGTATAAATTTTTTTAATTATAAAATGTAGTTTAAAGAATTCACCACAGAACGTGATTTTTAAAATATATTTTGGCTTCGAAAATTGAATTTATAACTTCACTACACTTTATTTTTACTATTGTAAACTGTATTTATTGTCTCGATGAAATACTGTGCAATAAATACAAAAATCGGTGGTAGAAACGATAGTGTAGTGAATATTTTGTTTTTTTTAATAATTCAGAGATTTTGCCAGCCCGTTACGCCCCGTGTTTTGTGTGTTTTTGTATGTTTGTGTTTCCCCCATTATAACGTTAATAATAACCCCCCCCCCCGGATAATGTTAATAATATCCTGGTCCAGTTGACACATCATCGTCTGCATTATCCCTCTTCACGTACTTCATCCATCCATCATATCCATAAAAGTAAGTAGTAATAATTGAATAAATACGTAATATTTATTTTCGAACGATAAAATAAGTTTTGAATACTGACTTCTTTGTCTAGAAACAAATTAATATATTTAAAAACCAACATATTATGTTAAAATAGTGTTTTTATTTTTTTTTATTTTTTGCGGATTAGACGAATATACATTGGTTTTAATATTAATAATTAATTATGTTAATTCTCAGGACAATTTTAATTTCATCAATCTATTATAGTTCACTCTAAAATCCGAGCAAAAATTATTAGCACTAAAACTAGTTTATTATTTTAAAACAAAAGTGCAATTAATAAAAAATAATAGGTAAAAATGATGTATGAGAATATAGTTATATAAAGTTTATAAGTTAATCAATATCATTTGTGAAATAAAACTATTGATTTCCTTCTATATTCGCCATCACTTTGTGTTGTGGATTCACATTTGAATATTTTTTGAAAACATTGTATTTTCACAACACTTTTTTTGCACCTTTCACAAACATCTTTCAGGACACAGACTTCTCTTCTTCAGTGTAAGAATTTTAAAAAGATTAAAATTCTTACGTTGAAGAAGGGAAATCTGTGTCTCGAAAGATGTTTGTGAACGGTGCAAAAAAGTGTTATGAAAATACAATGTTTTCAAATAGTTATTCAAATAAAACTATTGGATCTCTTATGCAAATGACTGTGGTTAGCTTATATACGTTATTTAAGTATATAATATTACATAATAAAACCATCAATCAATAACATTGCAAAATAATTCAATTAAAAAATTATTGGATAAGAAACGCATACTAGGGATTTTGTGTTCCGATGAGGTTCGCAACCCAGCACACCGCGTCTCCCGCGGGGCGAAAAGAGAAGGATGGAGTGCCGCATTGGTTAAAGTGTGACAGTCCATTCTTTCTGCCTACGGCGTAATTGTTAGTTAGTTAGTTAGTCATTTTACGAGTGACGTTTGTTTTAAGTTTCGGTGTTGGAGAATACCAGATAATACAGCTTCTAATTTCAACGTGCGTAAAATTTTAATGTTCACATACAAATGCAATAATAATCAATTAACAATCGCATCCATCTCATTAACAGTCAGCACCCCACGCCACATCATCAGCCACTCACGACTAGGGTCATGCATCCGCCATTTTTATAACCTAACATATTTTTGTTGACTTTCACATTAATTTAAGTTACATATTATGTTTCCTACTAAAAATGGTTTATATATGTTTTGTATAATGAATGATTCAGTTGTACAAAATACAGATTTAAAGTTTATTATAAGCTAAGTCATTAGCAATTTTCATTAATTAAAACGTTTTTTTTTTTTCGCCATTTTGATTTTTGATTAGTTCAAATGAAAATCTGTTTAAGGATTAATTGTATATCAATAGAGACGAAGATGTAAATTGTTTTTGGAAACAGAATATGGTGGTCGAGGCGTTTACAGGACTTATGACCTGTCATTGGTTGGGTTAAGCGATCGCTTTATGTTAACAACATTCACCATTCCGCCCTTCTTACGACCACCACGTCTGATAGTAACATATATACATCTTTCAAAAATTTGTCAGATGTGGTGGTCGTAAGAAGGGCGGAATGGTGAATGTTGTTAACATAAAGCGATCGCTTAACCCAACCAATGACGGGTCATAAGTCCTGTAAACGCCTCGACCACCATATTCTGTTTCCAAAAACAATTTACTTCTTTGTCTCTATTGAGATACAATTAATTCTTAAAATGATTAAAATCCAGTGTTTGTGTATATTAAAAAAAACAAAATCTGTTTTATAAAAGTTTCATTATATTTTATGAAAATTACATTTTTCATCTTGCTAAGGCATTTGATAATACCTTAGCAAGGTAAAACACGTCATACCCATAAATTATAATAAAATTTATAGAATATATACGTTTTCATTATTAATTATTTATGATGGAATTCTACATCTTTGTTTAAGAAATAATTAATATGTTTTGATTTATTTTTCTCCATAATTTTTCAAGCTAGTAATATTTACGTCGCCGGGAGAACGATATAAACAGTTGTTCCTGTTGTCAATTTATATTATTCTCTCGATGATGAAGGCATACTTGAATGAAACACGTCAATATAAATTATCTCACAAAGTGGAAATTATGAAAATGAAAGATTAAAAGACGTTTAGTGTCAGATACTTAATTATTCGTTTTAGGATTTTACATACAATTTAAAATTAATTTTAATGTATTTTATCACACCTGAACTTATATTGAACGATAGATATCTGTTAAATCCTTTGATACTTAATAAAATAATGTGTCTTTTCAGGGAAATGCATTCCTTGCTCAGTCGCACAAACCGATGGCTCGAGTGTAGTTAGTGAACTCAACCGCAAAATACTCCCTCATAACATAACGAGGGAAATTATTAGCCATTCCAGTCTAGTCCATACTATGTACTGTCATACCTCAAATGTTGCCAAACAATTTAATAAAACATGTTAATAACGAGACAATAAAATATTTTATATACGACAACATCGGTGGTTTTTCTTCACCTTTTTTAGAATTGTATTCCTTTGTTTTGTAGTTGAGTTTGTTTTTTACATTCGGCCGTTGGATTTTGTGATCCCTGGTTTATTTATTTTCGTTTTGTAGGTCTTTAGTAACTTTGCGTAGTTTCTGTGTAACGCAAACTAGACGTTCTTTTATTCCGTCATTAGATTTTTTATTGTAACGTATTTAAAATGTTGTATTTTTATCCATCCTCCCCCCTCCACCCTCTGAGTAATAATCCTCATTGTTTATTAAGATTATTTACCCATAAGGTTGACACACTCAATACAGATTGAAATTAATAGCCAAATAATTTTATCTAACAACAAACTATAAATCTCGGTGACTTGTGCAAAACTTTTAAGCTAGCTGCAATTTGTTTAAACTCCTAAGAAATTATTTTGATTTCTGAAAGAAGCGCCTATTTATATTATTTAGAGGCGCTTATTTCAACAGTTGATATATCACATGCTTAATAGAACACTGGCTTAACTAAAAAAAGCAAGTTTTGCTCAATCTGACATGAGTCGGTGTTTTAACAAAAACAGTCGAAAAACACGTACGAATGGATAGCGTTAACATTGTGAATGATTATCGTACGCACAAATGTATAGCGTTAACATTGTGAAAAATAGATGGATAGCGTTAACACAAGCATCTGTCTAATGTTAACTCAATTATGACCTAAACCATAATCGGTCAGTTTACTATTAAGCGTGCGATATGTATGTTATTTTTACGATCATGCGCAGTTTATAGTTTGTTCAAGATGCACACAGCTGATAAACCCGGTTGAATATTTCGTCATCGCACAATTGAAAGAATGATATTACTTAGAGATAAGAGATTTTCTCTGAACAGAGTTTCATATGTAGAGACAATTTAAGGGCATATAATTATTACAATGCTTTTAATGTTTTTTTAACATTAAATGTTGCTTTGTTATTCTTTTGAAATGTTGTAACTTTTTTCAACCTAAATATATGTAGATATTGTTATATAAGATTATAAATTTGATAGTACGCAGAATTTTATTAGAGTACTTTCAATATTCATAGCTTATACGAGATGTGTCAACGATCAACTGAATTTTTATAGTAAAACTTCTCAGTGGAACATCAATACGAGATATTAATTAAGATGATTAGCAATAAATTCGAATGAGACAAAAAAGAAAGTGACACGATCATTGATTCTCTTGTATATTCGCCATCACTCATGTTGTGGATTCACAGTTAAATAATTTTCGAGTAACATTACACTTTTTTGCACTTTCCACATACATGTTTCGGACCGAATTCGTCCTTCCTCATTTAAATTAAATTTTTACACTGGTGAAGGATTTTTGCGGTCCAAAACGTGTTTGTGAAACGTGCAAAGAAAAATTATTTAAACAAACGCTGATTGATTAGTCCTGCCATGGTTGCCAACCTGACATACTTCTTTAGACTCTAGACCAGTGGTTCCCAAATTTTTTTGTCACGTGGACCCCTTGCGGATTTATGTTTATTTTTTTTTTTCAAATTCATGTAAAAAAATTGTAATACACGTTTTTATTATAATAATATGGAAGTTACGTAATAAATTATAATGGATATTTTTCGTTCTTTTTTATTTAGTTCATCTGCGACTTCCGGTTAGTAGAATTCGGCGGTGACCTATTTTTTTTAGCTCATTCGAAAAATCGGATATTTGATTTTCCCAAATGAGCTAAAAAAAATATGGTCCCCACCGTATTTTACTGACCGGAAGTCGCTGTTGAGTTAAAAAAAAAGGTTGACAATGAAAAAGACCCCCAAATCAATTTTAATCTTTCCGTGGACCCCCTGAAAGATCCCAGGGACCCCTGGGGGCTTATACGGACCAGTTTGGGAACCACTTCTCTCGACAGTGTTGAGGTGGCTAGAGGCGAAGATTACGGATGTTTGTCCGCTCTGCCTTGTATAAAACGGCGTCTTGTTTAGTCTTGTTATGTTGTTAGTATGTTAGTATAAAGTATTAAAAATGTCTCATCAATCAATTAATTTACCTCATCGATTTACCTCACATAATTCATATTATTATATTTACTCTAAGTATTTTTAAAAGGCCAGATTTGAGTCGTATAAAGATCCATACATATTAACATATTAATAGGTTCGCTATTGTATAATTTTATTTGGTATTGGATATACTCGTATGTATTGTAATGTTGTCAGTTTATATAATGTTTGCTATGCCTTTGTGAGATGTTCAGTTTTTGCCAATATTTTTATTTTATAATTCATGTACGAGTCGTAATGCATTTTTTTGTATCTTTTAGAACAGCGGAACACATTTTCGAACAGATTAAATGGATACGTAAAGACCAAAATAAATTTTCAATATTTTTTTACATATTAATTTTACACTAACAATTAATTTTAAAATGTCGCAAATTAGCTTCGATTCATGATAATCAACCCTATGCATGAATTTTATGTGATTAGATATATATTTTTTTACTTAACACGTTGACTTCGGAGCACTGACCGGGACAGTGGTAAGAGGAGCCCAAACGGCGGACACTTATCCAGGTTAGGCCCTATACCGTTCGACTTAAAACCGAACAATATAAGGACTGACCTGGGCAGGGGTCCGCTGTATGGGTTCTCCCCTTACCACTGTCTCGGTCAGTGCTCTGCAGTCAACATGTTAAACTAGTAAAACAATAGTATGCAAGGAAAAAAATTATATGTTATAGTCAAATAAATGATTTTTAAATACTAACAATTAAAAAATATCAATTTTAATACTACAGATAAGAATTTCTAACTTGTGCTACCAGTAGGACTCGAACAAGCAAAATGTTTTATTCGACTTAATATTTTGATAATTAAGCTGCTATCAAGAATGACTTCTGTGATATCATTCATCAAGCAATTTGTTCCTTTGAAGAGTATTGATTAGTGATTGGTATGAATATTGATTATCAAATTACCGCAGCTCGTAAAGTTGTGGGTTTTGAATTCTGCTTGTAGTATCAATGAGTATTTTTAAATACTTCTGGAATATCTGTTTAACGATTTTCTGGAACGCTTCTTCATTATTTAAATATCTCAAATTGTTTTTTTTTTAAACGTGAAATGTCAAATTTGCATTCGTCACGATGATATAATTTTTAACCTCGGTCAATAGAATCGGTTTGAAAATGTGTTCCGCCGGGGTGAGCCCCACCGCAAACATGATACAGTGTCTAATGTTGGGCGGGTGTGTTTGTTTTCCAGCGAGTATTTGTATGACGCATATGCGGACCGTGATAACATTCCGCTGGCCAAGTAAGTACCCATGTCAATATAACGCTCTCTCTCTCTTTGTCTCTCTCTCTAAGCCGCCTGTCTCACGCTACTACACCTAACCTGACATAACTCTCGCATGGCATGACGTATTCTCTTTCTCGTTCAGTAGGATATCTGTGGTAGTTAGATTATTTCGTCTATTCTATTCTCCTCTCCGTTTTATAATGTTCCTACTATATTATTTTAATTTTTTTTATTTTTACTTTCCTTTCCCTGTGGAACTCTTACCTGCTATAAAATGGTCTTAGGTTTTTTTTAGATTTTAAACAAAACGTGATTTATGAAGATGAATCTGTTAAATAATTTAAAAGTTTTAACGGATCTTTTAGATGTGATTTAACCCCTATTGTGCGACTGGCTTCATTTGCAGAAGAAAACAATTTATCTAGAACTATGACTTGCCACATTTGCAACCCAGACAGATTGCCTCGGTTCATAATAATACGCATAATCTAGTAGAAACTACATTCACATATGAGCTGCAAATATAGTGTGCCGTAGTTTAAAACTATTATTTTTATTGTACTGCAAATGTAGTCAGCCATACAATATGGGTTAAGTAAGCGTACTGACTCGTTTATATATTTACTATCCCGTATATATTTTTATGTTTTGTTGATTTCAGTTTATAAATATTTTTTCAAACTTGTAAAAAAAAAAACACATAAAAGAATAAGAATGTTATCCAAAAGCAATGGAGTAAATGCTGACCTAAACGCAGTCCGATATGTTATATCAAACTATATACAAAATTTTATTGAATCTTTCTTTTAATATTTAATTGAATATTTTGTCCCATTGAATGTAGAAAAGGAGGTGATCTTCAACGAAACTCTTCAAATATAGAAGACAAAATTAGAGATTACGAGGCCAAGCGCGGCCAGACTCTGTCGGTGGACATGTCCAAGTTCAAGCAGCCCCCCGAGGTGTCCAAGTCCCCGCGCACTAGCTTCGGCCGCCCCATCAAGTTCTCCTTCAAGTCGTCTTGCTCCGGGGAGTTCGAGGCCAAAGTGGACGACAGGACCCTCCCTATTGGCACCAAGTACTCGGCCAAGGACGAGTGCTACATGGCCATAGTGCCAGAGAAGCCCGCAGAGTCGGCTAAAGAAACTTCCCAGAAGCAAAAGAAATCCGATCCTAAAGCCGATAAGGTTGTAGCTCGAGAGACTGCCGTGTCTATCGTTGACTCTGTTCTGGACTCGGCTAAAAATATCGTGGAAACAAAACTCGTTGACAAATCATTCAAAGAAAATTTGACAGAATCCAAGAAAAGTATCGAGAAGATTTCTCCCATTACTAAAAGGTCCGGGAGTGACGCCTCTAAGAAGAAGGGAGTCGTTATCAACGAAAAAGTAGAAAATATTATTGACAACGTTTCTAATAAGATTGCACTCGATGAAACCGTATCGAAGGTGGGGATAGAACTAAAGAACCTCCCCACGGTCAATGTCGTGAAGCAAACGGTTATAGGACCAAGCGACGGAGGATCTTCCAAGAATACTCCGGTTAAAACACAGTCTGATAGAGTTAAAGTAGATAGCAAGGATACGGAGAACGCATCCGACCAAAACACTGAAAAGAAATAAATTTGAAACACGATGAACCTTTTAGATTAAGTCTTCTTCCATAGGTTATCTTGCTCTAACACATAATATTTGGCATTTAATTGAATAATATATTCAGATTTTTATAATCTTTAGTCATAATATAAGTGTATTGTTGTGCAATATTTCGTGTGCTAATATTATATACCAGCATAGTCTCCAGATCTCAAGATGGATAGTGTTAAGTAATTTTAAGACCTTCGTGGCAGAGTGGCAACAGCTGTGACTGCCATACCAAAGGTCCCGGGTCCGATTCCCGGTGATGACAGTGTGAAAAAACAAAAAAAAAACTCACACTGTCTTTGGTCTGGTAGAGTTCACGTGACTATCACATGACTATCACATGTCATGAGAATCAATAGCTAAAAAAATGTGTACAGTTAATTGGGTTCAAATAATCTGTTGTATACAAATATGTGAAAAGCAACAGGAAACTACCACATTAAAGGCCCAGTTGGCATCCCAAGAACCAGCAAAAGATTAGTCTTGGCTGCAAATCAATCCCTAGGATTGAAACTGAAAGAAGAAAGTAATTTTAAATTCGGCAAATTGAATGTGTCTTCAGTAAAATATATCAGAACTTCCACATATCTTCACGGGACAGTAAACGTCTCTCGTCTCTCTCACGGGGAGGGATATTGGTGTAGCGAATGCGGAAGAGCCGCGGTGCCACGCGGGGAAGTGGTGACGTCCTGCGGGTATTTACTCCATTACTTTTGACGGCTTGTCGATGTTGGCTTTCTGTGTCATTTCGCATGCAGTTTGTGCTTTATGTGTTTTTGTGTTTATGTGTTTTGTTTATTACAAGTTTATTTTTGTTTGGCGCCGTTTTATTTTGTATCAGATTATAGGATTTGATCTGCCGATGAAATATATTAATTCTGGTGTTTTAACACTTATAAATAATTCTTTTCTTAATCCGTTGGTGTATGTAAGGTGGTTAAATAAGGATAAATTAACTTTTAATATTTATAATTAACATATTAATAGAGTTGTGTAGGCTCCAGGACCTATTTACCTTGGTATAATGTAATGTTAGGAACCTCAGATCCTTACTATTGAGGTTTGAAGACTTTTGAACCTAGGTTATTAATTAATGATTTCCATTCAATAAGACGTTGACCCTTTATTTTATTCTTTAACAATCTGTGATTTTTCTTCTACTTGTGTGGCTTTTCTGTTGTTTTGTGTATAATTTTCTATTTACTTATTGTTTTCTTTATATTATTATTATTTTTTAACACTATAATTTATTTTTTTGATAAACTTCTGATAAACACTGGAACTCTATAATTATGATTTATTTTATAATTTAAGACACTTTTTTTCCACATTTGAGTTTATTTCTGTCCACATGTTTCGACGGTTATAAATTTCATCATTGGGAAAATGATATAAACTAATTATATTGTTCTCCCATTGATGAAAGTTCCAATATGAGCCTTGTTGAGAAATATATAAAATAAAAAATGGAAATAGCAATGATTACATATCGCACCTCCAGTCGTAAACCGGCTCATTCCAAAATTTTGGTGAATTGAGTTAAGTATACAGAATGACTAAAAAAAGCGCGCTCTATCACCCAGTAAATCAAAAACTGCCCCAAGAAGGCTAGAAAAGCTTAGCTTTTCATTTCATAAAGTTATAGTGTGATTTACCAAAAACTATCGAGGACCGAAACACGTTTTCTTCATTTCCCGAAAAACATGAATTTTGGATTGAGCCAGTTTACGACTGGAGGTGCGATATGTAAAAAATTCTCTTTAACTTTGAAACCATCTGTTTACGTGGAACATCAAAGAACACACTAACAAATAATATATATTAAAAATAAAAAAAATTGTACAACAGTACTAAAATGGTAACAACGTAAGAATGTAAAATTTTTTGACATTTTTAAAATTTCATTATTGTCAATACTGTACTCATGAAATGTACACGTCATTTCCATAACTCAACATGTCTCTGTTTCTGGCATAAAGCATTTATTTCATGGCCATGATTACAGATGTTATCATATGCAATCCACTTTTAGATTTCAACACGAGTTCATTGGAACTATGCGACAAATCACGAGTGAAAGCTATTTGAAAAAAACTAGCACTTTTTACCACTACTCGATCAGAATGCAAAATATTTTCACAGCTCTATAAGCATATTCAATTGCTTTACTTTGTTTTTGTGATAGTAACACACACGTTCATTACACATTATTCAAGTTTGATATATACAATATACTCTTTGATGAATGTCATAATTCTGGCCTTCATTCACCTATTGATACCGAAGGATGATACATATATTTCTCACTACTTGTGACAGCTCCAAATTGAAGACTTCTTAACCCTTAACGGACGTAAGTCACCTCTGATGTGACAAAACAACATTGTCGCTGTTGTCGTATGGCAAGTGTGAGGTGACAGTTGAATATTATGAATGGAGCGATTAACATGTACAGCGACATAACTTGATGACCTTCGTGGCCGAGTGGTAAGTGCATTGACTGCCACCCCGAAGGTTTCGGGTTCGATTCCCGGCGAGGGCAGTGTGATTGTCACACTGTCTTTGGTCTGGCGTAGAATTCACGTGACAATAAAATGGCGATAGATTAGCTACCTATCACATGTCACGAGAATCATTATGATAGCTATAATACCCTTTACATGGATTTGGCTCATGCTGTCATGATGTAAAGAGCGATTCAACAAAACAATAAATAAAATTGCGTCTTTTAATATTAAATTTTGATGCTATAACTGCTATAATTGCCACACTGTAGGTCCCGGGTTTGATTCCCGGCGATGACGGTGTGAAAAAAAATCCCACTTTGGTCTGTTAGAAATCACGTAATAACTAAAGTGGCGATAGACTAGCTATCTATCACATGTCATGAAAATCAAATGCTAAAATATTGTACACAGTAATTGGGTTCAAATAACCTGTTGTATACAAAAATGTGGAAGGCAACGTGAAACAACCACATTAAAGGCTCAAGTGCAATCAATCCTTAGGATTGAAACTTTGAAGAAAATAATAATGTATACTTAGCTAGCGTCCGATAAGGGTTGGGTTTAATAACTAATACAAATAAAAACATCTGTTTTAGAAGTTTATTATAGTTTATGGTAATAATATGTTTCCCATTTCTAAAGCATTATTAATTGTCCCAAGATTCATCTAAACATTTGATAAATCCTTTGAAAGGCGAAACATGTTACTCCCATAAACTATAATAAAACTTCTAGAAAGCAAACATTTTAATTAGCATTAATTATTTAATAAGGAATTTTACATCATTGTGTTAATCCAGATACTTTTCAAATCAAAACATTTTACACTGGTGCCACAATTTGAATTTATACAACTAGTTTGTAAGATTTTTTATAATTAAATTACTATTTAGAGTTATGGCTAATTATATTTCCTTGTATTCCCCAGTTCCCAGCACGTGGAGAAGGTGTCCGGGGGTAGGAGGCGGGGCGGGGGTGATCGCTCGGGCGGCGTGTCCTCCCGCAGCTCCGCCCCCCGGCCCCGCTCCGGCCCGCAGGGGGAAGGGGTCATCGTGGCTGACTCCGCCCACCCAGCCAGGTACACCGACATGGCTCCCAAGTAAGATTACTGACTGTGCTAAGAGTTGCGATGCTGTCGGTCAACTCCATCGTGAAGCGACCGATGGTGAATATGTTAGGATAAATCAAACATTTCTCTGGACTTCTTCCGCAAATCGTCGATATATCTTATCGATCATTCTTCAATTACAACAGCTGACAATGATATCATTCCCAAAAATTCCACAAAGCTTCTTGGCGCAAATCTGTTCCTAAAATCCCAAATTAACGATACAGTTATCGCTAGTTTCTTCCACCTAAGACGATTTAAATCCGTCAAAAGAAGTATTCTTAATGAAACTTTCATAACACTTGTAAATTCCTTTGTTGTGTCACAACCTGACTGTTATTTATGCAAACATTCCAAAAGAACAAATAAAAAAACTTCAATCTGCGTGCAATGCAGCAGCAAGACTCATTAAAGGTATTCCAAAAAAGTCCCATATAACACAGGATCTCAAAGAATTTCACATGTCCAGGAAGAATCCAGTATAAACTTTGCTGGACTATCTTCAAAGCGTTACATGTAATGGCATCAAGTTATACATCTGAACTCTGTATAACGGACAGCCTAAATTCAAGGAAATTCAAAAAATTCTAAATAAAATTCAAAAAAGGAAACACTTCCCTCCGCGAACTCCTCTGCAATTGGAAGATTAGTTGAATGGGAGTGTTGCCCTAGTACAAATATTGGGGATCGAGTCTTTGCAGTAGCCAGCCCTTCAGCTTGGAACAATCTTGCAAAGGGTTAATAATCATGTTTAAAATAACTGTTGTTGGGATGTAACAATTGGGAACATCTTTGGACAGTCATAGTTCATCGCGAGCAACTTTGGCAGCTTTGTTCCCTCGATTGAATAAGAGCAGATGAGGATGCGTAATCGAATAAATAATATATGTAACATAAAAATCACAATATCTTTTAGAGCGGAACATTTTCTTTTGAATGATGTATACCTTTACCAATTGAAATATTTTTTTGCAAAAAACCTTTTTTAAATGTAATTTATTTAAAAGTTAAAGTTGTGGTGAAGATAACAGCGAGCAGCCGAAACTGGTCAGAAAACACAAAGAGTAGTGGATTTTTACTAAATATACATTTTAAAAGGATTTAAAAAATATATATATTTTCATTATTTACAATGAACTTCTATCATGCATTTTAAATAACAAAATTAATTCTTTACCATTTTGTTTTACTTTTTGTGCTCATTTTAAGTTCAACTTATGTTAAATTAATATGTGAGTTAGTTTGACATTGCAAATAAAAATATTTTTCAAGATGATCCTTTCTGAGATGTCTGTAGAATAAATTAAGAAATTCCCAATGTGGAGTGGAGAGTGGCGTGTAACATGTGCTGTGTGTCCCTGTTGGCAGGCACTGGGAAGACTATCCGGCCGGGGGCCCGCCGCGCTACCACGGGCCCGCTGAATACGAGCGCCCACCACCCTACTACTACCCGGGACCACAGTGAGTGCAACACAACCCTACACCACTTTATCTAAACAGCAGTGTTGATTGATGTCGCATTGGGGATGATCTATCGTTAACACGTATCACGCTGTGGAAGTCATGTCGCCAACGGTTGAATTAAAGTAAAGGTCCTCAAGCGCCGTCAGTCACGCGTTAACGGAGTTTCAATAATATAATATCATCATCAGCCGTCTGTCATCTACTGCTGAACGTAGGCCTCTCCCAAAGCACACCACCGCTCCCTATCCATTGCCGCTCCCACCCATCCATGCCCAGCAATCCTCTTTAGATTGTCGGTCCGGCGGGCAGGGAGACGTCCAACTCTGCGGAATCCTGTACGCGGTCTCCACTCCAGAACCCGTTTCCCCCATCGGCCGTCGGTTCTCCAACAGATATGGCCAGCCCATCGCCACTTCAGCCCGCCCATCCTCAGAGCCACCTCTGTCACCTTGATTTGTTGTCGAATGAATTCATTTCTAAATCTGTCCCTCAAGGTTATTCCAAGCATGGCTAATTGGGCGACCTTGAATCTGTAGACTAGACCTTTTGTCAGTGTCCACGTCTCGGCTCCGTACGTCATGACTGGCAAGACGCACTGGTTGAAGACTTTAGTCTTGAGGCATTGTGGTATTTTAGAGGTGAGAACATGACATAATTTTCCAAAGGCCGCCCAACCCAACTGAATTCTTCGGTCGGCTTCTTTCTTTAACTTATAATGGCTTTTTATACCGTAAAGTTCCGTGGGAGTCAACGTGTTAACCCCTGTGCGGCAGTGGCGGTACTCCCATAGAAGCCCGGCTTGCGTAAGGAATTTTGAATCAAAACCCCCAAATCTGATTAATCGCGCCCCCGCATATTCCAACAATGTTCCCATCAGACGTAAGAGGAATAGCCACAAGAGCTGAACCTCTGTAAGCCAGATGAGGTTTTGATTCGAAATTTCTTACGCAAGCCGGGTTTTTGGGCTTTATTTGAATGTTTTTTTGAACCTTTTTACTTTCTGCTTTAAATTTAAATTATACATAATATTGAAGTAAAATAATGTTTTTGCCGAAACAATGGATTTTCTAATTAGTTTTAGTTTCTACAAATGTATTTATATGTTTTTGTTGTTGTTGTTGTTTCCAGTAATGAGAGATCTTAAACGGATTGTGATTGAGAGAGAGAGAGAGGTGGCGCCGCCTCCACGAAGCAACGATTAACACAATGACAGATCATCATTAGCTCATCACCCCTCCCCAACACTGACAGGGCTATATTTTGCTCATTTTTATATGAATAATGAATATTTTTTATGTATTTTCATAGAAGTGTTTATCCAAATCTAATGGACGTCGTGGCGTGTCCCACATTCGATGTTGATCCATTCAATTGTGATTATTTAGTGTTAGTTTCTTTCATAAATGACATCTTTGATTGTTTTTTTTTTCGTGCTGAAACTAATGCCAAATTGTTTATTATTATTATTATAATCCTCCGAGTAATGGTTTGCCAGTCACAAATATTAATATTTCAACAAAAACACCGAGTTATAAAATAATGTAATACTTATTTTATTACACTCTACAATTGCCATTTTATTATTGTCTATAGCCATGTTTTTAATTTTTCTACAAATATTTTTTTTTGTCGTATTCGATTTTTCATCGGAGTGTAATAATCACAATATAAAAGATTTTGTTTACGTCTAAATATAAATAATACAAATCCCAATAATTAAATATTTTTTTAAGATTGAAAATAGGTAATAATTTTAGTAATTTGTAAGGGCCATAGGAAATGTAGAATTGAGACATATTTGTGAATGAATCAGTTATCATATACTGCGCTTTTAATATGCAGGTTTAGTGGTTTCTCATACTATCTAGATTAAGTATTATACCTTTGCATTTACTCATCATAGGTTTAAGGATATTTCCCTAAATATATCTCATCTTTTCCGAAAGATCTTACATGCGCTACTTTCAAAGATCTCAAGTCTTCAAATGTATTTTTTTATTTTTCAATCCAATCTCCAAATTTTCAATCCAATCCAATCGGCAAATTTAAATCGTTAACATATTTGAATATATATTTTTTTCTTGACTGAATAGATTCGCCAAAGATCTATCTTACTCAAATTTTATTAAACATTATTTAAGAGAAAATCTAAATGTGTCTATTGTACTGAAATTTATTAGAAAATTATTTAAAAAAATATATGTATCACTGCCACTTTAACTAAAACAATTGTATCATCCTGTTTAAAAATTAAATATTTGCCCAATTTTGTACTAGACCTTCTAATTATTGTTATTTGACTATTGTTACGCACGGATGAGATTAAGGCGAGTCTCAATTAGGAAATAAGTCTTATAAGTCAGATGTCTCAACTAACCTTTACTATATATACGTGTGTGTAAGAAGCAACGGAATCCTCCGGATGGAGATGTCCCCATAGTTGTAGTTATCCAAAGTATGTAACCCTTATCTTTAAAAATACGTAGTGTTTAAAATTTTAAGCAAATTGATTCATTGTGATTACGCAAAAAAAAACTACCGCTTTCTGTGTTACAGCCATAAATGATTTGTGTGATTTTTGTTCCGGAACGTCGTAGAACGTGAAACCATATCAATTGTTTTTAATTTGAATAGATTAAAAAGGTCGTTGGAGAAATGAATACTTAGCGAATATCTCGTTCTCTATAAACTAATGTGTCGCCACTACGGAAATTGCACAACTGTGGAGATGTAATATTACAATTGAATATTTGTATTTGTTTTCCATTTACATTGTATAGTATAGTTAATGTGTATATCATATTTTTAAAATTGTATCTAAGTGAATTTTTATCTCCGCGTTATTGTCGTCATGGACTTTGTCCAGAGTAATTTTTATTTTAAAGGGTGTGCGAAGTGAATGGCTCAATTTTTTTATTCTATTGATATTATTTTTAAAAGAAAATTCTTACTTTGTTATACGTGTATGTATTTAACTTTGTTATACTGTTATACATGTTGCAGATAAAATCTAAATTTGGATAATATATATATTAACTAGTATGCGCTAACTATGAGTTTTAGTTATAGTAATTGAATAACTAACCATCACGCCGTCCGAAGGGGTAGGCAGAATGAATGGACTGCCGCACTTTAACCAATGCATCATTACATCCTTCTCTTTTCGCCCCATGGGAGACGCGCCGTGATGGGTTGCAAATCTCATCGCCACCAATAGGCATCTCCCAAGTTATAGTATACATAAAATAATTTATGGAAACTCTTAACTAGTTAATGTATGCGTTCACGGTTCGGTGTCTATCAAAGTGTTCACAATGTCCACTGAAGTTACCATATTTAAAAAATAAATAAAAACAACAACTTAACCTAACCTTAATAGGTTGCGGGTAATTTTCAAACTCTTCTGACAGATTTTGTTTGTTCACAATGTGACTAGTTCGCATCGGCGAGTTTCGGGTGGTGGTCTAGGGGATAGAACTCCTGATCCAGGGGACATGGGTTCAAGCCTGGACATGACCAGATTCCTTCTTCATAATAATGAGCTATTTTCTGCTCACATTGAAGATTGTTAAATATGTAATTTCTAATATCATTGATATATAAATCCTTGATGTTAGTCTTTTATAAACAAACATACTTATGGGTTAAATAATGTATACTGTAACTAAAACATTCACACTAAGTGCATTCATTGGTCATTTGATGTATACATGATCCAAATTTAACATTTTGTCTGTATTGTGATTAACACCAGTTTATTAGCCTTCCTCAAACCACATATTATTTTCTACTACTTGTGAAATAATACATAATTTCATTATTGTATTGCTCTGATTCAAGTTGGTGATTGTTAAATAATTTATGGTTGAATTAAAATTTAAACTAGAAGTGTACACATTTTTAAAATTATTATTTTCAATACATTAAAACAAAAAGACTCAAAATCCAGTCTGTTTCATTCATGCTCAATCTTATGTAATTTTAAAGTTTAAAATAATATTGCGAGCGTTTTGTACACCCTTTGACTTGTAAATATTTCAGTATTGTAGTAAAATATTTGAAAGTTTATTCCATGGAATAGGGTTAGTATTAAAAATGTTTACAAAAATATATTCATTAGTCACTTTTATTGTGGAACAATATGTTATTAGCGTTTAATTGTGATTTCTATCTTAAGTGGTTGATTTGACATGTTCTGTGCCAATGTATCGTTACTGCCAACGCACGAGTGTATCCGCGTCGGGGAGACCTTTTTGAAAGGACCCTTTACTCTCGGAAGACGGTTTTGAACTCCCTTATGTTATTTTTGTACTGCACTTTGTTTGAATGGTAATATAAATTGTATGTAAATAATATTATCATTCTCCATTAGTTCAACGCTCGATAAGAATCTTTCTCAACTGTTTCACACTATGTGGATATTTTGTGGTTATACGCACATTATTTCATTCAATCATTTCTATAAGACTAATATTTTTCCGTGATATGTTCATATGTTTACTTTAACTTCTATTAGTCTACGCTACATTTGCAGTCCAAAAAAGAAATTATTTCAAACGCTGGCATACTACATTTATAGCTCATATTTGAATGTATTTTATAAACCTTTTTTACTTTAGTTCCTTTGTACTTTTTCCTCATGTCAATGGTAGTAGTTTCTATATATCACTGATCCAAAAGTCTGCCAGCCAGGCCGCGTTTCTGGATACTAGACTAGGTCCTCTTCGATGCAGGTGACTGGGCAGCTTGCACATAGCATTATATGCAGTGTAAACTGCTGCATATACAGTGTGTTCATTCGCCGCGATGTGTCAAAGCGTTTACGCAGTCAGTGGGTCTTCCAGGTCCTCCATGGCAGCTCTTGTTCTTGGGTTCCAACCAGTTGAGGCATCCATAACTTCTCTTCCATTTGTCCAGTCTTTCCACTTCAGGTACACGCTGTAGTGGTGCAGTAGAGTTTGTCCTTGCTACTAAATTGCTGCAATATTATGATGAACTGGGACTATCTGTCTGAGCTGTAAATGTAGTCGGTCTCAGTTCGAGACAATTTTTTTTTACTGCAAATGAAGCCAGCCGCACAACAGGGGTTAAAGAAGTATATTGTATTGTTTTATCGTAACAAAATTGTCATCGGTTAATTGAATGTCCAAAGAGCACACCTTTTGAAAATTTGATTAGAATTTAAAGAGAAGAATTTGCACCTTTAGTACGGTAAGAGAGTGAAGACTTGAAGTTTTATATCGGGCAATAATTTAGGAGAAGTGAGAAGGCGAGGAGGTGAGAAGGTCAGCGTGTAAGATAAGACAATGGTGCACCATGTATATCTCTAATGTTTTCAATACTCTCTGTATTTTAAATGTTTATCTAATACATTGTAAATTTGAACTTAAAAGGTAAGACTTCTCGCTTCTTTTTACGTTTGGGTGATTTTGTCATTTGCAAATTTTTGTCAAATATAAAAATAAAAAAATGTGCATATTGTTTAAATCATTGTTAAAATTCCTTCTTTCCATATTTAGACGGTGAATGAAAATAATTGTAATTCGTAATAATTATTACTGTATTTATAATATTTAGGTCAAATTGAACAAAAATGTGTTTAGGTTGCTAGACGAATCCGATACCTTATCCTCTACTTTATTAGATGGAAGCCAAATTGTTTTTTTTAAATTTAACTGTGCATTTTTTTCTTTATCTGTAATATTTTATTCGTTGTATTTTTATTATTTCTGAATATTTAGAAGCTTATTAAATTTAATTTGTAAATATATACATTTTTTAATTTGTCCTTTGAAATCTCAACCAAAAACATATTTTTTTTTAGTTATAAATAAATCTTTTTACAAATTGATGATAGATTCGATCAGTTTTCACAAGTTTTAAGAAAGCTTCCATAAAAAAATTGTATCTGTAATGAAACGCAATTAATATTAATATTATTTTCATATTTTTTTCATGGCGTTAACTTCTTATAATGATATAATTTTAGCCTAATTTTATAAATAAGCTATGAGATTATTTTTCTCCTTTTTCTTGCATTTTCTCGAACTTACAAGATTTGTAACTGACTGTAAACTAAATAAATATTTATATGAAATATAACATGCGTTTTCTTTTAATCTACACCCTTTCCATAAATACTGTCCCTGAGTAATTTGGTTCAGAAATAACGCTATGTTTATCAGACACCTAGCGAACCAACGTATGGCGTACTATGGAACCGGCCACACTATATCGCACCTTCGGTAAGACAAGGGCATAATTGTTAAAAATTCTCAAAATGGTATTTTAAAAACATCCTTTATCTGGAGGAACAAAGTCCCTCATTAAGTTCAGTCTCATTTTGCCAGAGGGCGATAGTGTATGATCAATATAGCCAGAATAACACGATATTATTCTCCAAAAATCTAAAAATGTCTCTAATGAAAAATTACAAAACGTGCAATTGTGCCCTTGTCCTTATCGAAGGTACGATATGGTTCGTGCCAAGAACACAATCACAAGCCAACTGTGGTAAAACGCTCAGACATTTCGGCGGTCTTTTATGGTACTAACCACAATTAGACAGAACTAATGACGGCGCTGTCAGTTCATACTATTCCCAAATGTCACGAAATGGATGAAACTTTTTATATTTACTTTATTTTGTGAATTAATCAATTGAATCAAAGGGTACACATTTATTTTCAAATTCAATATTTCTTTATTGTGGTTAATACCATAAAAGATCACCGCGGCGCTACAATCGCCGAAATTTAGTGTGGCAGGTCAGATTATGACTCCCACCTAGCCTCCTACCCTGGCACTCCGGTGTGGCCATACCCTAAAGAGCTTCAGAGCCCTAAACTCAGATTCTGGGAAGACCATAACATTGATGTGAAATTACAAAATCAATTCAATTTTAAAAGACAGCTGTGAGAGGAGTCTCGTAAACATTGATGTGCGTGCATAACACCTCGATGATTTTGATAAGACTATAGAAGTATGCAAGTATAAAAGAGTGTTTATCCTCTCTGCCTACCCCTTTGGATAAAACAATCTAATATATGGAATAAAACAAACAAAAAAAAAGTACTCTATAACATTGCCAAAAGGAAATCAAACTTATTTCAGTAAAATAATTAATTGAATGAGTCTTTTATTGATTAATGTTAAGATATTGCTGTTATAGGATTTACTTTTTTTTCCTCAAAACATACATATCTTTACATAACTTGCAATTGTAATAATTCTTATAATTTGCTTTCATTCATACACGAGTGAGTATATTTGCTTTTTTCATATTTTCCCATAAAGATCCAAATTTGATACAAATTTTATAAACAAGTTAAGAAAATAATTCTCTCTTCACAACAATAATTAACGGACGTAAGTCACCTCTGACGTGACAACAGAATTTTGTCACTGCGGTCGTATGGCACATGTGAGGTGACACGATGAATCATGTTGAATCTTGTCTGGAATCCGCGCGTAATTACTTGGTCAGTTGAATTTTACCAATGGAGCGATTAACATACACAGTGCCTTTTTAAAATTAAATATTGATAGAATAACTAACTCACCATCACGCTGTCTCTCTGAATGGGTAGACAGAAAGAATAGACTGCCACACTTTCCTTTCCTGACATATTTCTCTCGATTCCTCAACATTCATACATCGTGTCATGCACGCGTGTTGATTTCTCTGACACCTCACGTGGCCGACATTCAATATTTGATTAATTTGATCGTGCAACGTTTTTCTCGGTCTTCCATTATTTCTAGTTCCATTTACATCGTAAACATATAGTTTTTTTTACCATTCTTTCTTCATTCATTCTTTCTATGTGTCCAAACCATCTTAATGATCCGTTCATTATTTTGTTCATAACACCATCATTCGCACCGCATTCACTTCTTATATTTTCATTAGACACTCTATCATAAACAAATGCGTCTAAGAGATCGCATTTCTACTGCATTTATTCTACTTTCATCCTTCTTTTGCCAGTTCAATGAATCGTTTCCATGCACAGGGTCGGTAATATTGTCGGTTGATAGAATAACATATACAAAAGCTATGTCCGTCGTAGTAGCAATAAGGGTTAATATGTTATAATATATTTCACCTAAGAGGAGCGCCATCGAATCGCTGATTGAAAAAGTAGACCCAAAAAGTTATTGATTAGCATAAAAGTTTTAATTTCAAGGATGGGAGTTGTAATGTTTTTTTTCCTAGGGGGCTAAATGCCAAAAAAGGTTAGGAACCTTTTTTGTGGAAAAAATGTCAAAAGTAAAATAGCTTACTTCAAATAGGCAATTATTTATTAGGCTTATCACTAATAATAATGTGCGGTGGGCTGTGGTGGTCACAGGCAGTTAAGGTATGTATAGGTTAAATATATATATTTTTATTTTTATTTTTAATACATACCCTTATAATAAAAAATATTAAATTTCATCTTTTGACAATTTAAATTTAAACTCTTACAAAAAAATGCTTTATTTTCTAAAGCACTGTGGCTTCAATTCAATTAGTTTTATAATAATTTATATCCTTACACAAATTTATCATAATTATAAAAAATGCATTTTTCTTTATACAATATTCTTATACAGGAAATCAAATCAAACAATTTTTTTTAATGTATTTATTTATAGGTACATGGATAAAAAAAATTATAGATGTTGAATAAAAATGTTTTAAAAAGCAATTCATAATATCGTAAAGAACTTAGGTTAGTGCAGAATGCAAGAAAAAAAAAGTAAAAATCCATAGACAAACTAGCGGAAAAATGTATAGATATATTTCTAAAATAAAATTAATATTGCACGCACACTTGAGTTGATTCTAAGTTACTAATGTTTGAATTCTAAATCCAAAAACTAGTTATTTTAAATAGAATACAAATGTGCGCCATCCCATAAGCAAATAATCTAAATATTATTGAATTTTATACATTTTTTCCCATTAGCGTGCCTAGGGTGAAAAGAAAAGAATATACTTAAAACTATTTAAAAAATAATATATTTACATTTTTCTCATGTTAATGGCGGAATGTGAAAGATACACAGGAATAAAAGGGATACTGTTATCTACACTGTGTTATAGATATAAATCTCTTTGTAATTTGTTCTCTGGCCTCAGACACGTTCTCGCGCACAGACGTCTGAAACCGCATTCTCTTCTTCCTAACCACAGTTCTACAATTGTGTCTGTGCTGTAATATATCTCTAACATAGTGCCGATTGCGTTATCCCTTCAGGCGAAATTTATGAATCGGTGGCATGGGACTAATATTCCCACATATGAAGGAATTCAACTCGATTTTTCTTTCTATGTTAACCAAATTAAAATAATAAATAATTTAACACAATATTTAACAAAATGAAGCATTTGTTAAATCGTACAATACATTTTCACAACTGAAAAATTCATTTGAGAGGACTATCAATTCACTCACTGCAATCGCTACAAAAGTGGAGAACTAGGTGCGATACGTGACATAAGCTATTGTAAATCATAATAATTAGAATATTGACAATCTACAATAATATTCTTGCATCATTTATAACCAATAGTTATAACTCATGGGCCATTTAGATAGAATAACAGTGTATGTAATAATTTTTCCCCACTTACAATCAATCTAAAATAGAAAACACTAGATAATGTAGAAGATGACTTGTTCATTAGAGGAAAGATTTGCACTAAAGTGTTGATGAAATGAACTAAATATATTTCAAAAACTTTCATTTACATATCGCATGCTTATTAGTAAACTGACCGATTATGGTTTAGGTCATAATTGAGTTAACATTAGACAGAGGCTTGTGTTAGCGCTATCCATCTATTTTTCACAATGTTAACGCTATCCATTTGTATGTACGATAATCATTCACAATGTTAACGCTATCCATTCGTATGTAATTTTTTGACTGTTTATGTTAAAACACCGACTCATGTCAGATTGAGCAAAACTTGCTTTTTTGAGTCAAGCCAGTGATCTATTAAGCGTGTGATATGTACTTCAAAACGTGGAAGACAAGATCATTATGATCGAAGTTATGTATTCAAATGAAATAATGCAGATAAAGCAAAAAAAAAAAAATCAATAAACCGTTTGTTTATGTATTTAGTTATCTATTGTCTTAAAATGTTTCATGTTTTTGACGGAAGTATATTAGTATCGATGGCAAAGAATGAAAATAAAAATATGTCAAATCACATTTTGAGACTAACAATTATATTTTAATATTTTTTTTATTTCTGGTTAAAAATAACGCTAGTAATTTATTTACATTATTTATGATACTAAATCTATAGATCAAAACCTTAGTCTTTTATTCACAGTGTGCCATCTTTGGTGACGTTGGTAACATAAAACATAAACTTAACACATTCACTACTTCAGACTCTATGCATACTCATAGGTTCTCAGACTTTCGGCAATAAAACCGGCTAAAGCATCTTTGGATATTTGGTACATTGAAGCTCATCTTATGGGCCACCCCGCAGACGCTGGTGGCAAGTGTCACATGTCCTGGTGTAGCCGGTCTGGTCAGCAGGCGACCATTGGATTGGCCGCTGTGGTTTGCTGCAGCATGAGGTCTAGGCCGGCGGGGCAGCGGCAGGATTTGAACTCGCGGGGCTGGACGCCCTGGAATATCTCGACGATGGACGGTTTTAGGTTGTAGAATATTAGCGGCTGCCCACGCTTCAGGAAGTCATCTATCAATGACTTGATCCCCTGAAATGTTAACAATGGCATATTTTTAGTCAAATTTATTAAAATTAACAGATTACACTAGCTAGGTCATTTGCTCCGCATGAGGGACCTGGAGACTCCAAAAGAGTGTTGTCTAATGACCCAGTAGGGTGAAGAAGCGTCGATAGACAGAGACTGTGATGGTTGGATGGTGTCATTGCAGACTAGAGCACCAAAACTGGAAGGTAGCGGACAGGAACGGGACAGGATGAAGACATTTCTTGGAGAAAAATAAAACCCCCCAAGGGTTGTAACGCTGAAGAAGATGATGATGATGTTTTTTAAAGTTTCATTCCTAGGAATTGATTTGCAGCAAAGTCTATTTTAACATCTTTGGTGAGTCTTGGGATGCCACTTAGACATTTTAAATGTGGTAGTTTCTCATTGTTTTCTACATTTCGATGTTATATGCCAGAATATGGTATAACATCATAATATTACATTCAAAAGACAACTTGTCTTCCTTATGTCCAACCATATCTCACTTAATAGATGCCCTAAACATTAATACTGTTTGTAATGTCTGCTGAGATAATAAACGGATTTACATATGTTTTATAAGAAAAAAATATATGAACCTTTATCTCGTGTTTACAATAAGATAAAATACTATTAATTTTATTATTTCAATAACATGTTATTGCATTGTGTTGCACAACAAATTACTCATTTAAAAAAATACATAGAAAATAGTATATAGAGATAATGTGATTAAGTTCCACTGACCCTGGCTGCCGTAAAGTCGGCCCCTTGGATGTGTGTTGCATCCAATACTACGGGCATCTTGGAGAGAGCTTGCTTGATGCCCGCCTTGCTCACCACTCCGCGCACATACTCCACGGACGGGAAGACCAGGCTGCGATCTGGCGTGATCACCAGGTACTCTATCCCGCTTGGTGCACTCTGAAATCCATCACGTGTTTATGAACAAATAAGACCCATTTTTGTTTCGTAAAAATGTTCATATATGTAGTTAAATTTGTATCTATCGTAAATGACTTTACTTAGATAAAACTGTGGAATTCCTTTGTTAATTTGGGAGGAGAATATTAAACACTGTATAATCCGAATGAAAATGTCTGTTTTCTAGTGGTTTTATTATATTTTACGTGAATGACATGTTTCGCCTGTCTAAGGCATTATCAAATGTCTTTTGTCAAAACTTCTAGAAAACAAACGTTGGCGCACTCAATGTCATTACCGCAATATTAAATATATTGACTGAAACAAAGATGGCAGTGCAAAATGGAGTTCTACTGCCGACCCTTATATATGGAAGTGAAGCTTGGTGTTGGCAGAAGAAGGATGAAAGTAGGATAAATGTCGTAGAAATGAAGCCACTAATAAGATTGTGCAGAAAAACAATGTACGATATAATATTTAATGATGAAGTAAGAAAGGAATGTAAATGCGTTCTAAATAAAATTAAGAGAGGGTTACGAAGATGGTTTGGACATATGAAACAAATGAATGAGAAAAGAAGAATGGTAAAAAAGGTTGATATATACAAGTAGTGTGAATGGAAAAAGACATTGAAGAAGGCCAAGGAAGACATGGCATGACCAAATTAATCAATTACTGAAA
Source organism: Lepidostoma basale (assembly GCA_022606425.2). Taxonomy (NCBI): domain Eukaryota; kingdom Metazoa; phylum Arthropoda; class Insecta; order Trichoptera; family Lepidostomatidae; genus Lepidostoma; species Lepidostoma basale. The sequence continues at coordinate 275,373 of JAHDVF020000272.1, read as the reverse complement.
GGCGGCCATATTCCAAGTAGGAAAAATCGACAAGAGTGCGAAATAGTATGGTGGTTAGTTATTTAACAGACATTTTCATTTGTATTAATTATTTAATATTGTTTAAGAAACAATAAATAACTATATAATCCACTTCATTTATTAAATATTACACTATTTATACCTGAGGATGCATTAGATCATATCTGAAACCGATTTTGGATTTTATTTGTATTTTATACAATTATTTAATAAATAGAGTGGATTATATGGTGTTTAAATTATAGCAAATTTATTTTTCTGCAGACAATGTGTTAATATATTGTGAAGCTGCCACTGGTGAGTACTTACAATTGTTTTGTTAACATGCACACTGGGTCTTGCGGATGCGTACAGGAGGAAGAGAAGATTAATTGAGATACCAATCACAATCCCCAACTCCAGGCGGATTAGCAGACAAGAAATGAACGTAGCCACCGCAGGGATTAGATCAATCTCTGAAACAGACACAACTTCTTAGCCATTGACTACTTTTTAATATGTTTGATATGTATCACCAAACAAGAGAAAAAATTAGGTCTACTTCCAAAAATTTATTTGAGAGTGAGGCAAACTTGGCCACCTACAAATTGGTTATTCAATACAGTACTCATTGTTTATTTACATGAGATAAAGTGGAAATAAGCCCCACATGAGATACCAATTAAAAGACTTTTTTATCTTCATATTTTATACTTCAAACTTAGGTTCTTAATCTATTGAAGTTAACATGAAACGTAAGGTAAAAATCTTTGAAACATACTTTTTGTCCTCCATATTGGTTTAAATACATGTAGTTCCACCATAAATATAACAGCTGCAATTATAACAGCTGCTAAAGATGCTTTCGGGATATAGTAGAAGTATGGAGTAAAGTACTGAAAACAAAAAGTAATCAATTAGTTTAGAGAGAATACATTTTGAATAAAGAACATTAAAATTGTTTTTAGTATGTTACCTGTAATGAAACCAAGACAAGAATTCCCGTGTAGACACCTCCGAAGGTGGTTCTTACTCCGGAGGCATGATTGACAGCTCCACGGGAGAGGGCTCCTGAGACAGGCATGGAACTGACGAAGGAGGAAGCGATGTTGCACAATCCTATCGCGACCATCTCTTGTGTTGCATCAACCGGCTTTCCTTCAGCTAATATAATTATAAAATAAAGGGAAAATAAATATCCAAGCACAAAGATACAGGTTCTTCCAATTGAGACAATTTTCTTATTTTATTCTTGTCTCTAAATATTATTATAATTTTGTTGAATCACTCTTTACATTATTACAGTGCGAGCCAAATCAATGTAAAGGGTATAGCTATCATATTGATTCTCATGACATATGATAGGTAGCCAATCTATCGCCATTTTATTGTCATGTGAATTCTACACCAGACCAAAGACAGTGTGACAATCACATTGCCTTCGGCAGGAATCGAACCCGGAACTTTCGGTGTGGTAGTCGTAGCACTTACCATTCGGCCCCGAAGGTTATAAATATTACATCATAAATCAATCAAGGCTTGTTTGAATATTATTGTTATTTGTATTTGAAGGCTGGGCATGGAAAGGTGCCAAGTGGTTTTAACATAAAGCAGAGAAAATAAACAAAAACTGTTTTTTGTTCCATATGTCAAGTACTACGGGTGGCATCTTTAGGGTGAAGTTTGAACTTAACTATATTATTCAATCATTTATTGGCTACACAGTTATTGGGCAATATGGTACCAACATTTTTTTCTTGACTTTTTGTACACTTGGCACCTTTGTAATGTCCAGCTTTCATTTGAATAAATAGCTCCCTAATTTTGTTTGTTCATTTTGGGTTTATTGAGTGAAAATCTAACTTTTAGGGCAATGTTAGCTTATTGCAAATTAATATTCGATATTTGGTTAAGAAAATTATCTATATATTTCATTAAAACTATTTTCAACATTGGATTTACATAGCATACAATCTATAGAATAGATATGATACTCACAAAATACTTTAGCCAAAGCAATATTTTCTAAAATGGAAAGAAGAGGAACCACGAAAATCGCCGAGCTCATGGTGGACGCCATTTCTATGAAGCTATATGTGTGGTTGCCCACCGTGGACTCAAATGGAGGTAAGGTTATGTTCGGAAGACCTGCCTTAACGTGACCTGAAACAAAATATTCATTTTTAATGATAACATGTTAAACCTTTGACCTTTCAAACTTCATACGGTTTTGTATATCTCCTTGTTTTGATAAATAACTAATTTATAATAGTTAACACGATTGTTTAGTGGTTTTACTTGGATTAAATTTATACAAATTATATAAATAGTCAGTTTCAGAATGCTTTCAGTTTCAGAATGCATTTTTTGTTTTTTGAACAATCATGTAAAACTCCATATTATAATTAATACAAATGAAAATGACAGTTTTCTAGAAGTTTTATTATATTTTATGGGAATGACATGTTTCGCCCCTTTTAAGGCATTATCAAATGATATTTGATAATGCCTTAGAAGGGCGAAACATGTCATTCCCATAAAATAAAATAAAACTTCTAGAAAACTGTCGTTTTCATTCATATTAACTATTTATATAACTTCATTCATTCATTCATCATTCATTTCTCGGCGCTACATCCCGGTGTGGGACTTCACTCCTCCACAACGGTCCTCCACTGACTTCTGTCTCTGGCCATCTCTCTCCATTCCCCAGCTCCTTCCATTTTCTCCCAATCATTTTCTACGCAATCAGCCCATCTTTTCTTCGGTCTGCCTCTTGGTCTCTTTTCGCGGGGCACCCATCTGGATATAATTTGTGGTGTTATACCCTATGGCATTCTTTCCGCATGGCCAGCCTACCGTAGGCGTTGAGACTTACAGAATCTCACTACTGTTTCCTGGTTAATCAGTACTTCAAGTTCAAGGTTTCTTTTGTGTAACTTATTTAAATTAAATTCAATAGTCCATTGTTTTGGCCGAAACACTATGATACCTTAACATTTTAAACTCTTAAATTAAATAAATTTGTTTTATATATCACAATTATTGTATTTTATTTTAAGCGACAGCTGTTTTGTCAACCTATGTTGACATCATCAGGTGTTACAACATAGGTTGACGAAACAGCTGTCGCGTAAAAAAAATACAATTATGATACATAAAACAAAGTTATTTCATTTAACAGTTTAAAATTAAATTCAAGTAAAACCACTAAACAATTGTGTTTACTATTATAAATTAATAATGGAGTTTTACAAAACATCAATAACTAACTAACTTAACATCACGTCGTTTCCCTGAGGGGTAGGCAGAGAGGATGGATTGCCACAATGTCCTGATATGCCTCTTGAGCTTCCTCTACATTCATACATCGTAACATGCACCCTCGTCGATTTTTCGGACTTTGAATGTCGCTGTCTTTTAGCATCTTCCACGGCATCTCTTTACAGTCACACTGTTTTTATACAACATTTTAACCATTCTTCTCTCATCAATTTGTTCATTACGTCCAAATCATCTAAGGGATCCTATTTCTAATTTTACTTATACTCAGTAATCTCATTTATACGGCATTTATCCTACTATCATCGTTCTTTTGCCAGCTCCAAGCTTCATTTCATTTGTGGTATACTAGATGCTCACCTGTGAGTACAAACGGGTTCTGGTGGTGTGTCTCGAAAGAATAGGCAAGAGCCGCGCAGATGACTACAACTAGTATATTCCTCCCCGTGGACAGGAACCAGAGGAACTTGGAGACGGTCCGCTGCAGCAGTGAGGACTTCTCCGCAACGGGGAGAATGTCCTTTATTTTCTAAAAAGATATGTATAATTATTAATCCAGATTTCCGATCGGGTTCTTCAGCAGTCTTTCTTGTTAAAATAATACAATGGTATCAAACAAACAAACTATCACGCCGTTTATCCGCAGGGGTAGGCAGAGAGAATGGACCGTCACACTACTCTATCCTGGCAAACCTCTCTAGCTTCCTCCACATTCATACAACGAGTCATACACGCACGTCGATTCCTTCGACTTCTAACATGACCAACCTTTAAAATTTGATTAATTTGGTCATGCCATGTTTTCCTCGATCTGCCTCGACTTCGTACCCCATTTACATCATTAACGTATACTTTCTTAACCATTCTTTCTCCATCCATGAGTTCCATATGTCCGAACCAAGGCAGCAATCCTTTCATAATTTTGTTCATAATACCTTCTTTCGCTCTACATTCCTTTCTAATATCAGCATTTGAGATTCTGTCGTATATCGTTCTACCACACATACGTCTTAGGGACCCCATCTCTACCACATTTATTCTGCTCTCATCCTTCTTATGCCAGTTCCATGCTTCGCTTCCATAGTATCTTTTTATGAATTGTTGATATAAATTGTTGATTCCACTTTCAAGTTATATTTCTCAATATGTATGTTTCGAAGGTTTTTTCAAATTCATCACCGTGAGAATAATATAAATGTTTGCAATAATAATATGAGGATATATTGTAGAGATTTATATAAACGATTTACAAAAATATCAAACCATAAAGAAGTTAACCTTAGTCTACAGCAAGTCAAAGAAGAAGAAGAAGAAGAAGAAGAAGAAGAAGAAGAATAGAAGACTGCTAATAACTTTTTGAAAATCGTCTATTCGTTCCATGTGTTCAAAATAAAGATGCATTTATCTATAAGTCCTGTAAACACCTTGATCAACCATATTCTGTTTCCAATTTGCATCTTCGTCTCTATCGAGATTCAATTGATTCATGCATTTATCTGTTTTATATTCATTCCTTATTTTTTTGTTTGGTATTATTATTATTATTATTTTGTTGAATCGCTCTTTACATCATGACAGCATGAGCCAAATTGATGTAAAGGGTATTATTATAGCTATCATAGTGATTCTCGTAACTTGTGATAGGTAGGTAATCTATCGCCATTTTTTGTCACGCGAATTCTACACCAGACCAAAGACAGTGTGACAATCACACTGCCCTCGCCGGGAATCGAACCCGGAACCTTCGGGGTGGCAGTCAATGCACTTACCACTCGGCCACGGAGGTCGTCGTATTCTGTCGTAATATATTCTTCACTGTGTTCTATTGCAAATATAATGCAGTAGAAATGAAAGTGTTATGAACAAAATAATGAGGAGTCAGTAATAATAATTATAATGATTTGCTAACTTTTAAAGTTAGCATTTTTGTGATTTAATCACCTCAAGGGCACATTTAGACGTGTTTTAAATCTAAAAATCTAAATACGAACGCTGTATCTAATATTCGCGATCGGTTAGAAAGTATACTATAGTATAGTATAGTATTGGCGACCTTCGTACTTTGACTGCCACCCCGAAGGTTCTGGGTTCGATTCCCGGCAATGGCAGTGTGATTGTTACACTGTCTTTGGTCTGGTGCAAAATTCATGTGACAATAAAATGGCGATAGATCAACTACCTATCACATGTCACGAGAATCAATATGATAGCTATACCCTTTACATCGATTTAGCTCGCACTGTAATGATGTAAAGAGCGATATAATAATAATAATAATATTAATAATAATAGAACAAAATATAAATTGGATATGAAATATGAAAAATATGGGTTTTCAGCTTAGATCCGAAATCTGACAGATCATTTATGTATTTAAGGTATGAAGGGAGAGTGTTCCAAGCTGTTGGACTAGCTACTGCAAAGGCTCAATCCTCGATATTTGTACTAGGGCAACGCTTCGGCTCAACTAATCTACCTATTGCAGTGGAGTTCGCCGAGCGAAGTGAGGATTTCCTTGGATTAAGGCTGTCTGTTATACAGAGTTCGGATATATAACTTGGTGTCATTCCATGTAGCGCTTTGAAGACTGTCCAGCAGAGTTTATACTGGATTCTTTCTGGACATTTAAGCCAGTGAAGTTCATTGAGATGCTGTGTTAAATGGGACTTTTTTGGAATGTCTTTAATGAGTCTTGCTACTGCATTGAACCCAGATTGATGTTTGTTTGCATAAATTCCATTACAATAGTCAAGTCGTGACACCATTTAGGAATTTACAAGAGTTTTGAAAGTGTCATGAGGTATACTCCAAACAAGTAAGATGGTTTGTACACATGGAAGGAATGAATGAAGAAAAAATATGTAAAGACGTAAACGGAAATAGAAATAGGGGAAGACTGAGGAAAACGTGGTAGGATCAAATTAATCAAATATTAAATATCGGCCAAGTGAGGAGACGGAAAAATCGACATGCGAGTGTGACATGATATATGAATGTTGAGGAAGCAAGAGAAGTATGTCAGGAAAGAACAGCGTGGCGGTCCATTCTTTCTGCTTAGAGGGCGTGATGGTTAGTTAGTTTTTAAATTATTTTTAATCAATTTTCTCCTCTCAAATAATATTTCTGTACATACCTAACCTTGCCTAAGTTAACCTAAAGTTTAATATATTGCTGTGTAATCAATAATTAACGCAGCAAAATATGTCATGCAAAAACTTCTGAATTGACATAAAATTTGCAATGCTTAGGAGAAAAAAACTAATGTACTCATTTAAACAAACAAATCATCACTCTTTGACCCCTAATCATTTGACTAGACTTATCTGTGGTTAGTAATTTTCCATAAAATAATTGACGCGTGCAGAATATTTTTTTAATTAAAAAAAAAATGATTGCATGTCTCACACTTTGTTTTATTGAATTATTTACTTATTCAATGATCCATGTTTATCGGCCATCAGACTTTGGAGTAGAATTAGTTTGTTTAAAAAATATTATCATTAAAAAAATAAACAATACTAATACATTTTTATAAACAACACATTAGCTTGGATTGCATCATCTCATTCACAAGAATGGTAAAAAATATATATCTGATACAGATGGGTATATTAAATGTTAGTTAGTTAAATATAAAGTCAATTTTCAAAAAGTTTTAAATGAGAATTGCATATTTTTAATTTATTGTTTTTTAAACAATGATGTAAAACCCCATATTAAATAATTAATAAGAATGAAAATGTCTGTTTTCTTGGAGTTTTATTATATTTTTGATGGAATGATATGCTTTGCCCTTCTAAGGCATCAAATGATAACATTTAATAATGCCTTAGAAGGGCGAAACATGTTATTCCATTTAAAATATAATGAAATTCCTAGAAAACAGACATTTTCATTCTGGCCTGAAACTGGCCGAAGAACTGACAGGTGTTTATAAAAAGGTGCCTTCACTCAATATTCAAGATCAATTGGCCCCAAACAGTGTCAAGTGCCGTTCTCTGGACCATGGCAGGCGAAAAGCCAATTATAGAACAAGTTGCTAGACGCAAATGGCAGTGGATTGGTCACACTTGGAGACGGAACTCAGCCTGCATCGCTCAGGGCGCACTAGACTGGTCCCCTATGGGGCGAAAGAGGAAGCGAGGCAGACCTAGAGCCACCTGGAGAAGAGCTCTGCAGGACGAGGTTAAAGCAGCAGGCCTCACTTGGGATGATGTTGGGCATCAGGCATGCGAAAGAGTCGGGTGGAGAAGGTTCCTTGAGGCCCTATGCACCACGGAGGTGTGACAGGACAAAAAGAAGAAGAAGAAGAAGTATGGGATGTACTTACACGTAAAACTAAAAGAACTACGATGCAGGATAGGCCCAGACAGGTGTCCCATAGCCGCGTCTCCTCGATGTGCTCGAATAGTCCTTGCCACACCTGTAGGAACTTGCCTCCGGGGAAGCTGAGACCAAGAACATCCTTGACTTGGGTGGTGGCGATGATGATGGCTGCAGCTGAGGTGAAGCCTACCGACACAGGGCCACTGATGAAGTCTATCAGGAAACCTGAAACATTTAATTTAATAAGTGATCTCAGGGGTCTAAACAATAAGCAATTGATACATAAACTTTTAAGATCTAATATTAATATGAAATTTCTTATCATTTCATTTATTTAAATTAAAATCACAAACATTACAGATATTCAATTCCAAATAGTAGCAATAATAAGATTTATAAGAGAAACATAAAAAAACATAAAGAGTAAGAAGAAGTAGAAATAATCATAACATTGATATTGCAACCCTGAGGCAACCCCCATTATCATGAAATACGAGTATGTGGACCTCCGAGGCGACCCGGTTAAGCAAAGAGATTGCTCTTCCCACAGGCGTAACCATTGGAAGGTTGGTTCGGCAGCGTGGCAAATAAAACAATCTGTGCTGTCTTTGACGAACCAAAAATATGGATCGACAGCTGGAAATCGACTTCGCAGAAGGCTAATCCCTCTTAAGAAACTGGCCACAAGGCCTATATGATATATAAGAAGACTGAGATACAGATGGAATAACGAGTCATACTCGTAGTGGGAAACTACGAGTAGATACAAAAGTAAAAACTGGCAGTCACTATTAAAACGATGTACCCGAGCAAGAAATCACAATGTGCGAGGTAGGTAAGGGTAGGAATAAAAAGATTTATGGTTTTCAAGATTGTTTGGACATACAGTAATAATGGATGAGGGAAGCAATGGGAATTAATCAAATTTCAAATGTTGGTCATGTTAGAAGTTTGTAGAATCGACTAAGAGACAGAGTCAGAAACGATACGGTGAGTGAAAAAACAAATGTCACTGACATCATCCACTGGGTGGCGAATTTTAAATGGCAATGGGCAGGTCACGTAGCCAGAAGCTCAGATGAAAAATGGATAACAAGACTGCTGACTTGGAGACCGTGGCGGCAAAGAGAAGTGCAGGGCGAACGTAGCTACGGTGGAAGGATGATCTGAACAAACACGTTGGAATAACTGGATGCAGTCTGCACAAGACAGAGTGACATGGAAGCGAATCGAGGAGGTCGTTGTCCAGCAGTAGACGAGATCGGTTGTGTAAGTAAGTAATGTTAAAGTATTGTCGTGTTTCCGCCAAACAATGGATTATCTAATATTTTACCTAATTGAAGAATTCCCATCAGAAGCTCTACGCATCCAGAGAGGAAGCAGAGCAAAACAGCAAAGTCAGGTCCCAGACCATGCAGGTTCTCTCTCGTCAAGATGGCCGCTATGGCCGTGGGCCCGATGGGTGAGTCCTTGCAGGAGCCGAATATGGTGTACACGAAGCAGGCCATGAAGGAGGAGTAGAGCCCGTACTGCGGAGGGAGTCCGGCCACGTTGGCATAAGCTATCGCCTGCGGTATCACGGTCAGGCCCACGGTTATCCCTGGAACGTGAAACATACTATTGCAATGAGGAATACAATTGGTTGTACTTTATAACAATTATTATAATACTTCAAACGAGGAAATAACATAATATAGATATTAATAAAAAAATCTGGGATCAACTAACCACCACGCCGTCTCTCACTGGAACACTTTTCTCTCCTGACATATTTCTTACAATTCATACATCGTGTCATGCACGCGTGTCAATTTCTCTGACACCTCACGTGGCCGACATTCAATATTTGATTTATTTGATCGTGCCACGTTTTCCTTGGTCTTCTTCTATTTCTGGTTCCATTTACATCGTTAACATATATATTTATTACCATTCTTTCTTCGATCATTCTTTTCATATGCCCAAAACATCTTTCATTATTTTGTTCATAACACCATCATTCGTTCATCACTTATTATATTTTCATTCGACACTCTATCATACACAGAGTATCTACACATTCAACTGCATTTATTCTACTTTCATCCTTCTTTTGTTAGTTCCATGCTTCGCTTCCATACATAAGGGTCGGTAGAAGAACATCATTGTGCACTGCCATTCTAGCTTTTTTGGATAGATTTTGTTTGTGATGACAACTTTAAGTGCACCATTCACTTTGCTGCCTGCCCCAACCCTTCTTTCAATATCCCTCTCCACTCGCCCATCTATTGTAAACATGCTACCTAAATACACGAACTCATCTACTTGCTCAAATTTTCACCATTCACGCTAATGTTGCAGACTGTCATGATTTCTTATTTTTCAAACCTTGGACTTACGAGTAACATTCATCATCAGATCATTTCGCAAGCATACCTCATACATACTATTCACCAGGACTTGTAGTTCATGCTCGTTGTCTGCAAGTAGGACAGCGTCATCCACATACAAGAGACAGCTTACTGACACTCCGCTCATTTTGGCACTTACATCCAACCCTTTCAGCTCTTTCATAGTGGGATCAAAGCATGTAAAATTTATTAACAACCTAACATTGGTTGTTATATCCAATATGTGTGCTGCCACTTATAACCTAGAAACTGTAACATTGTCCAAACAAAGTGTTGAAAAACTGGGAGTGACCCAAAGAGTCATGTTAAGAATATAAAACATGATAAAAATAAAAGAAAATATAGATTTTTTTTCTTTATTTTTTATTTTTTCATTTAATTTATTTTTTAAAAAACCCAATTGGGTTATATGGTTACATTTTTAGATCTTACTATTAATTATGTATTGTTTCAGATATTTTTTATATTGAGTTGTAGTGAGATTCCTTGTGTCTTTAGGTAGTTCATTGTAAAGTTTCAGTCCATTGTTCAATATCCTTGATTGTCCTGTCTTAGTTCGTGCAATCGGTAAGTGATATCTGTCACGATTCCTGGTCCAGTGTCTGTGTATGTCTGAATTTTTAGTTAATTTGTAGGTGCTGTCTGTTGTCTTTTCCATGGTCACTCTGTGTACAATTTTTAAGGTCTCATATTTGGTCAGGTCTGATATGTCCATTTGTTTTGTTTGTCTGTAAACTTGTATGGTTGGGGTAAGGTAGTCAATGTTATATGCTAATTTTATTATTTTATTTTGTTGTCTTTGGAGTCTGGAGATGTCCTTTTGGTTTCCTGTCCCCCAGAAGGGAATCATATACGAGGTCTGTTCAAAAAGTATCGCGAATTTTGAATTTCCGCTGGCTACGTATATTTGATTTTTGATTTTTTTGTAGCGTTATGTTGGTACTCATGTCCCTTACTTATGCTGACAAGGTCGGCCATTTTGAATGTTTAGTTAATTTTTGACAGCTGTTTTGCTTGGATGTGTTTTGGCTCGTCTTCGATTTTTGCCTATTCCAAAAAATGGATCAAAGAATCTGTATCAAATTTTGTGTGAAAAACAAAATAAAGTGCGCGGACGCATTTCGAATGTTGACTGTGGCATATGGTGAAGCTACCTTGGACCAAAGCAACGTTTATCGGTGGTACAAAATGTTCTCAGAGGGCCGAGAAGATATGAACGACGAAGAGCGTGCCGGACGCCCGAGCACGTCAACAACAGACGAAAACATTGATAAAGTGAAGAAAATAGTATTAGCCAATCGTCGAATCACCGTTAGAGAAGTTGCTGAGGACCTAAACATATCGATTGGCTCGTGCCATTCGATTTTAACCAATGATTTGGGCATGAGTCGGGTCGCCGCGAAATTCGTGCCAAAATTGCTCAATTTCGACCAAAAACAGCATCGCGTTAACATTGCTCAGGAGATGTTGGACTCGGTCCGTGACGACCCAAATGTGCTCCAGAGGGTCATAACTGGTGACGAATCATGGGTTTATGGTTATGACGTGGAAACCAAAGCTCAATCATCCCAATGGAAGCTGCCGCATGAGCCAAGACCAAAAAAAGCGCGCCAAGTTCGGTCGAACGTGAAGGTTTTGCTCACAGTTTTCTTCGATTGCAGGGGCGTGGTGCATCATGAGTTCTTGCCACAGGGTAGTACGGTCAATAAGAAATATTACCTGCAAGTTATGCGCAATTTGCGCGAAGCAATCCGCCAGAAACGCCCGGATTTGTGGAAGAACAAAAACTGGCTTTTGCACCATGATAACGCCCCTGCTCACACATCGTTGCTTGTGCGCGAATATTTGGCCAAAAACAACACAGTAATGGTGCCGCAGCCACCGTATTCCCCAGACCTGGCCCCCTGTGACTTTTTCCTGTTTCCAAAACTGAAGAGGCCCATGAAAGGACGACGCTACGCCACGATTGAGGAGATAAAGACGGCATCGAAGGAGGAGCTGAACAAGATCACAAAAAATGATTTTTTTAAGTGCTTCGAGGATTGGAAAAAACGTTGGCATAAATGTATTATATCCGAGGTGGATTACTTTGAAGGGGACAAAATAGATATTCATGAATAAATAAATATTTTTTGAAAAAATATAATATTCGCGATACGTTTTGAACAGACTATGTATGTCAGTCGGCTTTTTACATACGCTTCGTACATCATAACTTTTTCCCTTCTTGGTATGTAATTCTGTATTTTGTAGAAGAGGGAGTATAGCGATGCTAACTTGTCTGTTAGGTTGTCTATGTGTTTTGTCCATTTTAGTTGTCTGTCCATTGTTAGTCCTAGGTACTTTACATAGTCGAGTTCGGTTATTGCGTCATTTTTTATTTTTATGCACATGTTATGGTTTTTCTTCCTTGTTTCAAAGTGTATAATGTTACACTTTTTTACATTTAAGGTCAGGTAGTTGTTGGCTGTCCAGTTGGTTAGTGTCTCTATATCTATGTTAATTTGTTTACAGGTCTCATTGTCGTTGTCGTTTTTGTAAAATATAGCAAGGTCGTCTGCGTACATAATTATTTTCCCTGTCATGTTGTATCTTGTTATGTCGTTAATGTAAAGTATATAAAGTAGTGGTCCCAGGATGGACCCTTGTGGCACACCGAATTCTGTCATTGTTTCGTTGCTGGTCATTCCTGACACAACTGTGTATTGTTTTCTTTGGGTGAGGTAGCATTTGAACGTGTTGTACGCCTTGCCCCTCACCCCTGCGGATGTCAGTTTGTCAAGTAGTGTGTCCAGATGTACGGTATCAAATGCTTTTTTGAAGTCCTTATGGTACAGGCTACTTGGGTTATATCGTTTTTTTTTTGTATTCGTCAACAATCGTCGTTAGAATATCTAGCTATTTCTGTCGTAAGAGGTGTTATGCGAATTATTATGGAAGCTTACCTGCAATAAAATCAGCTATTCCCTTGGGCACGGAGTAGGTGGGGAGCCAGGCGAGGAAGGGGAGTCTCTTCCGGAGCATCTTGGCCGTGCACCCTCTCCGCACTCTTCTGCTCAGGGTCGTCACGATCCCCGGCCGGGACGGCGGGTCCCCTGCGTCACTGGACCCCGCAGAATTATCTGGAATTAAAAAAAAAAACAAGCCTTAAAACATTGTATACCTGTGTCTTGCAATACTACAAACTTGGACAGGGAATCTTGCATGATACCACTACACCAGCATTTTCATAAAATGTATTCAATTAAGTACAGCGGAGCATAGAAATAAGAAGGGGTAGATTAAATGTGGTCTGGCACTCCCTTGTTGTTGCCGTCTTTAAATGTAAGTTCCGGATAGACCGGGGACAGGCCCGGAGAGTGTATGAGCGAGGCTGACAAAAGGGCGCCGCTACGCCCTATAACAGCCTCGGGTATGTGGCGGGAACTTCTATGTTCCTTAAAAAAAATGCAAACTTGTAGAATTTTCGAAGTATTTAATACTGTCTTTCATTAAGCGCATCCTATCTTTAAATTTAAATAAAACAAAGTGTTTGTGAGATACCATATTTTTTTTTTATTTGTCTGAAAGGCCTATTGATGCCATTATCTATGAAATATAACATCGTTCAAATGTCCGCCGCGGCTTCTCTTTCTTCATTCATTCTTTCCATATGTCCAAACCATCCTAATGATCCATTCATTATTTTGTTCATAACATCATAATATTAATAGGCAAAAACCCGTAAGTCGTCAAGAAAGAGTACGAGAATATTTTGAATACAAGAGAGCGAGATAGAAATAATTCGGTCTGAAATTAATTCAAAATGCACGCGATGCGCATGCCCGAAAACGTTTCTGTATTATTTTGATTTTTGTTCTGATTATTTTTGTATGACAGTAGTGTAGAAAACAAAAGACGAACAATTTGGTGTCGCCAATTGTGACATTTTTAACTTTTATTAATTTACATTAAAAGTTAAAATTTATTACCGACTACAATTGTACAGGGAACCAAATTTTTAAAGGGTAGAAAATCTTTACTCACGGGTTGCAACTAGTAAGTGAATAATAATCGTATTTATATTGTTTTGATATACCATTTCGGGTAACCCTGATTTCTTGTAGAAAGAACGCCCGAAAAGTTACTTAGGCGTATATTTTCTGTGTATTAGATATATTATTACGAGTAAATGTGGCATTTTCTGTATAATCTCGTGTACCTTTACATTTTTTCAATAAAATAATATGATCGTGAGTTCTTGAAAGTCGAATAAATCCGATAACTAACTTTTAGTTCCTACCTGCTGGTGTTTACAAGTTTTTACTGCGTTCTGGGCAATAATTTAATATCAGATTTTTTACGATCCACTGTGGTTACAGTCTCATGGCTGTTTAATATAACAATTGATTTAACTCCGTAAACAATTCTCTATTATGATAACTATAAACACGAAACAACTACGGAGCCGTAGGTACTCGAAAACATAATCGTTTTATTAAACGATTGGCAGCAGTGGCAACTATCGATAATAGTTAAACAATCAAAAGAAATGCTATCGAAAGAAATGAAGAAGCTTATTTTTTCTTCTTCTTCCGCAGCCTATTCCCGTCCACTTCTGGACAAAGGCCTGCTCCATTCGCTTCCATGTCATTCTGTCCTGTGCAGACTGCATCCAGGTTATTCCGACGTGTCTGTTCAGATTATTCTTCCACCGTAGTTGCGGTCGCCCTGCACTTCTCTTTGCCGTCCACGGTCTCCAAGTCAGCAGTCTACTTGTTCACTTTTCATCTGAGCTTCCGGCTACGTGACCTGCCCATTGCCATTTTAGAGTCGCTACCCGGTGGATGATGTCAGTGACCTTTGTTTTTTCTCTCACCGTATCGTTTATGATTCTGTCTCTTAGGCTTATTCCTAACATGGCTCTTTCCATGGCTCTTTGGGTCACTCGTAGTTTCTCGGCACTTTGTCTGGACAATGTTACAGTTTCAAGACCATAAGTACCAACTGGCAGAATGCAAGCACTTTTTAATGTTAATTTAATTGTTATAATCGTAAGTAATAGTATATACTCGTATAAAATTATCCTTAAAATGTTACCTTTTGTTTGAATGATTAGTAAAATGACAACAGAAAGACATCTAGTAAGTCTGACTCCCTTGCGTCTTAGAAACAAATCAAATCAAATCAGTTTATTTTCTTAAAAGATATTACAAACAAATTGAGAACTGGTGAAATATAATATCTATATATATTTTTGTGAATGTATACTTATACTTATATACGAAAATCCTGGATTTTCACCAAAGGGTGGTTAATTCAAATTTAATTGTATCTCAATAGAGACGAAGACGCAAACTGGAAACTGAATATGGATGATCAAGGTGTTTACAGGACTTATGACCTGTCATTGGTTGGGTTAAGCGCACGCTTTATGTAATTGCAACATTCCCCATTCCACATTTGTTATTATGATCATGCATGACAAATTTTTTTGGAAGATGTATATTAGGGTGTCCCTTATATGGGCAAATTTTTGTTTTTTTTGGATTATTGAAACGCATACCCCCTAATTGTGTTTAATAGTCTACTAGTTACCCAAATCCAGAATTTCAATTTCCTACGTTAATTCTAACCCGTGCCGACTTGGCCTCAAAGTTTTAGAAAAAGCTGCTTTAAGTGTCTCTTAAATGTAATTGTATTATAGATGATCACTTAAAACCATTATGTTAGATAAATATTGATGAAAACATATACTAATATAATGTTTTTCTTATAATTATCATAAAAGATACAAATTTAAATTTATTTACTTATATTTCCTCTTCAAAGTCTCTTTTTTTACAGTTTGGGTAAATTTTTCTATGTTCTTGCACACAACATAATATGAACTGCTTATGTACTTCATATGCGGTAGTGAAACCATGAAAGTCTGTCATTATATTAACAGCTCTTTTAGCTGTGTCATTAACTGCTTTTAAGCTAGTAACCTTCTTTTTAGCTACCACAACCGCGCTGTCTTTCTATGAAGATACAATTTCTTGAAGGAAACTACTATCAAGTTTCAGTCGTGAAAATAAATCTTTACTCTTGACAGAAACAAAATCACTCAAAAATTTCCTTAAAACAAGAAAACAAATAGTTGAAGTACCTATAAATAAACAAATAGGTTCTAAATTAAATACCAGATTAAACACTGTTTACGAAACATATAGAGAGCCAGACATCTGTTTCTTCGATGGAACATATCTCTTTCCCGAATCACCAAAACTTTCTTTTTGTAAGTTTTCTACAATGTTTCCTTCGGTCTGCTCATCAATTTTGTCATCAAAAATTAAAAGGACGGCTATTTCCTCTGACAAGTACCACAAATGTTGACTGAACTTGCTTAAACCCGCTTTGGAAATTGTCAACTTCTTCGAGATATTTTAAGGTCTTTAAAAAACAAAAATCTTGATTCGGAGCTTTCATTGCCAAATTATATTCAAGTTAGGGTTTCACATAAACTGCCACAATTAATAAACAAACGTCTCGTAAAGCTTGTTTGTCCTTAGCGCACATTTTAAACTGGGACTGCAGCAAACGTATTTTTGAGGAGTAAATAGCTCTTGCCATCCATCGTGCTTGATGCATTGGGCCAGCAGGTCTGATTTTTATTTTATTTTCATTGCCTCCACCCAGAAAAATAATAGCAAGCTCAATGAGTTCGCTGTAATCATCTTGTACAATCGATTTTGCGATTCAAACGCACTTTTGAGCATCAGTTCATATATATGATGGCGGCAAGCAAAGAGTAACAAATCTCTTTCTAATTTTTGCACACAAGCTCCATTCAAGCATCCTGTATAAGAAACTGTTGTATCACAGCACATTTAAGAGCATCAAATTGAAAGTTCTCTTCGCAGTGCCTATGTAAGTCCTGAATCTTTTTGCTATTTTTTGCAGTTCTCGTCAGACCTGATAGAGATCCACTAACTTCATAACATAATTAGGAACAGCTCTGGTAGGTATTCTAGCCCTTTTTTCAGAGTATATTGCACTCCAGAATGACAATATTTGCACTTTCATTAACAGTCAAATTAACTTCACGTATGTTGAAAAATAGAAATGCGAGAACTAGACGATTAGATGGTAGTTTCACCTGTTATTTGGTGATTTACTTCACCAATCCAGAAAATACTTTTTTAATTGCTTCTTAGTACCACTGTCATCTTCGAAATATAAAACAATCCGTGATTATTACCCGACAAGCCGCGACTAAATGATGAATACAAAGACAACGCGCCGCTCCTGTGACACAATTTGTATGGGACATCTTTGCGCGCAAGTCGGCACGGGTTACACTGTTCCGAATAAGGAAAAAAATTGTTTTCGGATGTTTTAGGCCCAAATGAATAAAACAATAGCCTATGCATTGTAAAATTAAAACTTTGAAAAATAAGGGACACCCTAATGTATATATACTTCAAATCCATATCTATCTTCACGTGTCAGTTTTAATTGTCCATCTATGTAGATTTGGTTGCACTTGTGAATCTTTTCAAGATTAACTTATACAACCGACCCACTAACGCCATCTATGGAGAATGATTTTGATAAAAAAAAAAAATCTATATACTCGTATATAAAACAAAGTCTTAGTTACACCATTATAACTCAAGAACGGCTGGACCGATTTTGATGATCTTTGATTTGTTGGATTTGTCTCCGTCCTGAATAGCAGAATAACTATTAAAACATCGGAAAAAATCGATCCGAGTGCATCCCATCCAGCAAATATAGAAACATAGTTTAATAGATAGCAGCGCAACAATGCTACGCGAATCATTTCGATTCGCTTTAATAAAGTAACTTCCTTGCTGCCATGTGTATTACATTAAAATACTTTTAATTTTGAATTCTGCACATTTATTGAACTTAATTCATTTTGAGTATTCATGTTAACTTAATGAATAACTGAATTTAATTCAACTAATAAGTTAACACAACATTTATTGATTCTGGACGGTACGAAGTTCGCCGGGTCAGCTAGTATAATAAATATAATACCAGGAACGCATGAGAGATGGATCGACTTTAGGAATACAAGATACTCTCTAAAGTCAAGTCTTTTGAACTTCACTAATATGAAATACTTCGATCTCTGAAGCCATCATGTTCAGCAGTTTGATTGCTCTTCTGCTGGGAGACAGTCTGTGCTGACGTTGTCGAAGATAACCATCCGGGACATAAAGATGGATACCCTCCAAGATGATGGAATTCTCAAAGAATCCCTTCTTCGTAAAGGCGGCGGTAGTCCAAAAAGGGTTTGGAACTTATGAACTAGAGTAATAGTAGGTAGGTACTTAAAAAAAATTAATGACAAAATGGCGGCGGGCCCTAAATCACAAATACATTTTACAGCCATTTGGAATTGTACTAAAAAACAATAATGATGAAATTGAAACATTTGAAATATTTGTAATTTCCATTAACCTTCGTTCGAATGCCGTTTACTAATACAAGGTATTTCAATAGGAACACTCCATTTTAAATCGCTCGTGCAGAATGTCCATCGTGGCGTGCGCTATATGCTACGTAGTGCCGTTCTGTTGGAACCATATGTTGTCCGTATCTATATCATTCAGTTTAAGCTATAAAAGTCTCAAATTTATGCGTTAAACGACGTATTGTGGACTCTACAGGACGGCTATGAATGCCATAAATTGGCGAACAGAGCACTGATTTCAATAATAAATTTTAACCATTTTAACGTGTTGTTGAAGCGTGTAACGTTCTATGGTAAAATGTCAAGACTTAATAAGTATTCTTGTCAAATTTGACAGCTATCGCTTAACCAAAATGACCGCTATACGCTGTAAAAGTTTTAGCGTCCCTATTGAAAACCCTTTGATCATCAGGATACACCACCTGCAGCAAAACCACGGCGGCTATTTGATCAAAAATATTATTCATACATAATGTCATTGATTCTCTTTTAAAATTAAATAAAAATTGTAGCAACATCTCTTAGACAGGTTGTTTTATTATATTTCAAAGTTTGAGCGCTCTTAATGAAGACCCTATATACGAGTAGGTACTCGTATATACAAACATAATGTGTGTTCAATGTATGTTATTTCATTAATGTGTTAATTTGAAATACACGCTAGATTTCTTAAATTTATTTTGTGCAGAGTGCAGTTTTAGCACCAATTTGAATCAATAGTCTATGTCAATACTTTCATACTTTGACATGTCGCACGTTGAAAACAAAAGTGACACTATACAAAAATCTCAATTTTTCAGTACGGTCATTTAAAGTTTTGCCTGCTTATTAACCTAATTAAAATCAACTAGATTCTGAAAGAATAATATCTAAACTAATATATAAAACTACAACATTAGATATATTTCTACTCACAGTCAAGTTATTGACCTCACAAAAACTTTAAATGACCGTACTGAAAAATTGAGGTTTTTGTTTAGTGTCACTTTTGTTTTCAACGTGCGATGTGATGACTTCATCATATTCCAATCCATTTTAAATCAAGCATTTTTAAAATCTGTCAAAACTGACCACATTCGTATTTTATTTTATTTTATTATTTTTAAATATTTATATTTAAATAATATCAATGATGAAGGGCTTGTGTATCCGAAAAACGTTCGGTTTTTAATTTTTATATTTTTAATAAAGTGTGTGTTGTATACCAAGTATTTAAAAAAGCAACATTTTAAATCAGTTTAATAAAATTCTGACCATAATTAATACGAATGAAAACGTCCGTTTTCTAAAAGTTTTATTATAGTTTATGGGAATGGTTTCATATTTCGACTTTTAAGGCATTATCAGATGCCTTAGAAAGGCAAAACATATAATTCCCATAAACTATAATAAAACTTCAAGAAAACAGACGTTTTCATTCGTATTCAATATTTAATATGGAGTTTTACATCATTGAACAAGAGTTTTTTTTTTGTAGCTCTTTAATTTTAAATACAAATAAAATTAAATATTACATATTAACTCAAACATGTTTCGGGACACAGAAGCCCTTCATCAGTGTAGTTTAAAAATATATATACAATTTTGACAGATGTTAGGCATCTGTCAAAACTGCCCCCATGATAAATTTGTGATATTGCCCCCATGATAAAACTGCCCCCATGATAAATGATAAATTTGTTTAAATATTACGAAGAGGTAGGCAGAAATAATGGACTGCTACACTTTTCTTTCCTGGCATACTTCCCTCGCTTCCTCAACATGATTACATTAGACTTATTCACATTCATTATAAGATCATTTCGCATGCATACCTGATACATACTTGTCACCCGGACATGTAGTTCATGTTCGTTGTCTGCATATTTATATCAACAATCATTAATTGTAAAAATAATAAAACAGTTTTAACAGAGTATTTTAATTGTATCTCAATAGCGACGAAGATGTAAATTATTTAGAAACAGAATACGGTGGAGGCGTTGTCTATTAATGTGTGATAATAGGGTTGATAGCCTTTTACATTACATCAATAAAGTTTTTCTGCTTAATGCATGTAGTCTCAATAGATGGCGCTAGTGTAGATTGAACTAAAATATGTAAAATGTTTCTCAACATGGTAGCATATATACGACTTTCAAAAAATAACTGTCAGACGTGGTGTTCGTAAGAAGGGCGGAATAGGGAATGTTGTATTACATAAAGCGATTGCTTAACCCAACCAATGACAGGTCATAAGTCCTGTAAACGCCTCGACCACCATATTCTGTTTCCAAATAATTTACATCTTCGTCTCTATTGAGGTACAATTAATTCTTAATGATTAACCCGTAATGGAAAAAATCCAGTATTTATCTACAAGTCGCACGCTTAATAGTAAACTGACCGATTATGGTTTAGGTCATAATTGAGTTAACATTAGACAGAGGCTTGTGTTAACGCTATCCATCGTTTCGCGTTAAAATTAAGTCAAAATTCCGCCAATTGACCTCCATTACACTACATCGGTCTTTTTCATTCGTACGTGTTTTTCGACTGTTTTTGTTTAAACACCAACTCATGTCAGATTGAGCAAAATTTGCTTTTTTGAGTTAAGCCAGTGTTCTATTAAGCGTGCGAAGTATTTGTATACATTCAAAATACAAAATGTTATAGAGTATTTTCTTAAAAATAATAACATACGAGTATGAACATTGAAAGCTTCTTTGTGATGTCAAATGATAAAAAAATGTTACAAGATCGTTGGGTTGGACCAAGACCTGTATTCTGTAGGTATAATCAACAACTATGACTGATGTATTGACGATCATGATATGTTATTGTGCCAATTGTATCTACATGCAAGCATAATTGATAACGATCTAGAATTATATGTAATGTCATTCAATATGAAGCAAAGATTGACTTAACCGCATACGAAACTGAACAAATCAAAATGATTCTCTTAAGTAGTATTTTAATATCTTAGAATTAAGTTTTCATTCGTAATTTCCTGCAATCATTTTGATGGAAAATATATTCAATTAGTCAGCAACAAACACTTAATTAAATGCCTGTCTTATTAATACCTGTGTTGTCCAATTGAGCCGCAATGGCGCTCTTGCATTTTGAAATGTCTAATGGAACATTTTAATTACAAATTCGCTTGTCCTTTAAAATATTGTAATTAACTCCTTTCCTTCTGGTGTTTCGAAATCCTTCCTACATCAAGAATGATTTACTGAAATAATTAGAGAATTGTTTCCACTTAACGGTAAATTCAGTTGTTAATTAGTTTGAATACGTTTCGGTGTTTTTTAAACACATAGAAAAACTTTGCCGATGAGAATATTCAACGATTAGTTATGGCTGCCCAGCATAAGCGGTTGTTCATAAGTGATTTCTTCTTCTTATTAGCCGTCTGTCGTCCACTGCTGAACGTATGCCTCTTCTAAAGCATGCCTCTGTCCCCTATCCATTTCCACTCTTATCCATTCACGTCCAGCAATCCTTACAATATCGTCGGTCTAGCGTGCACCGTCCACTCCAGAACCCATATTCCTCATCGGCTGTTGGTTCTCTGACAAATATGGCTAACTCGCCGATCCTTAGAGTTAAAGGGTTAATCACATAACAATGTTCAAATGCTCGCTTTATGGTGCTTAATTCATCCTTTAATACTCGCTTTATGGTGCTTAATTCATCCATTAATACTCGCTTTACGGTGCTACGGTTCGTTGTCGAATAAATTTATATCTGTCTCTCGAGGTAATTCTAAAAACGTGTCTTGTCATGGGTGACCTGGAACTTTTACACTCTCAAAGCATCAATGTTTCGGCTCCATATGTTATGACTGGCAAGACGTATTGGTTGAAGACGTTGGTCTTGAGGCATTGTGGTATTTGAGAAGCGAAAATATGAGGGGCGAGTTTTAAAAATAGTACAATATGTCAGAATGTAATTAATCGAACAATGATATGTTTTGAATGTAGAACTCACTTGTATTTAAAACCAATAGAATTATCTTTTTACTTTACTCTCACGAGCGTGTGCGCTTATTGAACTTTTTTCATATTATTTTACGTTTAATTCACGATAAAATCATTTATATATTTAATTACAATAATAAACCGTGAAGCGCTTGTAATAAATCAACTTAAAACACATGTTCTAAACTGGACACTCAGAGTTCAGCACCGCGGGTAAAGGATTAATTAAGCACCGTAAAGCGAGTGTTAAAGGATGAATTAAACACCGTAAAGCGAGTGTTAAAGGATGAATTAAACACCATAAAGCGAGTATTAAAACATGATTCTGTGGTCAATCCTTTAACATAAACACATAATTGCATTATTGCAGATATACATAAATATGTAATCGTCCATTAATTGTCGTTCACCGTGACCAAATGCTTAAACATTTCCATTGTGAAGTGAAAAGATGTTTAGAATGACCATAATTACTTATGAAAGGATCACTGCTTTGGCATGAAGGTATATATTTTATTTTTTCTTCAGCTTAAAGGGAACACTAGTATGGTCATATCCAAAGAATGGACACCACTAGACTCATATATATTGCATTACATAATCAGCCTCACGGGACTCATATATAACATATGAGGTCGAAGAAAGGGCAGACACAGCAAGGACCAAACAAATTTTGAGGACTTCCGAGATGAATACACTGAGGACGATAGCAAGCAAGACACTGAAAGATCGCATGAGGAATATCAGAATTAGAGAGATATGTGAGGTTGAGAACATTATAAGATAGAGCAGACAGCTGGTACGGTCATGTTCAAATAATGGACACCACCAGGCTTTCCTATATTGCGCTAAATAATAGTCTCATGGGAATCGTCCCCGTGGAAGACCTCCTAAACGATGGAATAACAGACCACTTAGGTATAGATCTAAGTGGTCTGTTCTCCATAGGGTTGCTCCTTTTGTGAGGTAGATTCTATGCTTTTACTATAGAGCAAGAAAGAAGAAAAGGAAATACCTACATAATTAAAATATTAGTTTTAGCTTTGAAATCACTTATTTCGCTTTTACATGCGGTTCTGAATATTCAAATAACACATTAAGTATACGGTCTACTTGTTAATATAATTTCAGTTAAACTTTCGCTTTGATATTAAAAAAAAATCAACAAAAGTGTTTAATAGTGGATTATAAAAAGTATTGAATATTGTGAATTTTATGTTATGAGGCATTGTTCGGGTAAACAAAATACCTCAACGCCACTTTATCTCATTTGTCACAGATGTATTTCAATTTAACACCTGTTTGTAATTTCATTTTCATAACAAAAGTGCACTATTTATAATCAAATTTCATAAGAGTAACCACAAGTTATTTTAAAATTAGAATGTGTTTTTATAAAAAAATACATTATATTTCATACTTGATGTTGAAATGTATTATAACAATTGAAGTCCATAAAAAAACCTTTTAACAAAATGCATATATTTTTAGCTTGATTCTAGTGTAGTTTACGTTTTATTGATTGTAGCCAGTGCCGGAGTTAGTCAGCGCGGGCCTTAAGCAAATTACCAAGAGGCCCTGGGTTTTGTCTCTCTTCTTTCCATTTGCCATTTCCCATCATCTGGGGTCGGCCCTTCTCCACTGTCAGGTTCTCGCGTTGAAGCTCCTTTTCCATGTTGGCCCACCATGTTGCCATTGGGCGACCTCTTCTTCATGGTTTTGTGGGAATGCTGAGGGCTTTTTGGACAATGTGTTTGCTGTCTCTTCGCATCACATGACCGTACCACCGGAGTCGAGATTCTCTTAATTCGTTATTGGGGCAACCTTAAAGCTACCCCTCACGTATTCGTTCCTTACGTGGTCCATCCTTGTGACGCCTCCGGCCCACCTCAGCATTTTCATCTCGGCAGCGTGGACTCGACGTTCGTGGACTTTTTTTGTTGGTCCAGCATTCTGCTCCATATAGCGTGGCGGGCCTCACTGCAGTCTTGTAGACTCTGCCCTTAGTCCTGATTGGAATTTTTTTATCACACAGGACACCAAATAGAGACCTCCACTTGAGCCAGGCGGTGTTTGTCATCAGTGTCTACTTTGGCGTCCGCAGTAAGGACCGACCCAAGATACTTAAATTGGGACTCCTTGTTAACTGGAGTATTGTAAATGTGAATTGATAATAAAATAATATCATCATCAACAGAAGTTTTAATAAATAACTAACCATCATGTCATCTCTCCGAAGGGATAGGCAGAAAAAATAAACCGCCCGCTGTTCTTTCCTTGTATACTTCTCTCACTTCCTCGATATTCATATATCGCGTTACGCACGCACGTGACCGACATTTAATATTTGATTGATTTGAACTTCTAGAAAACAGATGTTTTCATTTGTATTGATTATTTAATATGGAGTTTTATAGGAGCAGAAGGCACTTTTGGGGAAACCACGTGGACCGCATCGAGAATACAAGAATTTCAAAAATTGTTAAAGATTAAAACCCAAGCAGCAAGAGATTACTAGGAAGGCCGCCAAAAAGAAGAGATGGCTGGACATCACTATCCCAGGACAGCTCACCGTAATAAACAGGTCGTACGACCTTAACTAAGAGGAAGAAGAAAACGAGTTTTATATCAATGTTTAAGAAACAATAAAAATAAGCAAAAGAGAGATAGAGTGATGTGGTGACCCATTAACTCTGTCTACCATTTCGGAGAAACGGCGTGATGATTTGCTGTTGTTTTTATATTAATCTATCATTAGAATTCAAAATGGCGGCGTTAGGTCCAATTTTAACTAATCACACCGTCTCTCCGAAGGGGTAGGCTGAAAGAATGGACTGCCACACTTTTCTTTCCTGACATATTTCTCTCACTTCCTCAACATTCATACATCGTGTCATGCACGCGCGTCGATTTATCTGACTCCACACGTGGCCGACATTCAATATTTGATTTATTTGATCGTACCACGTTTTCCTCGGTCTTCCTCTTTTTCTAGTTACATTTACATCGTTAACATATAATTTTTTACCATTATTTCTTCATTCATTCTTTCCATATGGCCAAACCATCTTAATGATCCTTTTATTATTTTGTTCATTCGCATTCGCACCGCATTCACTTCTTATATTTTCATTCGACACTCTATCATACACAGAGTATCACTCATACGTCTAAGAGATCTCATTTCTACTACATTTATTCTACTTTCATACTTCTTTTGCCAGTTACATGCTTCGCTTCCCTACATAAGGGTCGGTAGAAGAACACCATTGTGCAGTGGCATTTAAACTTTTTTGGATATGTTTTTGTTTAAGGTTTTGGTTTCAGGTCCAATTTTGATAACCCTATATAAAAATTGGACGCACTGTTTATATTTTGACTGTCGATACTGCCGCCTACTGAACAGAGATTAGGGTGGAAACACACTATCTAAATGTGCTGTCTGATGACTCATAGTCTGCTTGTGTTATTATTACCTGGAGAGAGAGCGGCTGCCACAGCAGTGCAGATAACAGAATCCAATAATTACTATAATACACAGAAGTGCAAGCTATTCCATTCAGACAATACTGTTTGGTGTTTCTGAGAAATATACCTAGCCAAGGAATGCTCAAACACCAGTGGCGGTTCAGGGTGTTTTTTTTTAAATCAACGTTCTTCTCTAATTTCTGAGGATAATGAAACCATTATAACTTAACGCAATCAAATCGACCTTCGTGGCAGAGTGGTAAGAGCTCTGACTTCCATACCGAAGGTCCCGGGTTCGATTCCCGGTCATGGCAGTGTGATTGTCATACTGTCTTTGGTCTGGTGTAGAATTCACGTGACAATAAAATAGCGATATATTAGCTACCTATCACATGTCATAAGATTCAATATAATAGCTAAAAAATAAATTGTATATTGGATTCAAACGACCCGTTGTACTCGTATACAAGAAAAAAAAACAGTTTACAGCTTAATGTAAGACTCTCAGGTCGCATAATACATACCTACTGAAATATGTAGAAGGTCGGGAGTGACGGATGTCCTCGAAAGGGTGGCTATTTGATCAGTTATATCTGAGGATGTTACCTCCGAAACATGTCGTGGTTAATATTTTTATGTTATAAAGATATTCTATAAATTAACATAAACAGACCTGTTTTTCAATATCCAAAGTTTTTTCATCACAATATTACGTACAATTTAGTAATAAGGAGCTAAATTAAAAAGGTTCATAAGATACATTAAAATATGAACTGAAAATGTAGTCAGCTGCACGAGGATTAAGTTAGATTAATTATTACTTGGATTGTCAATGATCTGAGGCGTGCAGGGAGCATATTCCAGGCGGACAGACCTCCCACCGTGAAACTTCGGTCGCCGATTTGTGCAGGGGCTGCGCTTTCGTTAAACTAATCTGTATATTGTTGAGGAGTTTGCTGATCGAAGCGGAGATTACCTGGAATTATGGCTATCAGCAATACAAACTTCAGGGATATACCATTCAGAGGTGCCATTCCGTGAAACGCTTTAAAACCATCTAGCATCATACAAAAAAATCTCTCGCAACATTTTAGCCAGTGAATTGGATGTTGTGATTCACGAGCATTTTTGAGACACCTTTACGTAATGGATTATGTCCTTAAGTTAATTAAATATGTTTATATATTTGATGGCCCGTTGTGCAACTTTAATTTTGTGCATTGCTTCTTTAGATAACGTCCATCTATCTTGCATCCATAGGTCATCACAGGTAACACAGATGTTGCCCAGCCCTCTGAATGCAGATCAACCGAGCTGTAATCTCCTATCAATCTCCTTGATCCCCTCTTCCAAAACCCAACAGATGACCAAGGTACACATATTCATCCAACACTTTTACATTTTGAGGATTTTAATGTTTTGTAAAAAAATATTATCGAATAGATTGTACATAAATGTAACCATTATAATTACCAATTTTTCAAAATTGTACTATAATTAATTTTATATTATAATTTTCTAGTGAAATTAAGTGAGTCAACATGATATGGAAAGCAGAGTGTAAATGTGAAATCGGATGATTAGACAAGTTATTATATTTTATGTATATCTATGTGGGTTTTAGAAATATATTGAAATTGATATTATAATTATTTATCTTTATTATTAAATCTAGGAAGTTGAGTTCATCAGTATGTCTGATTTCTAAAGTAAATTGGTAATTTATTGTTTCTTGAAAAATGATGTAAAACTCTATATTAAATAATTAATACGAATGAGAACGTCAGTTTTCTGAAAGTTTTATTATATTTTATGGGAAAGACTTGTTTCGTCCTTCTAAGGCATTATCAAATGACACATTTGAATAGAAAACAATAGAAAACTGACGTTTTCATTCGTATAATATTAATTAAATTGGTAATGTTTGTGGAAGGAATTGAGAAGGGCGAGGAAAGAAGTTAATTGCATATCTATGCCAATCCAAATACAAAAGATCGTCTACATATTTTCGATTTTGATTTGAAAATATATATTTAAATAAAATCCTGAGATCCATTACTGTAAAAACTCTCTGAGATCTTGAAAAATGTGTGAAATAGAGGGAATTGTTCGGTCAAAAGGATCCAAAAGAAGACACTGGAGGGACCATGTAACCTAAATGGATAGTAACAGACTCGCATATACAGCCAAGATATTAAAACTATTATGGTCATTAAACAAAGCGATGTAAAATTGCACCATCTTCTAGATTACAATTGTTTTGGTATGTTACACGTTGCTGCGTTTTAATTGATAAATAATAAGCAATCTTTTATAACAATGGTGAATTTTAAGTGCGAATTTGAGTTTATAGTTTGCTTGATAAAAAAAAATGCGATTACCATGCCACTTATAATTCAGATTAACGTCAGAACACAATCTTTATTATTCACGACCACTCGCTATAAAGAGCGACAAATTAAATTACGGTCCCTGTGAAAGCGCAATTAGACCAACTGATAAGCAGATTACTTCTTTATCGACTGTTCGAATTTTTCAGCGACGCCATTTTGTGACATTAAAAGTCAAACAGAATCAGTTGTATACTCGTATATAAGAAACTAATTAAGATATTTGGTCAAGTAGAGATCGTTGGGATGAAGGTATTTTATTTACTGATAACAATAAGTATATGGTTTCGATTCCGCCTTGGTCAATTATTGCAAACCATTAACAGTTGTAAATCTGATGTTTCGTTTGTAACAAATTGGTATAGCTATATACGAGTATTAATTGAGTTTAACAAATTGTTAAAAATGAAAACTCCAGAAGAAAGGCGACTACCAGGAAAGCCGTCAAAGAGATGGAGAGATGTCTGGACGTCATCAATATAGAACAGTTCACGGACACATACATAAAATACGACCTGGATCATGCGGAAAAAGAAGACGATGAATCTAGTATATTTAACGAGTGAATGAAATATCGCTGATTCGAGTTCTATTGG
This sequence comes from Lepidostoma basale, assembly GCA_022606425.2. NCBI lineage: Eukaryota > Metazoa > Arthropoda > Insecta > Trichoptera > Lepidostomatidae > Lepidostoma > Lepidostoma basale. The sequence goes on along the minus strand of JAHDVF020000272.1, from coordinate 246,486 downwards.
GTGATTATTTTTTTATATTTCTATTGAAATTTAGAACATGAAATATTTAATTTTTAATAAGACATTTGGTTTAAACCATAAGTTCCCAAACTTTTTTGTCCAGTAGACCCCTTGTCGATTTTTTCTGTTTTATTTAGAACCCCTACTTTTGTAATATTGTTTTTTTTTTACAAATTCACCTATAAATTATAAAATGAGTTTGAAGCTGACACAGAGCAAAATAAGGCCAATAGAAAAAATAATCTGGAATTCGTTGTCTACCTTTATTTTTGCTCCTTCGTGATCCGATTTTCACAAATTAGCAAAAAAAAGATCGGCAACGAATTCTATAGTTTTTTACCGATATTTTTCATTGTCGACCCTTTTATTTTGCTCCTTTGGGAAATATCGAATGTCGCGGCTGGCTCAATTTTGACAAATGAGCAAAAAAAACACCGAAAAATATCCGTTGTTATTTATTATAACTTTCATAGTATTATAATAAAAATGTGTCACAATTTTTTTATTTTATTTTAAAACTTTCGCGGACTACCTGACATTATTTAATTTAAATTTACCCCCAAATTAATTTAAATTTTGTACGGACCCCTTGAATGATCCCAGGGACCTCTGTGGGTTCGTAAGGACCACTTTTGGGAACCACTGGTTTAAACCATAGGTTTGCCGATTTTTTTCTGTTTTGTGTAGACACCCTGTTTTCCTAATATTGATTTTTTTTACAAATACATCAACTTTAAATTTGTTTTTAGAGCTGACACAACTTTTTACAAGTTACACGTTCTACGATAACAAAGCGAATAGTATTACCTGACTTACACACTTTTATGGAATATACATACATATGACATGAACACATTTACTTTTTATTAATTATATTACTTTTATACTGGTTTTGATTTTGAAATTTTGGTTTGGTTCATGTGGTTCTCCCGTAAATTTGGAGATATTTCGTGTATAAGTGAATTGTTTTGGCCAATTTGATTGTTGCCGCACTTTATAATAGTTAATTGTGACACGTAATACGTTTGTACTGTTTTGATATTAAAATTATACAAGTTGTTTCGTTTATATAAAGAATTTTGACAGGTGTAAAAATAATTTTTTCATTTGTTCCATTGACAATTTGAATAATTTCTTCAATGTTATTTTAAAGTTCTTGCTGGTGTTGGTTTGTTTCAAGTGCCTAATTACAGATAATTTAAAAAAAACGTGGATACGTGGAACATAAATTAAATAGACAATATGTGCACCATCTAAAAATAACATTTTGTGTTAAATTATTTTTACTGTGTTATTTTATTTTATATCATTGTATTTTATATTATTTGTTTTAGATTTATTTTGTGGATGTTTTACGATCGAATTGGTGGCGATGAGGTTCACAACCCATCACACCGCGTCTCCCGCGGGGCGAAAAGAGAAGGATGGAGTGCCGCATCGGTTAAAGTGCGACAGTCCATTCTTTCTGCCTACCCTTTCGGTGAGACGGCGTGATGGTTAGTTAGTTAGTTAGTTACTTTTATTCAGACTAATTTTAAAAATCACATATTATATTCTTAGCTAACTAACTAACTAACCATCACGACGTCTTCCCGAAGGGGTAGGCAGAAAGAATGGTCCACCACACTGTTCTTTCCTGACACACTTCTCTCGATTCCGCAACTTTTATGCATCGTGTCATTCACGTTCGTCGATTTCTCCACGTGTGCCACGTTTTCTTCGATCTTCTTTTATTTTTAGTTTCGTTTACGTCGTTTATACGAGTATATACTTTCTTTACCATTTTTCCTTCATTATTTTTTCCATGTGATTAAACTATCTTAATGATCCTTTCTTTATTTTATTCATAATACTTTCATTCGCACTGCATTTACTTCTTATATTTGCATTTGACACTTTCATTTACACATTTAATACACATTTGTCCAAGAGATCTCATTTAAATAGAGTTAAAAGTATTTTTATTATACTTTAATCCTTCTTTTGACATGTTCACACTTCACGTGATAAATGTTTAGTTTTGTGTTTTATTAAAAATAATATTGGTTATGTAGGTACCTACTCCCGAGATATATTATAATACAATGTATGTTCGATACACGCCAAGAAAAATATGTTTCAAAATGGAATAATTAGTATTTTAATGAATAAAAAAATCGTAATTAATTATCATTTGTGTCGATATATTATCAGTGCATTATTTTGGACCCGGGTCATTTCATGGTCATTCATAATTGGTGCACTTAAAGTTGTCATCGCAAACAAAAGCCTATCCAAAAAAGCCAAGATGGCAGTGCACAATGGTGTTCTTGTGCCGACCCTTATGTATGGAAGTGAAGCATGGAACTGGCAAATGAAGGATGAAAGTAGAATAAATGCAGTAGAAATGAGATCTCTAAGACGAATGTGTGGCAAATCTGTATATGATAGAGTGACAAATGCAAGTATAATAAGTGAATGTGGTGCGAATGAAAGTGTTATGAACAAAATAAGGAAAGGGTCATTAAGATGGTTTGGACACATGGAAAGAATGAGTGAAGACAGAATGGTAAATAAGGTAAATGTAAACGGCGTGAACGGAGCTAGAAATAGAGGAGGGCCAAGGAAAACGTGGCACGATCAAATAAATCAAATATTGAATGTCGGTCACGTGAGGAGTCGGAGTAATCGACGTGCGTGCATGACAAGATGTATGAATGTAGAGGAAGCGAGAGAAGTATGTCAGGACAGAACAGCGTGGCGTTCCATTCTTTCTGCCTACTCCTCCGGGGAGACGGCATGATGGTAAGTTAGTTATATAGTTAGGGTCATTTCATTTGATAAAAAAAGAATGCGCATGTTGTAAGAGTTTAAATTGTATCTTCAAAACCCAAATAAATTCTGGATAAGCTTCCGAAATTGGAGCAATAATCTGTAGCCTCTATTGTTTCGGATAAACTTTAACCGCAATATCAAAAATAATTTAGGGAGATAACTTTGTATTACATTTCGATAGTTCGAAGTGTATTAATATATTTTTGTGGTAAAACTAACTAATTAACTATCTTACTTACTTACTTCCTATGGCCATACAACTCTTGAAGAGTTTTAGCCTCCTTGATGATTTTTCGCCAAGCTCCTCGATCCTGAGTTTTTTGCTCCCAGCACACACTGGATCCATTTGGCAAAAACAGGGACTTAAGGGTCGAACTCCGAATTTTACCCTGATTTTTTAAAATTAGGTCCTTTGTGTGATTCCAAACCACTTTTACATTTGAACTTTTCTTGATATAACTGCTAATTTCCAAAGAAAATAAAATGTTATTGTTTTTTTTGTATGAAGCAAAACTGATTTTTGCAATTATTTAGGAATCATTTATGCACCTAACAAAAAATCCGAAACCACTTTATACTCGTAACAATTAATGAAAATTTATAATGTCTGCTGCTTTTAAACGGGCAGAGATATGAAGTAGATGTCGTAACAAGTAATGTAGAAGATTATGCCCTCTATAATCCTTACCAAGTTTGGTTTTGACGTATCCACCTGATTCCGAAATAATTGAAAAAATCAGTTTTGCTTCATACAAAAAAAAAACAATAACATTTTTTTTTCTTGGAAATTAGCAGTTATATCAAGAAAAAATTTCAAATGTAAAAGTGGTTTGGAATCACACAAAGGACCTAATTTAAAAAAAATCAGGGCAAAATTCGGAGTTCGACCCCTAAGTCCCTGTTTTTGCCAAATGGATCCAGTGTGCAGCAGTCCGATTCGCCCAACCTAGCCAGGTCAGCTAGAACATTGTCCATTAGGCGCTGTCTAGGCCTTCCTAGAGGTCTTACTCCAGTCGGTCTAGACGCGTACAGGGTCTTGATTGCTCTGGTCTCTTCGGCTCGGCATACATGCCCAATCCGTGCTAGGCGACCGGCTCTCACGGTGCTCGTTATAAGGGGCTGCTGGGTCATCGTACAAATTTCTTGGTTGGTCCTGTGCTTCCAAGTTCCCGCTGCAACACCGGGTTTGGGTCCCAGGATCATTCTTAGTATCCTATTCTAAAACCAGTAGATCCTTTGTTGTTCTTTTAGAGTCATTGTCCACGACCATATGTCACCACTGGCTTGATGATGGTGTTATAAATACGCAGCTTGGTGCTTCTGGATAGAAGCTTGGACTTTAGTAACGTTCGCAAGGAGGCTGCAGCTCGTAGGCCTTTTTGAATTCTGTGTTCCAACTCCGCGTGCATTTCGTTGTATTTCAACTAGTGTGAGTGCCTATAAATGATAATATTGAGAAAACAAGTACGAATGTGATGAAAAGATCCGTAAAAGCAATAAAAAATGGAAAAGCTGTTGGGTTTGATTGTCGCTAAATATTATTTTTGTGCTATAAATATTCAATATTTAGCAACAATGCTTTAAATTAACTTGACGCTTATAAAAATAGTCTTTTTTTAAATACTTCTCTAGTCCAACCGTTCTATATGTCCTTACTATCTAAGGCAGGGATGACGAACCATTTTGAGCCTGAGTGCCAATTTTTTTCTTCAATATTATACTAATATGTCGCGTGCCATATGCCATGGAAATAAAAATTCATCAAATGTTTGTGTAACTTCAGATTTTTAATATAAACAAAGCATTAATAAATCGGAAAAAAATAATTTAGTACTTATTAATGGCAAAATAAAAGAAAGAAATAAAAAATAGACTCAAAACTTCATATAATAATTAAATAAAACGATGTTTTTTTAACTAATTCCACTTTTGTCTTTGTGTAGACAGCGACCGGTTTCGCCAGGCTCGCTGGCATCGACAGAATGGTCTATGTATCCCAGTCTGTCGATGCCAGCGAGCCTGGCGAAACCGGTCGCTGTCTAAATAAAGACAAAAGTGGAAGTAGTTAAAAAACATCGTTTTATTTAATTATTATTTAAAATGAACACCCATCAAGAGATTTCAGTAAAATCATTTGATTATCTCAAAACTTCATTATTAGTGAGATTTTTGTTGTTGGATGCTAGATGCCATTTTTTTTATATCGGGTTCATAGCTGGTAGCTTTTAATAGAATACAAGCAGTAGTACTTTCGTCTGTAAGTCTTCTTCTTATGTCTGATTTAATAAAGTTCATTGAAGAAAATAATGATTCACAGGAATAAGCCGACGAAAATTTTTTTAAAATGACCATTGTTATTTTTTTAGGACAAGAAAAAGTTTCCAGGATAGTTTGCCAAGTTGTAAGTACTTCATTTTCGGCATTCCTCTTGACTAGTCCAACGAATCGATCTCGCTCAATTTTTTGATTTTTTTTTTAATATTTCTAAAACTTTTTTTGATTTTTTTGTATAATCACTTTTATTTTTTTCTCTTCATTCGCGTGCCATAGGTTCGCTATCCCTGATCTAAGGGATACTTTTTTATTTTTTACTTATGATGCATTCATCTGCCTTCCATTTCTTCTTTATTTCATTGTTTGATATTCGATCATATATCGTTTTTCTCACATTCTTCTTTGTGATCTTATTTCTACGGCATTTATCCTTCTTATCATCCTTCTTTTGCCAGCTCCAAGCTTCACTTATATTCCACAATTCTATGTATTTGTCTTAATAACCAAGGGAATTGTAACATATTAATATCATGTCTAAGAGATATATAATAATATCAAAGAGACGATTCATTCCAGATGTTTCGATGTAAATTTCCATTTCTGTCGAATGTACTCACTAATTCTAGAAAGTTCCTATGACATACCCCTTTTTTTCATTTCACACTACGTGACTCGAGTATTGTAAGTCTAGCATTCCAACCAACTATTGCTATTGTAGATAATTAGATTATACATTAATAATATTGAATACGTACACAGTCGTAGATAAACAAATTCCGACATTTCAATTATATTAAATATTTAGAAGAATGTATTCTAAGTGTTATGAACAAAATAATGAAAGGATCGTTAAGATGGTTTAGACACATGGAAAGAATGAGTGAAGACAGAATGGTGAGGAAGGTATATGTAAACGACGTGATCAGAGCTAGAAATAGATTAAGGCCGAGGAATACCTGGCACGATCAAATCAATCAAATATTAAATGTCGGTCACGCGAGGAGTCTAAGAAATCGACGTGCATACATGATACGATGTATCAATGTAGAATAATCGAGAGATGTATGTCAGGACAGAACAGTGTGGCGGTCTATTATTTCTGTCTACCCCTTCGGGGAGTCGGCGTGATAGTTAATTAGTTAGTATGAGGATTTTTTAAATATTTTAAACTAACTAACTAATCAGGAGTGGCAGGCAGAGAGGATGGACCACCACACAGTTCTATCCTGACATATATCGCTCGATTCCTCTACATTCATACATCATGTGAGACATTGTGACATGCACGCTCGTCGATTGTTACTACTTCGAACATGGTCGCCATTCAGTAATTGATTAATTTGGTGATGCCATGTCTTCCTTGGCCTTGCTGGACTTCTTTTTGAATTATTCCCTCACCCATTCGTTCCATATGTCCAAACCATCTTAGTGACCCTTTCTTAATTTTATTTAGGACGGATGTATCCGTCTTACATTCCTTTATTACTTTGTTATTAGATATTCTATAATACATTGTTTTTCCGCAAATTCCTATAAGTGACTTCATTTTTATGGCATTTATCCTCTTCTGCCAACTCCAAGTTTCACTTCCATACATAAGGGTCGGCAATAGAACATTACTGCTGATTTCGAAATTATATAATATTTACCATGCATTGGTTGTAACACTATGATATTTAACAGTTTGATTTAAAACACTGTTATAATGTCACAATTTATTTATTTAATTTCTATGAAATCGACGCGACAGCTGTTTCACCAAACGATATTGGCATCATCGGGTGTTACAATGAACTCCATCAGTATTATAGAACTATTTATTTGTTTATATCATAGAGTTGTGGCTTTTTAAAGAAAACAAAAAGAAAGAAACATATACATTTTAAGAAAAGCAAACGATATTACTGAAATCTTTTGATGGAAGTTAATTTTAAATAATAATTAAATAACACGATGTTTTTTTACTACCATCTCAGACTGGACCAGTCTGTCGATGCCAGCGAGCCTGGTGAAACCGGTCGCTGTCGAAATAAAGACCAAAATGGTAATTGTTAAAAAAACAATGCGCAATATAATTATTATTTACTATTTTACAATTCTTTCCTCATTCATTATTTCCATGTATCCAACCCATCTTAATTATCCTTATTGTGTTTATAACATTTTCATTCGCACCGCATTCATTTATTATATTTTCATTTGACACTCCATCATACACAGTTTTTTTCTACACATTCTTCAAAGAGATCTCATTTTTACTGCATTTATTTTACTTTCGTCCTTCTTTTGCCAGTTCCATATTTCATTTCCATACGGGTCGGTACAAGAACATCATTGTGCACGTCATTTTAGCTTTTATTATTTTTTCATAAATAATAATAGGAATACGATTCCCAGTTGAATTGTTTTTGTTATAAGTTTTACAGATTAATAAAAAGAATATTAAACAGGAAATAGTTCGATAAATGAGCTGAATATAAAAATAGATTTTACATAGCATTCTTTATCAATAGAGGAGTATAAACGTAAAATAAAAAATCCAGTCAGTTCTGGATAGTAAAAGATAAAATATGCTCGAGAAAGAAGTATCCATGTCCGCATTTTTTTTAGTCCGAGTTCTTTTAAAACTATAAAATATAATCTAACTAACTAACCATCACCCCGTCTCCCCAAAGGGGTAGGGAGAAAGAATGGACTGCCACACTTTTCTTTCCTGACATATTTCTCTCGATTTTCAACATTCATATATCGTGTCGATTTCTCTGACTCCTCACGTGGCCGACATTGAATATTTGATTTATTTGATCGTGCCACATTTTCCTCGGTCTTCCTCTATTTCTGGTTTCATTTATATCGTTTACATATAATTTTTTTACCATTCTTTCTTTTCATGTGTCAAAAACAACTTAATGATCCTTTTTGTTCATAACACCATCATTCGCACCGCATTCACTTCTTATATTTTCATTCGACACTCTATCATACACAGAGTATGTACACATTCGTCTAAGAGATCTCATTCCTACTGCATTTATTCTACTTTCATCCTTCTTTTGCCAGTTCTATGATTGGCTTCCATACGTAAGGGTCGGTAGAAGAACACGATTGTGCACTGCCATTTTAGATTTTTGGATAGGTTTTTCTTTGCAATGACAACTTTAAGTGCACCATTCACTTTGTTGCCTGCCCCAACCCTTCTTTCAATATCCCTCTTCACTCGCCCATCATTGTTAACATACTACCATATACGAACTTATCTACTTGCTCCAAATTTTCATCATTCACGCTAATGTTGCAGACTGTCATGATTAGTTCCTACTGACATATTCACATTCATCATCAGATCATTTCGCATGCATACCTAATACACACTATTCACCAGGACTTGTAGTTCATGCACGTTGTCCGCAAGTAGGACAGCGTCATCCGCATACAAGAGACAGCTTACTGACACTCCGCTCATTTTGGCACCTACATCCAACCTTTTCAGCTCTTTTATACGGATTAATAAAACAAGTATTAAATCGTAAATAGTTCTATAAATGAGCTGACTGATATTAAAATGGATACACAACATTATTTATCAATAGAGGAGCATAAATGTAAAAATCCAGTCTGTTCTGGATAGTAAAACATAAAATATGATCGAGAAAGAAGTAGCCATATCCGCTTTTTCTATAATGCTTCATAAAGCTGAGTTCTTTTAAAACTATTAAATAAAATGTTGAAACATAGAGATATGACATTTTTAACAGCCTTTGACAGATAAATATCTTCGAATAAAATGTGACTATCGAGCAGGAACTAGGAAGCGTTTTTTTTTTAATTATCCATGGCAGACGTAACAATACCATTGTTGCGTAATTGCGAATCGATTCATGGCGTCATCTTGCTGACTAATTGTAACTACAATCCATAGATGTCGTTTGATTGTTATATTAGAAATTTATGATTAACTAAACTGACTAACTAACTAACTAACCATCACGCCTTTTTCCCGGAGGGGTAGGCAGAGAGGATGGGTCGCCACAATGCTCTTTCCTGGCATACCTCTCGGGCTTCCTCTACATTCATACATCGTACCATGCACGCACGTCGATTATTCCGACTTCGACTGTGGCCGCCTTTTAGTAATTGATTAATTTGGACATGCCATGTTTTCCTCGGTCGTCCTCGTCGTCGTCATCGGCATCTTTTTCCACTCACGCTGCTTGTGTACAACGTTTTAACCATTTTACTCTCATCCGTTCGTTCCATATGTCCAAACCATCTCAGAGATCCTTTTTTAATTTTATCCATGATGCAGTCATCTGCCTTACATTTCTTTCTTATTTCATCGTTCGGTATTCTATCATACATCGTTTTCCCGCACATTCTTCATAGTGATCTCATTTTTACGGCGTTTATCCTGCTTTCATCCTTCTTTAGACAGCTCCAAGCTTCACTTCCATCCAGTCTCCAGTCAAAAACAAAATATATTTTTTTACAATTGTTTTTAGAGTTTCGTTTTAACATTTACAGTATAGATAATAAAAAAGAGAATTAATAATTAGTAAATCGAACAATGGCGCCATCTTGTTGACTAAGCGTAACTACTATCAATAGATGTCGTTTGACTGTTAATTAAAAAAAATTGGGTTTAACTATCCTTTAACATAAATTATTTAAGTTTAATATAAACAAAAGAAAATAGCAATTGTTTTTAAGAGTTTCGTTTTATGTATTAATAAAAAATATGCTTTGTAAATCGAATAATGTTGCCATCTATACGTAAAATCTATAGATGTCGTTTTATTGTTAATTCCGAAATTTATATTTAAATAACGTGGAATAAAAATTAAATAAACACAAATGTCCGAATCGTCCAGCTGACGACAAGTGCACCATCTAAAATAACATTATGTGTTAAATTATTTTTCTTTGTTATTTTATTTTATATCATTGTATTTTATATAATATGTTTTAGATTTATTATGTAGCCGTTGAACGATCGAAGTGTGCGCGGGATGTACATATTGGTGGCGATGACGTTCGCAACCTATCACACCACGTCTCTCGCGATGGCGAAAAGAGAAGGATGGATTGCCGCATCGATTCAAGTGTGACAGTCCATTATTTCTGCCTACCCTTTCGGGGAGACGGTGTGATTGTTAGTTAGTTAGTTAGTAATTTATAAATATTTATAAATATTCATGAAATTTTAACATTTCCAAGTAATATTTTACATTCACGTTTTGAGATTTTTTACCATATTCTGTAAACGGCTACATGATTGATTCTCGCAATATTTGTTAATGCCTTAGCAAGGTGAAACATGTCATATCCATAAAATATAATAACATTTGATGACATATACCAGATGTTTTAATTAATGTTAATAAAATCTGTCATTATAGAGTAATAATGGAAATCAACTTCAACAGATAATACTCCAGAGAAGGCAAGAGGAATTTAGACATGGTCCAGAGTCCCGGGCGACCCTTGAATGGGTCAAGGGTGCATTTGCTTGGAGCAGTGATGCCTATTCTCAAGTGATAGTCAACGTCGGGGACCTGACATGACACCGGAAGAAGAAGACGTACGTATTTATTGATTCTTGAACAATGATGTAAAACTCCATATAAATAATTAATTCGAATGAAAACGTATGTTTTCTAAAAGTTTTATTATAATTTATGGGAATGACATGTTTCGCCAAATTATTAATGAAATGTCATTACCACAAATTATAATAAAACTTCTGGAAAATAGATGTTTTCTTCATAAATATAAATGTAAACAACATTGCTGGTGTCACATGCAGCTCTCCTGACTAAAAACATTGTCAATGCGCCCTTGAGGTGAGCTATTCACGAAAACGGCGCTATATAAATTAGCCTAATTATTATTATTATTATTATTTTCATTATTTTATTTGCACCGCAATCACTTCTTCTATTTGCATTTGACATTCTAATGATTTACCTCGCATTCATTTTAGAGTTCTTATTTCTATTGCATTTATTCTACTTTCATCCTTCGTTTACCATTAACATGTTTCACTTCCATACATAAGGATCGGCACAAGAACACCATTGTGCACTGCCGTCGTAGTTTAAAAAAAAAACGTTCATTTTAATCATTCTTTCAAATGAGTTTGCATCAGTTAAATCATTTGAGAATAATTATGTTTCAAGTTTCAACTTACTGAGGCAATATCCGATTCGCAATTTGATTATGTTCTTTGCAAGTCGAAACATGTCTGCTCTGTATTTGTAAAGACTTTTGAGCGTTTCATGACCAACGATGTAAAACTTCAATAAATATAAATATAATTTAATTGTCCATTGTTTTGGCTGAAACACCATGGTACTTCAACATTATAAACTATTAAATTATAATTATAGTATTAAATTATAAAACTCTGTTTTTATGTATCACAATTTTTCTTCTATATACGCCATACTTTGTGTTGCTATGATGGTTTATTTCTCTTTTTCTTTTTTATATACTTTGTATATACAACACTTAAATTTAAAAAAAATACATAGACATGTTTCGGACAAACAGTCCTTCTTCAGTGATACATATTATAAAGATACATTTTAAATAATTTTTATAACATCTGTCAGATCATGTAAACACCTTTATAATATTATTAAAAATGTATCTTTATAATATGTATCACTGAAGAAGGACTGGTTGTCCGAAACATGTCTATGTAATTTTATTTTTTTAATATAAGTGTTGTACGAGTATATACAAAGTATATAAAAAATAAAAAGAGAACAGAAGACAGCTGTTTCGTCAATCTATGTTGACATCATCAGGTGTTACAATAATATATCAACTGTTAAATTTTCATGATTTTTCGAACCTTTATGTGTATTTATTCAAAACAGCTGTGGCGAAAATTAAAAATAAAAATTGTGATACATAAAAACAGAGTTTTATAATTTAACAGTTCATATATAATTAAATACCTAGTCCATTGTTTTGCCCGAAACACTATGATACTTCAACATTATTACTGTTAAAATTCAAAACACTGTTATAATATCACAATTTATTTTTATTCACTGAGAGTGTCGCGACAGCTGTTTCGCCAACCGATCATCAAGTGTTACAATAAACTCGTTTACTCTGTTTATTGTAACACCTGATGATGCCAACATCGTTTGGCGAAACAGCTGTCGCGTTACTCTCAGTGAATAAAAAGAAATTGTGATATTATAACAGGGTTTTAAATTTTAACAGTAATCATATATAATTATTACTAATAATGAAAACGTTAGATTTTATAATGTCTTAGCAAGTTGAAACATGTCATTCCCATAAAATAAAATGAAACGTCTAGCAAACAGACATCTTCATTCGTATTAATAAGTTATTAGCGTTATTACGCGTTCTCTTCTTGATAACACCTTTGTTGATAGAAAGGAAACCATTAGCGAGAGAGTTGTAAGAACTGGTTAACTGACAGCTATCTACGGTGGGAACAATTTAAAAGTATAATAATTGTGGTATATATTCAGGTATATGACATACGTACATGTTATTACTATCGTTATTCCATGAAATACGAGTATATGTGAAAAATTACATTTAAGTACACGTGACAAAGCATATTACAATAAATATTTTGTGTCCGCTGTATAAAACCATCATAAGATCAGAAATAACTTATGGCTATGAAACATGGTCCCTAATGCAGAGAAAAGAAAGCAAACTGGCAATAAGAGACGAACAATTTTGAGATAATCCTTTGGACTCACATTGGAGTATGGGACAGAATCAAAACTATAATTTAAAAAGGTGCGTTTTAACCGCCCTACCTTTAGGTAATTTTCCGAGAAACGTGCAAAAAAGCAGATTTTTTATTAATGAAATTTAATTACATATTAATTTTTTTTTAAATTACGAAACGTCAAATACTCGGCCGCACACTTCGCCTGCCCCTTGTAAAACTATCATATTTATGAAGACTTTTACTCAAGTGTTGTTGGTTCACGCGCGTATCCCTAATAGTTTGTACATTTTAGGTACGTTACTTTTTCTCAAGCGCGTACGTGATACGGGATAGCGCAGAATGGTAGTCAAAGTGAACGTATCACGTACGTTCAAATACGTAGGGTGGTTAAATCTCGATTTAAACTTTTATGTCTCACAATACATCTAGATATCTAATAAAGAAGGTTTCCCACAATACATCTAAAATAAGAAGGTGTTATACAAGGATAAAACCTGTTATAGGGCGCAGCGGCACCCTTTCGTCAGCCTCGCTCATGCACTTCCGAGCCCAGTTCCCTGTCCACCCAGGACTTACATTTAATAGATCGATCGCAAAGGGTTGCCAAGCCGCATTTAATCTTGTATTGTTTCCCTTCTATGTCCCTCACTTATACACGTAAAAGAACAGTATTTAATTATACGAGTATATTGGTAATGCTAACATTAAGTGAACTTATTTACTAGGTAGTAGAGTAGTGACAAAAACACATATGGTTACTACACGAGGAAGGCTCGACAGTCTAGAGGGGGAAGAGAGAAAATGCATGGGGCTGAATAGAAACGGAGTAAAGAGGGTCATAGGGTGAGGGTAAAGGGGAGGCAAAGCGAGCACATGAGAAGTTACAGGAGAATTTTCCTTCAATATGAATAAATCTTTCGCCTTTTACAATACGTCTAAAGTCTGCGAGACAATAAAAATAAAACGTTTATAATGAATATTTACTTATGGTGTCCTCTATAATAGACAAGGTTGAGGAAGCCGGATTGAGATGGTTTGGCCACGTCATGCACTGAGAAGATGACCATATTATAATGTCTGCCCTTCGAACCCCAACGGTGTAGACGGATAGAGGACGGCCATTGGCGAGCCATGCCTCTCAAGAAATGTGGATTCAACAGAGAGCTGACCCAAGACAGAGCGTCCTGGAGAGATCATATTAGGAGGACCATCCTCACTTAAAATGGGAAATGGTAAAGAAAAATTAGAAGATATTCAATTTGTTTAAATTTTACAAATTCATCATCGGGAGAACCATATAAACTAAGTTAGTTTATATCGTTCTCCCGATGATGAAGGTATAAAACCTTCGAAATATGTCGGGAAAATAAATTGAAAAAACAATTATGTCATATAAAATGTCATTTTGGTATTCCACGCTGTTAACGCCTTAAGGTAATAATATAAAATGACAAATAAATCTAAACTAACTAACTAACCATCACGCCGTCTCCCCGAAGGGGTAGGCAGAAATAATGGACTGCCACACTTTTCTTTCCTGACATATTTCTCTCGATTCCTCAACATTCATACATCGTGTCATGCACGCGCGTCGATTTCTCTGACTCCTCGCATGGTCGAAATTCAATATTTGATTTATTTGATCGTGCCACGTTTTCCTCGGTCTTCCTCTATTTCTGGTTCCATTTACATCGTTACCATATATTTTTTTCCATTCTTTCTTGATTCATTCTTTCCATATGTCCAAACCATCTTAATGATCCTTTCATTATTTTGTTCACAAATAAATCTACAAGGCAATAAATAGCATTATTGCTTCCTTTAAATTAGAAAAAGATTGGATGATAGCTGAATTATAAGGAAAGATTATAAAAAATAAATTAAATACATGTTTATAATTAAAAAAAATGATTAGCGTGCTTCAAACAAGAGGTTAAAGTATCGAATGTATTATAAATTATTTTATATATAGGAATTACGCTTACGATTTCCATAGGCATTGTTCAGGCACCCGTCCACACATAAAGATTTCTGGAAGACATTGGGCAGTGAACCTCTTGCACATCCCTCGGTGTGTGTGACGTAACAGGCGCTTCCTCTGCCCGAGATGGTGTCCTCGGAAGTCCTGAAGCAGCAGGAGTGTGCCAGGGCGTTAGCCGGTGTATCAGTCTTTAATTCTTCACCCCCTTTACAAGTGCACTTATCCCCAGCCTCCAGATCAGCCATCATCTTCTTCGCCATTCCGTTGACGTCCAGCTGCTCAGGATAGTCGAAAGTTTTTTGAGCGAATTTATCTGAATTTTCCACGTAATTCTGGTTTACTAAAACATTATTGGCTGCAGCCAAGTTATCGTTTAGTTTATATTTCGTCATGATTGTATATTTTTTTATAATAAAATTTTAATATCAGAAACAATCACGTTTTATAATAGTAAAAATAAACACCGATACGCAAAATATCGTACAACACTTTTTATGTTTTTATGAAATAAATAAATCATCACATTATTAACTAAAACAATCGCGCATTTAATTGAAACTTATTCTAACTTCTAATTTCACACACGATGTCTCCAGGAAACGGATTTCTGTCTCCGCGGACACGTCCAACCGGTCCGGGCGTCCATTTACTTCTGAAAACTTCTCCATTGGAAGTCGCTCGCCACAACACTGGAAGTTCATCGCGAGCTGTCGTCACCGCGACCAGTGGCGTGTCGTGCTCTCGTAGATTAATAATTATAATTTATAATTACACTTTGATACTTTCATCACGAATGCTATTATTGCACAAGACCGATAATTATCAATTACATTAATATTTTTACGCATCGTTTAAAAAAATATGTATTTTCGTCACGATAGAGGAACAGTTATTTGATTTTTAATTACGAATACTTAAGTTATAAATTTAAATGACGTCGAATACTTTATGAGTGCTATATAATTCGAACAATGCTACAACAATACGATGTGGAAATTTCTTCTTCTTCCTTGTTGTTCAAATCAAATCAAATCAATCAAATCAGTTTATTTCATCAACAGACATTACAAAATTTATTTTTAAGGCATCTATTGAGAACAGGTAAAATAATATATTATGTATAGTATACTACCAGAAACGCATAAGAGATGGTTCAACATTAGGAAGACAGGATACTATCCAGAATTAAGAGTATTTGCCTTCTGAACGTACTTTCACTAACACGAAAGACGTCGATCTCCGAGGAGACCGCGTTCAGCAGACTAATTGCTCTTCCCACCGGTGTCATCGGCGGCCGGTAGGTAAAACAATCTGTGCTGTCGCTGTCGGAGATATCTATCGGGGACAAAAAGCCGAACACCCTCCAGTACGGCCGAGTTCTCGAAGTATCCCCTAATTAATCTAAAGAAATGGGTAATTAGATGTCCATCTCTTTGAAGCTGTAGACCTATATGGTCTGTTCTCCAGAGTGTTGCACCTCCTGTGAGGTAGACTCCCAGCTGTCCTTCCATCTTTTAAGAGGTCTTCCACGAAGACGAGTCCCATGAGGCTGATTATGTAGTGTAATATAGGGAAGTCTGGTGGTGTCCATTCTTTGAACATGACCGTAGCAGTCCCTTTTTCGTTGTCTGCTCCATCTTATAATATCCTCAACCTCACATATCTCTCTTATTCTGGTGTTCCTCATTCAATCTCTTAGTGTCTTGCCTGCTCCTCAGTGTCTTCTTGGTCTTTACTGTGTCTGCCCTCTCTTCGACGCCATATGTCATTATTGGTCTTACGCATGCTTTATAGATTCTCATCTTACTCTTAATGGCCATGTCTTTGTTTTTCCATATTGTGGATTTTAGAGCGTCTGAGATTGCAGCTGCCTCGTTTACTTGGGCTATGGAAATTTACTCTTATTAAATAAAGTGTTAATAATTTTTTTTATTCTGGATAGGTTTGGCGAAACGGAATGCTGGGAGCAAAAGGCGCAGGATCGAGGAGTTTGGAATAAAATCATGACGCAGTCTAAAACTCTTCAAGAGATCGGCCATATGCAAGTAAGTAAATTATTATGATACAAAAATATAGAACATATTTCAATATAATTATCAGCATCATCATAAGCCATTAGTTTTCCAGTGTTGGACATAGGCCTCCATTCCAGATCTCTACGTTTCTCTATCCTTCGAAACTCATTGACCTCCTGCAACTCTTTTGATGCCATTAGACTATCTTACTCGTGGTTTTGCCACTCTAGTTCTGTGTGCGATTAAAATCGTTATAGTGCATAGAAGCGATATAGCGCTCTTCGTTGTACTGTCTTAAAGTCCGGGGAGCGCGATATCGCTGTTTGTATTAACGTATTTTCGGTCTACGACATTGGTTCCTAAACTTTTATGGACCACCGTCCCCCTTTAAAATAAAATAAAACCTTGTATGTATTTATGTATGCACGTAAGTAAGTATAAGATATAGGTATAATATATATTTTTTTGGCGCAACAAAATAAAAAAGCACTTTTTAAACACAAGTTTTGATGATAAAATTAATTAATTAACTTCATCGTGTAACTTCAAAAACTAAACTAAAATGTGACAGTTCGTTGGTACTATTTTACACTTCTTACGACTAACTTCATTTATGATATGTTTTGGAAATTCGTGAGTTGGCATGCGTGAAATGTCCGGCCGTAATTTATCATTGATGGGTAAGTTCGTTATGTCGCACTTTCGTAATTATTATTATTATTATTTTGTTGAATCGCTCTTTACATCATGACAGCATGAGCCAAATCGATGTAAAGGGTTATTATAGCTATCATAGTGATTTTCGTGACATGGGATAGGTAGCTAATCTATCGCCAATTTATTATCACGTGAATTGTACACCAGACCAAAGACAGTGTGACAATCACACTTGCCTCGCCGGGAATCGAACCCGGAACCTTCGGGGTGGTAGTCAATGCACTTACCACTCGGCCACAAAGGTCGCCGTAGGGTGCACGGGCAGTTCTCAATTTACCATCAACTTAACGCGCCAAAAGAAGCATAACCTCAAAAATGGATTGAAATTTTCAATACAAAATTTAGGTTAGAATTAAATATAATATAATTCCTATTGGTATACTATACAATCTCTGTCGTATATTAAACCCTGAGTTGGGTGTTCTATCGTGCAAAATTTTATTATAAAAAATATTGTCCACTAAGTAAAAATATTAAAATGGTTAAATGAATACATAAATTATGCATTCTCGTGCAATAGTTTTAAACATTAAGCGAATTTAGCTAGTCATAAACGTGTTTTTATTTATTGCAATGGCAATAATTTTAAATAAAGATCTTGTTAGGAATTGTTGACTTAGCATCACGGTTGCTTGGGTTCAATTTTTATGTAATAACGACTTGTCAATGCAAACATAAACAGTAAATTAAAACATCGTTTTTTCTACCGATGAAAATGCTTTTTGTTTATTCTATTCTTCAATACATACTATTTTTTTGCGATTTGTTTACCTCAGGGAGTGCGGTTATTACCCTTGGCTCTTTCCAACTGAATTCTTGCTATGTATGCTAAGCCACCCATCATTGGGGAGAAGGAGGAATATCCACTCGGGAGTTCACTTCTCACAGCTGATTGGCGGCCGTTTACATAACTCGGATGTCCTGAGTGATGTAGGTCTATTTGTCCCTGATAATTTTACCTTCGTCAAGTACAGCGCAGTTTGTTTTATTTGCCACGCTTCAGAACCAACCTGCCAATGGTTATGCCTGTGAGTAGAGCAATCTCATCGCTTAATCGGGTCGCCTCGGAAGTCGAGATATTTCGTGATTTAGTTGCCTCAGGGATGCAATATCAATGTTGTGATTGTTATCTCGGATGCGCAGTATTTACGTCTTTTTTAATTTATTTAAAATGTTATTTTGATAAATAATTCATAATATGTAATTGTAAGGTTGCAGACGGCTTGGATTGAAGCATTATTGATTTTATGCCATTATTGTTTAAATATGATTTCGGGTATATGAGCGCCACGGCTAGCTGGAATGAAGCGCAATCGTGAAATCCAATTTTCGACAATTGTCGTCTTTGTGGATGCGTATTATCCACTAGAGTGTACGTGGTGCGAAAACGATCCATGGTCTTCCGAATAACTTGCTCGGATGGACGATTATGTCGACCGTAAAATGGATGTAGTGTACGATAAGTTTGGCGAACGGAATCATGATTTTCAAAATAAATTTGCACAAGCTTTATTCTGACGTCAGTCTATTCATGGTAAAATGGCAAAACGTATTGACTAAAAAATCAACTGTTAACTGTCAAATTGACAGTTTTTAGAAACAATGTTGCGATTTTAAAAACCAAACCTCTAAAAATACAACCTATATTACCTATTATTTTTATTTATATTTTCATTACTATTATTATTTTTAATTCTTAATTATTTATTTCTTCTACATTCGCCATAACTTTGTGTTGCGGAATCATTAATGTTAATTTTTTTATACTTATTACACAACACACTTTATTACAAAAATTAAAAAACAACAAACATGTTTCGGACACAGAAGCCCTTCATCAGTGATGGTTATTGAGCTTAGAGTCATTTTGTCGTAGCTTCACTTCAATCTCGTTTTATACTGTCGTCTGTTAACTGTTATTAAATAATAATTAAATAAAACGATGTTTTTTTAACTACTTCTACTTTTGTCTTTATTTCGACAGCGACCAGTGCACAATGGTGTTCTTGTGCCGACCCTTATGTATGGAAGTGAAGCATGGAACTGGCAAAAGAAGGATGAAAGTAGAAAAAATGCAGTAGAAATGAGATCTCTAAGACGAATGTGTGGCAAATCTGTTTATGATAGAGTGACAAATGCAAGTATAAGAAGTGAATGTGGTGCGAATGAAAGTGTTATGTACAAAATAAGAAAAGGGTCATTAAGATGGTTTGGACACATGGAAAGAATGAGTGAAGACAAAATGGTAAAGAAGGTATATGTAAACGGCGTGAACGGAGCTAGAAATAGAGGAAGGCCGAGGAAATCGTGGCACGATCAAATTAATCAAATATTGAATGTCGGTCACGTGAGGAGTCGGAAAAATCGACGTGCGTGCATGACAAGATGTATAAATGTAGAGGAAGCGAGAGACGTATGTCAGGACAGAACAGTGTGGCGTTCCATTCTTTCTGCCTACCCCTCCGGGGAGACGGCGTGATGGTAAGTTAGTTAGTTAGTT
Source organism: Lepidostoma basale (assembly GCA_022606425.2). Classification (NCBI taxonomy): domain Eukaryota; kingdom Metazoa; phylum Arthropoda; class Insecta; order Trichoptera; family Lepidostomatidae; genus Lepidostoma; species Lepidostoma basale. Next base: position 226,456 of record JAHDVF020000272.1, on the reverse strand, counting down.
AGTTAAGAAGCTTTAAATATGTTTTCATTCTTACTAATTGTTTAATATGGAGTTCCACAATTACATATTATCTCTCTCAGATTTGAATACTATTGAAACGATCCGCATGTTTTTCTGTGAAAACGTTTTTTTGTTCATAATTCAAGAATACCGAGAGAACTAAATCTCTGCGTTTTCTTATGACCGCAATAGAGCAAAGTGCCATGACTTATTTTCTGCTACAAGCTTCCGCCCGGAAGCTGCTCACAACTCTCCTGTATCGAAGGCGATTCGTCTTCTCAGCGAGCTAGCATCCGGACATCTTTTTAGATACAGTAAGAGCGAACAAATATTTAAACCGCACAAAAAAGTCAATACATACATTATAATTTTATATATATTGTTTCATTTTTTTAATATTTACGTTGATTTTTGTCATACAATACAATGAATCAAAGATTATTATTATTATTTATAGTTTTCTTATGTAGAGCGGATGAAGGTATTATGAACAAAATTATGAAAGGATCGCTGCGTTGGTTCGGACATATGGAACGCATGGATGGAGAAAGAATGGTTAAGAAAGTATACGTTAATGATGTAAATGGGGTACGAAGTCGAGGCAGACCGAGGAAAACATGGCATGACCAAATTAATCAAATTTTAAAGATTGATCATGTTAGAAGTCGGAGGAATCGACGTGCGTGTATGTCTCGTTGTATGAATGTGGAGGAATCTAGAGAGGTTTGCCAGGATAGAGTAGTGTGGCGGTCCATTCTCTCTGCCTACCCCTGCGGAGAAACGGCGTGATGGTTTGTTTGTTTGTATTTATAGTTTCTTGAACATATTTTTCTTATTTATGCAATGTTATTTAGTATTCATTGCCTATTTAAAAAAAATACTTTTCCACATGTCCAAACCATCTTAATGAACCTTTCATTATTTTGTTCGTAACACCATCATTCGCACCGCATTCACTTCTTATATTTTCATTCGACACTCTATCAAACACAGAGTATCCACACATTATTCTAAGAGATCTCATTTCTTCTAATACTTATAATAAAAAATATGTAATATATATATATATATATATTATAAATACATTCAAGATTATTGTATAGGTTATATTTAATTTATTTATTTAGGGTAACAAACAGCGATTGTAATACATATAAATAATAAAATACAGAAACAATAAAATAAGGTCAAGTACATGCTACCACAAATGAGGGTATTATTTGCAAACCCGGCAAACTCCACCAACAATCAAAAGTGAAATATGAATTGGGTCTTATTCATAATACATTTGCACACAATTTTTATTGATTTTCAGTTTCAAATTCAGCTTCATTCTGAAGAATTTTACTATTAAAATATAGGGTTTGTTGCAAACATGGCAACCTCCACTTGAGTGTTGCAAAGCTGGCAAACTCCAAAATGAAATTCATTATTTTACTTTAATTATCAACATAATAATGATTATTTCATGGCTGATTACTTTTAAAATACTGGTTGAGATGAAAAAAAATAATATCATAAAAAAGCGCATTTTATTAGCGTATCAGTTTTTTGCGATTTACTCAAAACATCTAATGATAGAGTTTGCCAGGTTTGCAACTAATACCCTCAAATATAAATGATTAGAAGAGTTAACAGTACAGAATAACTGACGAGTGCACGTGCGATGGAACAATGTGGACGCCCATCTCTGTTGGTAAGTCAGTCAGTCAGTCGATCATGTGAGGCAGCTGCCGTGTGCAGTGGTGCATGTGCAGCGGCCCGCGGTCCAGCCGTGGCGAGTAGTAACAGTCTGGGCCCCGGGCCAATGCCAAGGGCGGCACGGACTTCGACTGTCGCTTCCTAGTATTGTGTAAGAGAGCCACAGCCGCGGCGGACCGATACACATCGAAGAGCGATCGACTTCCAAACTGAAGCCAATTACGAGTCGTAACATACCAACGTAACGTCACATCGTTTCACTGAAGAAATAATTAACGCAATTTATTTCATCAACAGACATTACAAAATTAATTTTTAAGGCATCTATTGAGAACAGATAAAACAATATTATATATTGTGTATAGTATACTACCAGAAACGCATGAGAGATTGTTCAACATTAGGAAGACAGGATATTCTAGAATTAAGAGTATTTGCCTTCTGAACGTACTTTCACTAATATGAAAGACGTCGATCTTCGAGGAGACCGCGTTCAGCAGATTAATTGCTCTTCCCACTGGTGACACCAGAGGCAGGTGGGTTCTGGCGGCCGGTAGGTAAAACAATCTATGCTGTCCCTGTCGGAGATATCTATCAGGGACAAAAAGCCGAACACCCTCCAGCACGGCTTCTCGAAACATCCCCTGAGTAATCTAAAGTGTTGTATACCAATGAACCAATGTGTTGTATAGGACTCTGAGCACATGAGGATCCCTGAAAACTCTGCCAGTCCGGACGATGAAGCCCAACATCCTCAGTGCAGTGCTACAAATCCTCTCAATATGTGCACAAAAAGTCAGCCAACTCTCGTAGACGATCCCGAGATCTGTCATCGTAGATACATGTGCTAGTTGCTGGTTGTTCATTGTGTATCTAATACACAGTTTTCAACGCTCTAGTAAAAGATAGCATAACGAATTTATAAACAATGACGCTTTCTTTCTTTCTAAGGTATTATCAAATGGCAAATGGTCAATATAAAATATAATACAACTTCCAGAAAACAGACGTTTTCTTCTTTTTCCCCTTATTCTGTAGATCTTGCGATCTGTTTATACAGGATATCAAATTTCTTCCTGTGGTGCAGACGTCCAGCTTTGTCTCCTTCTCTGTGGTGGTCATCCTAGGGGTCGATGGCCCTCTGGAGTCTCGTGCATCACGATGGATGAACTCACTGTATCCACCCTCTCGATGTGGTCCCTCCATAATCGTCTTCTCTGCCTCTTCCATCTCGCTATGTTATAAATTTTTCAGGATCTGCGAATATCTTCATTGAGTATATTATCTCTAAGGGTTCTACCCACGATAGGTCGCAATGTTTTTATTTCTGCTACTCTTAGGAGATGTTTGGTTCGTTTGGTTTTGTGTTAATTAATTAATATGGAGTTTTACGTCATTGTCTACGAATCAGTTGAAAATTTATATTGCCAATTGTTTTGGCTGATATACCATGATACTTCAACATTATTAACTGTTAAAATTTATAACACTGTCAGGAAATCACAATTTTTATTATTCACTTTTTTAGTGTCGCGACAGCTGTTTTGTTGTTGTTGTTTGCAATACCTGATGATGCCAACATCGGTTGGGGAAATAGCTGTCGCAACACTCAAAAAGTGAATATTAAAAAAACTAACTAACTAACTAACCATCACGCCGTCTCCCCGAAGGGGTAGGCAGAAAGAATGGACTGCCACACCTTTCTTTCCTGACATATTTCTTTCGCTTCCTCAACATTCATACATCGTGTCATGCACGCGCGTCGATTTCTCTGACCCCTCACATGGCCGACATTCAATATTTGATTTATTTGATCGTGCCACGTTTTCCTCGGTCTTCCTCTATTTCTGGTTCCATTTACATCATTAACATATAATTTTTTCACCATTCTTTCTTCATTCATTCTTTCCATATGTCCAAACCATCTTAATGATCCTTTCATTATTTTGTTCATGACACCATCATTCGCACTGCATTCACTTCTTATATTTTCATTCGACACTCTATCATACACAGAATATCCACACATTCGTCTAAGAGATCTCATTTCTACTGCATTTATTCTACTTTCATCCTAATTATAATTATAGTAATTATAGTTTAAGGCATCTATTGAGAACAAGTAAAACATAAAAAATATATAATACCAGGAACGCATGAGAGGTGGTTCGACATTAGGAATACAAGATACTCTCCAAAGTTAAGAATATTTGTCTTCTGAACGTACTTTCACGAATATGAAAGACGTCGATCTCCGAAGCGATCATGTTCAGCAGTTTGATTGCTCTCCCCACCGGCATCACCAGAGGCAGATTGGTTCTGCATGCTGGGAGATAAAAAACATCTGGAACATAAAGACGGATACACATCTATTCTTATTTGCAAACTATTTGTCACCAGCATGTACAAGAGGAATGCAGTGGGATAAATCCACAGATAGCTACCAAATCAGTGCCAATATCTATGATAACATTGTTATAAATTTTAACAGATAATAATTTATATTGTATTGGGAGACTTCAATACGAAAATAAACAAATAATGCTCCCTCCAACGAAGTGGTCTCTTCCACGCGGGCACCCTTCCGCCTTGTCTTACGTCACACTGCCTGGCTTCATTGCCAAGATGCCAAGGTGGAAAAAATAGCTTTGATTCTTCACGCCGTTGTCCTTTTGGGGGGGACTAATGAGGCTGTTAGACGATTATTCGGATTAATCCGTACCAAAATACTGGCTTTTGTCATCTCGAATTGACTAATGGGTGACCGAGTCTCGAAACACAATTATCTCGTAATTCATTCAGATTGAGATGAAATAGACGATCATTTGCAACAGCTTTTTTTTAATAAGAGTGGGAAAATGTTCAAATTTGAAATAAAGAATGAAGTCTAAAAAACGAAATCCTCAATGACTGTAAATATCGTATTTTTCGACTCACTTTTTTAGGTCCATTTACACTGGACCGTCATCAGCCGATACCGACACGTCACGCGTTTGCGTTGAGCAAATAATCATTTTGTTAGTTTTGATGGTGTCTTGTTACTTTTAATTAATGCCCATTCCGTTCATATTATACATACTCTACATCTCTCTGGTGGTCGTTATGGTGGGCGATGGCCCCGTCCTCTCAACATGATCTCTTCAGAATCGTCTTCTCCACCTACTCCATCCACTCTCTTAGGTATCGTATCTAGGGTTCTATCCACAATAGGTCGCTATCTTTTCATTTCTGATGTTCTCACCAGATGCTTCATTCTGACAGTGTCTGCCCTTGTTCTATTTATATCATAGTTACACCAAATTAAATGAAATTACAATAAAAAAAAACTTACAGGATGTCACTCCTATAACTAACTAGCTAACTAACTATCACGCCGTTTCCCCGGAGGTGTAGGCAGAAACAATGGACTGCCACACTGTTCTGTCCTGACATAAATTCATACATCTTGTCATGCATGCACGTCGATTTATCCGACTCCTCACGTGACCGATATTCAATTCTAGCTCCATTCACGTCGTTTACTACCTTCTTCACAATTCTCTCTTCACTCATTCTTTCCATGTGTCCCAACTATCTTAACGACCCTTTCATTATTCATTCGCACCGCATTCACTTCTTATACTTGCATTTGACACTCTACCATTATACAGATTTACCACACATTCGTCTTATTTTTACTGCATTTATTCTAATTTCATCCATCTTTTGTCAGTTCTATGCTTCACTTCCATACATAAGGGTCGGCACAAGAAAATATCACTATGAACTGCCATCTTAGCTTTTTTGATAGGCTTTTGTTTGCGATGACAACTTTAAGTGCACCATTTACTCTGTTGTCTGCCCCAACCCTTCTTTCATTATCCTTCTCCACTCTCCCATCCTTTGTAAACATACTTCCTAAATAAACAAATTCATCCACTTGTTCCAGATTTTCACCATTCACACTAATGTTGCAGACTGTCATGTTTTATTCTCTTTCGAAAATCATTACCTTGGATTTCATATTCATCATTAAATAAAAAATAAATAAAATAAAAGAATAGTTTTTCATTCTTACTAGTGATAGATCGAGGTTTACTCTGTTTAAAAGGGATCCGTTCTTGACATCAATTAGGAAGAAGTTTTTGAAGCATTTGATGCTTTCGGGTTCATTGCTATGGATTAGAGTAATCTGGTAATAATTTTTTTCCGCATCTGAGATCCTTCAGAGTCGGACAAGGTTCCCAGAGCGGCGAGGAGCGTTCAGCTATGCATTGATTTAGTAAATTACTCCAACTGAGCGTGTAATGTCGAGGAAGGTTAGCTGATAATCCGCGAAGCATTTCAGCGTTTAGATAACAAAATAGTTTATTGCATTCCTAACCAGGCATGCCGACGATACTGCTTAATTGTTTGTTTACTGTTTCACAGAGAGTTCGTGTAAAAATTCAGACAACTAATAATCAAGTCGAGTCTTGTAGAATCATCAGCTGCTTGGACTATCAACTCATTCTTCTCCTTTCAAATCAAATCAAATCAAATAGTTTATTTTCTCACAAGATTATTATTACAAACAACAATTATAGTTTAAGGCCTATTGGAAACAGGCTAAACATAAAAAATATATAATACCAGGAACGCATGAGAGATGGTTCGACATTAGGAATACAAGATACTCTACAAAGTCAAGAGTATTTGTCTTCTGAACGTACTTTCACGAATATGAAAGACATCGATCTCCGAAGCGATCATGTTCAGCAGTTTGATTGCTCTCCCCACCAGCATCACCAGAGGCGCCCTTGAGGTGAGCTATTCACGAAAATGAAATTGAATCTAATCGTCTCGGATTTGTACATTTTCAGTGTCAGTGAGGCAGTATTCATAAAAAAATATATTACAAATTCTGGAAAGAGCCTCACTGACGTCCATATATTTGGGTTCCTTCTGATATGTATGATTTTTTGGTTTCAGGTTGTCATTTTATCTTTGTAACACCGTTTTATGTCCAAATGAGTCGCCTAAATGTTTTTCGTTTGTTATGTCTCATTTGTGTATTATGTATTGTATAAATAAATAATCTCTTGGGAAGATGATTCCCAGCTATGCTTCCATCTTTTTCCGTCTTTCATATCAGTGAAAGTACGTTCAGAAGGCAAATACTCTTAATTCTGGAGAGTATCCTGTCTTCCTAATGTCGAACCACCTTTCATGCGTTTCTGGTAGTATACTAAACACAATATATTATTTTACCTGTTTTCAATAGATGCCTTAAAAAAAATTGTAATGTCTATTGATGAAATAAACTGCTTTGATTTGATTTGATTTGATTTTTGGTGGCCGTCTGGGGGGATAGTAGCTTACAAGAGTCAGTTGCATCAGAGTGTGTGGGATTCTGGAGGGATCTATCCTCTGCACGTGAGCATGCCAGTGTCTTCTGCGTTGTCTGCCCCATCTGACAATATCTCCCACCTTGTAGATTTCGCATTCCTCATTTTATCACGAAGAGTCATGCTGACAATTGTTCTCAGCGTCCGCATTTCTGCCAATTGTTTAATTTTACCATGTATTATTGTTTTGCAGCACTTTGTATTTATCGATTCTCATAACTTGTCCGAAGTATGCCAGTTTTTTGCACTTTATCGTCTTCTTCTTCTTCAAGTGCCCTGTCGGGTCCCCCCAACGTTGGCGATCACCTCGGCGAACCTGTCCCTATCCTGCGCCGCTCGGAACAGCTCCTGCACACTTTGGATGCCGGTCCACTGCCTCACGTTTCGCAGCCAGGACATTTGTCTCCTACCGGGCCCTAGGCGTCCCTCAACTTTCCTCTCCAATATCAGTTGGAGAAGGTGGTACTTTTCCCCAAACAGTATATGACCCAGATGTGAAATTTTCCGAACCTTGATAGTTGATAACAGTTCCCTGTCAACTATAGCTCGCCTCAGGACTTCGGTATTGGTAATCATGTCTGTCCAGGGAATTCTGAGCATTCGGCGATGGAGCCACATTTCGAATGCTTCCAGTCTATTTATTGAGTAGACACGTTTCACATCCATACAATAATACACACCACACATAGCATTTGATCATTCTCTGGCGGAGTTGCGAATTGCACTTTATGGTCATGATAATTTCTTTTTTTTCATTCGTGAGTACTTCCTCGTTCGTGATTCTTTCTGTATATGATATTTTAAGCATTTAACGTTATATTTACATTTCAAAGACACGTTCTTTATTTTTCATAGATAAAGAACGTGTCTCATTTTGACAATTTTGAATAATTATATAATTATGTAGAAGAAGAAAGTTGACAAATTTGAATAATTATATAATATGTAGCAGAAGGCAGGCACCGGTAGAAGAAGGATGAGAGGAGAAAAATGCGGTAGAGATGAGGTCCCTAAGACGTATGTGTGGTAGAACGATATACGACAGAATCTCAAATTCTGATATAAGAAAGGAATTTAGGGCGGAAGAAGGTATTATGAACAAAATTATTAAATATCGCTGCGTTGCAGTTGGTTCGGACATATGGAGCGCATGGATGGAGAAAGAATGGTTAAGAAAGTATACGTTAATGATGTAAATGGGATACGGAGTCGAGGCAGACCGAGGAAAACAAGACATGACCAAATTAATCAAATTTTAATGTTGGTTATGTTAGAAGTCGGAGGAATCGACGTGCGTGTATGACTCGCTGTATGAATGAGGAGGAAGCTAGAGAGGTGTGCCAGGATAGAGTAGTGTGGCGGTCCATTCTCGCTTTCAGCAGACTAATTGCTCTTCCCACCAGTGTCACCAGAGGCTGGTTGGTTCTGGCGGCCGGTAGATAAAATAGTCTATGCTGTCGCTGTTGGAGATATCTATTAGGGAAAAAAAGATCAACATCCCCAAGCACGCCGAGTTCTCGAAATATCCCTTGATTACACCAACAACAACAACAAACCATCACGCCGTTTCCCGGCAGGTGTAGGCAGAGAGCTTGGACCGCCATACTACTCTATCCTGACATACCTCTTTAACTTCCTCCACATTCATACAGCGAAACATACACGCACGTCGATTCTTCCGGCTTCTGACATGACCAACCTTTAAAATTAGATTAATTTGGTCATGCCATGTTTTCCTCGGTCTACCTCGACTCCGTACTCCATTTACATCGTTAACGTGTACTTTTTTAATCATTCTTTCTTCACCCATGTATGACCCGTGTATGACTCGTTGTATGAATGTGGAGGAGGCTAGAGAGGTTTGCCAGGATAGAATAGTGTGACGGTCCATTCTCTCTGCCTACCCCTGCGGGGAAACGGCGTGATGGTTTGTTTGTTTTCTTTCTTCACCCATGCGCTCCATATGTCCGAACCAACGCCGAACTATTTTTTTCATATCCCTTGATTTATCTAAAGAAATGGGTTATGAGATGCCTATCTCTTCGAAACTGCAGATAGTTGGTCCCCTCTATCTATTTGAGATGATTATATGCATAAAAATGAGCATATTCGTAAATATTGAACCTGATGTTTTTGAAACAAAAGGTATTTGATTATAGAATGTTCATTGTTTTAAAAAATAAACATAGGATGTTATTCTGTATTGCAGCAGCGCTATTTTTTCGAATAATTGCGTATTGTATAATATGTTTAAAAAATATAAGAGTCTGTCATCTATTTCCCGGCATATTAAGCTGCAATCATTGTCATTACAAATCGCAGTACAATTTAAAAATTCTATGGTTTTACAATTTACTGGGTAATCTTTATATAATTATTTCATTGTATTGTCTATGTACGAAACCGTTTTTATGCTCAAATTAATATAATTTTGCACGATGGTAATGTGATTGTATTCTTAGAATATATTGCATACAAGTTTATTATAATGGAGGGACGCTCCGGGCCATACATTTAGCTCCATCATAAAACACTACCAAATCACATTTCAACAATGTTTCCTATAGACATAAGAGGAATAGCCATTAGAGCTGAACCTCTGTAAGACAGAAGATCCAAGTCCTTTGCAGAGAAAAAACTGGCATCAAATAATATGTATTCATCGTACATAAGTAAACGAAAAATTAACAACAATAATACCCTCGCCAACAACAACAACAACAAAAACAACAACATCACTAACAACAACAACAACAACAAACCAACACGACGTTTCCCCGGAGGGATAGGCACCTCTCTACTATCCTCCACATTCATACTGTACGGGACAGATTGCTCCCCCCGTACTATTAATATTTATTTTGGCCGCTGACTGCTGCTCGTCTCCGATGTGGTGTGGATGGTAAAACGGAGAATAGGTACGGCGTGATGATGATTGTGTAATAAAACAAAGTTTTATTATATGCGGCAATCGGTGCAGGGTAGAAGCGAAGAGAAGTGTGCAGTAGATCAAATACTGGTTTTCACGTAGTTAAGAGCGCTAAGCCTAAGTGTGAATTTGAAGGAAGAGTGAGGGGCCGAGTCCTTACAAGACCCGCTTATATAGCCTCCGCAAAACTAGCGATAGCGGTTAGTAACGTATTTTTGCTTCGGAGAATTTCAGTCGCAGCTGCTGTGTTACTACGGCCTTTATGATTGGCTGTTAAAATCGCGCGAGCAACAGCAAATAAATTCCGAGAATAATCTCGATTGAGCTTCTGCAAAATCTCGTTGCTATGCGCTTTCACGCGACTACCGACCGCCTTATTTATTTTAACAAAACATAAACAAATTAAACTTAAATTAATATAAAATAACAAACATTAATTAAATAATAAAATGAGCATAGTTAAAAATAATAAAAAATTAATAATATAATAAAAAATTAATAAAATTAAAAACTACTCGCATACGTCCGATACTCATACAGTGAGTCTTACACGTGCGTTGATTCTTCTGACTTCTAGCATGGCCGAACTTTAAAATTTGGTTAATTTGATAATGTCAATTTTTCCCCAGTCTCCCACGACTCTGTGCTCCATTTACATCGTTAACGTAAAAAAAATTAAACGAAAAATCGCATTATTAAAAACTAAAGTGTAGTGTTTCAAATAAAAAAGTAATTTTTATATTTAAAAAAAAATTGTACGGGCGTATGTTGTTGAACCCCTCTCAAATGACTTAACCGATTTTGATGAAATTTTTTGTGTGTGTTTGAGTAGGTCTCTGTATGGTTTAGATTTACAATTGGATTCGGTAGGTGACCGTTAAAACCTTCTGGGAAATTCATGAATAATTAAACATGTGAGAATAATTCATAGTTATGTTTGTTAATAATAGACGGCGTTGATGTCGAATTATGTGTTTAAGCATGCGCACATCACTTGCGTTGTAGCGTGGCGTAGATTTTAAATTCAATCTCAATGTCAATTAGTTTAACTCGTAGTTTATCGCAAAATCGTTTGCTGAACCAGCTTATAGCAGGCAAGCCAACGTTCGAGCAGAACGTGTGTCGGGGCCGCTAGCTATACATACTCGTATATAATAATTAAATGAAATGATTTTTTTTTAAAATACTTTCACTTTTGTCTTTATTTATCTTTATTTTGTCTTTTGTCTTTAGTCGGTTTCGCCAGGCTCGCTGGCATCGATAGACTGGTCTGTCGATGCCAGGTAGCTTGGTGAAACCGGTCGCTGTCGAAATAAAGTCAAAAGTGAAAGTACTTAAAAAACATTTTTTTTTATTATTTATTATTTAAAATGAACTTTTTAAATTTCAGTAAAATCATTTGATTATTATACATATTTCAATACTTTATTACTAGATTAAACCAAAGCGATATCTCGCGTATTTCTTTATGTAATTTATGGTTGCTTAGATGGTAGACAGGGGGGTTGTATGTCAGGACAGGCAATTCACGCGAACCCCTCTCTTTTATAACCAAACAAGAAAACAAAATTCTACGAGTAGAATATACTACAATACCTCATTATGATAGCGAAGTGTACTTAAAGTTTTTTTCCATTCCTTCTGCAACTCCAAATTCTCCCGGGAGAGCAGATATAAAAGAAAGTAAAATAAAAGAAACGCGTATACGATTATACACGAACATTTGGAAGGAGTCAGGTCTGAACTTGAACGTTATTCCATTCAAGAAACCTCACAATAGGTCGTATTGCATTGGGGGATTGTTGAAATTCGAAATTCGAATAAAGGAAGAGCGAAACGTAGCGAAAAAAATGAAGTCGGTTTAAAATTACTATATGTACATGATATTTGCAATCGAACACTTTATCTTGCTCTTAAAAAATCAAGTTTTCAGTTCTCATGCACTTATTCTTTATTTAATTTGAAAGCAGTTATAGAACTATATCATTTTTTAAATTTTTTTAAATTTAATAACTAACTAACTAACTAACCATCACGCCGTCTCCCCGAAGGGATAGGCAGAAAGAATGGACTGCCACACCTTTCTTTCCTGACACATTTCTCTCGCTTCCTCAACATTCATACATCGTGTCATGCACGCGCGTCGATTTCTTTGACTCCTCACATGGCCGACATTCAATATTTGATTTATTTGATCGTGCCACGTTTTCCTCGGTCTTCCTCTATTTCTGGTTCCATTTACATCATTAACATATAATTTTTTTACCATTCTTTCTTCATTCATTCTTTCCATATGTCCAAACCATCTTAATGATCCTTTCATTATTTTGTTCATGACATCATCATTCGCACCGCATTCACTTCTTATATTTTCATTCGACACTCTATCATACACAGAATATCCACACATTCGTCTAAGAGATCTCATTTCTACTGCATTTATTCTACTTTCATCCTTCCTTTGCCAGTTCCATGCTTCGCTTCCATACATAAGGGTCGGTAGAAGAACACCATTGTGCACTGCCATTCTAGCTTTTTTGGATAGGTTTTTGTTTTTGGATAAATTAAATTTATAAAAAAAAAACCATTGGGTTATATAGATACATTTTTAGATCTTAATATTAATTATGTATTGTTTCAGATATATTTTATATTGAGTTGTAGTGAGACTCCTTATGTTTTTTGGTAGTTCATTGTAAAGTTCCAGTCCATTGTTCAATATCCTTGATTGTCCTGTCTTAGTTCGTGCATTCGGTAGGTGATATCTGTCTCAGTTCCTGGTCCAGTGTCTGTCTGAATTTTTAGTTAATATGTTGTCTTTTCCATGGTCACTCTGCGTATAATTTTTAAGGCCTCATATTTGGTCAGGTCTGATATGTCCATTTGTTTTGTTTGTCTGTAAACTTGTATGATTGGGGTAAGGTATTAATGACTTAGTTCTATAACTGCTTTGAGATTGTGGCGACAGCTGTTTTGCCAATAAATATTAGCATCATCAAGTGTTACAAACAACTGTTGTTTGTAACACCCGATGATGTCATTGGTTGGCGAAACAGCTGTCGCGACAATCTCATAAAAATATATTGTGGTATGTATAAGAACAAATTAAAACATTTAATAATGTTGAAGTATCATAGTGTTTCGACCAAAATAATGGATTATCTACAATACTCGTATGTATTTATTGACCGAATTAGATTTGGTCTTCTTCAAATCAGTTCCCGTTGGATATAACCCACTTATGTCACCGCTTCATTGTTTTCTCCTTCCTTTTGGGTAAGATAATATATTTCAGAGTTAACCTCCGAGAGTCAGTTCTTCGACTATCCTCAGAGCCACTCCAGTCACCATGGTTTGTTGTCGAATAAAGTTGTTTCGAATTCTGTCCCGCTAGTTTATTCCAAGTATGGCTGTTTCCATGGCGCGCTGGGCGACTTGGAACTTGTACTCCAGACTCCTTGTCAACGTCCACGCCTCTGCTCCGTAAGTCATGGCTGGCATTGTATATTTAAAATATTGCATTTTGTTATTCATATTACGTGCTTCCTCCGGTAATATCCTGCCTTATTAGAAATGTTCGTAGTAAATTACTCACATTTGTGCGGTTATATTCGCTTGAAATTGTGAAGCCACTCATTATGTACATACTATTTAACACGGTCAAGGGCACGCATCTGTTCCACACGGTGTTCCTAAATTATATTTGTCGTATGTTTAACCCTTAATTTGACCGAATAATAATATGTTTCCTAAAGGGCCAGGTTAGTGATACTCACAAAATGTTTTTTTAAAGTTAAATAAAAAAAATGTTGTAATTAAAATTCAAGTAATTCAGAAAATGTTCGTTAACACATTTTTTCTTGATATCTTTAAGTCTCCTCCATTAAAAACAATATAACAATATGGAATATCATATCATCAATTTTCTTTTGATTTAGGTTTATTATTTATGTTACTGCCTGTTTAAAAGCGAAAAAGTTAATTAGTTCTAACGAAACCGTTTGTTTTCTTACATTTTTATTATACTTTACGGGAATGACATATTTCGCCATGCTGAGGCTTATCTATTTAATTTCCATAATGTAGAGACGCGGGCCGACATTGTACGCACCAAGGATCTGATAAGGACATCTGAGATGAAGGTTCTAAGATCCATTACTGGAAAAACTCTCCGAGATCGTGTCCGTAACGTAGACATAAGAAAAACTTGCGAAATAAAGGATATCGTTCTGTGAAGTAGAACTAGAAGAAGATACTGGAGGGATCAAGTAGCCAGAATGGATAGTGACAGATTCGCATATACAACCGCTTACGAAATTCCTTTCGGACACTGTCCACCTGGAAGACCCCCTAAGAGATGGATGGATAGCTAAGCCTCATCATCCCAGGACACATCATTTATATGCAAGAGATCGTCAGATCTATTAAAAGAAGAAGTAGAATTCCTATAAAATATAATTACATTTCTAGAAGAGAGACGTTTTCTTTCACAACTTTAAGCGACATTTTTTTCTCAGTCGTATTCCTCATGATTGAGGGTCGTGTCCATCCTGTAAACTATTGACCATGGCACGCCATGTGCTCCTGTCACCTGTCAGTCTCCAGGCTGCAGCTAATGAGAATCCAGTCAGATTCCTGATTTGATCGGACCAACGACTCGCTGGTCGTCCTTGTGGTGGCCTTCCCTCCACTTTGCCCATGATGATGAGCTTTTCAAGGTTGTAAGTGTAAGCGACTTTAACCACACAATTGTGAGTAATTTACTACGAACATTTAAAATGAAGGATTTTTGGAATTTAACTTCATTGTTCAATATCGGGTGGTGGTCTATGGGATAGAACGCTTGACTTCTGATACAAGGGACTTGGGTTCAAGCCTCGGCAGGACCAGATTTCTTCATCGTGATAATGAGCTATTTTCTGCTCGTATTGAATATTGTAAAATAAATTCTAATACAATTTATTTAAATCTTTAAACTTAGTCTTTAATGTAAATGTCTATGGAAGTTATAACACTGTATATTTTCCACTTTAGTTTATTCTATTCAATATATTTATAAAATAATACTAAAATATTAAAACACGACAATGTTTCAGAGGTTACCTATCAGTTATATATTCACCTGAAGATGGAGGTCACCTTCGAAACATTGTCGTGTTTTAATATTTTAATTATTATTTTATAAAGATATTGAATAAACTAAAGTGGAAAATATACAGTGTTGTGTTTCAAATTCCAATTTAAAATGGGATTCCAGTGTTAACGCCTTAACTTTCAATTAATTAGGATATTACTAATATCACAATTTCTTTTTATTCACTGAGAGTGTCGCGACAGCAGTTCGCCAACCGATTTTGGCATCATCAGGTGTTACAATAAACTGTAGCACATGATGATACCAACATCGGTTGGCGAAACAGCTGTCGCGACACTCGGTGAATAAAAAGAAATTGTGATATTATTATGTAATAGTGTTTTAAATTTTAACAGTAATAATGTTGAAGTATCATAGTGTTTCGGCCAAAACAATGGACTATTTAATTAGGCTATATTTTATTTTATGGCATTATCGAATGTGCCATAACGAGACGAAATATGTCATTCTTGTATATTATATAGTTACACTCGGAACACCGTGTATATACCCAGATTGTAGTTATGTTTGAATACTGTTTACAAAGCATACTTCATAAATACTCGTATATAAGGGTTGTGGAGAAATTTTATCTTTAAAGGGTTTATTAACACAAAGAGGGTTGATTTTTTGGGAAACAGACCCTATTACACTCTCAAACATTTTCTAAGTACACATACGTATTCATTATATAATAGTTAAAGGAAATTTAACAAAAAAAAAAAAAACTATAGTATTACTCGTATTTCGCTTTGAAAAAGGGTAATCGTCATTTATTAAGTCAGAAATACATATATTTTTTAATTTAAATTTTTTGGAAAAACCCGATTGGGTTATAAAATACAATGATATTTTCATCTTACATGCTAATACTCATATATGATTTTTGATGTTTATTAAAAAGTTGTATTTAGCTCATTTATTTTTAATGTTAGGTCGTTTAATTTCAATGGTAAGACGTTTATTTAAATACTGCAGAAACGCGTTAAAATTGTTGAGTTATATAAGCGTGATTTGAAATTCTAATATAAAAATGCATTCCCATTTGCATGGCGAGTTGGAAAGAAATCAGGTAAATTGTGAGAACGAAATTAATTAATTTTTTATATAAAAATCAAGTTTCTAATCTGGGTACCTGCTGTAGGTCATTATAGGATTGTGTTGGGATAAAAAACAATATTGTAGTTACAATATTCTATTACAATATTCAATATATTAATAATATTAAAAATATTTGTTATAATTAAAATATTCGTAATAATAGAGTTGTCCAAAGACCTATTAACGGAGCGATGTTGGGTCGGTATAGCAGACAGAGTCAGCAACGTAAATGTTCCCCATAGAGCCAGAGCTCATAGGGAATTGTTGGCATACTCGTATATTATAGCCCGAAAAGTGTCATATTTAGGTTATGAGCTTTTGGGAGACAAATATGAAATGCTGGACCGATCATTGAGAACAAAACCTGACATGACACCTCTTTTTCTTCTTTTCCTTTTAGACCTTTGGTCTGTTCCTGTTGATCAGGCTGGCCTCTCTTGGGATGTCGACTCCCAGCTATCCTTTCATCTCTTTGTCGGTCTTCAAGGGATCCACTCTCTGCACGTGCGCATTCTATTGTCTTCTTTGTTCTCTGCTCCATTTGAAAATATCTTCCAAACTAACTAACTAACTAACTAACCATCACACCATTTCCCCGGAGGGGTAGGCAGAGAAGATGCATCGCCACAATGGCCTGTCCTGGCATACCTCTCGGGATTCCTCTACATTCATTCATCGTACCATGCACGCACGTCTATTATTCCGACTTCGAATGTGGCCGCCTTTTAGTAATTGATTAATTTGGTCATGCCATGTTTTCCTCGGTCGTCCTTGTCTCCATTTTCCACTCACGCTGCTTGTGTACAACTTTTTAACCATTCTACTCTCATCCATTCGTTCCATATGTACAAACCTTACATTTCTTTCTTATTTCATCGTTCGATATTCTATCATACAACGTTTTCCAGCACATTATTCTTAGTGATCTCATTTCTACGGCGTTTATCCTGCTTTCATCCTTCTTTTGCCAGCTCCAAGCTTCACTTCCATACATGAGGGTTAGGACTAGAACTCCATTGTGTACTGCCATCTCAATATCTTCCATCTTGCAGAATTCGCGGATAGCCGTATTCCTCAATTTCGAAGAGTCATTTCTGCTATTGTCCTCAGCGTCCGCATCTCTGTAACCTGCACTTTAGCCTTGGTTCTTGTGGTATCCGCTCTGATTACACCAGAAGAAAAAAAGAACAAACATAATGAGAAGGTGAATATATAAGAAGAATCGTTAAATTCGCATGCTACACTTTTACATTCAGACACAGTCTTCCACCAACTCCATTTATTTGTACCACAAAATAAAATTTGAAATCAAAGAAAAAACGTGGCAGGTAGTAAGATGCTACACAGTTCTTGTGATTTGCATAATCTCATAACATATGAGGAAGGAGTGATTCTAACTAGGAAGTAGCAACACATAATAGACGACAACCGAAGACTGCTCCATTGTTCTATCTAATTATATCCGCAAAGAAAAACCAATTGCGTGTCATGAGGTCGCAGAATTCACTACCATTCACGAACGGATATTGTAGTACGTGTCTATGATTACACGAGCAATGATGTAAAACTTCATATATATTCAAAACATTATATGAAAGCCGACTGACTTTCCAAGTTTGCAAAGAAGGAAACTGTGCCTCTGACTCAAGACGTTGAGATTTTTTCTTTGTGTTGAGAAACTCCACCATTTTTAGAATCGTCGTTGTGGTTGCTAGACCTCGAATTCGAGGATTCACTCGCTCTCCATTTTCTTCATCAGCAGTGTGATCATGCCAATTTTTGAGATACAGGTTCTCCCACAAACATTGTAAGTTAGATTATGTCTCTGTTAGTCCAGCTGACGTTCTGTTTAGTGTCCCAGAATAGACACTTGGCCAATTTAAGCTGATCAAGCACCAGCTGTTCACTATCACCAGAAGCAGGATTTGCTCTCAGGCCCAGTAGGCCTGGGCCTAGGGCGGCCAGATATTAGGGGCGGCCAAACGTCGCACTGTCATTCATACTATTGCAAACGATCTTCCTGTCGTGAACGGACTCTACTAACGGCCTAGGGCAGACAAGACTGCAAATCCGCCACTGGCTATCACCGGAGATGTTGCCCCATTTTTCGAATACAGTACAACTTCTTCTTCCTTGGCATATACCTATGATTTCTCCAGAGGGTTTCTTATCATGTGAGATGGAATCCTAGCTGTCCTTCCATCTTTAGGAAGTCTACCACGAGGCAGAGTCCCGTGAGGCTGATTATGTAGTGCAATATAGGGGAGTCTGGTGGTGTCCATAACAGTGTCTCCTTCGCTGTCTACTTCATTTTATAATATCCTATCTATCTTATTCTGGTGTTCCTCACGCGATCTCTTAATGTCTTGCATGCTATCATCCTCAATGACCTCAATGACTCAATGATCTCGGAAGTCCTGAAAATTTGTTTGATCCTGACTGCCTTTGCTACAATACAACTCATTTAACTCATAAAAAAATCCACAAGGCCCAGATGATTTTTTTAAATGATGCTTAGTATTATTTTGAATTGGCAATTATGTATGGAAATCAAGCATGAAAATGTCATAAGAAGAATGAACGTTAAACATATTCGATAAAAATTAAATCTCTTAAACGAATGTGTAGTAAAACTTTATATACCTAACACTCGTAGAGTGTCAACTGATATAATACGATAGTGAGGCTACCCTCAGAAAGCATCTATCTCTTATGTATTAAATTGCTATTTGTTTCTCTTCTTATTGTGCAACAATGTTTATTTGTACTAAATTGTTCTTGAATATTTTTTTAAATTGTCTTCTGTTTGTTTTCTTATCATATTATTTGTATTTTTTAAAATTGTTATTATTATTTTGTATATTGTGATTATAAACGATTTGGAATTGATATAATTCTGTAATGTTTATATTTTTTTTGAATAAATTGAATTGAATTGAATTGAATACGAATGCAGTACGAGTAATGATTGAGGCTCATAAACGAAATAATAAAATAATTATTAAGGTGGTTTGAAAAAAAGAAAATTAACGTTGTGATTGGAGCATGAAATCGTGGTAGGCCGCGGAAAACGTGGTAAAACTAAATTAAAGATAAAATTAAATATCGGCTACATGACGAATCCGAGAAATCGATATGCCTGTATATCATATGTAATCATTGTCATAAAATTTCTTAACGAGTTCCAAGAAACACTTTCCAATATTTCTGGATCTACCCAAATAATTCTTCTTCTTTCTTCTTCTTTGCTAGCCTTCTTCCCTCCACTGCTGGATATAGGCCTCTTCCAATTTCCTCCACTCGTCTCTATCCTGCTCCCTTCGTATCCAAGATTTTCCAACCCTTTTGACAATATCATCGGTCCATCTCATCGGTGGCCTTCCGACACTTCGCCTATTTGCCCATGATCTCCAACTGAGTATCCTGGGTGCCCATCTGTTGCCAACCTGTCTAGCCAAGTGTCCAGCCCATTGCCATTTCAATTTTGCCACTCGGTCCATGACGTCAGCAACCCTGGTGCGGCGTTTGATTTCTTCATTCCTTATGTGGTCACGCAAGCTCACACCAAGTATCTGTCTTTCCATGGAGCCTGTGGACACTTTTTGCTGTAAGAGTTGTTGTCTCTAGTCCGTATGTCATCATGGGCAGTATACATATGTCGTAGACCTTTCTTTCTTTAATAATCCAAATAATTATACGTTAAAAATGTATTAAGTCATGTAAATTTTCGTTAATTACCATATTCTGCTCCTTTACTAGTGTATATAAACAGCAACGAGCTGAAATTTCGTCACATTTGATAATGCCTTAGAAGGGCGAAACATGTGATTTCCATAAAATATAGTAAAACTTCTAGAAAACTGATATTTTCATTCGAATTAAATATCTTTAAATTCAGTTTAACGAATGAAGAAATTCTATCAAAACGGTGTTATATGAAAAAATAACATCAACCGCTACTGTTTTTGGTTATTTCAAGACGTTTTGAAATCTATAGCAATTACTGTGGATAGGTACCTATTTGTTGCATTGGCTTTGCCGTTAACAAGCTCAGAAACAGAGAAAGTTGTCACTGACAAACTCAATGTCAAGGTCTACTGGCGGTCTACCGTGGGGACCGAACTACAACATTGAGTGGAATCTGTAATATTATTGATTGAAGGCATTTTCTGTTCTTTTAGAATCGTGTTCAAATCAAATCAAATCAGTTTATTTACTCAAAAGACATTACAAACAGCATAAATGTTTAAGGCATCTATTGAGTACAGGTAAGACATTATACCCATACAACATAATACCAGGAACGCATTAGTGATCGTTCAACATTAGGAAGACAAGGTACTTTCCAAAGTCAACAGTATTTGTCCCCTGAACGTACCTTCACTAACATGAAAGACGTCGATTTCCGAGGAGACCGCGTTCAGCAGACTAATTGCTCTTCCCACCGGTGTCACCAGAGGCACATTGGTTCTGGCGGCCGGTAGGTAAAACAATCTGTGCTGTAGCTGTCGCAGATATCTATCGGGGACAAAAATACCAACATCCTCCAGCACGGCCGAGTTCTCGAAGTATCCCCTAATTAATCTGAAGAAATGGGTTATTAGATGTCCATCTCTTCGAAGTTGTAGAGAATTGGTTCCGAGCATTCCCAAAAGAAATGCCGTGGGATAGAGCCATGGATAACTACCATACTCCCTCATGTAGAGATACCTCAGAATTTTTTTCTGAACCCTCATAACGGAATATCTCGCTTCGTGAGGACTCCATATCACAGAACCACCTTCGAGTCTGCTCCGAACCAATGCGTTGTATAGGACTCTGAGCACATTGGGATCCCTGAAAACTCTTCCGGTCCGGACGATGAACCCCAACATCCTCAGTGCAATGCCACAAATCCTCTCGATATGTGCACGAAAAGTCAGCCTACTCTCATAGATGATTCCGAGATATCTGGGATAACCCAGGTTTGATAACTTGTGCCAATTGAGTATAGGTAATCGTATTTTCTTTTAACCGTCATTAAAAAAGCTTACCTACTTTTTTTTTAATTTAATGTTTTGAAGTAATGGAATGAGACATTATGAAACATCAAGTACACAGGATCTCTTAGACGAATGTGTGGATACTCTATGTATGCTAGAGTGTCGAATGAAAATATAAGAAGTGAATGCGGTGCGAATGATGGTGTTATGAACAAAATAAAGAAAGGATTATAAAGATTGTTCGGACGTATGGAAAGAATGAATGAAGAAAGAATGGTAAAAAAAAGTATATGTTAACGATGTAAATGGAATGAGAAACAGAAGAAGACCGAGGAAAACGTGGCACGATCAAATAAATCAAATATTGAATATCGGCCATGTGAGGAGTCAGAGAAATCGACGCGCGTGCATGATACGATGTATGAATGTTGAGGAATCAAGAGAAATATGTCAGGAAAGAAAAGTGTGGCTGTCCATTCTTTCTGCCTACCCCTTCGGGAAGATGGCGTGATGGTTAGTTAGTTGGGAACAAATCGTACTATATTTATGTAACATCACAATATTTATCGTTAAAAAAAATGAAAGAGTTTTTGTTTATTAATAGAGGGTTCTGAAACATTCCTATTTCGCTTTTGCATATCGTACATAGTAATCCTGTATTACAAGTTGTTTGATAATTAAACCTCGCTTAAACTACAAAAAGTATCTAATTAGATTTAGAAGGTACAAACAATACCAGAAAAACAATGCTTAATCTGTGAAGCCATTATCCATGTTAACAGATATCTACAAAATAAGTTGAAAGACGTTTCCGCTATTATTTTAAGCATTGTATCAATAAATACGAATGAAAACACTATGTTCTCAACACCACGGACTGATCTTATCGTCTTCATTAATCTTTCTTATTTAATATAGAGTTTTACATAATTTATTAAACACAAAAGTCCGGATCGTCCATGTCAACATGAGCAACATCGAAAAAAAAACATTATGTGTTATTAAATTATGTGGTAAATTAAAAAAACCGGTGGATTCGTGGAACATAAATTAAATAGTCAATATGTGCACCATCTAAAAAGAACATTTTATGTTAAATTATTTTTATTATTTTATTTTATTTTATATCATTGTATTTAAATTATTTGTTTTAGATTTATTTTGTGGGTGTTGGACGATCGAAGTGTGCGCGGGAGATGCCTATTGGTGGCGATGAGGTTCGCAACCCATTACACCGCGTCTCCCGCAGAGCGAAAAGAGAAGGATGGAGTGCCGCATCAGTAAAAGTGTGACAGTCCATTCTTTCTGCCTACCCTTTCGGGGAGACGGCGTGATGGTTAGTTAGTTAGTTATTTACATAATTTATTTGTCTTTTTCCTTTTTATATACTTTGTATGTACAACACTAGCTTTAAAAAAAATTTAATTACATATCAGACATGTTTCGGACAACCGGTCCTTCCTCAGTGATACATATTATAAAGATACATATTTAAAATATTATAAAATTGTTTACAAATATGATCAGTTTTGACGGACAACATCTGTCAAAACTGATCATATTTGTAAACAATTTTATAATTCAAATATGTATCTTTATCATATCACTGAGGAAGGATCGGTTGTCCGAAACATGTCTGATTTGTAATTTTAATTTTTTTAAAGTTAGTGTTGTGTATACAAAGTATATAAAAAAGAAAAAGACAAATAAATCTACAAACCCAAAGTATGGGGAACACAGAAGAAATTTTACATCATCGTTTAAAAAACGATAAATCTTTATATTCTTCTTTTTTTGGTGTCATGTAAGGTCCGAAGTTGACTATCACTTGAGAGTAGGCGTCTCTGTCACTGGCAGTTTGAAACAGCTGCTCAAAGCCTTTTAAGTTAGTGCAAATTCGTCGAAATTTTTATCTGAATTATCGGCGCGATAATTTTGATAAACAGGAAAAAATATATACAAAAGTCCGCAAGTAATTTTCACAAGGACGCACATTGTCATTCACGATTCAATCCGATTATTTGACTGGCATTGGTCCATTAGATTCACCTCGCGGGAGCATTATCTCGCACCGGATGTGGAGGATTGTGTCTCTTGTATTATGATCCTCTACTACCGGCTTACGCGCCACCACATTGTGCCATTATAATCAATCGATGAATACACTTCCAATCAAATAGATTGATTAAGCTGTTAATGCATTATAATGGATACCATTATTCAAGGTGTCTCAAAAGAATGTTTATATTTAGTAGATAAAAAAAAATGTTCATTAATTATTAAAGTATACAATTTGGGAAAAATTTCTTAAAAATAATATCGTCCAAATGTAAACCCTCACGTTCGCGGCACTCATTTAGTCGAACAGTAAAAATTCTTATGACGACTCGGCAGGTAGACTCCGTGATGGAAAGTCGGTTTATTGACGTATACTTTAGATTTGAGATAACCCCACAGGAAAAAGTCTATAGGAGTTAAATCAAGAATGCGTGGAGGCCAATTTATGTCCCCCCTCCTGGAGATCAATTTCACTAACTCGTGGCAGAGACTATTGGACTTGTGGGACGTTGCTCCGTCCTACTGGAATCATATTCTTTGGTTATATAGCCAGAAAAGTTTTGCAATTCAGGCATCAAGAATAACACTTTTTTGTGCCCCTTCAGATCCCCTCAACGTTGGCGATCATTGCAGCGAAAGCATTTCTGTCCTGCGTCATTTGGAACAGAACGATTTTTTTTTCCGAGATCAAAATCAAATCAGTTTACTAACTCAAAAGACATTACAAACAGGAAAATGTTTAAGGCATCTATTGAGTACAGGTAAAATATTATAAAAATACAACAAAGTACCATGAACGCATTAGAGATGGTTAGACATTAGGAAGACAACATACTTTCTAAAGTCAAGAGTATTTGTCCCCTGAACGTATCTTCACTAATATAAAAGACGTCGATCTCCGAGGAGACCGCGTTCAGCAGACTAATTGCTCTTCCCACCGGTGTCACCAGAGGCAGATTGGTTCTGGTGGCCGGTTGGTAAAACAATCTGTGCTGTCGCTGTCGGAGAAATCTATCAGGGACAAAAAGACCAACACCCTCTAGCACGGCCGAGTTCTCGAAATATCCCCTGATTAATTTAAAGAAATGGGTTATGAGATGTCCATCTCTTCGAAGCTGTAAAGAATTGGTTCCGTGCATTCCCAAAAGAAATGCCGTGGGATAGAGCCACGGATAACTACCATACTCCCTCATGTAGAGATACCTCAGAAATTTTTTCTGAACTCTCCAGCATAACGGAATATCTCGCCTCGTGAGGACTCCATATCACAGAACCACATGCATTTCTCCGACTCTGCATGTGGCCGACAATCATTATTTGATTTATTTAATCGTGCCATGTTTTTCTCGGTCATCCTTTATTACTAATTCCATTTATATTTTTAACATATGTTTTTAACATTAATTCTTTACATATGTCCAAACGATCTTAATGTTCCTTTTATTATTTTGTTCATAACACTTTCATTCGCACCGCATTCACTTCTCATATTTTCATTCGACATTCTTTGATACAAAGTTATTACACACATTCGTCTAAGAGATCTCATTTATACTGCATTTATTCTACTTTTATTCATCTTTTGCCAATTTAATGCTTCGCTTCCATACATATTTTCTTCTTCCTCTTAGTTTAGGTCGTGAAGGAGTGATTGTCCGAAACATGTCTATATAATTTTATTTTTAATAAAAGTGATGTATATATAATATACAAAGTGTATAAAAAAGAAAAATAGAAACAAATCAAATAAGTTTACACACTTTAATAATGTGATAAAATTTGGAAACGTGACAACATATGCTACGGATAGTCTATGGCACAGACTCTATGACATTCACAACGTATTATGCGGATCTCCTCTCCTCGCATCTGGCAGATCTGATGTGCTGCGCTTCCTCTCATTGTTTCATAAGGTAACGTCTGATAATAATGTGCATTATGTGTGGTTACCTCGCGTCATTTTTTCAACATCAGGACCGGACCTACCAAAGTTGTAAATATAATTGATTATTGAATTTTGTGCGCTTGACCCGGATATTGAAATAAAATACTGAATTGAAGTTGCACGAGCTGCATTTAATAAAATGAGAACCTTCTTTTGCAATAAAAATCTTAACCTGAAACTCCGGCAAAGAATGATTCAATGTTATATATGGTCTCTTCTACTATATGTCTGTGAAACTTGGACTCTGAAAGTGAATGTAATGAACGGGTTGGAGGCGTTTGAGATGTGGATATACCGCAAAATGCTCCATATACCGTGGACCGATAGAGTCAGTAATGCAGACGTACTACAGAGAGCCAAAGCCAAGAGAGAGCTGATGTCGGGTGTAAAAGTTAGAAATACCACCTCCTTCGACTGATATTAACGGGTAAATTAGAGGGACGTCGGGGGGTTGGTAGAAGGCAGTTGTCCTGACTGCGGAACATAAAATAATGGACAGGAATGACCAGAGTTAAGAACTTGTTCCAAATGGCGCAGGACAGATATGCCTTTGCTGGTGTGATCGCCAACGTTGGGGGGAACTGACACGGTACCAGAAGAAGAAGAAGATTGAGTTTTGTATATTGTTTTTCGGGATCATATAAACCAAATATTCGTACTTCAAATACAGGATATAAAACAATTAATAAAACTCGTTGATGTTTAATTATTAATTTGTAACAAAACCACAGTTGCATTTAATATGCATCCTTTATTTGTTAATTATTAGTGAAGAATATAAATTAATGCAGTATCTAAATAAGATTCGAATTTTTGTGTTGGATATTGTTATTGTTGTTTTTTTTATATACAACAGGCAATCATCATCCACTGCTGAATGTAGGCCTCTCCCAAAGCACGCCACCGGCCCCTATCCATTGCCGCTCCCATCCATCTCTGTCCAGCAATCCTCTTCAGATCGTCAGTTCAGCAGGCAGGGGGACGTCCAACCCTGCGGAATCCTGTGCGCGTTCTCCACTCCAGAACCCGTCTCCGGCCAGCCCATCACAACAGGCCATTTGAACCCAATTACTGTATTAAATTTGTTTTTAGCTATTATATTGATTCTCATTACATATTATTGGTGGATAATCTATAGCCATTTTATTGTCACGTGAATTAATGATGAAGTCAAAGTGAGAAAAAAATACGAATCCCATAAATACAATTAAAATTCGTTTACAAAGTATTACGCTCTAAAGGATAGTAATCGGGAACCCTGTTTCAATTCTTGAACAGGTGGTGCATCTGGTCCTGTCTCTAATTTGTTGCATGCATGATAAAACGCTTATAATGACATTACTTTTTATGAATGATAATTTAGCATTTCACGGCCGCCTGAACACCAAAATGAATATAAGTGAACAAGGTAAATTGATTGTTAGATTAGTGCAAATAACTCAATATATAATACTCGAATAACTGGAAGTGCCACCGTGGGACATACCCTACTGGAAGGTATGTACCTATACAATGCCGTGAAAGGCCAACTTGAGTGACAATATCAAGACTTCCAGTAATTCCGACAGAAATGTTATGAAAAGAAAGGTTATGTTATTTCTTTACGAACATTTATTTGAAAGGCCAACTTGAGTGACAATATCAAGACTTCCAGTAATTCCGACACCCTGGCGTCTTGGAGTGGTCCTCGTGATTCATCCTCGTGATTCAGGCTATGTGATCATACCATCAGGGTCATAGTAGACAGGGACAGCACACAGTGGCGGTACTTCCATACAAACCGAAAAGCCGGGCTTGCCTTAAAAAAATCTATAAAAAAACGATGTTTTTTTGCGCGTTTGAGCCGTCTACGTATAATATAATATTTGGAATTTTCGCGCGAGTGAAATCGATTTAATTCGTTGCGTTGCAAATGACTCCGCTGACATGCGCAGATATGACCTGCGTGTATGTTTTGTTCCACTCATACGCGCCGTATTTTATTTCACTCATACGTATCGTAGTTGAGATGCTCGCGAAATCGCCTACGTCCAAAAGTTTTATTTCATGTTTTCGATGGACTTCATATTGGGCTTGCAAAATGTAAAAGGGTCTTCGTCGCACTTATATATTTTTGGCTTGTTATCGTATTGCTAGGTGTATATACTCGTATACTATACCAGAAGATATCTACAATTTTTTGTATGGATTTAAAGCCGGGTTTTATCACTCTGAAGTATGTTACTATTCGATGTGTCACGAACTTCATTTCTGTTGTCAGAAAGTTATCTGTTATTTACGTTATGGGCAGAAATGTTATGAAAAGAAAGGTTATATCATTTTTTTACGAACATTTATTTATAATTCGTGTTTCGGTGTTAACAAATTTATTATCATTGTCTATTTACAGCTTATTTATTATTAATTATATTTATTCTTCTATTTGTAAATACATTATTATATTGTACAAAAACATGAGTTTGATGATGCAGAAAATTATTTTTTGTTTTCTGATCTGTGAATCTATTCGTTGGGTATCCTATCTCTAAGGGTTCTACCCACGATAGGTCGCAATGTTTTCATTTCTGGTACTCTTGAGAGATTTTTGCTTCTGATAGTGTCTGCTTTTGCTTCGATTCCGTAAGTGATTATGGGTCTTATACATATATTAATTGTACCGTATATATTGCTTATTGTCCGCGCGTTGATATCATTGGGTACTGCATGGTACAGCTATTCTAGGGGTCACTTGTCACAATCGTACACAATCGTATCGCACATCGTCGTATATGGCGGACATATCATATAATAATCATACAAAAAATATGATCACGGCTATTACGGACGATGTGTTAGAGGGGGATCGAGTGATTCTAGTGCTGAAACTGTCAGTTTTCTAGAAGTTTTATTATATTTTATGGGAATGACATGTTTCGCCCTTCTAAGGCATTATCAAATGTTTGAATAATGATATCATCAAACATTTGATAATGCCTTAGAAGGGCGAAACATGTCATTCCCATAAAATATAATAAAACTTCTAGAAAACTGACGTTTTTATTCATATTAATTATTTAATATGGAGATTTACATCATTGTTCAAGAAACAATAAATTCACTTCTTATATTTAAATTTGACGTTCTATCACATACAGATTTATCACACATTCGTCTAAGACAGTGTTTTTTTTAACCATATTGAAAGAATCGAACCCCCCCAAACAAAAAACGAAATTTAAAATTTACACTTTTCTCTAAGTAGGTATGTACCAGTATTTTATGCAATGGATTTCCTACTATAAATATTAAAAAGTCTCGTACGGTACGGTGATATAATAAACCTTTTAAAATGAGATTTTATTTTATATAAAGAACATGATATTGAGTATTATGCCCAAGTTAAAAATTTTGCGCGTGAAAGTGTAGTTTATTTAACTAACTAACTAACTAACCATCACGCCGTCTCCCCGAAAGGGTAGGCAGAAAGAATGGACTGTCACACTTTTACTGATGCGGCACTCCATCCTTCTCTTTTCGCTCCGCGGGAGACGCGGTGTGATGGGTTGCGAACCTCATCGCCACCAATAGGCGTCTCCCGCGCACACTTCGATCGTCCAACACCCACAAAATAAATCTAAAACAAATAATATAAAATACAATGATATAAAATAGAATAACAAAATAATAATAATTTAACACAAAATGATCTTTTTAGATGGTGCACATATTGTCTATTTAATTTATGTTCCACGAATCCACCGTTTTTTTTTCAATTTAGCACATAATGTTTTTTTTCGATGTTGCACATTTTGACATGGACGATCCGGACTTTTGTGTTTATTTAATTTATGTTACACGTATCTACCGTTTTTTAAATCAGCTGTAATTAGGCACTTAACCAGCAAGAACTTAAAAATAATATTGAAGAAATTATTCAAATTGTCATTGGAACAAATGAAAAATTTATTTTTACACCT
The DNA here is from genome assembly GCA_022606425.2 of Lepidostoma basale. Lineage (NCBI taxonomy): Eukaryota > Metazoa > Arthropoda > Insecta > Trichoptera > Lepidostomatidae > Lepidostoma > Lepidostoma basale. Next base: position 197,284 of record JAHDVF020000272.1, on the reverse strand, counting down.
GTCAAAATTCTTTATAAAAACGATAAAACTAATATAATTTTAACAGCAAAACAGTTTAACATAACTTTAAGGTTTTTGCAGTTTATTTAACAGAACTTCTAAAATCAAAGCTCCTAATGAAAGTGTAAAAGTGTATCAGTGTGCGTAGCTCGTGAATGAGCTTATTTTTCTATATTGACACAATGCCCACTCGAACTTCTGCAGCGCCCCCTAAAATTTTTAAAACTCCCCACCAGACCCCAAAAACGCCCACAAAGGGGCGCTGGCGCCCCGGTTATGAATCACTGGTCTAAGAGATCTCATTTCTACTGCATTTATTCTACTTTCAACCCTTATGTGTGGAAGTAAAGCTTGGAGTTGGCAGAGGAAAGATGAAATTAGGATAAATGCCGTTGAATTGAGGTCACTAAGAAGAATGTGCAGAAAAACAATGTATGACAGAATATCTAATGATGAAGTAAGAAAGAAATGTAAGGCGGATGAATGCGTGATAAATAAAATTAAAAAAGGGTCACTAAGATGGTTTGGACATATGAACGAATGGATGAGGGAAGAATGGTTAAAATGTATATACAAGTAGTGTGAATGGGAAAAGAAGTCGAGGAAGAAAAAGGAAGATAAGGCATGACCAAATTAAATAATTACTGAAAGACGGCCATGTTCTAAGTAGGAACAATCGATGAGCGTGCATGTCACGATGTGTGAATGTAGGAGATGCGCGAGAGTTATGTCAGGATAGAACAATGTGGCGATTCATCCTCTCAGCCTACCCCTCCGGAGAAACGACGTGATGGTTAGTTAGTTAGTTCTAACTTAAGTTCCGCATGGGCAAGGTATGGGCCTAGGGATTGAAAGAGCGAAGCTGACGAAAGGCGGGTAAGCGGTGGGAATCCTCTATGTCTATGTCCAACCTCTGACAGGAGAGGAACAATAAAAAGACGTATGTATAGTTTGTAACTAACTAACTAACTAACCATCACGCCGTCTCCCCGGAGGGGTAGGCAGAAATAATGGAACGCCACACTGTTCTGTCCTGACATACTTCTCTCGATTCCTCTACATTCATACATCTTATCATGCACGCACATCGATTGTTCCTACATCGAACTTCATACTAGACACCAGGGCTTGTAGTTCATGCTCGTTGTCTGCAAGTAGCACAGCGTCGTCCGCATACAACAAACAGCTTACTGACAAACCGTTCATTTTTGCATTTGCTTCCAACCCTTTAAGCTCTTTCATACACTTGTCCATATATAGATTAAACAACCATGGAGACATTACACACCCCTGTTTGACAACTTTATTGATATCAAACCAGGCTGTAAGATCCCCATTTACTCTGACACTAGCAGTGCTTTCCGTGTACAGCGATGTAATTGCCGTGAACAGTTTTGTGCTTATTCCATATTCCGACAATATTTCCCACAGTTTACCTCTATCTACGCGATTATACTCGTAATTATGCTTATTGCAAATCGACAAACGCACAGAAGAGTTTACGGTTTTATAGTTTGTATTGAGGAGTTTATAGTTTGTATTGAATGTATAAATGTATATATTTATAATATACGTATCAAGTTAGAACTAAATAGTTGACACAATTCCTAATGCAGTTATCATTGTAAATTAAAATTTAATGTCGGCCTTAACCGAATGAGATCAGAGTCAAGGCTGATATTCGCAATCCTTCACTTTCATTTAGGAATGCGATTTTAAATCTGCATACAAAAAATCTTTCATGCCATGAAATGCATATTCATCTTGGTGTTAAGTCTGAAGACTTGAAAAACAAGAAATTTATTTTGTCCATGCTATCCTTGGTAAAATATAAACAGTTGTTCTTATACCAACTTTATCACTTAACATTTCACAAACGAACCTAAATAAATTTTGTACTGCCAAATTATTTTGCATATTTTTGGAAAAAAATTAACACTACGACACCTGAGAGTAAGAGGGTTCCAACTAACAAAATTTCACATTTGGCTTTTTTTCGTGAAAAGAGTTCTTACTAACCTTATCTATACGTACAATTAAAAAAAACACGTAATAGTATCGTCATTTTGATGTTACGAAAAGAATCAAGTTTCATCTGATCATTCAAAACACACGATTCACTCAAGAAGGATTCATTTAAACTTAGAACTTTATTATTCCAACTGTTGCCAGACAAAATTTACACGTTTCTCGGTAAAAAAAATCTCTGGAAATTGGAATAAAACTCTTTTATTCCAAGATACACACCCGAAACCAACAAAATCGACTTCATTTTTCTCAGCTTTTTACTTTTGTCAGTTGGAACCTTCTTACTCTCAGGTGACGACTATACAAAACCACCTTGCCATAAAATAAATGAAGTTGTATTTCCGATATGTAGATTTTAATTTCTTTATATGTGAAGAAAGAATGGTTAAAAAAGTATACGTTAACGATGTAAATGGAGTATGGAGTCGAGGTAGACCGAGGAAAACATGGCATGACCAATTAATCAAATTTTAAAGGTTGGGCATGTCAGAAGCCGGAAGAATCGACGTGCGTGTATGACTCGCTGTATGAATGTAGAGAAAGGTAGAGAGGTATGTCAGGATAGAGTAGTGTGGCGGTTCATTCTCTCTGCCTACCCCTGCGGGGAAACGGCGTGATGGTTTGTTGTTGTTGTTGTTATATGTAAAAACAAAATTTACCTTTTATAAACTAACTAATCATCACGTCGCGTCGTCTCCTCGAGGGGGTTGGCAGAATGAATGGAACGCCACTGTTCTTTCCTGGCATATTTCTAATTACTTTACATTTTAACATCATATCATGCACGTATTTCGATATCTCCGAATATTAATGAAAACGTCTGTTTTCTACAAGTTTTATTATATTTTATGGGAATGACACATTTCGCATTGCAATGGCATTGTAAAATGTCTCTATCTAAACATTTGATAATAATGCCTTAGCAAGAAGATACATGTCATTGCATAAAATAAGTGTTTCGGAAAGTTTGGTCCGTTCTTCAACACGACAACGATCAACCTTACATCCCAATCGCTGTCAAAAACTACTTACAATATTATGTTGGTTGGGAAATTATACCGCACCCGCCCTATTCGCCAGACGTGGCACCTTCGGACAACCACTTGTTCAGATCCATGACGCATGCCTTAGAAGAGCAGCACTTCCATTTATATGCAGATGTCAAGAATTGGTTCGATACCTAGATAACGTCAAAAGACTAGGCGTTTTTCATCTATTGCCAGACGATGGGAAAAGTAGTGGCTAACGATGGAAAATATTTTGATTGAAGTTTTTTATTTTTTTTTACCTTTCAAATAAGCGCGATTTTCATACAAAAACCAGAACGTACTTTCTGTAACACCCAATATATAAAAAGAACTTCTAATAAACATATGTTTTTATTTGTATTCATTGTGGACTAATTGTTTCCCGAAATCGGTTGTGGGTGTTTTATGTAATTAAATAGAACGGGTATATTAGTAATCAAAATTACGTGTTATTCGTAATGTAGTAAAATCGAAAAGTAAAGTTATTTTTTCATTAAATATGAAAAATAAAGATAAGTTATTTGATTGAGCGCCATCTATGGTTGATCAGTGAATTCTTTTAATTAAGCTTTTTTCGCTGCAGCTATAGGAAATAGTAGTCGTAAATAAACCTTTTGTTTTGATGTCGAAATAATAGGGGACTTTGTGTATACATATATAAATATTATTAACATTTTTGTACTCGAGAGCCAATTTACTTTAAGTCCATTTTTAACTCATATTTTTTCTTAATTACAGCAAAATAATTGTAGAAGAAATACGCCCAAACATAACTACTCCAACTTCATCTCCTTGACCGACTAACCACGACCTAAATTATCACCATCTTCCTTATAAATAATGACCCTTTACCACCAACTTATCCACCATCATTCTGTCCTAACCCCTCCCACAATCAATGCGGAAAAAAATCCTCCCCGATAGCCCACTACGTACTCCGCCAAACAAAATGGTCTCACGCAGGACGCTATCTCCTACCCCAACTCCATCCAGGCACTGCAACTTATCTTCCCCTCGGGAACAGAATTTTTTTATAAATACAATCCCAACCCTAACTGGTCTTCCATTCCTTGACAATAATGTAAAACTTTATCATAAACCCTAAATCCCCCCTCGCCCTCTTTCGGAGGAACACTCCGGGCCATACATTTAGCCCCATCATAAAGCAACTACCAAATCGCATTCCAACAATGTTTCCTACAGACGTAAGAGGAATAGCCATTAGAGCTGAACCTCTGTAAGCCAGATGATCCAAGTCCAAATCCAAGTCCAATTAATTATTAAAACAGAGAAGCCAGTAAAGAAACGAAATGTGAATAATGGAGATGATACAAAATAGCTAATTAAATTACCACCACGACGCGAAATACGAAAGAAAAGACCGTCACAATGTTCTTTCTTGACATACTTCTATCCATTCTTCAACATTCATACATTGTGTTATGCATGTACGTGGATTACTCCGATTCATCAGGTAACCTCCTTCTTCTTCTTTGTTGTAGACCTATGTGGTCTGTTTTCCAGAGTATTGCTGCTCCTGTGAGACTCCCAGCTGTCCATCCATCTATTAGGAGGTCTTCCACGAGGACGAGTCCCATGAGGCTGATGTTGCAATGCAATATAGGGGAGTCTGGTGGTGTCCATGCTTTGAACATGACCGTACCAGTCCCTTTTTCGCTGTTTGTTCCATCTTATAATATCCTCAACCGATCAGGTAACCGATATTTAATAATTGATTGATTTGATCGTGTTACGTTTTACTCGACCTTTCTCTATGATATTTCTAGTTCCGTTTACGTCATTTACACATACTATCATAACCATTGTTTCCATGTGTTCAAGCCATCTTTTTGACCCTTTCATCATTTTGTTCATAACATTTCTTGAATTTTTATTTATTTATTTAAAAAAATAAACACTTCTTATTATTTCGGTGCCGTGTCAGGTCCCCTCAACGTTGGCGATCACTGCAGCAAAGGCATCTCTGCTCTGCGCCACTTGGAACAAGTTCTGAATTCTTGACATTCTTTTATGTTCCGCAGCCAAGAAAACTACCTTCTACCAACTTCCCGACGTCTTTCTACTTTACCAATTAATATCAGTCGAAGGAGGTGATATTTTTATTATTCCGGGTTCGATTCCCGGCGAGGGCAGTGTGATTGTCACACTGTCTTTGGCCTGGTGTAGAATTTACGTGACAATGAAATGGCGATAGATTAGCTACCTATCACATGTCACGAGAATCACTATGATAGCTATAATACCCATTACATCGATTTGGCTCATGCTGTCATGATTTAAAGAGCGTTTCAACAAAATAATAATAATAATAATTTTTCTCCCCTTAGCACATGACCCAAATATGAGACCTTTAAATAAACACACTTTCTTATAAATAAAAACAATAAAAAAATATGTACATACATACATGTTAAAAGATTACAATTTGGTTACATATTTACATAATTCTATTCTGAATCTACTCATATATGAGTACTTCTCACTTCTGACCTCCTTCGGAATATCTACATACATCTTCAGTGCTTTATATACACTTTACTGACGTCGGCGTATTTGGGATCCTTCTGAAATACTTGAATGCTATCTCTTAGTTTCATATTCAACCATTAAGAAAAAATAATCTCATTATACATACATGTAATAATAGTAACCTGCAATTGCTTGCCGCTGACTAAAGTTACTTTTACCAAATACTTAGGGATACATTTAGACGATCATCTTAGATGGACAGACCAAATTGAAGCTGTCTCCAAGAGAATTAGAAGCCTTATTTACACTTTTAAAAATATTAGAAATATATTACCGTTAACCACACTTAAAACAGTATATTATGCTTTCGTCCAATCCATCCTAAACTACGGTTTAATAGGATGGGGAGGAACTACAATAACTACACTAAACCCAGTCATTGTAGCCCAAAAGACAATAATTAGAGTCATTAACAAAAAACACACCTACCACAAGGACACCGACAGACACTTAAAAGCACAACAAACGTACAACACACGCAACAAACATAACCATTTTGTACCAAAAACTAAAACTTCTTATGCGCAAAGACATTTCTACTATCTTGGACCCCAAACTCTATAACATAATTAACAAAACTATAAACGACCCACAAAAAATGACAATGCACAATTACAAAAAACATGTAACTACGGAGACATTAAAAAAAGGACGGCTTGAATGTAGTTTAATTTTTAAAAATAAGTAAATAGTGTTATATAAGACAATATAGTGTTTAAATAGTGTTATATAAATTATATAAGTCAATTAATTTTAAGTTATACACTTTAGGATATGTGTTGCTTCCCTTAACTGTTCCCTGAATTTGTAAATTATATTATATATTGAAATTATATAGAGTACTAGGAATGCCTCCCTAGAACGGGTTACCCCAGTTGGGAGGTATCAAAACCATGTACTTGGTAAATGTTCAATAAATAAATAAATAAATATCGATATTGTATTTTTGTTTACTGTTTTGTGTCCAAATGAGTCTCTTTAATGTCTCATTTGTGCATGAGAACAATAAGTAAACTCATAAGGGAAATTCGGGATTGGTTTAATTCGTCAATTTGACGGCTTCCGTATGTCTAGTAGACAAGATGTGGCGATATTTTAAGAAAGGTCTTCCACACACTTCCACAATCTTTGTGGAATTCAAAGAAATGTATTTCGACTACCAGACGGGAGATCAAAACATTCAAATAGTTCCCAGACACTGATCTGTTTGACGTAAATTCTGACGTCACAAACAAAAGAGCAGAGGACATTTATTTTTGCATTTGCATTAGTGTGTGTGACAACATCTCGCATATTGTATAAACTATACATATTTACTTTAACATTCAATGATAGAAAATGTTAATTTTATATAAAACGGGGTTAACCGTCGAGTTTCCACTGCCAATTTAAAGTTGATTTTCTTAAAACCTATGGACCCTAATATTATTAAAAAAATTGTAATCCTCCATTGAAGTGTTCTCAATATTTCGTAAAAAAAAAAAGCAAAAAATTACTTCCTTCATCCCAAAAAAAAATATTTTCTAAGACTACCCTCACCTTCATTCGTGTTAAGGTAGAATTTGTTTTGCTAATATTTACAACTTTATCAAAAGTGACAAATGCTTACTCGCTGTTTTGAACGTATTATAAATTATATCTTTGGCCTTTTCAATAGGTACGTAATAATATCGACTGTAGATGGAAACGCAGCACGCAATTTAATAATATCAGAACTGTGAAAATATTAACTCTTTACCAAAAGGGACAAATATTAATACGTACTCGTTGTCTTGAACGTACTATACATTTTGCCTAGGTGCCTTTATCATACGTAAAATCTCGTAAAGTCTCGCCCCGCCGGCCGCGGCGCGTAGACAAGTTTATACTTGGGTGTCCAGTTGCTCGTATGCTGTGACGCATTCCATATCAGAAATCGCATGGTTCCAGAAAAAAATTAATAATGATATGTTTTTCAAATAATCCATGTATGTTATAGATATCGATCTATTCCTAATGAAATTCCCTACAAGATGACATAAATTAAATTTTGATTCATCGAGTCATATGCTTGATATTTAGATAAAGTTAGCGGTAAACTGAATTTACCACATGGGAGCGAGCGTTTTGTTTTGAACACGGTACGTTAAGGGTTAATGTAAACAGTACCTATGTATAAGAAAAAGGCGACAAATGGGTGATTTAAATTCTAAAATTTTCTTTTCTTTTCTTATTTATTTTATAACCTTTAAATCTAGGAAGTAGAATAAAAAAATGCAGTGAAAATGAGGTCTCTTAGAAGAATTTGTTTGCGCATTGCAGATTTTATGTTTTTCTTTTGGTGAGGATTTTTTTAATAGAATAACTTCCAACACGATTAAATTTTAAGAAGAGAACTTTGTTGGTAACGTATTGTAAACACCTCGATCAACCATATTCTGTTTCCAATTTGCATCTTCGTCTCTATTGAGATACAATTAATTCTTGAATTGATTACCCGCAATGGGTAAAATCCAGTATTCGTCTACAAGTTTTTGTATACATTCAAAATGTTATAATCAAATCAGTTATTTTCATATTATATTATCCCAACAAACAAACATAGCGCCCTTGAGATGAGTAATTCATAAAAATGGCGCTTTATAAATTATCCAATTTATTATTATTATTATAATACAAGTAAGGAATTGCAATGGTTTCTGATGTTACATTATGGACTGTGCGCATATATATTTTCTGCAATACCAAGAATACTGGAGGCTATGACTTGATTTGATCTCGATCGGATCTTGGTATTGTCTATGAAAGTAGGCTGACTTTCCATGCTCACATCGAGAGAATATGTGAAGTTGCACTGAAAATGTTGGGATTTATTCTCCGAACTGGTAGAGTTTTCAAGAATCCCTATGTTTTGCGAATTTTGTATAACTCATTGGTCCGGAGCCGGCTCGAGTGTGGCTCGGTGATATGGAGTCCCCACGAGGCGAGATACTCATGTTAGAGAGGGTTCAGAAAAGATTTCTGAGATATCTCTACATAAGAAAGTTTGGTAGCTATCCGTGGCTTTATCCCACTGCATTCCTCTTGGGCATGCTGGGGACCAATAGTTTACAGATAAGAAAGGGTGGGTGCACACATACCCATTTCTTCAGACTTATCAGGGGATTCTTTGAGAATCCCGCCATCTTGGAGGCTATCCATCTTTATGTTCCGGATGTCTTCCATATTCATGAAATTATGTTCAGAAGACAAATACTCTTTACTTTAGAGAGTATCTTGTATTCCTAATGTCGAACCACCAATTCGTTCCTGGTATTATTATATATACTTATTATATTTTACCTGTTCTCAATATTATGTCTTAAACTAGAATTTTTTTTTAAATATCTTTTAAGAAAATAAACTGATTTGATTTGGGCTGTAGGGCCATTGAGGAGGAAGAAAAAAAGAAATCACTTCCAGTAATATTATATTTATAATATACTCTATTTACGGGAGATGCCTATTGGTAGCGATGACGTTCGCAACCCATCACACGGTGTCTCCCGCAGGGGCGAAAAGAGAAGTGTGGCAGTCCATCATTTCTGCCTACCCCTTCGGAGAGGCGGCGTGAAGGTTAGTTAGTTAGTTATTTACTCTATTTGCGAAACAATATTGAAATATTATAAATGATTCCATTTCATCTCACGCAGTTTCTGTTAAAGCCGAGAACATACATAATGCATCAGTGTGTGCTTGACCGATATTCCCCGTCCTGGAGGTGTACTGGTGTTGGTGGCAGGGGCCAGAGGACGCCAGCAGAGCGGGGGTCAGATCGGCATTTCCGTTCCCGCCGGCCGGAGCATTCCTCCGCTGACTCAGCCCGTGACTCAGATGATGTTTTGTGACTACTGCGAATCTCGTAACACTTCCAGACGACTCTACAGCGTGATCCAATCTCATTCAAAAGCTCTATTAGTGCAAGTTTCTTTCAATATTTAATTTCTTTAATTATCAAAACATACTGGTTTTTGAAAGGGAAGAGCAAATGACAATTTGTAACATACGTGTGAACGAAGAGAAACTTGAAGCAGGTGAATGAATTTGTGTATTTAGGTAGCATGTTCACAGCGGATGGCCGAACGGATAGTGACGTCGAAAGAAGGGTTGGTGCGGGTAACAAAGTGAATGGAGCTTTAAAAATAGTTATTGGAAACAAGAATTTATCAATGAAAGCAAAAACGGCCGTTCACATTGTAGTTCTGGTCCCAACCTTAATGTATGAAAGCGAAGCATGGAACTAGCAGAAGAAGGATGAGAGCAGAATAAATGCAGTAGAGATGAGGTCCCTAAGACGTATGTGTGGTAGAACGATATACGACAGAATCTCAAATGCTGATATAAGAAAGGAATGTAGAACGGAAGAAGGTATTATGAACAAAATTATGAAAGGATCGCTGCGTTGGTTCGGACATATGGAGCGCATGGGTGGAGAAAGAATGGTTAAGAATACACATTTTTTATTTAAGAATATACAAATTCAAGGAAATCCCCACTTTGCTCGACGAACTCCGCAATAGGTAGATTAATTGAGCCGAAGCGTTATCCAAGTACAAGTTTTGGGGATCGAGCTTTTGCAATAGCCAGGCCGTAAGCTTGGAACAATCTCCTTTCATATCTTAGGTTGAAATGTTCCTCCCTCGGTTAGCACAGAGAGCATGGTTTTTATTCTCAGGGTGGTAATCGTGAGATTCTTTTCGGTATGTTATTCGATTCAGGGACGGGTGTAAATATAAAGACAGTTACATGGGATACATTAAGGTTTATTACTAGGTTAGAATTAGGAACATAATAGCTAGAAAATAAATGCTAGAGATGTCGTTACTCATAAAAACACAAAACAGAAGAGTGAAGGGGCTGGTTGTGGCGATTCCACGATGGTGTGCTCCTCCGTGCATCAGATAGCGACGTCGTCCGTCGACGTTGTCAGCGACGCTGACCAGTAGATGGTGGTTCAGCAAATCAATATTTAGAGCGTCACCTGGCAGACACGAGTTTCCATAGGCCGGGTGGTGCTGCACGGAGTGAAGAAGTGGTCCAGGCAGTTCGGCAGGGTGGTGAGGTCCTCGACACGGAGCCTCAAACGCGGTCACGTCGATGTCCGACAGAACCTTCTAACTAACCGCAGACACGCGGACATATGATACACATGTGTTACTGATGCGCGATCCTTGACGCATATATTTATTGTTAATATCGTACCTTATGTTATTCTAATGAAGACTGGCTGAACCATTTCTGGTCCAGCCGGATGCAGACGGATTTCCGTGTCTTCTACATTTTGGGCGGGATCGAGGCACAAGCGACGCGAACTAAGATGGTGGGCTACCCGCAATGGCTGACGGGGGAGAAGTGGGAGTGGGCTTCGAGCCTCGGAGCATAGAGTACCGAAAAAACAGTGTTACCAACCGGGAAGGCGGCGGTTGCTCACACGGCGGAAACAGGAGTAGTTGGTAATAAATTTCGAAGAGGTACTTAACTGGGGAGAATTGGGGCGATTACATTGGCCGAAAAAATCGTAATGGTATGTACCATTACAAGATGCATAAATGATCCTACAGATTTCAGACCTGAAGCTGAAAACACTTCTTTCATACCCAAATTAAAACCCAATTTGTATACCTGTATTTGTTTTATTTTATTATTTTCTAGTCGAGCGCAAATTTCAGATGCAGCGTTCAATATAATTTCAATTTGAATTTGTAATTCTTCTCTGTACTTTGTTTTTTTTCCACGTCCATTGTTTTTTTTCCGCCAGTTTCACGTTTGACATAAAAAAATAACGAAAATACTTGTTTTGAAACTGAGGAAAATAAATCACCCTGTATATTATTTTCACGAGTGATACGTCATAATTTGAAAAGACTGGTGTAAGAAATAACTTGCCTTATAAAATTGGCACGAAGGTCGAAATTCGGATGAGACATCAGAGCATTAATATTCGAACAACGGAAGGTGTCAGGCGCCGCGAATTTCAACGAAAATTGAACCTTGTAGTAATTGTAATACGGGCGATATTTGAGTGAAATAGAATGTAAATGAACCAATTATCATGAAAATGTGAAGCAGGTGAACAGCAGAACTCAAGGGCGATTAGTGAACCTCGTGAGTTGGCTGGTATAAACAATAAAGAAACCAACATAATGTTGGCGATTAGGACATTAACCTTAGCCAATATCATAATTCTAATAATAATTTTTTTTTTAAATCGAATATTTCAAATTTCACAGAAATAGTTCGAATCCTGACATCACAGTTAGTTGTTATTATTATTTCTATAATATATACATTTTTGTCATTCCTTTCTATTCGTCTATCGTTTATAAACATACACTTGTTTCAAAATATAATATTCTCATATACTCGTATACCCAAAATACCCAAAACGTGTAACCTGGTTATAGAAAAGCAACCTATAGAAAAGGTCAGGAAGTTCAAGTATCTAGGCATAGACCTGGTGGAGGAGCTGATCTGCGGGAAGAAATACAAGCCCAAGTAAACAAGGCAGCTGCGATCTCTGGGGCTATAAAATCCACAATTTGGAAAAACAAAGACATGGCCATTAAAAGTAAGATGAGAATCTATAAAGCATGCGTAAGCCAATAATAACATATGGCGTCGAAGCAAGGGCAGACACAGTAAGGACCAAACAAGTTTTGAGGACTTCCGAAATGAAGACACTGAGGACGATAGCAGGCAAGACACTGAGGGAACGCGTGAAAAACGCCAGAATAAGAGAGATATGTGAGGTTGAGGATATTATAAGACGGAGCAGGCAGCGAAAAAAGGACTGGTACGGTCATGTTAAAAAAAAAGACGCCACCGATTTGAAAATTTGAAAATTTTGAACTTTCTACCATTCATATTTTTTCTTCAAAATCTATTTAAATACAATTATCTAACCATCACGTCGTCTCCTCAAAGGGCTTGTTAAGTCTGGTTTCTTCCAACTGAGACAGCTAAAGCATATAAGGAGATATTTACCTATTGATGATTTACACATTGAATGTAGTTTTAAAAAAAAAATTAATAACAATAATAATAATAAATTGGATAATTTATAGAGCGCCATTTTTATGAATTACTCATCTCAAGGGCGCTGTAGAAAATGCTCCGTTTTATGAACTAGTGAAAAAATAATCATATTTAGTATGAGGGCTGCACCCAGCGCAGTCGAACAACCCTTCTTATCTTCTTCTTCTTCTTTCGGTGCCGTGTCAGGTCCCCACAACGTTGGCGATCACTACAGCAAAGCCATCTCTATCCTGCGCCATTTGGAATAGTTTCTGAACTCTTGTTATTCCTGTCCACTCTTTGATGTTCTGCAGCCAGGACAGCTGCCTTCTATATTTGTACAATATATAATAATACAATTTACAACTCTGATACATAAGTTATAGTGACAAATAATAGTAGAGAAAACACGGAATAACTATTTTAAGCTATAATTAAGTTTTGTTGGGTATGTTCGATTTTTCAAAAGTAATTAAAATTTTTAAGCAGGCCCTTGCGCGGCCCAGTACCAATGGTCCACGGCCCGGGGGTTGGGGACCACTGCGTTAGTGGACCCCATCAAGGTCTGGGTTTTCGTAAAAGACATACACCCTACACAGATAACACTGAATAATAAATACAGAAATCCGTGGAAGTTGTGAGGTTGATTGAACGAACAAGTCTCCCGTATGCAAGAAAATACGATTCCAAAGATGGCTTGAGACAGTCAACCGCAGTGTTTCCGACCACGTGGCCGACCATCGAGAAAAATATGAGATAGTTGGCGGTCCACTTCCTAGGAGGATGGAGATGTAATGAATAACAGGTTATCAGACCTATAAGAGGAAGAAGAAGACTCGCTGTTTGTGCATTGTATCAACTAATTTGATATTTCATATAATTGTGCAGGATATGTCGTGGGTATTCTGCGAAAAAGCACTAAGTCAAAATTAATACTTGAGATAATTGAAGTTCAAAGTTTGTAAGGATATAACAATTTTTTTTATACTAATCATTACTAAACCAATTTGAAAAAATGGTAAATTGATCAATTAACTACATTTTATTAAATGGTTCAATAAATAATAACTGAACTATCAGCACATTTTTTTATAAAATAATAGTGGATTGACATGACTTAGTGCAATTTTGCTGATACATAATACCACAGTAAGGTATTCAAATTGAAGTCACAGCGTACCTACTATAGTCACTTTGTGAGAAATAATTTTATGTAATTTAATTAAAAACTTATGCAATAATTTTATCTTATGTACAGTACCTATTACATTAGGTAAAATAATAATAAGGTAATTAGTAAAAAGAGAAAAGAAAGAAAATAATAATTGCCACGTTTGCCCCTGAGTGAAGCATGTAGACATCTTCAGGATATCATGTCGCCGACCAACAATCTCACCTTTTTTCAAGTCAGTACTGCTCCATAAGCTCCGCTGAATACATCCGAAATATAGTTATTGATAATTTATCATCACAAATTTATCCAGGGAATTTGCCTTGCAGTCCCTTGGTGCTTTTCCCTGGACGGATGTCTGTCACGGATGTCTGTCATGGATATATGTTATATTGACGTATTACAGAAAATATCTCGACTTGTAGTGTAGATAGGACTTAGTGCGTTTTTGCAGATTGTAGAGTATTTTTTCAACAGTATAACCTCATCATTAAGTCAAAACAGCAAAATTTTGACTTAGTGCTTTTTCACAGAATACCTACGATGTATCTGTTTTGTGATGTGCTATGTCTATATGCATTTACTAGTTTTTTATACAAGAAGCAATGCATCACGTGCGTGCAAACATTGAATAACACATGTCCAGACTAGTTCACACTAAATCTTGTACGATCTATTTGAGTAAATACATCAATTGTTATTTTTCTTACTGTTTCTAAGTAACTAACCATCACGCCGTCTCACAGAGGTCCCAAATTCAAATCTGACGGGAAATTTCTCAAATATGTAATAAAATGGTAATTAATGGTTTGAAAAATTTTTAAACACAAAAACTACAATATTTGTTGTATGAAATACATGTTTTATTAAAGAAATGTGAATACATAATATGTTTTAACTTATATTAGAAATATCAAAATTTAGTAAATAATCGAAATTATTATGTAGATAAATCTACCAATTATTGTTAAAAAATGAATTTTTCTAAGGCGAAATTAAACTATTGATATACCGTCAAATACATATGTACAAGTTATTCTTGTTCGAAGGTACAAGTAGTAAAAATATTTTAAAAAAACGTGAAGTAAGATAATGAAAAAATGGAAATTAAGTAGAATCATAATGAGTATCACTCTCAGATAGATTATCTGTAGTATCTGGTGGTTGCGGATTTTGTAGCAATTGTACAACCTCTGGATTAAAACTACCCTTAAGTTATTGAGAGTTACTTCTGTAGGAAATTATTACAGTGTCAGAGGAAATAAGGAGCATGTGAGCATTACATTGTATGGTCCAATATCTTTTGTAAATTTACTTCTGCACAATTTTCAGTTATTTTAACTGAATTGACTGGATAGCACTTTTTTGCTTCCAAATTATGCTTGTAAGATGGGTAAATATTAGCACCTAGAGCTTTAGCTTCTGATCGAATGAGTATATTTAGTAAGTTTTGCATCAACAAACAAAGCTAGTGGTTTTTCACGTGAGTACATTTTAGCCGACCTAGGAGACTTTCTATATGCTTTTTTTATTCTAGTTGCTCTCTTTGGAGAAAATGTAATCTCCTCAATCATTTTTGCAGCATCTCTTCTTCCCATCTTAAACTAATTTGTGCAGCGTACATTAACTCGTCGCCAGACGTCAACTCAAGTATAGGCTGTACTATTTTTCGCTACGTTTTTTTCGTATAATTACCAAAAGATTTCTTCCTGCTGGTATTTCCAGAAGTAGATGGTACCTCTGATATATCTTGAATCTCTTCGGAAGTCAATTCAGGAAAAGATATTTCAGCATCCAACCACTTGGAATTTTTTTTCATAAATATTTTTGTGTCCTGGTACTTTCGACCCATTTCGATCTTAATGTGCCACAAAAACGCATTTTTTTGTTTGTTTATAGGCATAACTATCTCTTTATCAAACATTTCTAGTTGAAATTTCTGAAAAATATGATCTAAAACATATTTTCCTTTAGTTTTATTATTTCCCCTTCGCCAAATGTCAAACAAGATTCTTCGAGAAATTGAGCCATCTGAAATAAAAAGTAACATACATTCTAAATAGGCAATTTCCGGCAGCTAATTTCTTATGGATTTTATAACATATATATTACTACACAAAATAAAATAATAAAATTGATCGGGTGTCTCGGGGATTTTTTTGTAGGCCTTCACAAACTTAAATGATAATTTTTTATAATCCGATAATTCATTGTTTAGTTATTTCCCCTAAAAACACATTAAATAAAAAAGCAAAATAATATAATAAAAATAATTATTAAGAACATACCTTCAATTGAAATATTCATAATGTAAAACCAAACAATAATGCTAACACTTTGCTAAAAACGTGTTGTCAACTTGGGAATGCAAACGCTACTAAAACAATGAGAAATGTTTGGTGCTTTACTTATCAACTTTGGAAACATCGCATCGCGTTAACACTGTTGCCATGTGGGTAATTGACTTGGTTTATGATGCTCCATTTATATTTTAAGATATTATGTAAGAAATAATTGGAATTAAAAATAGTGAATAAATACCCAATTTCCCGCTAGAATTGACTTTGGTACCTCAGTGCGTCTCCCCGAAATGGTAAGAAGAATCAATGGACCGCTACACTGTCCTTTCCTGACATATTTTTTCTCGCTTCCTCGACATTCATACAACGTATTTTACACGCACGCCGATTTCGCCGAACTCCTCACGTGGCCGACATTCAATATTTGATTTATTTGATCGTGCCACGTATTCCTCGCTCTATCTTTCCATATGTCTAATCCATCTTAATGTTCTTTTCATTGTTTTGCTCATAACACTTACATTCGCACCGCATTCATTTCTTATATTTTCTTTCGACAATCTACCATACACAGATTTTAATTCGTCTAAGAGATCTCATTTCTACAATACATTGAGTGTTTTTTTAGAGGTTTGGTTTTTTAACTGGCAACATTGTTTCTACAGACTGTCAATTTGACAGTTGATTTGTAGTCAGTATGTTTTGCCATTTCACCCAGTTGCTCAATAAAGGTGTCGAAAATTGGACTTTGCGATTGCGCTTCATTCGAGCTAGCCGTGGCGCTCATATGCCCGAAATATATAAACAATAATGGCATAAAATTATCTATTAAATAAAGTCAATATCATAGATATTAACATTTTTTTTTTTTTTTTTTTTCATTTTAATATAACAATGTGTATTACAATAATTTAGTACTTTATTCCAGGTCGAGATATTTGAGGTATTTTGGTTTATTTTGTGGACTTCTTTCTTTTTATTTATTTTTTATTTATTCACATTCATCATCAGACCATTTTGGCATGTCAAATATTTTTGTATAAATTAATTAATTTCTAACTCACTAACTAACTAACTATCACGCCGTCTCCCCGAAAGGGTAGGCAGAAAGAATGGACTGCCACACTTTTCTATCCTGATATATTTCTCTCGCTCCCTCAACATTCATACATCGTGTCATGCACGCGCTTCGATTTCTCTGACTCCTCACATGGCCGACATTCAATATTTGATTTATTTGATCGTGCCATGTTTTCCTCGGTCTTCCACTATTTCTGGTTCCATTAACATCATTAACATATACTTTTTTACCATTCTTTCTTCATTCATTCTTTCCATGTGTCCAAACCATCTTAATGATCCTTTCATTATTTTGTTCATAACACCATCATTCGCACCGCATTTTCTTTTTATATTTTCATTCGACACTCTATCATACTCAGAGTATCCACACATTCGTCTAAGAGATCTCATTTCTACTGCATTTATTCTACTTTCATCCTTTTTTTTGCCAGTTTCATGCTTCGCTTCCATACATAAGGGTCGCTAAAAGAACACCATTGTGCACTGCCATTCCAGAGTTTTGGATAGGTTTTTGTTTGCGATGACAACTTTAAGTGCACCATTCACTTTATTGCCTGCCCCAACCGCCCTTTCAATATCCCTCTCCTGTAAACATACTACCTAAATACACGAACTCATCTACTTGCTCCAAATTTTCACCATTCACGCTAATGTTGCAGACTGTCATGATTTCTTCTTTTTCAAAAATCATTACCTTGGACTTATTAACATTCATCATCAGATCAATGTTAATCTGATTAATCGGTTTTAACTTTCTCATCAACAGGTATGTATTGCGATTATCCCAAACAATATTACCGATTTTAAAGGATATACTTCCTTAGTTGTATCATACATTGAGTCGTAGGTATTTAAGATAAGAATAAAGGAGGAAAATTTTTATAAAACGCAGTTGGCCAGTACCTACTTTCATTTGATCCTTATCGTAAAAGGAAAATTATTGGTGCATTAGTTTATAAGTTCGGCGGTTAGATATAAGAAATTACGTATTTCCCGCCTACCTACTATTCTTATAAAGGTATTTACCAAGGGCGTGCGGAGAAAATTATTGCAAGAAATTGTTTTTTTTTTAAATTGAGAATCATACTTATTTACATAGCAGGCAAGGCACTGTGTGAGAGATCGCATGAGGAACACCCGAATAAGAGAGATATGTAAGGTTGAGGATATTATAAGATGGAGCAGACAGCGAAAAAGGGAACTGGTACGGTCGTGTTCAAAGAATGGACACCACCAGACTCCCATATATTGTCCAAGGATTAATTTTATCTCAATAGAGACGAAAATGCAAATTGGAAACAGAATATGGTGTTCGAGGTGTTTACAGGACTTATGACCTGTCATTGGTTGGGTTAAGCGCACGCTTTATGTAATACAACATTTCCCATTTCACCCTTCTTACGACTACCATGTCTGACAAATTTTTGGAAGTTGTATATATGTTAATCTGTAACACCAAACTTCACATGTTAGTTTCAATCTACACACTAGCGCCATCTATTTCATAATCAGCCTCATGGGACTCGTCCTCGTGGAAGACCTCCTAAAATATGGAAGGACAGCTGGGAGTCTACCTCACAGGAGGAGCAACACTCTGGAGAACAGACCACATAGATCTACAACAAGGAAGACGAAGAAGAAGAAGACATATTTACATATAAAAAATTGATTTTTATACTTTTGAGTTGATAACTAACTAACCATCACGCCGTCTCCACGAAGGGGTAGGCAGAAATAATAGACCGCCACACTGTTATCTCTTCTGACATACTTCTCTCGCTTCCTCAACATTCATACATTTATGCACGTACGTCGATTTCTCTGACTACTCACGTTGCCGACATTCAATATTTGATTTATTTGATCGTGTCACGTTTTCCCCGGGTCTTTCTCTATTTATAGTTCACATATACTTCCTTTATCATTCTTTCCATATGTCCAAACCATCTTAATGAACCTTGAATAAACTAATGCTTTTGACTTTATTTTTATCGAAATGTTTCAAAGGCTAAACCTCCATCATCGGGAGAACGATAATATATAATAGAAACATGTTTAGAAAGATAAACTCAAAAGCAGAGTATTTAATTTCTTTAAACAATCAATATTATGGATCTTTACGATATAAATGCCTTAAGTTAATATTAATAAAAATATGTTTGTGTCCATTAATTTTTTTTTCTTCTGATAATACGCGTCTCTTTACGAAGTTTAGTGATATAACTAACAACGAGGTTATCTGAAAAGTTCTAGGTTTCGTCCATAGATGGCAGTATTACTCGCATGATCAACACTGTTAGTGAATGCCATGTGAAATTACAAACCATTCTAGCATGCAGTTGACTGTACGCCGAATGCTCAGAGTTCCCTAGACAGACATGGTTACCAATACCGAAGTCCTGAGGTGAGCTAGAGTTGACAGGATGCTGTTATCAACTATCAAGGTTCGAAAGATCTCACATCTGGGTCATATACTGCGTGGGGAAAAGTACCACCTTCTCCAACTGATATTGGAGGGGAAAATTGAGGGACGCCGAGGGCCCGGTAGGAGGCAAATGTCCTGGCTGCGAAACGTGAGGGAGTGGAAAGGCAACCGAAGTGTGGAGGAGCTGTCCCGAACGGCTCAGGACAGGACAGGTTCACCGAGGTGATCGCCAACGTTGAAACACTTGAAGTTGAAAAAGTTGATTGTAGCCGCGTACTAAAATTCAGAAAATACTCGAGCTAAAGATATCTGAAAATGTCTGACCTAACAATTTGCAAGTCTTTTAGTCAGAAGTTTTGATATGGGTATACTTAAATACTCATTGAACATTTCCTTCCAAGTTTTTTTTTTTTGCTTCAATGTGTATTACTTCTTCTTAGTCCTTCCTTCCACTGCTGGATATAGGCCTCTTCCATTTTCTTCCACTCGTCCCTGTCTTGTTCCTTCCGCATCCTGGTCGTTCCAGCTATTCGTCATCAGTCTACGAGTATATCGTCAGTCCATTTTTTAGGTGGCCTCCCGACACTACTTTTCTTTGTCTAAGGCCTTCATTGAGGCATACTGGATGTCCAATGGGTACTGCCCTGTCTTGCTATATGTCCAGCCCACTGCCACTTTAATTTATGTAGCTGTACTATCCAACTTTGCAACTTTGGTTTGGGGTCTTATTTCATAATTTCTTATTTTATCTCGGAGACGCCGAGTATTCGCATGGATTGTGGTGTTTTTTAGTTTATGGATTCTTTTTGCCATTAGAGTGGTTATCTCTAGACTATATTATGTATTAGGTGCTCTTTGTTTAACTATTGAAGGAAGTAAATCAACACATAATGTGTTTAATTTATGGGAATTTAAAGTCGTGATGTTTTTGACTATGGAGGCCTATCGAATATGTTTTGTTTTTTAGACATTTTTAAATGTGCATCCTATTCTTACAAACCATTCTATTATGTTATTAGTATAATTCAGTTGGATGTCAGGTTTTTGTGGATCACGAGTCGCCATCGGATCCAGTCGAATTTTTATATAGCTTACATTAATTTTTTTTAAAGTATGCCATTTTTTAATTAGGCTCTTATCGTTTTCGTGATAAATCGCGGTATTCGCAAAAAATAAGATAAGTTTTGGTGAGGAAAACAGAAGTATTTAATTGTAGCTACTTTATCAAATTAACCACATCCATCAAGGAAGAAAACGTAGATTTAGTTATTTATAATTCGCTATCCCAAGATTTAAGATGGATAAAATCTAAAGTACACAATGTTATTAATGATTAATATACTGTATGCTCGAAGGTTATTATTCTTGTACAGTTGTGGCCGTCCACTTCTGGACGTAGGCCTACTCTCGTATTTTCCACTCCCTTCCAGCCAATTCCCACACTCTTCCGGATATCGTCGAGCCAATGCAACTGTGGCCTTCCAACTCCACACTTTGCCGTTCTCGGGCACCAGCAAGGCAGTCGCCTTGTCCACTTTTCAGCTGGTTAACGAGCGACGTGTCCCACCCGACGCCACATAAGGGTCGGAGCCAATTTGATGAAGTCGGAGACTTTTTTCCTGGTTCGTATGTTCTCATTTCTGACTCTGTCGCACGAGCCAATACCCAACATGGCTCTCTCCATTGCTCCCTGTGTGACTCTCAGCTTGTTGACACTTCTTCTTCTTCGGCCTATTCCCATCCACTCCTAGACAAAGGCCTCCTCCATTCGTTTCCACGTCACTCTGTCCTGTGCAGACTGCATCCAGGTAATTCCGACGTGTCTGTTCAGATCATCTTTTCACCGTAGTTGCGGTCGCTCTGCACTTTTGCCGTCCACGGTCTCCAAGTCAGCAATCTTCTTGTCCACTTTTCATCTGAGCTTCTGCCTACGTGACCTGCCCATTGCTATTTTAGAGTCGCCACCCGGTGGATGATGTCAGTGATCTTTGTTTTTTCGTTCACCGTATCGTTTCTGACTCTGTCTCTTAGGCTTATTTCTAACATGGCTCTTTTCATGGCTCTTTGGGTCACTCGTAGTTTGTTGACACTTATTTTGTGTTATTGTGACTGTCTCAATAACATAAGTGAACACTGGTAGGACACAGTCGTTGAATACTCTCTTTTTTAAGTTGATGGGTATTTTCGGATTCTTCAAAATGTGGCCAAGAATTTTGAACGTTGCCCAACTTAATCCGACTGTTCTATCCAGGGCCTGCTGTCGGGTTATCTCGCCCCAGGTGTATTTTGTATCCCAAATTAATGTATTCACTCACAGCTTTGATGCTGTCATTGTCCAGTACGATTTGTGCTGATTGTGACGTCATCAACTTGGTTTTAGTGATGTTATTTTTTAGATGCGTTTTTCATTTTTAGATGCTTCGTTCAGCTCCTTTAGCATTTCCGACAGTTGTGTTGGGTCTTTATCGGTAACAATAATATCATCTGCAAAACGCAGGTGGTTAAGGTATGTGCCGTCTATGATTATGCTTTTGGAAGGTTCTACAAATTAGGCGAGATATTCGCTGATGTTAGATGTAAAAGATTTCTGAGATATCTCTGCATGATAGAGTTTGGTAGCTATCCGTGGCTTTATCCCACTGCATTTCTTTTGGGCATGCTGGGGACCATTAGTTTGCAGATAAGAAGAGATGGGTGCACACTTACCCATTTCTTCAGCCTTATCAGGGGATTCTTTGAGAACTCCGTTATCTTGGAGGCTATCCATTTTTATGTTCCAGATGGTTATCTTCGACAGCCTCAGCACAGACTGTTTTATCTCCCAGCATGCAGAACCAACCTGCCTCTGGTGATGCCGGTGGGTAGAGCAATCAAACTGTTGAACATGATCGCTTCGGAGATCGACGTCTTTCATATTCGTGAAAATACGTTCAGAAGACAAATACTCTTGACTTTGGAGAGTATCTTGTATTCCTAATGTCGAACCATCCCTCATGCGTTCCTGGTATTATATATTTTTTTATGTTTTACCTGTTTTCAATAGATGCCTTAAACTATAATAAAATTGTTGTTTTTAATATATGTTGAGAAAATAAACTGATTTGATTTGATTAAAAAATTAACTAACTAACTAACTAACTAACTTACCATCACACCGTCCCCCCGGAGGGGTAGGCAGAAAGAATGGAACGCCACACTGTTCTGTCCTGACATACGTCTCTCACTTCCTCTACATTCATACATCTTGTCATGCACGAACGTCGATTTTTCCGACTCCTCACGTGACCGACATTCAATATTTGATTGATTTGATCGTGCCACGTTTTCCTCGGCCTTCCTCTATTTCTAGCTCCGTTCACGCCGTTTACATATACCTTCTTTATCATTCTGTCTTCACTCATTCTTTCCATGTGTCCAAACCATCTTAATGACCCTTTCCTTATTTTGTTCATAACACTTTCATTCACACCACATTCACTTCTTATACTTGCATTTGTCACTCTATCATAAACAGATTTGCCACACATTCGTCTTAGAGATCTCATTTCTACTGCATTTATTCTACTTTCATCCTTCTTTTGCCAGTTCCATGCTTCACTTCCATACATAAGGGTCGGCACAAGAACACCATTGTGCACTGCCATCTTAGCTTTTTTGGATAGGCTTTTGTTTGCGATGACAACTTTAAGTGCACCATTTATTCTGTTGCCTGCCCCAACCCTTCTTTCAATATCCTTCTCCACCCTCCCATCCTTTGTAAACATACTTCCTAAATAAACAAATTCATCCACTTGTTCCAGATTTTCACCGTTTACACTAATGTTGCAGACTGTCATGCTTCCTTCTTTTTCGAAAATCATTACCTTAGACTTATTCACATTCATCATCAAATCGTATCGCTTGCATACCTCATACATACTAGACACCAGGGCTTGCAGTTCGTGCTCGTTGTCTGCAAGTAGCACAGCGTCGTCCGCATACAACAAACAGCTTACTGACACACCTTCCATTTTTGCACCTGCTTCCAACCCTTTCAGCTCTTTCATACACTTGTCCATATATAGATTAAACAACCATGGAGACATTACACACCCCTGTTTGACACCTTTATTGATATCAAACCAGGCTGTAAGATCCCCATTTACTCTGACACTAGCAGTGCTTTCTGTGTACAGCGATGTAATTGCCGTGATCAGTTTTGTGTTTATTCCATATTCCGATAATATTTCCCACAGTTTACCTCTATCTACGCGATCATATGCTTTTTGCAAATCGACAAACGCACAGAAGATTTAAAAAATATATAAAATTTTTTTTTAAGTATTTTTTACAAACTGCACTGCAAAAGTAAATATATTTTTATGAAACCGCTTGTTTAACGATAGTTTAATCTTTAACCGTAAGATTACTGTACACGTGTATATACAGTAAACCGAACATTTTATCGGTTAAATATTTTACTTACTGTCTGACTTTGCCCCAATATTTCGATGAAGGCGTTTCATACTTTCTTATGTATTTAATAGGGTTTAAAAGCTTGCAGGCAATTGTAGCCTCTATAGCTTATATTTTTAAAGCAAGTTTTCCTGCCAAAAACATTTTAACTTACTTCCAAAATGAAGTATGAACCGTTTGGTTGATATAATAATCTATGACTTATTACCGAATTAAAGTTCCAATTTTCCTTGTTTTGCTTGTACTGAACTCACTAGACAACAATAATATATCCGTTATTTGTAAGAAAATAATTGATTTTTAATTTTAATTCGTATGTTTAAATCTCAGAAACCATAGATTTATAAAAAGAAAAGATACGAAAAAGAATTTAATTTGAAATTATTACAATTTCACTTATTTTGAAAGTAGAATGCGCTCTGAATAATGATTTGACTTTTAAGATTCTTGGCGCCGTTTGCTGAACACGTTCAGAATCAAAACGACCAAAGGAACTGGTCAGCAATACTGCCGTTTGACGTTATTTCGTTAAATTCAAAATGGCGCTCCTCCCACGGCTTCTGATTGGTCGAAATTTTGCCGGGTTTTTCCCAAGCGATTCCGAGAACAGTTTGATTATTCTGGTTTTCGAATGACGCATTCGTGACCGGGAATGAACTTCCATGCAACGAAAATAGCAGCACTGAATGAATAAAAATGTATTTGTATTACTATATAAAAGAATAGTAACTTGGTTTAATTAATCAGACCTTTTATAAATAAATAAATAGCTCTCGTTGATAGCTGTAGGCTTGGAAGCGACGAAGCAAATGTAGCTGTCTATTAAATAAGACTCTGCAAAAAAGGTAGAAAGCTTAATAATACAGTATTGACTAGATACATATATATAATTGTACTCTTTTTATATATTCTATAATTTTGTGTGCTCTAATATTAACAATTACTATTAATGGGTGAGAACCGTTTCAGTTTTCGTAGAAATGGATTTTTTTCAAATTTGTTCTGAGAATGTTTAACTATTGGAACACATTTCAAATTCAAACTATTCCAATTTCAATTAAAAGACTCTAGATGTGTATCTTCGACAGTGTGAGTACTTACTTATATCTCCAGCTTACCGAACTAACCTGTCTGGAGATGCCAGTGAGGAGCGCAATATTATAACTGTTATATTTAATTGTGACCATCGCTCTTACGTTATTGCTACAATGCATCAAGAGAATATATTGTAATAAAATACATTCGTAAACTGTTAGTATGATAAATAACATTTTTTTTATCTGGTAACACTGCATTTTTAATAATGAAAGGATCGTTAAGATGGTTTGGACACATGGAAAAAATTAAATATTATTATTTTGTAGAATCGCTCTTCACATCATTACAGCGCGACCCAAATCGATGTGAAGGGTATAGCTATCATATTGATTACCATGACAGGTGATAAGTAGCTAATTTATCATCATTTTATTGTTACGTGAATTCTACACTATAATAATAACATATGGCGTCAAGGGCCGACACAGTAAGGACCAAACAAGTTTTAAGGACTTCCGAAATCAAGACACTGAGGACGATAGCAGGCAAGACACTGAGAGATCGCGTGAGGAACACCAGGAAAGGGACTGGTACGGTCATGTTCAAAGAATGGACACCACCAGCCTCTCCTATATTGCATTTCATAATCAGCCTCATGGGACTTGTCCTAGTGGAAGACCTCCTAAAAGATGGAAGGACAGCTGGGAATCTACCTCACAGGAGGAGCAACACTCTGGAGAACAGACCACATAGGTCTACAACAAGGAAGAAGAAGAAGAAGAATTCTACACCAGACCAAAGATAGTGTGATAATCTCACTGCCATAGCAGGAAATCGAAACCGGGACCCTCGGTGTGACAGTAATATCACTTTCCATTCGGCCACGAAGGTTAAGGTCGTCAGTCGACGAAATGAAGACAGAATGGTGAAGAAAGTATACATAAAAACGACGTGAACGAAACTATAAATATATTAAAGGCGGGGAAAATGTGGCACGATCAAATCAATCAAATTTTAACTGTCAGTCATGTAAGGAGTCGGAGAAATCGACGTGCGTGTATATCAAGATGTATGAATGTAGAGGAATCGAAAGAAGTTTGCCAGGACAGAACAATGTGGTGGTCCACTCTTTCTGCCTTCCCATCCGGGGAGACGGCGTGATGATTAGTTAGTTAGATAAAAACTACAACATAATTCGGTAAGTTAAAAATATTATATCAGCCATTTTTGATAACTCTAATGACTTATTATTTTTTAATTTTGATTGCTTAAATTACGGGTTTTCTGCGGTTAAATGTTATCGTTATATTGCAAACATAATTAAGTGAATAATGTTTCATTACATTATCAAATGGTGAGTTAATTCTTGATAATATGTATTTCTGGAGGCTGTGATGATTTGACTTCATTTAAGATTCAATGTTTACAGATTGTATGATAATAGAAATATTTGGTCCTTACATATGAAATTGGCGTTTTGTATGGGAGGAACATAAAGTTAATTTTTTTTAAATATAATATATTTATTTAATCAAAGTATGTACCATTGCTATCTATGCACTTTTGCCATCTCATAGGTAGTTAATCGATCCCTTTACTAAAAAAACTATTCGGACGGGAATCAATAAAATCTTTGAAGTCGGTTTGGACTGCCCCATCGGAGTTGAATTTTTCCCTTGCAAGAAGTTATCCAAATTTCGAAAAAAATAGTAATCTGTTGGGGCAAGGTCCGGAGAGTACGGTGGATGTCTTAGACATTCCAATTGAAGCTCTTCTAATTTGGTAGCCGTCTGTTGTGCAGTGTGTGGTCTAGCGTTATAATGAAGCAGCAGTGGCCTAGAGCGATTAACCAGCCTCGGTTGTTTAGCAGCTAGCTTTTCCATCATGGTTTGCAGTTGCTGACAATAGACATCTGCCGTAATCGTCTGGCCAGATTTAAGAAAGCTGTAGTGAACGACACCAGCACTAGTCCACCAAACGCTCACAAGTAACTTTTTTGGAGTCAATTTTCGCTTGGGGCATGGTTTGGCTGGTTCGGCAGGGTTCAGCCATTGCGATGAGCGCTTCCGATTATCATACAGGATCCACTTTTCATCACAGGTAATGATTCGATTCAAAATCCCTTCATTATTGTGCCGGTTGAGTAATGCAACGCAGCAGTCAACGCGCGTTTGTTGATTTGCTTCACTCAATTCGTGAGGTACCCACCTTTCAAGCTTTTTCACCTTCTCAATTTGCTTCAAGTGGATTAAAACAGTTTTATCACTAACACCGCAGCCTGCAGCTAACTCGGACGTGGTTTGCGATGGATCCGCTTCCACAATAGCCTTCCATTCTTCATTATCAACTTTGGTCTCCGGCTGTCCACGAGGCTTGTTCTGCAGGTCGAAATTTCCAGAACGAAAACGTTGGAACCAAAAACGCATTGTGTTTTCTTTTGCGGCACCGTCGCCATACACATCATTAATCCTTCGAGCCATTTCTGCAGCACTGGTGCCACGGTGGAACTCGTACTCGTAAATAACGCGATATTTCAAGTTTTCCATTTTGTAAACTGAGTGACGCAAAGAAAAAAAAACAATTGAGGAAAAACAAATGAATTATAATTTTCGAAACACAAATACTTGAGTAAATAGCTGTATAAATTTGAATTTGGAATTCCTTACCAAAGAGAAGATATTTGAGATCAAAGTTGCCAGTACGGCAAAACACCAATTTCATATGTAAGGACCCTGTATATATATATATATATATATATATATATATATATATATATATATATATATATATATATATATATATATATACTATATATATATATATATATATATATATATATATATATATATATATATATATATATATATATATATATATATATATATATATATATATATATATATATATATATATATACTATATATATATATCTCTCTATATTCCATATGTCCAAACCATCCAAGTGGCCCTTTCTTGATTTTATTTATCACGCATTCATCCGCTTTACATTCCTTTCTTACTTCATCATTAGATATTGTATCATACATAGTTTTTCCGCACATTCTTCTATGTGACATCATTTCTACGGCATTTATCCTACTTTCATCCTTCTTCTGCCAACTCCAAACTTCACTTGCAAATATAATATAACTTCTAGTTAACAGGAGTTTCCTATCATATTAATTTATATATTGCAGGAAGCATAATATTGTAAAGTGACCAAACTTAAATTATAATTATATTTTTGTACCACATATTATATTCATTAAACTATTGCAAAACCACCTTTATATAATTTAATATAAATAAATATTTGTTAACGATGTAAATGGAACCAGAAATATAGGAAGACCGAGGAAAACCTGGCACGATCAAATAAATCAAATATTGAATTTCGGCCATGTGAGGAGTCCACGCGCGTGCATGACACGATGTATGAATGTTGAGGACTCGAGAGAAACATGTCAGGAAAGAAAAGTGTGGCAGTCCATTCTTTCTGCCTACCGCTTTGGGGAGACGGCGTGATGGTCAGTTAGTAAGGCATACATATTTTTTGCAACTGTAATTTTTTTAAGATTTTTTTAATGAGGTTATCGTATTATTATCATGGTAACGAGGTTACCTATCCACACAGCATTAACCGCAAAGTTATTTGAAACGGCTTCCGCTTTCTTCCGGTTTGGCTTTAATTATACCTTGAGCCACTGTCGCGTGACTTTCTTAATTGCATTTCTTAAGAGAATTAAGTTTGAATGAAGGGCAGTTTGTTTCAATCACTTATTTGCGTTTCTGGAATTTGAAAACCTGAGTTTTCTTAATTGCTACTTATCCCCTTCAGACAGATTATCTTAATTGCGATGTTTTGTTTTAACTCTTCGTGTAATTGCTAACAGCATAAAGTAGAACTCTTATTCAAAGACATATGTATACACGGTATTCCCGAACATGACACGAAACTATTGTTTCTTCTTTGGACGAATTTATTTTATGAATTTAAATACCCTTTATATCACTATAGAGTTTAATTTTCTCGATATGTTTCGAAGGCTTTACACCTTCATCAATTGTTTATTCTTATCGTCTTCTTATTCTTCTTCCTCAGCCTATTCCCGTCCACTTCTAGAAAAAGGCCTTCTCCATTCACTTCCATGTCACTCTGTCCTGTACAGACTGCATCTAGGTTATTCCGACATGACTGTTCAGATCATCCTTCCACCGTAGTCTCTTGTATGCGGATGACGCTGTCCTACTTGCAGATAACGAGCATAAACTACAAGTCCTGGTGAATAGTATGTATGAGATATGCATGCGAAATGATTTGATGATGGACGTGAATAAGTCCAAGGTAATAATTTTTTAAATAAAGAAATCATGGTCGTCATCTCCATCGCCATGGCACTAAATTCCTATTAATTGTTCTCACGTTTGATATTCTCCGCACCCCAATAACCCAACCCACACTGTAGCAGCGGGCTTCTCAAATATTAAGTGATTGATCCACCCTGTAGTTTATGAGAATGATATGTTATACCTTTCGAAGGCATTATAAATTCATTCGTATTATTATTTCATGTGGAATTTAACATAAATGTATAAGAAACAATAAATACAGAAATTAAATTGATTTTCATGGCATGTGATAGCTAGCGACTTCACTGGTTAAGGTTACCTGAGTGAATCGAATATAAACTATCTATCTACTTGTTCACAAAGCCTTACATGGACAAGAACCCCACCACCTCACAGAACTTTGCAAGCTAATCGATCTGAACCCTCGGCAGTCAACTCTACGATCCTCGAAGGAAGAAGCAACAAGCAAACTTCTTGTCCTGTGGCACCAAGGAGCTTCAAACTTCGCGGATTGCGCTTATGGCATGGCGTGGAACAGGCTGCCCTACAATATTCGCAATCAAGACAACGAAGGAGTATTCAGAAGCTCTCTTAAAACTTTTCTTTTTAACAGAAGCTTTCCGGACGAAGAACGCCCTTGAAGTGAATCTCTCACAAAAATGGCGCTTTTTTATTATTATTATTATTTTGTTGAATCGTTCTTTACATCATGATAGCATGAGCCAAATCGATATAAAGGGTATTATAGCTATCATAGTGATTCTGGTGACATGTGATAGGTAGCTAATCTATCGCCATTTTATTGTCACGTGAATTCTACACCAAGCCAAAGACAGTGTGACAATCACACCGCCCCCGCCGGCAATTGAACCCGGAATCTTCGGGGAGGCAGATGTTGTTGTGTGAATTCTACACCAGACCAAAGACGGTGAGAGAATCACATTGTCAACGCCGCGAATCAAACCCAGACTTTGAGTATGGCAGTCTTAGCTGTTGCCATTCTGCCACGAAGGTAATATCGTGTCGTGTCGTAATAAATCTATAAAAACCCTTTATTTTCAATTGTCATTTTGTAAGCAAGCGTCTTCACCCTTTTGATGAGGTTGCAAAGGTCGCATTATATTGATATATTTCGGTGAATTACATGATCCAATCACCTGGGTCCAAACTAAAGTTAATAAATACAGAAAAAATAATAATTGGAATACGAAGAGATACAATATTTTATCGAAAATAATGTCTATATATTATTATTCTTCTCCTCCTTAATGTAAATCTTTAAATCTGTTTATTCAGAATATCAAATGTCATCCTATGATGAGACTTCCAGCTTTCTCTTCATCCGTTTGGTGGTCGCCCTGATGGTCGACGGCCCTCTGGCGTCTTGTGCATCACGATCTTAGGAATCTTAACTGGATCCATTAATGGTTATAATATAAATAATACCAGCTTGTATTTTGTTCACAATTTTTTTAAATCGCGTCAGCATTTTAGAGTTTTGCGTTAGTATTTTGAAGTATTGCGTCTGTATTTTGAAGTTAAACGTCAGTATTTTGAAGAATTGCATCATTGTTTTGCAGTTTTGAGTCAGTATTCTGAATCAAAATACATTTCTATCATTTGACATGTGCTTTAGCTCTTAAATTTTATATTATCATGACTTTCAATACTATAATGCCCATATTCTTAAACGAGATAAATATTGACTGGCTGCCACTTGAGGTATCGGAGAAATTGACTTGCGTGCATGACACGTTGTATGAATGTTGAGGAACCGAGAGAAATATGTCAGAAAAGAACAGTGCGGTGATCCATTATTTCTGTCCACCCCTTCAGAGAGACGGTGTGATGGTTAGTTAGAGATAGATATACTCGTATGTCATATAAACAATATTACGTAGTATATATATTTACCATATTTGAATAACATACAATGAAAATAAAAGAAAATCTAGTTATTTAAATTTTATTTCTAAAACCTTCCGACTAAGAAGGTAAATTTCCTTTAAAATAAAAGCTAATTTTGTACAATAATTAACATGGAATTGTCTCTAAAAGCATTTCTTCTTTGGCCTCACAAAAATTAAATAAAAAATCATTAAACCTTCCCAAAAAACTTCACCCCTTAATGTGTCTCTGTAATGTGGGTGTTCAAATTCATATCTTCATCTCTATGGGGTGGAAAATAACCCCAGCCCCAAAAAACCTTACTAACGATCTGAGGGGTGAAAAATACCCCACACTATCTCTCCTGCGAGGTATTTCGCTGCGTTAGTCTATTTTTGCCTTTGAGGATTAATTTATTCGACATCAGATTTTTTCACCCTCACTTTGGCGCTGTACAAGGAAAATGTAATGTTATTAACGTTTAAGGGTGCAATTAGTGGTTGAAGGTGTTTGCTTGATCTTAATTAAAGGATGAGAAATTTTGCTGAAAACTCTATATTATCGTTAATATATTTATTTGTAATTTTCCCTCTTCTTAAAAACCATTACTTAGTGTATAATTAAATTAATTTTTTTATTCTTATGTATTTTAATACTGTTATGAAAAGGAGATTTTCTAAGGAAAAGTGATTATGTGATAATGTTTAAACGGAGACTAGAGGCTTTTGAGATGTGGTCCTATAGAAGACTATTAGCTCCACATCACAAATGAGGAGGTTCTCCAAAGAATCGAAGGAGGAAGGCACCTGCTCAGGACCTAGTCCGAAAGGCGTGCAAGATGGATCGGCCATGTAATACGACAAGAAGGAATCTTGCATGCCATAATGGAGGGTATGACCGAGGGGACAAACTCTAAGGGACGCCCACGCCGAGAGTACCTGGACGTGCTCTGCTCATCATATGCAGATTTCAAAAGAGCCGCACAAGACAGGGAAGAATGGAGGAGAAGAATAGAAGAAATTGCTGCAGACCAATCCCAAAATTGAAACTTTCTAACTAACCTTCTTCTTCTACATTCCTTTATACAAAGTATTTATTTATATATTTATTCAAATTCGAAAAGAAGACATTTTAACTTGGCATTCAAAAACCAAGAGATATTCATTTCAGTTGTTTCGTAAATTGAATTATTTGGTTTATCATTTCGGTCCCGTTGGGAATTAGGCTTATAGCGATATCATAGGGATACAAATAGAGCAATTTCGCAACGTGGCACGCGGCGCCTGTTCGCAGTCAATAGGCACAACACGGCTCCATAATGAAAGCTGGAATAACGCCGGCAAAGGGAAACTTCAGCGGCACACCCGATTTATATCGCCCAGCAAAATTAAAAATGCTCCTTAAGAGGCAAGATCCGCTTCGGGGGCATTACTTCTCTGCGGTCGACAAGCAATTTATTATGCATTCTAAAAAATTACCGCCAACAGCGGGAATTAGGCCCCCATTACACAGTAGGGTTTTTTTTTCGAACCGGGACCCAGGTTACAAAGGTCGTGGCTGTATGTTCCTGTTATGAATGTTTATTATATCGCAACGTGAGTATAAAACCGAAACAAGTGCAAATATACAGTTTGGAGATATGGGACTTTAAAGACTTCATATTGCTTGGAAAAATGTTTTTGTTTAAATAAACCAATGATTTTCGGTTTATAGGTATATAAATTGAAACTGAAAATCATTGGTTTATAAAAAAAAACAGTTTTTCCAAGCAATATTAAGTCTTTAAACTCCCATATCTCCAAACTGTATATTTGCACTTGTTTCGGTTTTACACTCACGGTACGATATATATACAATTCAGACTTAAATTTTTAGGTTTTAAATAATTCTTTAAAATTATGTAGGTATTTTGTGTTTTTTTAAGCTAACTAATTTACCATGCTGACGACACAGTTTTATTAGCTGAAAGTGTCAGTGATCTTCAGGACCTCCTTAATCTTGTTGACAAGTCCGGTGAAAGATTGGGGCTAACAATAAATGTCAGCAAAACCAAATAGATGACATTCGCACGGCTTGACTACAGTGAACTGTAAAGACTCAGATGTAAAGATAAAATGCAGAGTTGAGGCAGCAAGAAGGCAGAATTGTTATTAACTATCAAGGTACAAAAGATCTCACATCTGGGTCATAAACTGCGTGGGGAAAAGTACCACCTTCTCCAACTGATATTGGAGGGGAAATTTGAGGGACGCCGAGGGCCTGGAAGGAGACAAATGTCCTGGCTGCGAAACGTGAGGTAGTGGACTGGCATCCGAAGTGTGGAGGATCTGTTCCGAGCGGCGCAGGACAGGGACAGGTTCGCCGAGGTGATTGCCAACGTTGGGGGGACCCGACAGGGCACTTGAAGAAGAAGAAGAATGTGTTATCAAGGTTCATTTAATAGCTATAATTAATATAGAAAAAATATACCACATGCATTTCTATATGCCTTTAACTTAAAAACCTGAAAAAAACAGTGTTTTAATTCAATAATGGAATTGCAGTGTTAAGTTTAAAGTTTTCAGTGTTAAAGTTTAAAGTTTAAAATCTTTCAAGTGATTGCAAAAACGTGATTGTCGATAAATCACCTATACCTTCGTATGAAGCATTTTTTTTAGTTTATTATAACCCTGACCAAACTCCAGCGAGAGTGAAACCAGTTGATTTTGACAGTAATAGTGAGGTGTTATAATCAGTTTTAATAAATTATCTTACAAACGTATTTTAAAAAAGAGAGTCCCTTTGTTTTGACTGTGTAATACGTTCCATACGCCCTCCCTTGCACGTCACGGCTACCAGACCATCCTTAAAGTGTTCATTTTAAGCAGTATTTTAAAAACAGAAAAAAACGGACTCATTTGTCTTTGTGGAGAAGTGATTTAAGTTCGCACTCAATTTTCGAGAAAATTCATATACTAGCACTTTTACAAATTTCACAGGCCACTACTTAATTTTAACTAGCTTCAACAAAGCTATACTGAAATTGGATATTTTTATATGAATATATGCAGGGAGTTAAGATATTTTCAGTATTTTTTATAGAGATTTTGATAGTTTATTTTATTTGGCTCATAACGATCACAAATATATTTATTATTTCTTAACAATGATGTTAAACTTTTATTTTTCTTCTTCTTATTGTTAACTTGCGATCTGTTTATGTAGGATATCAACTTTCTTCCTGTAATGAAGACGACAAGCCTTCTCTTCATATCTTTGGTGATCAGCGCCCCTCCGGAGTCTCGTAAAACTCCATATTAAATAATTAATACGAATAAAAAGGTTATTTTATTATATTTTATGTAAGCGACACATTTCGCCATTTACAGATAATTTCTTCGTATAAATTATAATTTTTATTATTTATTGTATTATATAACAATGTAAAGCACCATATTAAATAATTTATATTAATGAAAACGCATGTTTTCTAGAAGTTTTATTATATTGTATTATATATGAATGACATGCTTAACCATTTGAAACTGATGTTTTCATTCGTATTAATTATCATAGTAATTTATTCTTGGACAACGATGTAAAACTTCATATTAAATAATTAACGGAATTAGCCACTATGACGGCCAAAAAAATAAATGATTTTCGGAATTTTTTTGACCGGGATAATTAAGAGACATGGGGATCGCGTTTTTATTAAGTGTTTATTCAATATTGTTAATACAATTACTTATTGAAAAATATTAAATAGTAACAAAGTTATCAGAGTTGCTGTAGAGTATTAAAAAAACTCTCTACATTGTTGCATCGATTTCTTAAAATGGTGTTATCGTACAACGAAGTAGTTTTATTTATTTTTTTACATAATGGCGACTAAAAATTCGAAAATTTCTCATTTATTTACCCTTTTTTGTATTCAAGCCGTCTTAAAAAATAGTGATAATCTAAATTTTCAAAATAAATTCACATAAATAAACAAAATAGTTGCTCGAGTTATCGATGCGACCAGTTAAAAAAAACAGTTTTGAAAAAAACTCGTTTAATGTTTTTAGTCCATTTTTCTTACTATAAAATCGTATATCTTCTAAAATACGAGTATTTATACACACATCAAACTATCGAGTCCTGGACCATACAATGGTTCTTCCCTTCATCTCCAGTAGAGTCCTTGATTTTTTAATTTACCCTTTCCTTGCGATCCTCAGTAGCTTTCACCCGGTTAGCATTGCGGTCGGCGCAAGGACTGTCGGTCTACCTATTCTCACTAAAATGACTGTAGCTCAGTCAATTATCGAAATTTCGATCTCAAATTTTTTCACATATTTTCGAAGGACTTTAAATTAAAACAAAAAAACAAATCATAGAGGCTGTCCCCCTTCATTCTTTTTTTTTAAGATTAACATCAAGGATTTATGTCAATGATATTAGAATTTTTTTAACATTTTTAATGTGAGCAGAAAATAGCTCATTATTATGAAAAAGGAATCTGGTCGTGTCCAGGCTTGAACCCATGTCCCCTGGATCAAGAACCAAGCGTTCTATTCCCTAGACCACCACCCGAATGAAAACGTCTATTTTCTAAAAGTTTTATTATATTTTATAGGAATGGCATGTTTCGTCATTTCAAACTAATGTTTTCAATGTACAAATATTAATTATCGCGGATATTGAGCTTTTGATTATCTCATTTGATTTGACTTATTTTATTCTCATTCAATATCCTTTCACATTTTTACCTAGCTGTCACAACTGATATAAATGGGAAATTGAAATGATACGAAGTAATTTTTCCAAGAGCTGAATTGTTAGAGATAACGAGGTTGGTATCTCCTTTACAATGGTTTTAAAATGTCTCATTTTTATTGGCCCTATAGCGATCCGCTTCGGGCAATTCCGCTTACCAGAACGATCGGTTTAGCTTTCTCCTCGTTTTACAACGGCTGCAAGACCGCTGCTTCTGTGTTCATTGCTCAAACATCCACAGGGTAAAAGATAAAATACTTCTTCCTCAGTTTTGGTGCTGTAAGATCGATCAGACAAGAAAACGAGTGAAACAGACACAAAAAAGTATTTTTTTATCTCATAGATATAAATAATAATTAAATAATTAAAACGAATGAAAACGTCAGTCTTCTAGAAGTTATATATACCTTTTTTTTGGGAATGACATGTTTCGCCCTTCTAAGTCATTATCAAATGTTCGAAAATACTTGATTATGCCTTAGAAGGGCGAAAACATTTAATAATGCCTTTGAAGGGCGAAAGATGTTATTCCCATAAAATATGATAAAACTTCTAGAAAACTGATGTTTTCATTCGTATTAATTATTTAATAGGGAGTTTTACAACATTGTTCAAGAAACAATAAATAATAATCATTAAATAAAACGATGTTTTTTACTACTTCCACTTTTGTCTTTATTTTGAAAGCAACCGGTTTCGCCAGGCTCGCTGGCATTGATAGACTAGTGACACTATTGTAAACTGAGTTCTTTATATACGTACAGATTAGGTGTGGTAAACATGATTCTATACAAAAATAATCTTCAAATATTTTTGTTAAAGTTTTTGGATTTAAATATTGGTATTACAGCTATTCAAGAGAATTCGTATTCAATACAATGTATTTTAAATTGTATTATAGCTAAATTAATACAAATCCTCTTGGGTACCTGTAATACCAATATATATTCACTAAATTTTATATAAATATGTGAAGATAATTTTTGGGTTTTTATTTTTTATATTTGAATGTTTTTCTTCTCTTTATATCTCTTAATATCTTCTTAGTGGAAGAAGAAAGAATGGTTACGAAAGTATACTTTAACGATGTGAATGGAGTTTGAAGTCGTGGGAGCCCGAGTAAAACTTGGCATCGTCAAATTAATCAAATTTTAAAGTTCGGCCATGTTAGAATTCAGAAGAATCAACGTTCTTGTATGACTTGCTGTATGAATGTGGAGGAAGCTAGATAGGTGTGTCAGCATCAAATTGTCTGGTGGTAATTTTTTATGCCTACCCCTCCGGGAAAACGGTGATGGATTATTGTTGTTGTTAATATGACAAAAGTCTCCGAAGTCACCAAGTTGACCGCAACCCTTAAGTGACGTTGACGGGACACGTCGCTGGACAAGGCGACTGCAGTGCTGGTGCTCGTTAACGGCAAAGCGTGGAGTTAACCCACAGTTACGTAGGTGTGACGATATCCAGAAGAGTGCGAGAAGTGCCTGGATGCAGATTGCTCAGGATAAAAGGGAGTGATAATTACGAGAGGAGGACTATGTTCAGGAGTGGATGGTCACAACAGGCAGAAAAAGAAGAAATAAAAAATAGTTCAATTGTTTTTTTTAATGTAACTAACTAACTAGCTAACCATCAAGCCGTCTCCCCGAAAGGGTAGGCAGAAAGAATGGACTGTCACACTTTTACTGATGCAGCACTCCATCCTTCTCTTTTCGCCCCGCGGGAGACGCGGTGTGATGGGTTGCGAACCTCATCGTCACCAATAGGCATCTCCCGCGCACATTTCGATCGTCCAATACCCACAAAATAAATCTAAAACAAATAATATAAAATACAATGATATAAAAAGAAATAACAAAAAAAAAAAATTAACACAAAATGTTCTTTTTAGATGGTGCACATATTGACTATTTTATTTATGTTCCACGAATCCACCGTTTTTTTAATTTAGCAGATAATGTAATAACACATAATGTTTTTTTTCGATGTTGCACATGTTGACATGGACGATCCGGACTTTTTTTGTTTTTTTAATGTTTTATCCTCAATTCTTTCCATTCCTCCTACCTACTTTATACAACGTTTATTACCGACAAAACGCGATTTAAGAAACTTCAATATGGCGGGAAATTTAACTGAAAGTGCGGGAGATTGATAAATTTAAAATTATTTTCCGGCATTTGCTTTTTACTATTGAAAAAAGAGTAATTTAATTGTAAAAAGCAGAAGAACATTAATTCGTTTCTAATAAAGGAATATCCCGTTTTGTATAACGGAATGGTTTTCTTTAAATGGCAAAAGAAATTTAAAAATTTCCGTTTCTTTGATTGTTATATTTCAATTTTGTAAGTCGGCTATTGAAAGGCATAATATCTGTACAAATCTGTACAAAAAACTCTTGATTTGAAATCAAACAAAAGTATTCATAAACTTATTAAAGCATTTAATTGTTTAATTTATGGACTTACTTTATTTTTGTTTGTTCACATATAACTAGAGCTTTTGATATTATTATTATTATTATTTTGTTGGAAAAACTTCTTACATCATTACAGCGCAAGCCAAATCGTTGTACAGGGTAAAAAAAAATAATATCATAGGAAATATACATATAACCTTATGAATAGGAATATGCCTGATATTTCCTTGCTGCCTTTATCGTAAGGGTATTCACGAATTCACCATAATTGCATAGAAAGAGGTCAATCTCTTTTTCAACCTCATTTAAAAGACGAATCGCTTTCAATACAGGAGAACTTCGAAGGGCCTCTGTGTGGCAATTTGGGGCATAAAATAATATATGCCCCCTTTCTCTACTATAACTATGGGGAACGTATAGATTTAGTTCTCTCAGTATTCTTGGATTGTAAATACCTCCGGATAATAGTTTTAAAAAATGCTTTCCTAGAAAGATCATTCGACGAGTTTCAAGAGTGTAGAAATCCAACATTCCTGAATGAAATAGTGAGGGGTACAAAAAAGGATAATCGTTATACTCCCTGAGGTATAAATATCTCAAAAATCGTTTCTGGATCCTTTCTAGTTCCAAAATGACTGTTCTTTCTCTGGGGTCCCAAATGATAGAGCAGCACTCCAAGTTACTACGAACCAGCGCTTCATACAGTCGACAGATTGCCGTTGTGTTGGAAAAAGATCTTGCGTTCCGTAAAACAAAACCAAGCATTTTGTTGGCTCTATATATATGTATACGTTAAAATAAGTCAAATCTCCTGGAAGGAAGACCGAGGAAAACGTGGCACAATCAAATTAATTAAATATTGAATCTCGGCCACGTGAGGAGTCAGAGATCGACGCGCGTGCATGACACGATGTATGAATGTTGAAGAAGCAAAAGAAATACTTCAGGAAAGAAAAGTGTGGCAGTCCGTTATTTCTGCTACCTCTTCGGGGAGACGGCGTGATGGTTTGTTAGTTAGTTTAAATATTGTATACATAATTCATTTACTTGTAATATACTGGTTTTAAACGTACAAAATACGACTTTTATATTGACTATTAAATGGGTTTCGAATACCTTTTTGACTCTTTTTTTACGAAACTATCACAACACGATATTAAACCTCCCGTCCTATTTGCTAAAGCCAAAGTATTCCATTTATTTTTATTGATATGCGAGGTTAGATCAAATAGAAAAGACAATTTTGTTTTTGTTGATTCAAGACCTTAGTGTAACGTGATTCTTTCCAAGAAGTTCTACTGTTGATAAGGAGTATTATATATTTTTTTTAAACCAATAGTCCATTGTTTTGGCCGAAGCATTATGATACTTCAACATTATTAATTATTAAATATAAACAGTTTTTATGATATCACAATTTTTATTTCGCTGCAGCTATTTCATCAACCGATGTTGACATCATCAGGTGTTACAATATTTTATTCAACTGTTAAAATTAACATCTGTTGCTAAAATTAAAATAATAATAAAATATTGTGATGCCATAAGGTTTTATATTTTATCATTTAAAAAAATTACAAATGCGTGAGAATATTCCTAATTAGTGGCCGTAATTTTAATTTTTGGTCATCAAATAAATCAGAGCGGTACTTATATACTAAATAGAGATCGAGTTATGTATAAAAGTGGAAGGGGTATCATTAAGATTGAGGAGAGGGGAGATGTAACGGGAACATATCGAGCATGGGAAATGAATTTAAATTTATTTGGCTATTTATTATATTTTCATTATTTTTGATGGCTTGTCATACAACGTATAATTATATTTATTTAAATATGAATCCACAACACAAAGCGAAGGCGAATATAGTAGAAAATATCTTCTTTTAAGGATTAATTGTATCTCAATAGAGACGAAGATGCAAATTGGAAACAGAATATGGTGATCGAGGTGTTAACAGGACTTATGACCTGTCATTGGTTGGGTTAAGCGCACGCTTTATGTAATACAACATTCCCCATTTCACCTTTTTCTTATGACCACCATGTCTGACAAATTTTTGGAAGTTGTATATATGTTAATCTGTAACACCACACTTCACATGGTAGTTTCAATCTACACACTAGCGCCATCTATGAAGATTGGATTTTTAGCATTAAGCAGAAGATCTTCTTTTATTTTACCTAGAGGCATTATCAGCCTTACTTTTCTTCCTTATTTCTTCATTAGGTTTTTTAATATCGTTTTCCTGCACATACTTCTCAGTAATCTTATTTGTACGATGATGATGATGATGATTTATATAGCGCCATTTTTGTGAGCGATTCACTTCAAGGGCGCTCAACGTCCCGAAAGCTTCTCTTAAAAAGAAAAGTTTTAAGAGAGCTTCTGAACACTCCTTCGTCGTCTTGATTGCGGATATTGTAGGGCAGCCTGTTCCACGCCGTCGGTCCCGCGATGCCAAAAGCGAGATCTGCGAAGTTTGAAGCTCCTTGGCGCCGCGGGACGAGAAGTTTGTGTGCTGCTTCTTCCTTCGAGAATCGTAGAGTTGACAGCCGAGGGTTCAAAGCTTGCAAAGTTCTGTGAGGTATTGGGGCGCTCGGCCATGTAAGGCTTTGTGAACACGGCATATATCATACTTTTATCCTTCTTTTGCCAGCTCCAAGCTTCACTTTCACATGTTAAAAATATTAAATAATACAAATAAATGAATGTGGTTTCTTTTTATCACACCTCCTGCTAGGCAAATCATTGCATTCGGCAGTAAAAGAAACTTATATGAAACACAATTTCGTTTTGGTGGAAAAATACGAACGGATAATGGTTCTTCTTGCGAAGGGGTCCAAGAAGTTTTAATACATACCGAAGATGTGTGTTTACAAATAAAAGAAAGGGCTAATAACAGTAAAGGTTTAGGGGGCTTGATCTTACGGGAACTGCACCAAAAGAAAGACGTGTTATCAGGGGTGGCACGGAAAAATTTAAACGTCTGATTTATTTTGCTACGACTATGCATAGCAAAGCAATATTTATCAGAATTAAGAAGGGTTAAGATAAATCAAATACTGATATAAGGAAGGTATGTAGAGCGGTATAAATGCGGTAGAAATGAGATCACTTAGACAAATGTGTGGATAAACAATGTACAACAGAATTTCAATTTTTTTTTTTTTATGTACACAACAGGTCGTTTGGACCCAATTACTGTATACATTTATTTTTTTTAGCTATTATATTGATTCTCGTGACATGTGATAGGTAGCCAATCTATCGCCATTTTATTGTAACGTGAATTCTACACCAGACCAAAGACAGTGTGACAATCACACTGCCATCGCCGGGAATCGAACCCAGAACCTTCGGCATGGAAGTCAGAGCTCGTAACCACTCTGCCACGAAGGTCGTCAAGGTCGTCAATTACCGGTGTAAGAAAGA
Source organism: Lepidostoma basale (assembly GCA_022606425.2). Taxonomy (NCBI): domain Eukaryota; kingdom Metazoa; phylum Arthropoda; class Insecta; order Trichoptera; family Lepidostomatidae; genus Lepidostoma; species Lepidostoma basale. The sequence continues at coordinate 155,342 of JAHDVF020000272.1, read as the reverse complement.
TATGTTGAGCTGATTAAATGCGGTAGAGATGAGATTCCTTAGACGTATGTGTGGTAAAACGATACACAACATAATTTCAATTGCTGATATAAAGAAGGTATATAGAGCGGAATAAATACAGTAGAGATGTGATCCCTTAGATGGGTATGTCTGGTTAAATGATGAACAAAAGAATTTCAAATGTTAATAACGAAGGTATGCAGAACGGAATAAATTATTAAGAACACAATTATGAAAGAATCGCTGCGTTATTTCGAACAGATGGAGCGCATGGATGAAAATAAAATATTAAAATACTATACGTTAGCGATGTGTTATTTGAAATCTCGTGGTAGAATTTCGTTGAAAATAATTAATAATTAAAAATTTCAAAAAAATATATTATATATTTTCTCTGGTACCAGAGGATGGCAACGAACTGCCGAAACCGGGGGAAGACACACAAACATTAGTAGATCCTAATGTTTGTGAGCTAAATCCACTCATGTTTGTCATGAAATAGCATGCAATGACCAAATTAATAAAACAATAATGTTAAATTCAGTATACAGTGTTAAATATTCAAAAAAGCATCAAGTTTATTGAAGTTTTATTAAATTTTGTGGGAGTGACATGTTTTGGCTTGCTAGTGCGTAATTAAATGTTTCAAAAATTCTGGAGTTGATGTAATTATATGTTTCACAGATAAAGACAAAAAATCGCTTGGAAATAATATATTTAAACTACTATTTAACCTTTTTTAATATATCCAAATGCTTGTAGAAAATTAATAAAGGTTTTCTGCTTAATGCTAACATTTAATCTTAATAGATGGCGCTAGTGTAGATTGACCTAAAAAATGTGAAGTGTTTTTAATATAGTAGCATATATACATCTTTCAAAAATTTGTCAGACGTGGTGGTCGTAAGAAGGGCGGAATGCGGATTGTTAACATAAAGCGACCGCTTAACCCAACCATTAGCAGGTCATAAGTTCTGTAAACGCCTCGACTACCATATTCTGTTTCCAAAAAAAAACGATGTACTCGTACATCTTCGTCTCTATTGAGTTACAATTAATCCTTAAAAATACTATTTTACAAAATATTAATGTTGTTAATTGATGAAAAGATGGCAGAGAGCTGCCGAAACCGGTCTAAACTAAAAATCAAGAGGAATACTTCTAAATATATGTTTTAAAGGATTGTTTTAAATGTGATATATTGTAATTAATTTTGTACTGATAAAAGAAAGGTGTTTATATTGTAAAATTCCATAGTAATTGTATTTTATTTTATTTATCTAAACACAATTTTTCCGTGTTTTACTTGAAAGTGGTGGAAAAAATTCAATTCATAAAAAAAATACTTCTGAAAAAAATACTGACTTATTAATTGATATTTAAATGATTTTGGATGGACCTCAAAAATCCCTTGTCCTGCCCTACCCACCGTGATAAAATAAAATCAAGAACAACAACTATGTTTTGTTACGCATAAAGTGTCTAATCCAAATTTTATTATATTCAATAAAAATCTTTTTCTTGTTTGGTTTACATCAGATAATTGATAATTTTGTAGAATTAGATGAAGATAGACTTCTTCCCATTAAACTGTTTATTAATTAATTAATATGAATTAAAACGTCTGTCTTCTAGATTTAGTTTTTGAAAGGGAAGAGCAAATGACAGTTTGTAATATAAGTGTAAATGAAGAGAACTTGGAACAGGTAAGCGAATTTGTGTATTTAGGTAGCATGTTCACAGCGGATGGCCGAACGGACAGTGATATTGAAAGAAGGGTTGGTGCGGGTAACAAAGTGAATGGAGCTTTAAAAGTAGTTATTGGAAACAAGAATTTATCAATGAAAGCGAAAATGGCCGTTCACAATGGAGTTCTGGTTCCAACCCTTATGTATGGAAGCGAAGCATGGAACTGGCAGAAGAAAGATGAGAGCAGAATAAATGCGGTAGAGATGAGGTCCCTAAGATGTATGTGCGGTAGAACGATGTACGACAGAATCTCAAATGCTGATATTAGGAAAGAGTGTAGAGCAAAAGAAGGTATTATGAACAAAATTATGAAAGGTTCGCACACTGGGGCCGAATTAAGAATTGTCGGAATAAATTATTTTTGTGGTCTTTTAAATATGAAATAAATAAAACAGTGTAAATAAATTGTTATAAAGTAATTTTAATGATAAAAACAGGATTTTTTAAAATTTTATTCACTATCTGAATAATTTTCGGCTTCGTTTTCACTGGTCGTGGATAGCGTGAAAGCGTCGGACGTTATAATCTTAGGTGGAGCCATAATATCATATAAATTGTTCGATATCAACCTTAAAGGTACTAAAGACGATATAAAAATATTATTATCCTTAGAATTTGGATCGCTACTAAACTTCTGTTTGTATTCTGACTGTGCAGATCCGTCTAAGCCCCATTTGCATATTAAGGTCATATTTTTTACATTTTCAGATTTTTGAACTTCTAAAATTTCTTTATGGGCTTCCAAAAGACGAGTGGCAGTATGATCAAGTAAATTTTGCAATTTAATCTAAGCAAAAGTATCTGTGACTGCAATGCTTTCCTTTGGAGGGTAACATTCACTTTTCGCCTGTTGTATTTTTTTGTAAGATGGAAATAGGAATTTGTCATGTTCTCGAATTATATTGTATTGATGTTTGGTGAGTTTTGCTTCAATAAACATCGAAAGAGCTTCTTTTCTTGTAAGCTGCTTCCTTTTACAGATGTTAATTTTCTTGTATGCATTTCTGTATGAGGCAGCTCTTTTGGGCGAAGTTGTCGTAACTTTCTTCAAAACTTTGGATGCATCCACTTGACCAGCAGCTCGCAAACTCACCTGTGCTGCGAATAACAATTCCTCAAGAGAGTGCTTTGATCTCAAAGATTTAGTCTTTTGGAGTTTAGCTCTTTCACAAGATTCTTTAAAATTTGTTTGAGGGCGACCCACTTTTTTACTGAAAACAACAGAATAGTGAATGAAAACCTATTGAAGTATCTAGCCAGTCATTATTAAAAATCAAGAATCTGTTCTCTTTTCTGAGAGCCTTATGCCACCTCTTCTTAAAATCAGACACAAAAAATGAAATTGTTTTATAAAGGTTTGGTAATTGGTATTTTGGACATTTAGTACGTATTTCGACAAATTCCTTCAAGCATGATACTTGATCAGCCAATATAACGTGGCCAGATTGTCTCATTTGATCAAATAAGGTATGTCTACTTATAAAAATATTAGTTGTACCTGATCCTGCAACAAAAAATAATAATTAAAAATAACTAATAAATGCCTTACTTTTTACTATGTTTCCACATCCTGGACAAAAGTGACCTTTATGTGAAAAAGCGCAAATATGCGCAAAATGTTTTTTATGTTTCCTTAAGAACAATGAATAGGTAAACAAATAAGCCCAAAACTACAGACATGATATGAACTGATATCAACTAAAAGTTTACATATAAAATCAATAAACTAAAAAAAATCAAAAATATTCTCTAGTAATGTAAATACCCGTTTAAAATATTACAATTCAGATTATACCAACGATATTTTCAAAAAAAATATGTACCAACCTGTGGATGATAACGCCATATTGAAAGAATAACAAAATTTGGAAGCACTATAAAGTATTTGCCACGAATACAAGGTGACTTTTCGTATTGAAATCGCAGACGGTACAAGCTTCGCCTATGACGGCCAAGTTTCGACTGGAACAGAGACAAAAGTTGACCTGCACCGCGACTTTAGAGTACTGAGCTGTATGCCAGGTATATTTAACTATCAATTCCAGGAATTATTTGTGACCTTATATTAATTCTCTAAAAAGGGTTTATTCGCAGAATTCATGGATCGGCCCCAGTGTGGTTCGCTTCGTTGGTTCGGACATATGGAACGCATGGGTGAAGAAAGAATGGTTAAAAAAGTATATGTTAACAATGTAAATGGAGTAAGGAGTCGAGGTAGACCGAGGAAAACATGGCATGACCAAATTAATCAAATATTAAAACTTGGTCATGTCAGAAGCCGGAAGAATCGACGTGCGTGTATGACTCGATGTATGAATGTGGAGGAAGCTAGAGAGGTGTGCCAGGATAGAGTAGTGTGGCGGTCCATTCTCTCTGCCTACCTCTGCGGGGAAACGGCGTGATGGTTTTGTTTTTTTGTTTGTTTATAAATATTAGATGGAGAAGGGTATATAAACCATCGCACACTTGATCCTCTCCAGATTTGAAAATGCCTTAGAGGGGTGAAACATGTCATTCCATCTAAAATAGACAGACGTTTTCATGTATATTAATAATAAAAATATTATTTTTATTTTTATTTATTTATACATAATACATAAATGAGACATAACAAACGAAAAATATTTAGGCGATTTATTTGGACACAAAACGGTGTTACAAAGATAAGACAAATATAAAACAACATGAAACCAAAAAATCATACTTATCAGAAGGAATCCAAATATGTCGACTTCAGTGAGGCAGTACTCTTTCCAGAATTTGTAATATTTTTTTTATGAATACTGCCTCACTGACACTGAAAATGTCCAAATCCGAGACGATTAGATTTACCGTCCGAATTGCTCTTCCTACTGGCATCACCAAAGGCAGGTTCTGCGTGACGGAGCAAAGAACAATAGAGTTTTACATCATTGTTTAAGAAATAATACTTTTTTCTTCTATGTTCGCCATACTTTGTGTTGTAGATGCTTTATTTGTATTTTTCTTTATAATATACTTTGTATATACAAAACTTACTTTAATTCAAATTAAAATTACATATCAGACGAAGGACCGGTTGTTTAAAACATATCTGATATGTAATTTTATTTTATTTTAAAGTTAGTGTTGTATATACAAAGTATATAAAAAAGAAAAAGACAAATAAATTTTTATTCATTATAATTAACAAAAGTGAATTGATGAATACATGAATGGTGTTCTTGTACCGACCCTTATATATGAAAACGAAACATGGGACCAACAAAAGAAGAATAATAGTAGAATTAATGCAATAGAAATGAGATCTCTTAGACGAACGAAAATCTGTGTACGATAGAGCGTCGAATGAAAACATAAGAAGTGAATGCAGTGCGAATGAAAGTGTTATGACCAAAATAATAAAATGAATAGTTTACTTGTACTCAATAAATGGCTCAAACATTTATGCTGTTTGTAATGTTTGTTGAGTTAATTAACTGATTTGATTTGATTTATATATTAACACTATTCTTTTTAATCATATCTATATCAGGAATCACTTTTATTTAGTTTAAATAGAAACAAAATCAAAGCAAGACAAAAGTTAGTAACTCATATTTAATAATAATAATAATAATAATAATAGGAATATTCCGTTTTATTTTAATATGTGTATAAAGTATTAACATCCACGTTAAAAAAACTTATTATGTTTAATTATGAATCGAGATTTACTTTAAATTCATGATCAAAAATTAGTTCATTAAAATATTTTATTTTTGGCTACTTTCTGCAAAATCCCTTACGTCTGTGGTTCAAAGTTTCATAGTGGAAAAGGAAAAGTAAAAGCAATACCCTCTCTGTTTACTCGAGTAATGGAAAATCCAGAAACTTCTGAGACAACAGGTTGGTCAGAAACTATATAACTCAAAACATGATATTGTGGAACATCTAGATCTCAGTACAATATTAAAATGCGTACATTTAAATGTATTTACTTTACGTATTATTATTAATATCAATATAATTAATATCATATTAAAAACTTAATTTATAAATCATAACATTTACTCAAAATGTCATTAATATTAAAACAATTGTTCTCAGCGGAAGATCATTAAAAAAAAACAGGTCGTTTGAACCCAATTATTGCATACAATTTCTTTTAGCTATTATATTGATTCTTATGACATGCATAGGATAGATTTTTTTAAAATATTTTGTGGATTAAACAAAGTTATTTTCAATTTCCTAAGTATATTCATAATTAATTAGTTATAATTTATTTATTTTATACTAAACGATTAAAAAGCTAAATAACTGATATTCATATTAATAAAAATATTAAATTAATGTTATGGGTTTGAGCTAGAAACTTTTCTTATTAAATATTTTTATCTTTTTTTTTAAATCACATTTTTTCTCATACAATCTGTAACCATAGGCAATAAAACAAAGGGTATGGTAGGCTGTTTGCTTTACCCGGTGAAAGGTCACCGAAATATACGTCCAGGAAAGGAATATCGAACGCAGTTGATCCATCTCGAAGGACGATTACTTACCATAAAATACTTCCGTAGACAAGAAAATGAAAGACGCCCTTATAAAGCTTTCGGCGTTTAAAAATAAAATCGACAACGTAAAAACGATGTATGAAATAAATAAACATTGCTATTTTACGTATTTGACTGACTGATATTAAAACTCTGTTTTTTTTTATGTTCGTCATACTTTGTGTTGTAGATGTTTTATATGTCTTTGTCTTTTTCTTTTTTATGTACTTTGTATATACAAGACTAACGATAGAAAAAAATTACAAATCAGATATGTTTCGGACAACTGGTCCTTCTTCAGTGATACATATTATAACTAACTAACCAACTAACTAACTAACCATCACACGGTCTCTCCGAAGGGGTAGGCAGAAAAAATGGACGGCCGAACTTTTTTTTCCTGACATATTTCTCTCGCTTCCTCAATATTCATACATCGTGTCATGCACGCGCGTCGATTTCTCTGACTCCTCACATGGACTCCGACATTCAATATTTAATTTATTTGATGGTGCCACGTTTTCCACTGTCTTCCTCTATTTCTTGTTCCATTTACATCGTTAACATATATATTTTTTAACATTCTTTCTTCATTGATTCTTTCCATATGTCCAAACCATCTTAATGATCCTTTCATTATTTTGTTCATAACACTATCATTCGCACCGCATTCACTTCTTATATTTTCATTCGACACTATCATACACAGATTACATACACATCGTAGATGGGATACATATTATACAGATACATTTTTAAAATATTATAAATTGTTTAAAAATATGACCAGTTTTGTAAAATCTTTATAACATCTGTCAAAACTGATCATATTTGTGAACACTTTTATAATAGTTTAAATATGTATATTAATAATATGTATCACTGAAGAAGGACCAGTTGCCCGAAACATGTCAGATATGTAATTTTTTATTTAATGTTAGTGTTGTATATACAAAGTATATAAAAAAGAAAAAGACAAATAAAACCCTGGTCTTTAAATCTGATTATACCATATTTCTCTTGCCGACATCCTATTTTATGACTTTCTGGGTTCACTGACACTTTCTGGGTTGACTGACACTTTCTTGATTGACTGACACTTCCTGCGTTGACTGACACTTTCTGGGTTGACTGACACTTTCTGGGTTGACAATTTCACAGTAACCACAGAATGCATTTCACAATACCTCAATTACACAAACTTGGCAATATGAATGGATATTCGTTGGATATGTTTGGTTGTAGTCCTTCTATTTAAAAAAACAACTCCTTGCTCTTTTGGAATTAATAAAGATTTTTAGGCTTTATTAATATAAGTAATTGTCTTCAATAAAAAAAAGGAAATGGTGTAAAATATAATATAACACAATTAAATTTAAAGTGATATATGTAGCTATTTTGTATTTACTGTGCCCCAATTTTTTTTCCTTTTTTTGTATTTCTTGTATTTTTGTGTTTTATGTGTTGTTTTAACACTGTTTGTATTTTTTTGTATTTTTCTTCCTTGCTATTAAATAAAATCAGTTCAAAACAAAATTAATGTTTAAGGCATCTATTGAGAATAGCTTAAAATATAATATATAATACGATATATTGAACGCTAAGGCATTAACACTGGAATTTCATAGTAATGTACTTTGGAAATTGAAAATAACTTTGTTTAATCCACTCATTATTTAAAAAATATTAAAAAAACACGACATGTTTCGGGGGATACCTTCATCTTCAGGTGTAAAAATATAATAAAAACTAAACAAAGAAAGACTAATATAAAAACGCATTGAAATTTCGATATAATAATTCAAATTTAAAAATTAACCTGGACTTTTTGTTATAAGTACTAATAATTATTTTTTAATCTATAATCTAATAAAAATAAAAATAAATGTTCTCACAATATATATGATGATATAAAAAAAAAATATTTTTAATATATACTATTTTTTTCGGCATGGAAAATATTATCGTATTTTACATTGATTATATGGGAAAAATTGTTTCGCTTAACGAGGGTTTCACATAACGAGAGTAAGCTTCTGGAACGATTTATTCTCGTTGTGATAGGTTCCACTGTAATCGTAGTAAATAAAATAAAGATGCAAAACGGGCCATGGAAAGATCCATGTTGGGTATATCACTTAAAGACAACGCGAAGATAAGAAGACGCACGAGGGTCACTGATAAAGGGACACGCATTGCAAAGATGAAGTGGCAATGAGCAGGACATGTATGCCGACGTGATAATGGAAGATGGAGCTAGAGAGTTACTAAATGGAGACCAAGGTTAGGCCTGAGAATTGTTTGGAGACAGCCCACTAGATGGAACTATGATATTGTGCGGACGCCTGAAGGAGAATGCTGGCGAGAGACCGATAGGGATGGCATTGGGGTGGAAAGGTTTACGTCTAGCAATGGATCGAGGCAGACTGAGGAAGATTAAATAAAACGGAGTTGAAATTTAACACGCTTATAATAGAAGCATAACATTAAATAACTTTGAAATCATATGTCCGAACCAATATGATTTCAAAGTTATGAGCGCATGGGTGAAGAAAAAATGGTTAAAAAAGTATAAGTTAACGATTTAAATGGAGTACGGAGTCGAGGTAGACCGAGGAAAACATGGTATGACCAAATTAATCTAATTTTAAAGGTTGGTCATGTCAGAAGCCGGAAGAATCGACGTGCTCGTATGACTCGCTGTATGAATGTGGCGGAACCTAGAGAGGTATGTCAGGATAGAGTAGTGTGGCGTTCGATTCTCTCTGCCTACCTCTGCGGGGAAACGGCGTGTTGGTCTGTTGTTGTTGAAATCATAGAAATTAAAAAAGCCTAAAATTATTATTTCAAGTCCAATAATTGATTTGTTTCTTTGTCACAATAATAATTTCATTTGTTCACCCTTTTAACCCATCTTACAACTGTTAGCGTGATGGTAGAATAACATATCACATTTTTTTTAAATATGGATTGAGATTCATGATTAAGGATTGAAACAAGGACAGACAACATTAGAACAGAATCTTTCCTAAAAGGTGATATGCAAATCTGAATGTCTAAATATATGTGGAAAACTAAGAATAAGAACAGATATTCAGGCATAGACCTGGTTGAAGGAGCTGATCTGTGTGAGGAAATATGAGCCCGAGTTACCAAAGAAACTGCAACCTCTGGTGCTCCAAAATCCACAATATAAAAAAATAAAGACATGGCCATTAAGAGTAAGATGGGAATTTATAAGAAGACCAATTTCAATATGATGATCTCAGTTGAGAAAACAAAAACCATGACATTCTCAATAGAACCCTTAGGATGCAGGTTATTATTAAATGACAGAATGCTGAAACAGGTTGCAAAGTTTAGATATCTGGGAATGGATCTGCTCAGTCAAAATGATCTTGTCAGTGAAATAATAGGAAAAGTCAACAAGGCTTCGGCGGTATCGGGTTGTCTCAAGGATATAATATGGAAAAACAAGTATATGAGAACTGACAGTAAGGTCAGAATATATAAAACCTGCGTAAGGCCTATAATGACATATACCATTGAGACCAGAGCGGATACCACAGAGATGAGGACGCTGAGGATGATAGCAGGAAAGACTATTCGAGATAGGGTGCGGAACACGGCTATCCACGAAATCTGCTAGGTGGAGGATGTCGTGAGATAAGGCAGACAACGCAGAAGATACTGGAATGCGCACGTACAGAGAATGGATCCCACCAGAATCACATCAGATTCCCGCCGGCTGCATCCCCCCGGAAGACCTCCCAAGAGAGACCAGTCTGATTTCAGGGACAGACCAAACATCTATAAGGAGAAGAAGAAAAAGAAGAAGAAGAAGACCAATAATAACGTATGGCGTTGAAGCAAGTCAAAGTTAAAACCAAACAAGTTTTGACGACTTCCGAAATGAAGTCGCTGAGAATGAAAGCAGACAAAACTCTAATAAATCGGTTGATAAACCCCAGAATATGAGAAATTTTTCGAGTAAGAATATATTTTAAAATGGAGTAGACAGCAAAGAAGTTATTACTGGTACAGTCATGTCCAAAGAATGGATACCACCAGACTCTCTTATATTGCATCACATACGAGTAATCAGCCTCACAGGACTCGTCCTCGCAGAAGACCTCCTAAAAGATGAAAGGATAGTGGAAAATTCACGTCATAGGAGGAGCAACTCTCAGGAGAACAGACCACATAGGTCTATAGCATCTCTGGTAACACCAGTGGAAAGATCAATAAGTCTGCTGAACATGATCTCCTCGGATATCGAAGACTTTAATATTAGTGAATGTACGTTCAGAAGACAAATGCTCTTGACTTTAAAGAGTATATTGTCTCTACTATGTTCGCCATACTTTGTCTTGTAGATTTTTTATTTGTCTTTTTTTCTTTTTGTGTACTTTGTATACACAACACTTACTTTAAAAAAAAAAATTACATATCAGACATGTTTCGAACAACCGGTCTTTCTTCAGTGATACATATTATAAAGATACATATTTAAAATATTATAAAATTGTTACCAAATATGTAAAACATTATTTAAATATGTATCTTTATGATATGTATCACTGAAGAAGGACCAGTTGTCCGAAATATGTCTGATATGTAATTATATTTTTTTTAAGTTAGTGTTGTATATACAAAGTATATAATAAAGAAAAAGACAAATAGTATATTGTCTTTCTAAATTTTGATATTCTCTCATGCATCCCTGGTATTATATATTATATTTTTACCTGTTCTCAATAGATACCTTTAACTAATTTTTTTCTGAGAAAATGAACTGATTTGATTTCATTACGTTTGGTAGAAAGAAAGAAGAATAATAATATTTCAACTATTATTATTAATAATGTCTCTATATGAACTTTACTTCAAACAACCAAACCTGTGACGATGAAGAAGTGCTGGATGAAAAACAACTGGAGTGATATTTTTTAGAATACCAGAACCCATCACGAAATAAAGAGCATAGAATATGATGTAAAGATAAAAACATAGCGACCACAATCGCTTCAGTTTTATATTGTTCCACAGACAACTCAAAACTTACACATTTCAAAAACAGTTTCTTTTATTTCACTAAAACGGCAGTAATAATTACATCATCACGAAAAACCACTGTAAACAGACCTGTATTTCATCCACGGAATATAATTTTTCTTTCAAAACTAATATCAATCTAAAAGTAAATACAAAATATAAATTTCTTCTATGTTCGCCATAACTTTGTGTTGTAGATGTTTAATATATTGTTTTTATATATAATACTTTGTGAAAATGTGGCACAATCAAATAAATCAAATATTTAATGTCGGCCACGCGAGGAGAGAAATCGACCCGCGTGCATGACACGATGTATGAATGTTGAGGAAGCGAGAGAAATATGTCAGAAAAGAAAAGTGTGGCAGTCCATTCTTTCTGCCTACCCCTTCGCGGAGACGGCGTGATGGTAAGTTAGTTATTTAGTTATGTTATGATATCCGTGATTGTTGATGATATACCTGTGGAGCAAGTAATGAGTTTCAGATATTTGGGAGTAGAGATCTGCAGCCAAAACGACCTTTATACCGAAGTACGAGAACAAGTCAGTAAAGCCTCTGCCGGGTCCAGATGCCTCAAGAATCTGGTCTGGAAGAACAAGCACATGCGTATCGACAGCAAGGTCAGAATTTATAAAACATGCGTGCGACCTATCATGACGTACGCTGAAGAGACGCGAGCTGACACTGTGCGAACCATGGGACTACTAAGAACATCGGAGATGAAGGTCCGAAGATCAATTACTGGAAAAACTCTCCGAGATCGTGTCCGCAACGTAGACTTAAGAAAAACTTGTGAAATAGAGGATATCGTACAGTGACAGACTTGTATATACAGCCGCTTATGAAATCCCCTCCGGACACCGCCCACCTGGAAGACCGCCTAAGAGATGGAGGGACAGCTGGATCTCATCATCCGTGTCACAGATCGTCAGATCTTTTAAAAGAAGAAGAAGATAACATTAGTTTTATCGTTTTTATAAAGAATTTTGAAAGGTGTAAAATAAATTTTTTCATTTGTTCCAATGACAATTTGAATAATTTCTTCAATATTATTTTTAAGTTTCAGCTGGTTAAGTGCCTAATTACAGCTAATTTAAAAAACTTCTCTTCTCGCAGAACGTGACCCAGATATGCAATCTTGCGGATTTTGATCAATGTCAGCAGCTCTCTATTTACTCCTGCACGATTTAGGACTTCTGTATTCGTCACTCTGTCTGTCCATGGGATCCTGAACATTCTTCTGTGAAGCCACATTTCAAATGCCTCTAACCGGTTCATTGTATTTACTTTTAATGTCCATGTTTCACACCCATATAACAGAACAGACCACACATAACACTTTAACATCCACTTCAATGTATAAGAAATGTGAATGGATCAAATCACTTCTGCAGCGATCATAATGTCCACGCACTTACATTTTTCTACCACAGTTGTTCATTATTTACAATATTCCACAAACATCGCCATCTATACTGTTTAAATATTGGTATATGTTTGGCAATATTGGTATAGACCGTTCTATTGTCAATGTTTCAATAATTTATCACAGTTATAACATCACAACTTTTGAGAGTGTCGCGACAGCTGTTTTGCCAAGCGATGTTAGCATCATCAGGTGTTGCAAACAACTGAAAATAATTTATCACTTTTATAAAATCAATAAATGTATTTTTAGATTAAATTAAATATACTTTTTTATGAACATATGCATAATAACGTCCTAATGTCAAATTTATATTTACATATTAATGACAAATTATCTATTCATTTATATTTTAATTTTATCAAAAAGTTTTATAATTAAGTCGGAAGTTCATAGTAATAGAAGACCAATAAAATGACTAAAGCTGCGATGGGAAGATGAAGATGGGAGAAATGGGGCGAAATTGTTACAATTGAAGACCAAGAGGATGACTAGGGCTGCGATGGGAAGATGAAGATGGGAGAAATGGGGCGAAATTGTTACAATTGAAGACCAAGAGGATGACTAGGGCTGCGATGGGAAGATGAAGATGGGAGAAATAGGGCGAAATTGTTACAATAGAAGACCAAGAGCATGACTAGGGCTGCGAAAGGGAACATGAAGATGCGAGAAATGGGGCGACATTGTTACGATAGAAGACCAAGAGGATGACTAGGGCTGCGATAGGAAGATGAAGATGGGAGAAATGGGACGACATTGTTAAAATAGAAGACCAAGAGGATGACTAGGGCTGCGATGGGAAGATGAAGATGGGAGAAATGGGGCGACATTGTAACAATAGAAGACCAAGGGGATTACTAAGGCTGCGATAGGAAGATGAAGATGGGAGGAATGGGACGACATTGTTATAATAGAAGACCAAGAGGATTACTAAGGCTGCGATAGGAAGATGAAGATGGGAGAAATGGGGTGAAATTGTTACAATACAAGACCAAGGGGATGATTTGGGCTGCGATGGGAGGATAAGGATAGGAGATATGGGGCGAAATTGTTACAAGTGTCAGATTGGAGAATCGAAGCGGAGGACAGGAGTTGGAGACGAGAAATAATGGAGACTAAGGCTCTATATGGGCTGTAGGGTCATCTCTCAATCTAATCTCAGCCGTGTTGGTTTTTGTTCCCGACAGATATCTCCGACAGCGCCAGCATAGGTTGATCTTTCTTCTGGCCGCAAGAACCAACCTGCCTTTAATAATGCCGGTAGGAAGAGCAATCAGTCTGCCGAACAAGATTACCTCGGAGATCGACGTCTTTCAGTTTAGTGAAAGTACGTATAAGAAAAATACTCTTAACTTTAGAGAGTATCTTGTCTTCTTAAAGTTAAACCATCTCTCGTGCGTTCCTGATTCTTTACCCTTTCTCAAATAGATGCCTTAAACTGTAATTATGTTTGTAATATCTTTTGAGTGAATAAATAAACTGATAAACTGATTATCACATAGTCTTTGGTCTGGTGATGAATTCCCGTGACAATTAAATGGCGATATATTAGCTACCTATCACATGTCACGAGAATCGATATGATAGCTATACCCTTTAAATCGATTTGACTCGCGCTGTCATGATGTAAAGAGCGATTCAACAAGACAACAACAAGATTCTTCCTGGTTCCTCCGACTTCGGCTATCACCCTGGCGTAGGCCTCTCTATCCTGTGCCAGAACAACTCCCCCACCCTCCGAATAGTCCATTCCTTGATATTCTCGAGCCAGGACATCTAGGGTCTTCCTACACCGCGCCTACCCTCAATCTTCCCTTTCATGATGAGGTGCAGCAGATCGTATTTCTCGTTACGGAGAATGTGTCCCAAATATGCCATCAACAATTCTCTTCTTACTCTGGCTCTATGTAGCACCTCATTGTTGGTGACCATATCAGTCCATGAGATCTGCAACATTCTGTGATGGCGACACATTTCAAGTGCTTCTTTACGGTTTATTGTGTTTACTTTGAGAGTCCAGGTCTCCACTCCGTGGAGTGACACGATTCGTCATAACGTGATATTGATGAAACGTGATATTTTGCACAAGAAACAAAAATATATAATAAAAATTCGAATGTATAAGGAAGTGAAACACGGAACTAGCAAAAGAAGGATGAAAGTAGAATAAATGCAATAGAAATGAGATCTCTTAGACGAATGTGTGGAAAATATGTGTATGATTGTGTGTCGAATGAAAATATAATAAGTGAATGCAGTGCGAATCAAAGTTTTATGAAGAAAATATGGTAAAGAACTAACCATCACGCCGTTTCCCGGAGGAGTAGACAGAGAGGATAGATCGCCACATTGTTCTATCCTGACATAACTCTCGCGCTTCTTTTACATTCACACATCGTGACATGCACGCTCGTCGATTGTTCCTACTTCGAACATGGACGCCTTTCAGTAATTGAGCAATTTGGTCCTGCCATGTCTTCCTTGGCCCTCCTCGACTTCTTTTTCCATTCTCACTACTTGTATATATCTTTTTTACCATTCTTCCCTCATCCATTCGTTCCATATGTCCAAACCATCTTAATAACACTTTCTTGATTTTATTTATCACGCATTTATCCGCTTTACATTCCTTTCTTACTTCATCATTAGATATCCTATCATCCGGACATTCTTCTTAGTGACCTCATTTCTACGGCATTTATCCTACTTTCATCCTTCTTCGGCCAACTCCAAGCTTCACTTCCATACATAAGGGTCGGGACTAGAACTCCATTGTGCACTACCATCTTTGCTTCAGTCGATATATTTCTAATTGCGGTTAATGACTTTGAGTGCACCATTTATTTTGTTTCCAGCTCCAACCCTTCTTCCGATATCTTTCTCCATTCTTCCATCTCTTGTAAACATGCTTCCCAGATAAACAAATTCAATAATTTGCTCTAATTTCTCACCGTTCGCATTTATGTCACAATCCGTCATACATTCTTCCATTTCAAATACCATACCTTTAGACTTTGACACGTTCACTTAGACACTTCGTAAATTATTGACAATAGGACTTGTAGATTGTCCATGCTGTCAGAGATTAAAACAGCGTCGTCTGCATATAACAAACAGCTGATGCCCATATCGTTCATTTTCGCACCAGCCTTTATGCCATCGAATTCTTTCATACACTTGTCCATGTATAGATTAAACAACCACGGGGCAATACACATCCCTGTTTTGACACCTTTTGTGATATCAAACCATGAAGTGAAAGCCCCGTTTGCCCTGACACACGCGGTTCTTCCTTCATAAAGGGAAGCAACCGCTTGTATCAGGCTTGTATCAGGCAGTCCAAAATTGGACTTCACGGTTGCGCTTCTTTCGAGCTAGCCGTGGCGCTCATATGCCCGAAATCTTATTTAAACAATAATGGCATAAAATTATCTA
Organism: Lepidostoma basale; assembly: GCA_022606425.2. Classification (NCBI taxonomy): domain Eukaryota; kingdom Metazoa; phylum Arthropoda; class Insecta; order Trichoptera; family Lepidostomatidae; genus Lepidostoma; species Lepidostoma basale. The sequence continues at coordinate 139,161 of JAHDVF020000272.1, read as the reverse complement.
CGAGTATTAAATAAAGCCAACGCTACGAGTATGGTCTTGAAACTGTTACATTGTCCAAGAACATTGTCCATTGTACAAGAAGTATATATTAGAAGAAAATATAAAGCTTTTGAGGGAGTGGCCTTGGCCGATCAGTCCTGGATACAAAACCGAGTGGGACAAGAATGGCCATTGGTGTGGGTCGGTGGCCTTGGATGAGGACCGATGTGGCAATGGGGTTGAGATTAAAAATTAATAATATTAAAAACATATGTATTTGCAACCAAAGGGGACCCAGACCACATTTAAGCTACGCTGCTCTCTCTCGATGTCCCGCCGTACACACAAAGCAATACAACAACAAAATAAAATACACAATTTATACATAAATATGTTAGAGAAAGAATATAAAGAAATAAGGCACAGGAGGGAGTATCAGTTTACGGGACAGACTCTGGGGACGTAAGAGTCAGGACAAAGGTTTCCGATGTTATCAAGATGGCCGGAACCCTCTAGTGGCGATGGGCGGGACATGCCGCTCGCGATCCAGATGAAAAGTGGACAAGGCGACTGCTGTGCTGGTGGCCAAGGACGGCAAAGCGTGGAGTTAAGCGCCTACAGTTGCGTTGGCGCGACGATATCCAGATAAGTGCGGGAAGTGCCTGGATGCGGATCGCTTAGAATAGAAGAGAATGGAAAATGCGAGAGGAGGCCTACGTCCAGGAGTGGACGGTCAATACAGATTGAAGAAGAAGAAGAATTATTTTGAGGCGGGAAAAGCTTCTGGTCAGACGCCTTAATAATTCAGATATACTGGAACATTGAGTCCAGTGTTCATATTGCTGTATAATAATTGTCCGTTTAGTTGCGAATTCTGTCAATAGACGAAGATCAAATAAGGTGGCCTCGCCACACGTGCGACCAGTTCAAATAACTGGACAATGCTTCCACCAATGCAAATATCAATCCATCAGTCTTGATAACACAGATGGCGGCAAAATAATCACCTTTTTCTAAATTTGTAATTCTGTGAGATGATTGACAGGTCATCTCTGCAATATAAGGCCTAGCATTTCGACTATCTGGCATTCACACTGCGAGACGTTCCAGCTTAATTGGCATCGGAAAAAACCCGCTTCAAGATGAAGATCGCTCTTTTCTTCTTAGTCTGCTTCGTTGCATTCCTCGTAAGACCTTTTTTTATTATTATTTTTAAATCTAATAAATTTATTTATTAAATTGTAAATAAAACGTTTGTTTTTCACCACTTGAGTATTATATTTTACACAACTAGTTTCGGAAGCTACAGATGCTTCCATCTACGGGTTTAAATATAAACTTTTTTTTTACTTATTTATTGTTTCTTGAACAATGATTTAAAACTCCATAATAAATAATTATACGATTGAAAACGTCAGTTTTCTAGAAGTTTTATTAAATATTATGGGAATGACATATTTCGCCCTTCTAAGGCATTATCAAATGTCATTTCACATTTGATAATGCCTTAGAAGGGCGAAACATGTCATTCCCATAAAATATAAAAAAACTTCTAGAAAACTGACGTTTTCATTCGTATTAATTATGATTCTTCAACCTTAGAATACTTTGGCGCTGTCGGTGATATCTGTCAGGAACAAAAAGACCCCCGCCCTTCAACACAGCCGAGTTCTCAAAATATCCCCCGATTAATCTAAAGTATTGCTTGTGAGAAACCCGTCTCTTCGAAGCTGCAGATTATTGGACCCCAACATTTCCTTTTTTTTCTGAACCCTCTCTAGAATAAGCGAATATTTCGCCTCGCTAAACTTCAATTTCAATTGCAGATAAATTTCAATTTAAATTTATTTCAAATTTGAATTCGCCTGAGAATACATATATTAACTTGGATATACTTTGATTGGTAATTTTGACGCAGGGAATCAACGCTCGCGCGATTCCTGGAGGAACAACAAAATCTGGTGGTAGCGCCGCAGCCAGCAGCGCAGCCGCCGCATCAGGAAAGGGTGGTTCTGCAGCTGCTAGCAGCGCAGCCGCCGCTTCAGGAAAGGGTGGGGCTGCAGCTGCTAGCAGCGCAGCTGCCGCTTCAGGAAAGGGTGGTTCCGCAGCTGCTAGCAGCGCAGCCGCCGCATCAGGAAAGGGTGGTTCTGCAGCTGCTAGCAGCGCAGCTGCCGCTTCAGGAAAGGGTGGTTCTGCAGCTGCTAGCAGCGCAGCCGCCGCTTCAGGAAAGGGTGGTTCTGCAGCTGCTAGCAGCGCAGCCGCCGCTTCAGGTAAGGGTGGTTCCGCAGCTGCTAGTAGCGCAGCCGCCGCATCAGGCGGAAGGGGTGGTTCCGGCGGTTCCAGCGGTTCCAGCGGTTCCAGCGGTTCCAGCGGTTCCGGCGGTTCTGACTGTTCTGACTCAGGTTCTAACAACTCTGGAAGCGGCTCTGGCTCCAGAAGGAACAGCGGTTCAGGCTGCTCAAGAAGAAGTGGATCAAATTCAAAGAGTGGCTCACGTAGCAAGTCAAAGAGCAAGTGCAAGGGAAGCGGAAGCGGAAGCGGCTCAAAGTCCAAGAAAAGGTGCAAGAAGGGAAAGAAGGGAAGCGGCTCAGGTAGCGGCTCAAAGAGCAAGTGCAAGGGCAGCGGCTCACGTAGCAAGGGAAAGAAATGTTAAACATATTTCTCCAGAAACAGGTAATACTGATATTCATTTGTTATTTATAAATCACGTTTTTATTAAATTTAAATTTAATCCCCTTTTCATTTTTCAATTCATGGTCCAAACTATTGATGATTACTGAAGACTCCTTCGTCGGCTATCTTTCATATTTGTACAATAATATTATTTTTTATTTCAGATCAGTGAACCACATCAGAATTAACTTCTCCCGAAAGTGCAATTAAAAAATACATTTAAATAATATTTAATACATCAATTTGTTATTATTGTATACTGTAACATTACATATGAATGTATCAAGGCTTGTATTGTGTTAGTATTTAAAAAATATTTATTTAATGCAATCACTGTCGTAAGTAATCAGATTAAGGATTGCATATTATTTCGTAATGAAACAAGTGTTTAACCTTTACTTATGTATATAATAACTTTGTTAACAATTCACTTAAATCTTCATATAAACCACAATAAAAATAAACTGGATATTAAAAACTTGTTTTCTCTGCATTTTCTTATAGAAATACCTTTATTATCATGACGACCTTCGTAGCCTAGTGGTAAGTGCATTGACTGCCACCCCGAAAGTTCCGGGTTTGATTCCCGGCGAGGGCAGTGTGATTGTCACACTGTCTTTGGTCTGGTATAGAATTCACGTGACAGTAAAATGGCGATAGATTAGGTAGAAATCACATGTCACGAGAATCACTATGATAGCTATAGTAATACCCTTTACATCGATTTGGCTCAAGCTGTCATGATGTAAAGTGATGCAACAAAATAATGATAATAATAATAATAATATAAACAGACAAAATCGAGCATGTCATCATGAAAGAGTACGAGAATATTTTGAATATAAGAAAGCGAGAGACGAGTACTTCGATGCGCATGCCTGAAAACGTTCTGGATTATTTTGAATTTTGTTCTGATTACTGTTGTATGTAGAAAACAAAAGGAGGAAAAATTAGTATAAGTAATCTTCTTCTCGGATATCGTCTTTTCGGGAGTACCAGCCCGAAGACTTTTGCTCCCCCACATGTTGGAAAGTTCTTTCTTGGATGATGAGGTTGGATATTATTGGATGGTGAGGGAAGGGTTACTTGGAGGATGTAGTGGGTTGTGTCCGACATTTGGAGGGGTAGGGGATGGTTTTGGACAGGGGTCGAAGTCTTGGGTGGAGACCGAGGGAAGGTGAGAGGGAGTGGCCTTGGCCGATCAGTCCTGGATACAAAACCGAGTGGGACAAAAATGGCCATTGGTGTGGGTCGGTGGCCTTGGATGAGGACCGATGTGGCAATGGGGTTGAGATTAAAAATTAATAATATTAAAAACATATGTATTTGCAACCAAAGGGGACCCAGACCACATTTAAGCTACGCTGCTCTCTCTCGATGTCCCGCCGTACACACAAAGCAATACAACAACAAAATAAAATACACAATTTATACATAAATATGTTAGAGAAAGAATATAAAGAAATAAGGCACAGGAGGGAGTATCAGTTTACGGGACAGACTTTGGGGACGTAAGAGTCAGGACAAAGGTTTCCGATGTTATCAAGATGGCCGGAACCCTCTAGTGGCGATGGGCGGGACATGCCGCTCGCGATCCAGATGAAAAGTGGACAAGGCGACTGCTGTGCTGGTGGCCAAGGACGGCAAAGCGTGGAGTTAAGCGCCTACAGTTGCGTTGGCGCGACGATATCCAGATAAGTGCGGGAAGTGCCTGGATGCGGATCGCTTAGAATAGAAGAGAATGGAAAATGCGAGAGGAGGCCTACGTCCAGGAGTGGACGGTCAATACAGATTGAAGAAGAAGAAGAATTATTTTGAGGCGGGAAAAGCTTCTGGTCAGACGCCTTAATAATTCAGATATACTGGAACATTGAGTCCAGTGTTCATATTGCTGTATAATAATTGTCCGTTTAGTTGCGAATTCTGTCAATAGACGAAGATCAAATAAGGTGGCCTCGCCACACGTGCGACCAGTTCAAATAACTGGACAATGCTTCCACCAATGCAAATATCAATCCATCAGTCTTGATAACACAGATGGCGGCAAAATAATCACCTTTTTCTAAATTTGTAATTCTGTGAGATGATTGACAGGTCATCTCTGCAATATAAGGCCTAGCATTTCGACTATCTGGCATTCACACTGCGAGACGTTCCAGCTTAATTGGCATCGGAAAAAACCCGCTTCAAGATGAAGATCGCTCTTTTCTTCTTAGTCTGCTTCGTTGCATTCCTCGTAAGACCTTTTTTTATTATTTTTTTTAAATATAACAAATTTATTTATTAAATTGTAAATAAAACGCTTGTTTTTCACCACTTGAGTATTATATTTTACAAAACTAGTTTCGGAAGCTACAGATGCTTCCATCTACGGGTTTAAATATAAACTTTTTTTTTACTTATTTATTGTTTCTTGAACAATGATTTAAAACTCCATAATAAATAATTATACGATTGAAAACGTCAGTTTTCTAGAAGTTTTATTAAATATTATGGGAATGACATATTTCGCCCTTCTAAGGCATTATCAAATGTCATTTCACATTTGATAATGCCTTAGAAGGGCGAAACATGTCATTCCCATAAAATATAAAAAAACTTCTAGAAAACTGACGTTTTCATTCGTATTAATTATGATTCTTCAACCTTAGAATACTTTGGCGCTGTCGGTGATATCTGTCAGGAACAAAAAGACCCCCGCCCTTCAACACAGCCGAGTTCCTACCACTCTATATAATTTCAATATGTAATATAATTAACAAATTTCGGGAACAATTAAGGAATAACACATATCCTAAAGTGTATAACTTAAAATTAATTGACCTATATAATATTTAACACTATTTAAACACTATATTGTCTTATATAACACTATTTAAACAATTTACTTATTTTTAATAATTATACTACATTCAAGCCGCCCTTTTAAATAATTATATCTATACTTTTACATATTTACTGATGTGACTTTTAAAAGGAGTTCAGTTTTAAAATATAATCCATTGTTTTCAAAGAAAAACTATGATTCTTCAACTTATTTATTGTTTCTTGAACAATGATTTAAAACTCCATAATAAATAATTAATACGATTGAAAACGTCAGTTTTCTAGAAGTTTTATTAAATTTTATGGGAATGACATATTTCGTCCTTCTAAGGCATTATCAAATGTCATTTCACATTTGATGCCTTAGAAGGGAGAAACATGTCATTCTCATAAAATATAATAAAACTTCTAGAAAACTGACGTTTTCATCTGTATTAATTATGATTACTCAAACTTTTAACTGTTAAATTAACAACACTTTTATATTATCACATTTTTTTATTATACACTTTTTGAGAATGTCGCGACAGCTATTTCGCCAGCCAATCTTCAGGTGTATTACAAACAACTGTTGTTGTTTGTAATACCTGATATGTTGGCATGCATCGGTTGGCGAAACAGCTATCGCGACATTCTAAAAAAATGTAGAATAAAAAATGATGTATTTTAGCAATGTTGTAAATTTAACGGATAAAAAAGTTTAGTACATTTTTATTAGAAAAATTTAAGGCGTAGGGTAATTAATTTCCATAATAACGAATATTTATTAATTAAAAAAAAAATTATATTTCTCGACATGTTTCGAAGGCTTTGCACCTTCATCGTCGGTCAGTTTATATCGTTCTCCCGATGATGAAAGTGTATAGCCTTCGAAACATAAAATAAATGTGATGGAAACGTCCGTTTTCTAGATATTTTATTATATTCTCATACGTAATGTTTCATTTTGTTAACACATACCAAAAGTGTTTTGATAATGCCCATGCAAGGCGAAACATGTCTCTCTCATAAAATTTTACATTATTGTTCATGACATGTGAACTTATTAAATATTTATTAATTATTTTAATTCTCCTTATTTTCAAATTAAATTATACTATTTAATTATTATAATATCTTCTCATATACGACATTTTCCGGGATTTTTAATATATTGCAGAATTTTTTTATATTTCTTTAGATTTCTTGATCTTGTTACAAAAATATACGATTGAAATTAATTAATGATTGTTTTTCATTTAACCGTTAATTGAGCACTGATTATCTCATATAACATTGCTATAAAACAAAAATATGCACCAAAAAAAATACTTTGGCGCTGTCGGTGATATCTGTCAGGAACAAAAAGACCCCCGCCCTTAAACACAACCGAGTTCTCAAAATATCCCCCGATTAATCTAAAGTATTGCTTGTGAGAAACCCGTCTCTTCGAAACTGCAGATTATTGGATCCTAACTTTTTTTTCTGAACCCTCTCTAGCATAAGCAAATATCTCGCCTCGGATACCCCTTATTTCAATTTCAGATAAATTTCAATTTAAATTTATATTAAATTTAAATTCGCCTGCGTTTACATATGTTTACTTGGAAATACTTTGATTGTTAATTTTGACGCAGGGAATCAACGCTCGCGCGATTCCTGGAGGAACAACAAAGTCTGGTGGTAGCGCAGCTTCAGCCAGCAGCGCATCCGCTGCTTCAGGAAAGGGTGGTTCCGCAGCTGCTAGCAGCGCAGCCGCATCTTCAAGTGGAAAGGGTGGTTCCGCAGCTGCTAGCAGCGCAGCCGCAGCTTCAGGTGGAAAGGGTGGTTCCGCAGCTGCTAGCAGCGCAGCCGCAGCTTCAGGTGGAAAGGGTGGTTCCGCATCTGCTAGCAGCGCAGCCGCCGCTTCAGGTGGTTCTGCATCTGCTAGCAGCGCAGCTGCCGCTTCAGGAAAGGGTGGTTCCGCAGCTGCTAGTAGCGCAGCCGCAGCTTCAGGTGGAAAGGGTGGTTCCGCATCTGCTAGCAGCGCAGCCGCCGCTTCAGGTGGTTCTGCATCTGCTAGCAGCGCAGCTGCCGCTTCAGGAAAGGGTGGTTCCGCAGCTGCTAGCAGCGCAGCCGCCGCTTCAGGAAAGGGTGGTTCCGCAGCTGCTAGCAGCGCAGCCGCCGCTTCAGGTGGTTCCGCATCTGCTAGTAGCGCATCCGCCGCATCAGGCGGAAGGGGTGGTTCCGGCGGTTCCAGCGGTTCCAGCGGTTCCGGCGGTTCCGGCGGTTCCGACTGTTCCGACTCAGGTTCTAACAACTCTGGAAACGACTGTTCATCAAACAACTCAAGAAACAGGAACAGCGGTTCAGGCTGCTCAAGGAGAAGTGGATCAAATTCAAGGAGTGGAAGTGGCTCACATAGCAAGTCAAAGAGCAAGTGCAAGGGAAGCGGAAGCGGCTCCAAGTCCAAGAAAAGGTGCAAGAAAGGAAAGAAGGGAAGGAGAGGCTCAGGTAGCGGTTCAGGTAGCGGTTCAAAGAGCAAGTGCAAGGGAAGCGGCTCACATAGCAAGTCAAAGAGCAAGTGCAAGGGCAGCGGCTCACATAGCAACTCAAAGAGCGGCTCACATAGCAAGGGAAAGAAATGTTAAACATATTTCTCCAGAAACAGGTAATACTGATATTCATTAGTTATTTATGAATCACGTTTTTATTATTCGCTTTAACACGCATTTAAATTTAATCCCCTTTTCATTTTTCAATTCATTGTCCAATCTATTGATGATGACTCCTTTATCAGATACATTTCATATTTGTACAATAATATTATCTTTTATTTCAGATCAGTGAACCACATCAGAATTAACTTTTTCCGAATGTGCAATTAAAAAATACATTTAAATAATGTTTAATATATCAATTTGTTATTATTGTATACTGTAACATTACATATGTATGTATCAAGGCTTGTATTGTGTTAATATTTAAAAAATATTAATTTAATGCAATCATTGTCATAAGTAATCAGATTGAGGATTGCATATTATTTCGTAATGAAACAAGTGTTTAACCTTTACTTATGTATATAATAACTTTGTTAACAATTCACTTAAATCTTCATATAAACCTCAATAAAAATAAACTGGATATTAAAAACTTGTTTTTTTTCTGCTTTCTTATATAAATATATTTATTATCATAATATAAACAGACAAAATCGAGCATGTCATCATGAAAGAGTACGAGAATATTTTGAATACAAGAAAGCAAGAGACGAATACTTCGATGCGCATGCCTGAAAACGTTTTGGATTATTTTGAATTTTGTGCTGATTATTGTTGTATGTAGAAAAAAAGGAGGAAAAATTGGTATTGTTAATTTTTATCTCGGATATCGTCTTTTCGGAAGAACCAGCCCGAAGACTATTGCTCCCCCACATGTTGGAAATTTCTTTTTTAGATGATGAGGTTGGATATTGTTGGATGGTGAGGGGAGGGTTACTTGGAGGATGTAGTGGGTTGTGTCCGACATTTGGAGGGGTAGGGGATGGCTTTGGACAGGGGTCGAGGTCTTGGGTGGAGACCGAAGGAAGGTGACAGGGAGTGGCCTTGGGTGGAGGCCGATCGGTCCTGGATACAGAACCGAGTGGAACAAGAATGGCCATGGGTGTGGGCCGGTAGCCTTGGATGAGGACCGATGTGACAATGGGGTTTAGATTAAAAAATAATAATAGTAAAAACATATGTATTTGCAACCAAGGAGGACCCAGACCACATTTAAGCTACGCTACTCTCCCTTGATGTCCCGCCGTACATACATAGCAATACAACAACGAAAGAAAATACTCAATTTATACATAAATATGTTAGAGAAAGAATATAAAGAAATAAGGCACAGGAAGGAGGGAGGAGATAAAATGCCGGATGGAGGAAAGAAGGAAATTTATTTAATATGTGGAATAGGGAAGGTAACATAAGAAGTTTATACAATATATATTTAAGAGTAAAAAAATAATGCAATTGAACCAGGGAGAAGGAGGTCGAGGTCCGGCATTGCGGGTCAGTCTCCCCTCCCCCCAGCAAGATAATCGGCACCCCCTCAAAGGGGCAAGTGACTTCACAAAACGGCAACGTCCAGTCGAGACGGTTAGCGGTTGGCCTAGGTTAAAACAAATAAACAAGAAATAATAAACAAATGATAACAATTATAATAATAATAAATAATATACACAGGATGGGATAAGGATGGTGGAACGGGAAATGTTAGTGCATGGGTTGTTGGAGTAAACAGCGGGTCGGCAGCGGTGACGGCGGGGCACATTTGGCAAAAACATGGACTTAGGGGTCGAACTCCGAATTTTGCCCTGATTTTTTTAAATTATGTCTTTTGTGTGATTCCTAACCACTTTTGTCTTTTAACTTTTTTTGATAGAACTGCTAATTTCCAAGAAAAAAAATGTTGTTGTTTTTTTTATATGAAGCAAAACTGATTTTTGCAATTATTTCGGAATCGGGTGGATACGTCAAAACCAAATTTAGTAAGGATTATAGAAGGCATAATTTTCTACATGACTTTTTACGACATCTACTTCATATCTCTGCCCGTTTAAAAGCAGCAGACATTATAAATCTTAATTAATTGTTACGAGCATTAAGTGGTTTCGGATTTTTCGTTCGACAAAATTCGGAGTTTGACCCCTAAGTCCATGTTTTTGCCAAATGGGACAAGTGTCCGCCGGTACTTATTTTTTCGCGTTCGAGCGTTCTTTTACAAAAGAATAGAGTGATTTTAGCATCATTGTAATCATTTATGCATCTAACAAAAAATCCGAAACCACTCGTAAGAATTAATTAAAATTTATAATGTCTGCTGCTTTTAAACGGGCAGAGATATGAAGTAGATATTGGAACAATTAATGTAGAGGATTATGTCCTCTATAATCCCTACTATGTTTGGTTTTGACGTATCCAACTGATTCCGAAATCATTGCAAAATTCAGTTTGGCTTCATACAAAAAAAAACAATAAAAAAAAAATCTTGATAATTAGCAGTTATATCAAAAAAAGTTAAAATGTAAAAGTGATTTGGAATCATACAAAGGACTTAATTTTAAAAAATCAGGGCAAAATTCGGAGTTCGACCCCTAAGTCCACGTTTTTGCCAAACGGATCCAGTGTGCGGCGGGGCAGGAGGAGACGGCGTCGACGGCAGCAGGAGAAGCAAGGGATGGAAGCGTCCAAAGAACGCTAGCAGACTTGGTGATGGCAGCGAGTCGGGAAGATGGTAACGGCAAAATGGAGTAGTGAACGATTACGATGGTCAGGAACTGTGGCGACGGCACCGGAGGCAAAAGCCTATTCAGGAAGAAGCTGGCATTTTAGCTGACAGGAAGGCGTGTAGAGCGATGTATAATTTGGATATAAGAGTATGCACTGTTTTATGATATTTTGTCATGACATGTTACACCTTTTCTTATGCTTTATTAAATGTTCAAGCTTGTTTGATAAACAAATCGTCACGCTGTTTCTTGGAGGGGTAGGCAGAAAGAATGGACTTTTTTTTAAAGGAACATAGAAGTTCCCGCCACATACCCGAGGTTGTTATAGGCTGTAGCGGCGCCTATTTGTCAGCCTCGCTCGTACACTCCCTGGGCCTGTCCTCGGTCCATCCGGGATTTACATTTAAAGACGGCAACAACAAGGGGGTGCCAGACCACATTTAATCTACCCCATCTTACTTCTATGCTCCGCTGTACTTTATTGAATAAATAAGCATAATATAACATTTTAGAAACATTATATAAAAGATAAAAAGAATGATACACCACAGGAATATACAGCGGGAAGAACAGGAGAGGCAGAGGAGACAAATGCGTGATGGGAAAAAAATGTAGAATACAGTTTTTGCCATATAGGACAAAGGACGAGGTTTAGGAAGCATTTCATAATATTAAATGAAAAAAAACACTGCACAAATTATTATAATGGCCGAGAGGGAGAGGAACGAGGCCCGACAAAGAAAGATTGGACTGTCTCGCTACTCAATCCTTCCTTGATTCTGCAACATTCATACAGTGAGTCATGCGCGAGAGTCTATTCAGAGTTTCAAAAGCACTTCTACATGCTTCCGATCGCTCCCAGACATCTTTACAAATACCTGTATTCGAGAATATTTGTCGGATTGACATTAAATTTTCGTATACGAGGAGACTTAAATACATTAAAAAAAAAAAAAAAACTAACCATCACGCCGTCTCCCCGAAGGGAAAGGCAGAAATAATAGACTGCCACAATTTTCTTTCCTGACATATTTCTCTCGCTTCCTCAACATTCATACATCGTGTCATACAGGCGCGTCGATTTCTCTGGATCCTCACATGGCCGACATTCAATATTTGATTTATTCGGTCGTGCCACGTTTTCCTTGGTCTTCCTCCATTTCTGGTTCCATTCACATCGTTAGAATATAATTTTTTTACCATTCTTTCTTCATTCATTCTTTCCATATGTCCGAACCATCTTAATGATCCTTTCATTATTTTGTTCATAACACCATCATTCGCACCGCATTTCACTTCTTATATTTTCATTCGACACTCTATCATACACATAGTATCACATTTCGTCTAAGAGATCTCATTTCTACTGCATTTATTCTACTTTCATCCTTCTTTTGCCAGTATATATATATATATATATATATATATATATATATATATATATATATATATATATATATATATATATATATATATATATATATATATATATATATATATATATATATATATATATATATATATATATATATATATATATATATATATATATATATATATATATATATATATATATATATATATATATATATATATATATATATATATATATATATATATATATATATATATATATATATATATTTATCTGACTACGTGTAACCCCATAACGGCAGAGTTGCCCTGACTTTAATAATTTTACATTATTTGCATAGGTAGGCAAGATAATCATTAAGTTTGTATTCATGACATGTAAATGGAATCATAGCAATTTTCACCAAAATTTTAAAACAACTCCCTAACCAAATCCCTAAAACGACCCTTAGCGTAAAACTTTTCTACAAGCAGATAATAATGTTCGTCAGTAATCAGCATGTCTGCTTCAAAAATCTGAAACGTACTACAATCCAAAAACAATAATATGGTGGCGTTTTTGACATTCTGTCGTATGAAGATTTAGAACACATTAATTTCAGGTATTTCAGATATATTTTTGACATTCTGTCAAACGAAGATCTAACACACATATATCTAAGGTATTTCAGATCTATTTTTAACATTCTGTCATATGAAGATTTAGCGCACATTATGTCATTTGAAGATTTATTGATATTCGTCTAATGAATATGCTGTATTTATTATTTCTATTAACTAACTAACTAACCATCACGCCGTCTCCCCGAAAGGGTAGGCAGAAAGAATGGACTGTCACACTTTTACTGATGCGGCACTCCATCCTTCTCTTTTCGCTCCGCGGGAGACGCGGTGTGATGGGTTGCGAACCTCATCGCCACCAATAGGCATCTCCCGCGCACACTTCGATCGTCCAACACCCACAAAATAAATCTAAAACAAATAATATAAAATACCATGATATAAAATAAAATAACAAAATAAAAACAATTTAACCCAAAATGTTTATTTTAGATGGTGCACATATTGTCTATTTAATATATGTTCCACGAATCCACCGTTTTTTAATTTAGCACATAATGTAATAACACATAATGTTTTTTTCGATGTTGCACATGTTGACATGGACGATCCGGACTTTTGTGTTTTCTATTTTAATGATGTATATACTCGTATAACTCCATTTTAATCACAATTTATAACTTAATTTGACTTAGATTTGCCCACTTCAAAAAAGCAGATATTTTCGTAACATTGCAGCCTGAATGTAATGGAACATTCTGGCGTCAGCAAGTTCCCAGCCTTTGAAAGCGCTAACGAGAAAATTTACAACATAGTTTAAAGTACTCTTTGGACATGCTTATTTTGCGAAGCCAACCACGATTTGGTAGAAACTTTTTTAACTTATAATTGGATACTACGCCATGTTATCAAAGCATTGAGTGTAGTTACTGCCATTTCCAAATCGAATTTCATTATGCTCTAGAGTTGTTGTTTATATACTTTATCTTGAGTAAGAGAACTTTTTTTTGGTATTCTAACACAATGTCTAGTGGTAGATACATACGATTGCCACTCGTTACTTGTAGCTGAAATAGAATGATAAAATACATGTAGGTACTCGTCATCATCGGCTGTCCCTCGTATCCGAGCCGAGCCGAGACGACCTTCGTGGCAGAGTGGTAAAAGCTCTGACTCCCATACTGAAGGTCCCGGGTTCGATTCCCGGCGATGGCAGTGTTATTGTCACACTGTCTTTGGTCTGGTGTAGAATTCACGTGACAATAAAATGGCGATAGAATGACTACCTATCACATGTCATGAGAATCAATATAATAGCTAAAAAATAAATTGTGTACAGTAATTGGGACAAACGACGTTGAACTTGGTAGTAGTGCTGCTTGTGTTGTTGCAACATGGCGTATTACGATATTTTTAGGGGCATACCTTCCAGCAAAGCATACTCCATCGTAACCCATATAGTAGTAACCCATCCGAACCCGAAGTGTATTAAAAATATTCGTGTATTACTTCCACCAGAAGATGACAGCGAGCCTCCGAAACCGGTCATAACTAAAAACATGTAAAATAAAACTCTAACTAACTAACAATGACTAGATAGAATTGACTGCCACACTTTTCTTTCCTGACATACTTCTCTCGTATCTGCAACATTATTTTATCGTGTCATGCACGCACGTCGATTTCTCCGATTCCTCACGAGGCCGACATTCAATATTTGATTTATTTGATTGTATCACGTTTTTATCAGTCTTCCTCTATTTTTTAAATAAAACGCAATGTGTATAATAAACGGGTTTTTTTTATTTCTCAAAATTACTTATTAATTATCGTTTCAAATATCACAATTTATTTTTTCTTTCGCGACAACTGTTTCGCTAACCGATGTTAGCATCGTCAAGTTACTTTCTTATTGTACAAGTTGTTTTACTTACCGGCCGCCAGAACAAATCTACCTCTGGTGACACCGGTGGGGAGAGCAATTAGTCTGCTGAACGCGGTCTCCTCGGAGATCGACGTCTTTCATATTAGTGAATGTACGTTCAGGAGACAAATACTCTCGACTTTAGAAAGTATCTTGTCTTCCTAATGTCGAACCATCACTAATGCGTTCCTGGTATTATGTTGTATGTATACAATATTTGACCTGTACTCAATAGATGCCTTAAACAGTTATGCTGTTTGTAATGTATTTTGAGTAAATAAACTGATTTGATTTAAAGTCTTACAATCAACTGATGTAATCAACAAATATGATTAATTGTGATATTTATAACAGAGTTTTTATTTAAACAGTTAAAAATGTTGAAATATCAAAGTGTTACCGCCAAAACAATGGATTTTCTAATTATTGTTTCTAAATCAATGCGTTTTTTTTTTTTTTTTAAACCCAATGGGTTATATGGTTACATTTTTAGATCTTACTATTAATTATGTATTGTTTCAGATATTTTTTATATTGAGTTGTAGTGAGATTCCTTGTGTTTTTTGGTAGTTCATGGTAAAGTTTCAGTCCATTGTTCAATATCCTTGATTGTCCTGTCTTAGTTCGTGCAATCGGTAAGTGATATATGTCACAATTCCTGGTCCAGTGTCTGTGTATGTCTGAATTTTTAGTTAATTTGTAGCTGCTGTCTGTTGTCTTTTCCATGGTCACTCTGTGTACAATTTTTAAGGTCTCATATTTGGTCAGGTCTGATATGTCCATTTGTTTTGTTTGTCTGTAAACTTGTATGGTTGGGGTAAGGTAGTTTGTTATATGCTAATTTTATTATTTTATTTTGTTGTCTTTGGAGTCTGGAGATGTCTTTTTGGTTTCCTGTCCCCCAGAAGGGAATCATATATGTCAGTCGGCTTTTTACATACGCTTCGTACATCATAATTTTTTCCCTTCTTGGTATGTAATTCTGTATTTTGTAGAAGAGGGAGTATAGCGATGCTAACTTGTCTGTTAGGTTGTCTATGTGTTTTGTCCATTTTAGTTGTCTGTCCATTGTTAAACTCTATAATAAATAAATAATGCGAATGAAATCGTATGTATTCTACAAGATAAACATAAATTAATGAAATCACTTGTGTAATTAGTATTTCTATTATTAGAGCCAATCGTGTTCGCTCATACCGGCCTGTCGTCTGGGTAACCATTGTCTTAGTAATCATATAATTCTTTATAACTAACTAACCAATACTCCATTTCCCCGGAGGGGTAGTCAGAAAGGATGGATCCATTTACTTCGGCCCTGACACACCTCTCGAGTTTCCACTACATTCATACATCGTAACTTTTTTTTTTAATTATTATCGGGTGGTGGTCTAGGGGATAGAACGCTCGGCTCCTGATCCAGGGGACATGGGTTCAAACCTGGACACGACCAGATTCCTTATTCATAATAATAAGCTATTTTCTGCTCACATTGAAGATTGTAAAATAAATTCTAATATCATTGATGTAAGTTCTTGATATAAGTCTTTTAAAAAAAAAAAAAAAAAAAAAAAAAACATGCATACTCGACGATTTTTCTGACGTCGAATATGCCCGCTTTTAGTATCTCAGTAATTTGATCATGCCTTGTTTTCCTTGTTCTTCCACGGCTTTTCTTTCCACTCACACTGCTTGTATATAACATTTTCACCATTCTTCTCTAGTCCATTCGTTCCATAAGTCCAAACCATCTCAGGGATCATTTTTTTAATTTTACTTATGATGCAATCATCTGCCTTACATTTCTTCCTTATTTCGTCGTTCGGTATTCTATCGTATATCGTTTTACACACATTCTTCTCAGTGATCTCATTTCTACGACATTTATCCTAATTTCACCCTTCTTTTGCCAGCTCCTAGCTCCACTTTCATACATATAAGGGTAGGCACTAGAACTCCATTATGTACTGCCATCTTTGCTTTAGTGGATATATTTCTATTTACAGTACTGACTTTGAGAGCACCATTTATTTTGTTCCCAGCACCAACTTCTCTTTCAATGTCTTTCTTTATTTTTACATATTTTGTAAACATGCTTTCCAGATCAATAAATTCGGTAACTTGTTTCAATTTCTCACCCTTCGTACATATCTCACAATCCGTCATACATTATTCCTTTACAAATACCATAACATTAGACTTTGCCACGTTCATCACAAGGTCAAATTTATTGCATACTTCGTACATTCTTGATACTAGGACTTGTAGATCATCCATGTTGTCAGCTATTTCATTCATTCCTTATCATTCTTACTTCTCAGATACCATCACATTAGACTTAGACACATTCATTGTCAGTTGTTTCAAAATGGCGCCCATGGGCGGCTGTCATTTGAAGCTTCTCACAAAAAAAAATTATTTCTGCATTTTGTCAATCCTTCAAGATAAAAAACAGCTCCACATACACGTATATGCATCATCATGTGTGGTTTGTTGTTTTTTATTGCTGCACACTCTCATACTCAAATTGTACATCGCTCTGCACGCCTTCCCATCAGCCAGTCAATTAAAATGACAACATCTGCCTGAATAGGCTTTTACCTCCAGTGCCGCCGCCACAGTTCCTGACCATCGTAATCGCTCACTCTCCATTTTACCGTTGCTATCATCTTCCCGACCCGCTGACATCTCCAAGTCTGCTGGCGTTCCTCGAACGCCTCCATCCCTTGCTTCTCCTCCTGCCCCGCCAATCGCTGCCGACCTGCTGTTTACTCCAACGCTTCATGCCTAAACCTTTCCTTTCCACCATCCTTATCCTATCCTGTATCTCAACCCCATTACCATATCGGTCCCCACCCAAAGCCACCGGCCCACGCCAAAGGCCACTCTTGTCCCACTTTGTTCCATATCCAGGACCAACCGGCCCCCATCCAAGGCCACTCCCTGTCACTGTGGTCGATCTCCACCCAAGACCTCCACCCCTTTCCAAGGTCATCCCCAATCCCTCCACACTCCTCCTTACCCGGGTAGTCAGGTCCAAATGTCGGGACACAACCCACTACATCCTCCAAGTAACCCTCCCCTTACCATCCAACAATATCCAACTTCATCTCCAAGAAAGAAATTTCCAACATGTGGGGGAGCAATAGCCTTCGGGCTGGTACTCCCGAAAAGACAATATCCAAGATCAATTTTGTTTTATTTAAATCTTTATCAAAAGTTCAAACAAAACACTATTGTTCCACTGATTTAAAAAGAGTATCCTTCTTTTGAAAACAAAAATGTTTTTGATTTTGGCGCGTACACCATTAGGCAAATTTTCCATGATTTATAAGATTTCCTGTGATGTGGGAATTTTTTCGTAACTGATTTACCCCAAAAATAGGGAATGGGAAATGTTTCAAAGTATCGAATACTCTGCATATCCCTTATGATATCAAAATACACTAATACCAGATTTCCCGTTACATACCTTTCTTTTAATTTTAGTAATAAGGATGATGCTCATTTTTTTAGTTTTTTTGATAAACTTTTGATTGCGATGACAAAATAGCAATGCACAATGGTGTTCTTGTACCGACCCTTATTTATGGAAGTGAAGCATGGAACTCGCAAAAGAGGGATGAGAGTAGAATTAACAAGTATAAATGAGATCTCTTAGACGAATGTGTGAAAAAATCGTGTATTATAGAGTGTCGAATGAAAATATAAAAAGTTAATGCAGTGCTTATGAAATTGTTATGAACAAAAAACTAAAAGAATCATTAAAGTAGTTAGAAGAAGAAGGAGGCACCAGAGAAGGCAACGGGAAATAATAATAATAATAATAATAAAGTGGATAATTTATAGAGCGCCATTTTTATGAATTACTCATCTCAAGGGTGCTGAAAGGGAAACCACTCTGGTTATATATTTTTCCAGAAAATCACTATGGAGAGAAATCACCAGAGTTATCGCCAACGTCGGGGGGACCTGACAGGGCACTTTAAGAAGAAGAAGAAAATGGTTTCGACACATGAAAAGAATGAATGAAAAATAAATGGTAAAACATCTAGGTATATGTTAACGATGTACGCGGAACTAGAAATAGAGGAAGGCCGAAGAAAACGTAATACAGATTAAAAGGGGAATCCGACAGGGAGACACATTATCCCCAAAACTTTACACATTATCCCTCGAATACATTTAAAAAAATCTAAACTGGGAAACTTAAGGAATCCGTGTTGATGGAAAATATTTAAACCATCTACGTTTTGCCGATGACATCTTACTCGTGAGCAACACTCCAGAGGAACTAGCTGAAACGCTTAAAGAACTAAACGATGTATCCAAATCTGTAGGTTTGAATATGAACCTGGCAAAGACCAAGGTGATTGGCACGGAAAAGCTTCAAACCAACGTGGATGGCAACAGAATCGAGAATGTCCAAGAATATACATACCTGGGACACAATATTCGATTGGGCCGAGAGAAGAGAAAAATTGGGCTAAGCTGGGCAGCTTTCGGAAAAAAGGGTTACATCCTTAAAAATCGGAAAATACCAATCAACCTGAAACGAAAAAGCCTGTGTTCTGCCAGTTGGAACTTATTGTCTTGAAACTATAACATTGTTCAATGTGCCGAGAAACTACGAGTGACCCAAATAGCCATGGAAAGAGCCATGTTAGGAATAAGCCTAAGAGACCAAGTCTGAAACGATACGCTGAGAGAAAAAACAAAGGTCACCGGCATCATCCACCGGGTAGAGATTCCAAAATGCCAATGGGCAGGTCACGTAGCCAGAAGCTCAGACAAAAAATGGACAAGAAAACTGACTCGGAGACCGTGGACGGCAAAAAGAAGTGCAGGGCGACCGCAACTACAGTGGTAGGATGATCTGAACAGACGTGTCGGAATAACCTGGATGCAGTCTGCACGTGACAGAGTGACATGGAAGCGAATGGAGGAGGCCTTTGTCCAGAAGTGGACGGGAATAGGCTAAGGAAGAAGAAGAAGAAGAGGAAAACGTGGCACGATCAAATAAATAAAATATTTTATATCAGCCACGTAAGGAGTGAAATGAAAACTATCAATTAATATAATGGATCCGTCCTCTGATATGTATGAGCCCATATTCTTGAAGGTTTTTACTCTTGGAAGGATTGTGCCGTCTAACCTTATATCGAAGTATAATTTAAAAAATGCATTTGTAATATCTGATTCGATGCTGGTACCTAGATTCCTACGATACTCTTTTCGATGCTTGCACAACCCATCCCTACTCATCACTGGGTAGGGATGAGGGGAAGCTAAATGAAACTTGGTGTAATTAGTGTGCCGTGCGGGCAACACGGAATAACTTTTATGGTTTTACGCACATTACTTTTAGCTTCACATTTCCCCGTACAGTTTTACAAATGGGCCCAATTCAATCTCCATTTTGTTTCAACGTTGTTTATTTTAACCGCCGCGTAAACATTCAAGTTTAAATTATAAAACTTTTCGTACAGATAGGTGAGTGCCATGTCGGTTGGCCGGTAATGCGATACGATTCTAATTAGCAAGTATTTTTGTGGAAAAAATGCCAGAGGTTTAATTACTAATGGACGTACCAGCTCAGCTGAACATAACTTTTTCATTCCCTTTTTCAAAACATTATATTTTTACACGAAACATTTTTTATAGACCATAGATTTAAGGTAGTAGTCTGGTAACTTAAGCCGATTTTCATGTTTTTTTTGGAGGGCGTTTTTTTGTAGGAAAATAAAAATGAATCGTTTTGGAGATTTAGGATGTTTTTATTTACATATTAAATAAACATAAAAAATAAATTATGTAATTGTTTATTATTATTATTATTATTATTAATCGAAGTTGGCACCTCGAAAAAAAAGCGGGTGGGTTTGGCTCTTGAGGTTATCTGAAATCAAAAATTCTTGAAAATTCTTATTGTAAAGACATGTCATTCTGGTCGGAACTACAGAAGTTAAATTTCATGGATAAATAACAAAATCGCGGACTTTGAAAAAAAAGTCAGCAAAGAAGGGGTTGTAAAATAAAAAGTTAGGAGTGAAAAAATATCTCAGTAGTGCCGATGTGAATGACATGTCTTTAGATTAAGAATTTTCAAGATTTTTTTATTTCAGATAACATCAAGAGCCAAAATCACCCGGGCCACCCACGCGCTTTTTTTTTCGAGGTGCCAACTTCGATTAATAATAATAATAATAATAAACTATTGAATTTTTTCAAAAAATATTTTTTTTCGTATCTTTAATATGTAAATAAAAACATCCTAAATTTCCAAAACGATTCATTTTTATTTTCCTACAAAAAAACGCCCTCCAAAAAAGACGTGAAAATCAGCTTTAGTTACCAGACTACTACCTTAAATGAAATGAAAAGTCTATGAAGCCTGCGTTCTGCCAGTTGGTACTTATGGTCTTGGAACTGTAACATTGTCCAAACAAAGTGCCGAGAAAATACGAGTGACCCAAAGAGCCATGGAAAGAGCCATGTTAGGAATACGTAAGACAGAGTCAAAAACGATACGGTGAGAGGAAAAACAAAGGTCACTGACATCATCCACCGGGTGGCGACTCTAAAATGGCAATGGGCAGGTCACGTAGCCAGAAGCTCAGATGAAAAGTAGACAAGAAGACTGCTGACTTGGAGACGGTGACGGCAAAGATAAGTGCAGGGCGACCGCAACTACGGTGGAAGGATGATCTGAACACACACGTCGGAATAACCTGGATGCAGTCTGCACAGGACAGAGTGACATGGAAGCGAATGGAGGAGGCCTTTATCCAGGAGTGGACGTGAATAGGCTGAGGAAGAAAAAAAAGAAGATTTAAATGAATAGTACTACTGGCTGCGAAACTTGGACTCTAAAAGTGAATGTAATGAACCGGTTGGAGGCGTTTGAAATGTGGATATACCGCAGAATGCTCCGTATACCGTGGACCGATAGGGTCAGTAATACAGACTACAAAGAAGAGCCAATAGATAGTGTTGTCGAGTGTGAAAATTAGAAAGGTCCCATATTTAGGTCATGTGCTAAAGGGTAAAAATACCACCTCCTTTGACTGATATTAATGGGTAAAGTGGAGGGACGTCGGGGAGTTGGTAGAAGGCAGCTGTACTGGCTGCGGAACATAAAGAGTGGACAGAAATTACAAGAGTTCCGAACCTGTTCCAAGTGGCGCAGGACAGAGATGCCTTTGTTCCAGTGATCGCGTTGAAGGGACCTGACACGGCACCGAAAGAAGAGAAGAAGTATTACAATACAAATAGTTCGTTTTTGCCAACAGTTATTAAGGGATCAGGTCGTATCCAGGCTTGAACCCAAGTTCCCTGGACAAGCGTTCATATCCTTAGACACCACCCGTGCCACTCGGAAGAGCTCCTCCACTTTTCGGATGTCGATCCTCTCCCTTATGTTTCGCACCCAGGACATCTGTCTCCTACCGGACCCTCGGCGTCCCTCAATTTTCCCCTCTAATATCAATTGGAGAAGGTGGTACTTCTCCCCACACAGCACATGACCCAGATATGAAATCTTCCGATTCTTGATAGTTGACAACTGCTCTCTGTCAACTCGAGCTCGCCTCAGAACTTTGGTATTGATAACCATGGCTGTCCAGGGAATTCTGAGCATTCGGTGATAGAGCCAAATTTCAAATGCTTCCAGTCTGTTCATTGAGTTGACTTTTAAGGCCCACGTTTCACATGCAATGAATGAATGCTCGATTTAAAATAAATTCTGTGGGATACATAGTGCATCTCGCTCATACTCTTGTACAAACAAGTAAGAGAGAAAATGATAGCATACATTCAATAGACGCGCGCTTCTTTCGAACACGAACATTGTTTTGTTTTTTTTAATTAATTAAGAGTGGTAAGATTTGGTATTATAAATATATTATTGCAGTCAAAGGACTCAAGAGCGTGCGAAAAAAATATAAATCACGAAGAATAAAATCAACATTATAAATTAAAATTTTACAAAATGCCTTTCCTTTACATTGCCGTAGCGCTTATGTTATTAAAATTATATAGTCATCATTTGTACAATTTTATGAGGTTAATTTTAATTGGAGAAATATGTACATTTGTTTTAATATTTCATTTATTTCAAAATATCATTTCATTAGGTTAACCAAAACAATTTTTCATTACCATAGGCAACAGAATAATAGATACGAGTATATA
This sequence comes from Lepidostoma basale, assembly GCA_022606425.2. Classification (NCBI taxonomy): domain Eukaryota; kingdom Metazoa; phylum Arthropoda; class Insecta; order Trichoptera; family Lepidostomatidae; genus Lepidostoma; species Lepidostoma basale. The sequence goes on along the minus strand of JAHDVF020000272.1, from coordinate 116,398 downwards.
AACGATTATTGCATACATAACAGTTGGGCTGAAAAGTTTGTTGCCTAACATAGTAAAACACATTTTTTGGTAAAATTCGATTTTATTATTCAATATAGAAGCCTTCGAGAGCGATACAAAGATTATAGCGGTTATAAAAAATTTCGATAACATTTTTATAGTACGATTTCTCTTTAGCCTTAAAATAAGTCTCAGTTTCGGCAATTGCCTCTTCATCGGTGCTGAATTTCTTCCCGGTGAGCATTCTTTGAAGTCTGCAAACAAAAAAAAGTCACCGGGGGCCAGATCTGGAGAATGCGGTGGATAGGGAAGCAATTCGTAGCATCTACGAGTATATATAATCCATCACACCGCGTCTCTCACGGGGGTGAATAGAGAAAGTTGGAGTGCCGCATCGGTTTAAGTGTGGCAGTCCATTCTTTCTGTCTACCCTTTCGGCGAGACGGCGTGATGGTTAGTTTGTTAGGTATATATAAACTGTTATAACTGTAAGATAGAGAAAACTTCAATTTGAAAAAAAAAATATCTATCCTTTTATAATCCGAATTTTTTTTATATTCAAAAACGTTTTTTATAACCTGCCCTTTTTAAATATTTGCGCCCTTATAAAATGTTAAAAGCTTTACTCTTTATGTAAAAAATACATTTTTATATATACTTTATGGTGAAAAATATTTTCATATTTAAAAATAATGCTTTTTTATTTAGATAACAAAGGAAAGGATTATAAAAAATAATACCTGAATAATTCATAAAAAAATAAGTAAGTGATATTTCAGCAAAAAACTTAACATTTAATATGGAGTTTTGTAACGAAGATGCTTTCCGACAAGGGGTGAAACATGAGGATTAGTCGTATCTCACTCCATATCTCGAAGCACTCTCTCACAACGTATTGCCCAGTGTTTATTCGCTAATGTGATTATTATTCGATCTCTAAGATGCTCCGGGAGGTATAGTGATATGAGATTGAAACCAATATTCGCTATTTACACTTATATTTAAACACAAACATACAAAAACAAATAAACAAGATCACTTATAAACTAAAGATGACTTACTTCTATTCGTTGGCCAACGACTTAAAGCTACTCCGTCACTGAATTAACACTACTTGATCTGATCTGCGAAGTCGTCGATCCAGCCGGCACGTGGCGTCCACATCACGAGGGACGTCCGAGGCGGGCGCGAGGGAGAGCGAGGAGCGAGTCGGTCTGGTCTCCATCGCTGAGACAGCCGTGGTCAGCATCAGGCCCCAATGATGATAGGCTGGCGCGGTTGGTTAGCACAAGGACGGTGATCTGCGAAGCCAACGTGGTGGCGAGTCGGCCGCTAATGGCGTCCGCGCCAAGAGGGACGTGCGAGGCGGGAATGGTCTCTGGCCAGCGCGCCGCGGCCAGCGGACGCGAAGCCGCACGTCCGCCTCCTCCGAAGTCTGATTTTCAACTCCCGAGCGCCGCTCTCGAGCCTGCTCTACAAGGTGAGGGGTTAGGTCGTCCCCTTCAAAGTGTGGCCACTCAAGAAAATTGGGCCCGGCAGTACCTAACTGCTTTGCGGTACCGGGCAGAACGCTATTATTTTTCACTCACTTATTGTTTTTTTATCACGATTAGTGTTTTAAAATGTCTTTCATAATCTTATCACTAATTAAAATTAAACTTAACTAAGATCAAACAAGCCTCCAGAGAGAAAACGCCTTTTCGGTCATGTAAAACTTGTCTAGTGCAACCTCACCTATTATGCCATGAAACATGGCTATATCAGTTTGACATCGTAGTTCAAGAGAGTGAAAAGTGCTTACCTACGCGGTATCAGTTTTTTATACTAGCAACTCGTTTATTCTATACGTCAAAATACTTTGGCAACACTGATAACAAATGTCAAAATTCGTGTTTAGTGATAAAGAAGTGATATGAAAGCTATCAATTAATATAATTATTACAGAAGTTATTGACCGCCGACTATTTACAATGGCTTCTAACGTAAACGATACACAGAATGTCTTCCAAGTACCGTGTGACAATCACCCCATATCGGATATCGAGCCCGGAGCGTGCAAGGAGAGTATGCTAGTCACTACAGATTCCTTTGAGGAATTTGCAAGTGAAATGAGCACTAGTTTAGAAGATAGAAAACTTAACGTAAGTGGCAACAGTACGATCAATGAAATCCAGGAAGGAATCCAAGTTTTGGATGTCAATTGCGGGTCACAGAACACAAATGATAAGCCTGTTAGTACAGTCACAAAGTCGGATGAGGTGAGTACAGCCAATAGATTTTTTTTAGTTATTTTTTATTAATTTAAAATAAATATGTATGCTAATATTTTGTGCCCAATTTCAGAGTGGATTATGTTGTTTCAATAATAATGTATTATTCTACTGATAAGATAATGAACACGCCTATTTGTTTGGTGCTAAGATAAAATAAAAATACATAAATATTATGGATTAAGACTACCTTATACCGCTAAGCAAACGTTACTTTATCTGTCATCGCTACGCGGCACGTTCTTCATTGCCGCATTTCGAATTAAATTTCACTTTATAAACTAAATTTTCTTACAAATCTTTGTACTAATAATTGATTATATAAGTATCTTCAGTCGTAGCGGGCAAAGAGTTAATAAGTAAAAACCAACCTGCCTCTGGTGACACCGGTGGGAAGAGCAATTCATCCGCTGAACGTGGTCTCCTCGGAGATCGACGTCTTTCATATTAGTAAAATACGTTCAGAAGGCAAGTACTCTTAATTCTGGAGAGTATCCTGTCTTCCTAATGTGGAACCATCTCTCATGCGTTTCTGGTAGTATACTATGCACAATATATTATTTTACCTGTTCTCAATAGATGCCTTAAATATGTATTCTGTAATGTCTATTGATGAAATAAACTGATTTGATTTGGTTTGATTTGATTTGAAGTAAATAAAATGGTTCCTAATTAATACAAATTAAAATGTCTGTTTTCTAGAAGTATTATTATATTTTATGTGAATAACATGTTTCGCCTGTCTAAGGCATTATTAAATATCAACATTTCTAGAAAAAGACGTTTTCATTTGTATTAATTATTTAATACGGCATTTTACATCATTGTTCGAGAAATAATAAATAAAATGTTTCCACTCTCTAACGCCATCTATGAGCAAATAGCGGATACAACATTATTCACTTGGTTAACAAAACTGTTTTTTTTAACTTTCATTTAATTTAATTTAAAAATACAACTCATTTTTCCCTTATTAATTTGTTTTGCGTTCCGGCTGTCGATTGACCATCCAGAATATCGGTGACACCCCAAAAATGTCCACATTTGCGGTACATGGGATAGTGACCGAGGATCTGTGTCTGAGCGAAACTTGTGTTCGGGGTTCATCGGCGATCTCCTCCCAGCCCTCCTTGCACACTTATGCCACTTCCCGGACTACGACCTTGAAATTCAGTCATCCTTGAAGGCATCTGGAATGTTTCGGTTGCATTCTTTCCAAGGCGCACACAAAACTTGATAGCATATCTGTTCAAGCGAACGCTCCACCGTACCGTGTTACAAAGTCGAAAAACACATTTCACGCGGAGGCATGTCTTTCCACTGAGACTGCTCGGTGCAAACTGGCAACCGGCTGGATTGGAAGGACAGACCTCTCCACCACATTTGTTGCCCCTTTTTATCCCGCTGCAATGGATAGTCGAGTCACAATAAAATCATGTTCATTACTTTCATAATAGACCGTGTATATTATATATTAACCAATATGACTTTTTCGACATATGATACATGGCATTCTAATATGATATATTTTTCTTCTTATAGTACTGCGTCAGGTCCCCCTGACGTTAGCAATCACTGTGGCGAATGCTTTCTCGCCACAGTGATTTCCTGGGAAGTGTTACTGAAGTGGTTTCCCATTACCTTCTGTCATTTCTAAATCAGTGTCCTGCCTTAACAAATTCTAAACCAGTGCAAATATTCCGAGTGTAACCTTGTAGTGATGTGCATCGTAAATATGTGCACCACATGTTCTCACTGCAGGCAGCGGGCCGGGGCCAGGGTGGGCGGCGACCGGCAGTGGACCCTGCACACTCTAGTAGCCAATGAGAGGGAAAGTGACAGTGATAGTGGCCAAAACTATATCCATCTCTATGTTATACAATCGTTTGATTATTGTGAAGCTTCTATTATTTTCTAGTGTAATGATCTCATATACAAAAGACTATCTTGTTTCCTTAAGATTTCTCCCTCCGTCACAAAATAAAATTACTTTAAACTTGCCCAGCGCCCTTGAGATGAGTAATTCATAAAAATGGCGCTCTATAAATTATCCAATTTATTATTATTATTATTATATGATATGTTAATCAAATTTTGTGTAGCACTCGCTTTGTAATTATGCATTTTAAACTTATAGATATGAAATAATAAAATACTTTGTATTTAACCAAGGTATGGTTATTATAAATTATGTTAACTAGTTTCGCTTGGACCCAAGTTTAACAGGTTGGCATCAATGAAACTAACCATACCGTGGTTAAATACAAAGTGTTTTATTATTTTATATCTGTAATTTTGATATGGTAATCCTTTTTTTTTTCGAGTACTTATTTTATTATGAGTTTTCTACACATCAATATTTGTGATGAAATAGGTAATTGAAAAAACTAAATGATGAATGTTTATTTCTAAAGTGGCACTAGTCGAAAACCTGTTTGTTTTTTTTGTGTCACTTTAAAAATACTAATTGAATTTGTGCTCCTGTGAATGATGGAGAAAAGTGGCATGTAAGACGAATTGTAGAGCATTTTAAGAGGCCTTTAGTATTTATTCACATCACATTGTTATTTATTTTATTTGAAATTACTAATAAAACATATTGTACACTCTATTTCAGGATGATTTATCTGGAACTGTTAGTGACGCTAGTGTTCAGTCTTCGGAAGAAAAGCAAAATACTGAATTGGAATCAAGTCTCAATGGAGAAGATTATCTTCACAACCCAGAATGGCTGGGAAAAACCAAGCACGTCTTTATTCTCAGCTCTGCTGGAAAGCCCATATATTCCAGGTATTATTATTATTTTAAATCGATCTTTACATCATTACAGCACGAGCCAAATCAGTGTAAAGGGTATACTAAAGAAATAGGTTATGAGATGCCTATCTCTTCGAAGCTGCAGAGAGTTGGTCCCCAGCATTCCCAAAAAAAATACCGTGGGATAGAGCCACGGATAACTACTATGTTCCCTCATGTAGAGATACCTTAGAAATTTTAAACCCATACTATTTTTTGTCACTTCTTGTGCTCGTTACTCTAATTGTAAGTCGTGTTCATATTGCTCATCTCTAGTATATTTATTTATTAATCCTTCCTCCTTTAATGATCTAAATATTCTTAACGTTAACACTGTCTTAACTTGTCTTAGGCTTATTTTTTACTGTTACTGTATTAGAATATTCTTAGATTTATTGTCAATTATCTATATCGACAAAAAAATTTATGGAATTTATTCCTTTAATGACAAAATAAATAAATGACGACAATGGAGACCCTTATATCATTACCTTCTGGGGTTGGCTACATTTACAGCTTAGACAGATATAGTCTCAGTTCACCATAATATTTCCTAAAATTTATTAGTAAGGATCTAAAATAAAACGGTTTATAAAGTTCTCTTCTTCAACTGATTTTTTTAATATTTTTGCAGATATGGCAATGAAGACAAACTAGCTGGCCTCTGTGGATTGATCCAAGCCCTCGTAAGCGTGGTAAATGATTCCGGCAAGGACACGATCCGATCAATCCACACTCCGTCCTGTATGGTCGTCTTCCTCATCAAAGGGCCACTTATCCTTGCCGCTGTCTCCAAAACTAAAGAAAATGAAACCCAACTAGTATTACAATTGACGTAAGTATTCAGTTACTCTTTTAACTGCCCTACCTGCGGGTAACTTTCTGAGACATGTGCAAAAAACCACATTTTTATTAATTATTTTAAATTATTTATTTACATTTTTTTTAAATATATGAAATGTCAAAGACTCAACCGCAAACTTCACCTGCCATTGAAGAACTATCATACTTGTTAAGATTTGTACTCGAGTGTTGTCAGGAAGTGTGCGTATCCCTAACAGTTTTTTAGATTTTTAGTAAATTTTCGGTACCTTGTTTTTTCTCAAGCGCGTACGTGATATGGGATAGCGCAGAATGGTACAGTCAAGTGTGCGTATCATGTACGTTCACAAGAGATGGGCATCTCATAACCCATTTCTTTAGATTACTCAAGGGATATATCCAGAACTTGGCCTTCCTGAAGGATGTTCGGCTTTTTGTCCCGGATAGATATCTCCGACAGCGACAGCATAGTTTGTTTTACCTACTGGCCGGAAGAGCAATTAATCTGCTGAATGCGGTCTCCTCGGAGATAAACGTCTTTCATATTCGTGAAAGTACGTTTAAAAGGCAAATACTCTTGATTTTGGATAGAATTTGTCTTCCTAATGTCGAACCATCTCTCATGTGTTTCTAGTAGTATACTATATGCAATTATTTTACCTGTTCTCAATAGATGCCTTAAACCTTAATTATGTAATGTCCATTGATGAAATAAACTGATTTATAATATGAATCGTTTTGTTTCAGGTTTGTATTCGATCAAATAGTTTCTGTACTCTCACTATCCCAATTGACCAGAATATTTGAACAAAGACGTAATTACGATCTACGTAGGCTGCTCTCCGGTGTAGAAAGGCTTATAGATCACTTGTTAAACTTTATGGAGAGAGATCCCGCCTTTTTACTTGGTGCTGTCAGGTGAGATATTGTCTCTTTTATATTTTATCAATACACATCAGTACATGTTTTTCCAGTTTTATTTTTATTAAAAAGTGCGAACTTTATATGTTTTTACCATGGAGAAATCTGTTAAATCTGCAGTAATAGATGTAGCAGGTGTAAAGATGTTAATATTATAGTCAGTTGCTATCAACATAACTAACTAACTTACTAACTAACCATCACGCCATTTCTCCGGAGGGGTAGGCAGAGAGGATGGATCGCCACACTGGCCTGTCCTGGCACACCTCTCGGGCTTCCTCCACATTCATACATCGCACCATGCACGCACGTCGATTATTCCGACTTCGAATTTGGCCGCCTTTTAGTAATTGGTTAATTTGGTCATGCCATGTTTTCCTCGGTCGTCCTCGGCTTCTTTTCCCACTCACACTGCTTGTGTACAACTTTTTAACCATTCTACTCTCATCCATTCGTTCCATATGTCCGAACCATCTCAGGGATCCTTTCTTAATTTTATTCATGATGCAGTCATCTGTCTTACATTTCTTTCTTATTTCATCGTTCGGTATTCTATCATACAACGTTTTCCCGCACATTCTTCGTAGTGATCTCATTTCTACGGCGTTTATCCTGCTTTCATCCTTCTTTTGCCAGCTCCAAGCTTCACTTCCATACATGAGAGTTGGCACTAGAACTCCATTGTGTACTGCCATCTTTGCTTCTGTGGATATATTTTTATTTGCAGTAATGACTTTGAGTGCGCCATTTATTTTATTCCCAGCACCAACCCTCCTTTCGATGTCTTTCTCCATTTTTCCGTCTCTTGTAAACATGCTTCCCAGATACGTAAATTCAGTAACTTGCTCCAATTTCGCCCATCGCACTTATATCACAAATCGTCATACATTCTTCTTTCTCGAAAACCATCACTTTAGATTTAGACACATTCATCACCAAGTCACTCTTTTTGCATGCCTCATACATCCTTGCCACTAAGACTTGCAAATTGTCTTTACTGTCAGCGATTAACACAGCATCGTCTGCATATAACAAACAGCTGACTGACAAACAATTCATCTTAGCACCAGCGTCTATGCCTTCAAGTTCTTTCATACACTTGTCCAAGTATAGATTGAACAACCACGGGGACATCACACAACCCTGTTTGACACCTTTGGTGATGTCAAACCAAGATGTGACAGCCCCATTAACCCTGACACAAGCGGTGCTTCCCTCATAGAGGGATGCGACCGCGCGTATCAGTTTTGTGCCCACTCCATACTCGGCCAAGACCTTCCAAAGTTTTTTCCTATCAACTCGGTCATACGCTTTCTGCAGATCCACAAACGCACAGAAAAGTTTTCGGTCCTTGGCCAATACCTTCTCTGTTAGACTGCGGAGTGCAAAAATCTGGTCCATGCATCCACGTCCACTCATAAAGGCTCCTTGTACATCCCAAATCTTTCCAGATGTCACTTTCCTCACTCTTTCTATCAGTATCCTGCCGTATAGTTTACCAACGGAGCTCAGCAGACTGATGGCCCTGTGGCTCCCACAGTCTACACGGGCTCCTTTACCCTTGTAAAGAGGCATGATAACTGCTCTTCTCCAGTCCAGCTATCAACATTAGTACAGTAAAACCTCGATATAACGGACTAATTGACTAATTGTGGGGAGGGGGTGTCCGTTGAAGCCGAAAGTCCGTTATATAAAAATAGGTTTAAAATAAATCTAAAAATACTACTGAATGTAATGGTGCGAATGATGGTGTTATGAACAATAGAATGAAAGGATCATTAAGATGGTTTGGACACATGAAAAGAATGAATGATAAAAAAAATTATATGATAACGATGTAAATGGAACTAGAAATAGATAAAATCGTGGCAAGATCAAATTAATCAAATATTGAATGTCGGCCACGTGAGGAGTCAGAGAAATCGACGCGGGTGCATGAAACGATGTATGAATGTTGAGGAAGCGAGAGAAATATGTCAGGAAAGAAAAGTGTGGCAGTCCATTCTTTCTGCCTACCCCTTCGGTCTTCCTATTCTTTGTTGTTCTTTAAGAGTCATCGTCCATGACTTGGAATTATATGTCACCACTGGCTTGAAGTAGGGTTGCGCGATCCGCTCACGAGTTAACTCAAAGAGTCGACTCACTTTGGTGAGCGATTGAGCGATAATTCACAAAAAAAGAGCGGCAGCTCAATGATCCACTGGCTGAATCGTAAATTTTTGTGAAAGAGTCGACTCTTTTGTGAGCTGAACATATCGTTCAGTAAAGTGAGTCGACTCTTTTTCATAACTCACGGTTCATCATTTAAAGTCGTTCATAAAAATGAACTCCCAAAAGGAGCCTAAAAAAAGGATAGCCGCTGAATTCTCTGAAAAGTTGCAAAATTGGACGATCGAATTCAGCGGCGACCTCTTTTTTTTTGCCCCTTTTGGGAGTTCGTTTTTATGAACGACCAAAATGATGAACCGTGAGTTATGAAAAAGAGTCGGATCACTTTGCTGATCAGAACCGTTCAGCTCAGATCCATTAAGTGATTCATTTTGCCCACCCCTAGCTTGAATATAGACATTTTTTAACTCTGTTTTTAATTTCTAAACTTTCAAAAAATATTAAATGCGAGGTATTTGCGTAGCCAAATTAATTAATTAAGTAATGTACATTACAATCAAATTCTATTATTTTCAGATGTTTGCCCCTTGCACCAAACATGAGAGACAATATAACCAGTGCAATTGTATCAGCTTGCAGTAAAATTAAGGTAGCAAAGGGTTTCTTGTTTTCAATATTCTCGACAAAATCTACTTCAAAGTTTATCTACAAAATAACTAAATACAGCATTCATTTTAACTTTTATATATTTTATAATAACAAATCTTTTATAGAGTTTTTTCTCAGCGTTTACTTCTTTCATGACCACAGTTATATATAGGGTTTTTCATTAATCCGTAAGCTGCGGATCGCATGCGTAATCGTTTTTCACTTTTAGGTACTCATACTGACATCTTTGAATAATTTTTTATTATAATATTTGGTTTTATGCGAATGTAAAATTAGTTCTCTGTAATGTACCATCTTGGATTTTGAATGTTCCAGTAGTTTTTTTTTGGGCGTGCAAAATCGGTTTCGTATAATCTGTTTCATCGATTTTAGTTTCTAAATTTTACGTAAACTATTATGAATATTACATTACAAACATTTTAAATTAATCAATATAAAATAAACACTTTGTATTTAAACCACAGAATGGTCATAATAATTTAAACTTAACTAAACCAAATGTAATCTGCCGCAGTTCGTAATAATTTTTTGAACCCACACTACAGGGGTTAAACAACAAAAGTGGTTTGCTTTTAGGGTATTTTTTATAATTTCTGTTATATTTCCCAGGACTTAGTATTTGCCATTCTGATGGCAGGAAATCAACTGATTACCTTAGTGAGAATGAAGAAGTACACCCTACACCCCTCGGATATCCACCTGGTGTTTAATTTGGTGAAGAGTTCTGAATCGTTTAAGACCGCCGAGAGCTGGACTCCCATCTGTCTTCCTAAGTTTGATCCAAGGTAACTTTTTGATTATTTTTACTTCAACAACAGTGTCAAACTCCATAATATAAACTGCCTCGCATTCAGCCTCTCTGTATCTATATATCTGTAGGCTAAATGCATAACCCATATAAGTGGACTTCGACTGCTGAATCAGCATATTTCATGATGAAATATATTACACGAATAACCGAAAACGCCTGATTGAGGACCTACTTATCAAAAGTGATGAATCGGGGCCCAGATTTATTCACACAGGTCACTAGGTCACTATAACAGAGCATCGTGTGAAAAGGGAAGCAAAGCATATGAAAGCTGTACATCTGACCACCATGGACAGTATTCCTTCTTGCGACTTCTAACCGACACGAGTCTACGCCGTCAAGTCTACGTACAAAGAACCCCCGACTCTCCCACCGAGCTACGCTACTGTCTACACTGCTACGCCACGTAACTTCCGACAAGTCTTCGCTCCAGCTGACCGACGCTACTGCTCAGCGAGCCATCAGCCCCAGCTGCTATCGATGTCCAGGCGCACACTCCATCACGAGTACATAATACTGTTAACGTATGATTACTTGTGATGGGCAATAAACGCTGAAACCTCCACTGCTTTTAACTCTCACCACATCCCCCAATCAGATAAATACGCTAGTGATATTCATGCATGTACTGTGAAGAAGCAATTACGTTTTGGGTATTTCCAGTGGGTTTCTTCATGGGCACGTTTCGTACCTCTCGGATGACTGCCAGGCCTGCCTCATGCTGCTCACAGTGCAACGGGATGCCTTCTTCCCCCTTTCTCAGGCCAAGCACACAATTACTGAGGTGAGTTAACAGAAACAATTTTTTTTTTTTTTGTAAACAAATCATTTGAACCCAATTACTGTATATTTTTTTTTTAGCTATTATATTGATTCTCATGACTGTATGTGATTTGTGTCATAGGTAGCTAATGTATCGTCATTTATTGTTTCTTGAACAATGATGTAAAACTTGATATAATTTAATATACAGTAAAACGTCGTTTATTCGGATTAATCGGAACAGGAGGTGTTCCGGATACCATATTATCTGGATAAATAATGACAAGTTGAATCTAATAAGATGACACGTTGAAACTCAAACACAGCGGGAGACTGACTGTCCATAGGGTGTGAGGGAGAATGAAGGAGGAGGGAGAAGGATGATGCAACTCACACCTAACGTTGTGTAGGTGTGGTGGGGTAAACTTAGTCATGCGTAGGTCACGGTACAGAACGCTTCATCATCTCAGCTTATCCGGATAATTGACGTTCCGGTTAACTGACGTCCGGATAAACGACGTTCTGCTGTAAATGACAACATCTGTCTTCTAGGAGTTTTATTTAATTTTATATGGAATGACATGTTTCGCCCTTCTAAGGTATTATCAAACATTTGATAATGCCTTAGAAGGGCAAAACATGTCATTAAATATAAAATTTTATAAAACCCCTAGAAGAGAGACGTTTTCATATATAAATTAATATATCGTCATTTTATTATCATGGGAATTCTATACCAGACCAAAGACAGTATGACAATCACACTGCCATTGCCGAGAATCGAATCCGGGACCTTCGGTATGGCAGTCAGAGTTCTTGCCACTCTGCCTTCGTGTTTAGCCTTTCTTAGACATAATCAAATGTCCATGGATACATCCACATTTGATAATGCCTTAGAAAGGCGAAACATGTCATTCCCATAAACTATAATAAAACTTCTAGAAAACAGACTTTTTCATGTTTTAATTTCGTTCAAACATTCCCAACATAAAATGTTCGGTCAAGACGTTCCTTGGACCAAAACAATCAAATACCTTGGGGTTACCTTGGATTCTAAGCTGACATGGAGGCCACACATTACAAATAAACTCAAAGCCGCATCAAGAGCAATCTCAGCCCTATACCCAATGTTAGCTAGAAACAGTAAACTAAGCACCGACAATAAACTCCTGATATACAAAACGATCATAAGGCCGATCTTCACTTACGCAGCCCCAATCTGGGGCTATGTCTCCAAACTCCAAATCCTGCAAAATAAGGCTATCCGTTTATCGCTTGGTGCGCCTTCATGGACCAGGATTACACAACTGCACCTAGAATCGGGAATCCCGATGATAGATGAATTCATTCTGAAACTTGCCGAACGTTTTTACAAAAGACTCCCTTAACATCCTAACCCCACAATAAAAGACCTCTTAAATTACGACCCAAACACTTCCAGCCGCCACAAGCGCCCAAAATCGATGCTCCTACAGAGGAACACTCCGGGCTACACAAATCATGCCCCCGCATAAACTAACAACCCACCAAATCACCTTCCAACAATGTTCCCATCTGACGTAAGAGGAATAGCCACATGAGCTGTACCTCTGTAAGCCAGAAGATCCAAGTCTAATATGTTTTAATATGTTTAATTCGTGTTCTTTCAGAAATTGAGAAGAACGAATTGTCTCGAAGCCATCAATGAGGCAATGCTTCAAAGCAAAATTTTACCGACAAGTAAACCCTTGAGACACATTGGTATACCGGAAATGCGTCACTTCCTCTACAAGTGTCGGTCCACAGCCCAGCTGTTTAGCTCGGATGTAGCCGACTACTCTTCCTATAGAACCGAACTGGAGAAACCATCAGAATCAAATAATTCGACTGAAACCAATCCCCAAACTACAAATAATAAAACTCCGCTCCCCGGGAGTAGTGAAAAAATGAAGCTATCAGAACCAAACTATTTAGATGATTATAGAAAAGTGTGCGGGCAGATTCATTGTACATCGCGGCCTGCTAAACTTATCTATAGAGTGAACACAGAATCAACTGTTCTAGCATGGGTATGTATTTTTTGCACTTTTAGAATTGTAATATTATTTATGGTTTCTTGAACAATGATGCTTACAGCAACAACATCAAACCATCATGCCGTTTCTCCGAAGGGGTATGCAGAGAGAATGGACTGCCATATTACTCGATTCTGACACACCTCTCTAGCTTCCTCCATTTAAATTTTTCATTTCATTTCGGCCTACCTTTAAAATTTTAATTAATTTGGTCATGTCAAATTTTCCTTTGTCTCCCACGACTCCATTCACACCGTAAACATATACTTTCTTAACCATCCTTCCTTCATTCATGTAATACTTTCTTCCGCTCTACATGCCTTCCTGATATCCTGGCTTGCGTAAGAAATTTTGAATCAAAACCCCCAAATCTAAGTAATCATGCCCCCGCATAAACCAACAACCCACAAAATCACTTTCCAACAATGTTCCCATCAGACATAAGAGGAATAGCCACAAGAGCTGAACCTCTGCAAGCCAGAAGAGGTTTTGATTCAAATTTTATTACGCAAGCCGGGCTTCTATGGGAGATATAATTAAATAATTAAAGGCATATTTCGCCTGTTTAAGGCAAATTTCGCCTATTTAAGGCATTATCAAATGTATGCATGCATTTGATAATGCGGACATAGGCCTCCCTTCCTGACATCCACAACTTTCTATCCATCATCACTCTGTGCCATTGACCTTCTGCCACTCTTGATGTCATCAAACCATCTTGCTTGTGGTCTGCCCAGATTTCTGTTTCTTTTTGGTCCTTTTTCCGGAAAAAAAAATTACAATTGTTAAAATAATTATTCTAAAAATCTAACCATGTCCAAAAAATGTGATTTTGAAATTAATTTCCAGGTTACAACTGGGTTCGAGCTGTATGTAACATTTGATCCGCTAATAGAAAAAAATCTCGCCATAGCCGCAGTGGACAAATTGCTTAGATGGATTAAGAAGGAAGAAGACCGCATCTTTATCATGAACGCTCCCACATTTTAGCATTCGAAGTTCGGGGTGCCATCTCTACGTGAACTCATCAAACATCCTAACAGTCGCTTCAACAGAGAAGAGCCACTACCATAATATCGATAGAATGTGCTAAAACAATAGATATTCCAAATACAAATTAAACCTTTTGTTTTTTTACATAATTTTTTTTTATTACAAGTATTACCTCAAAGAAGACAATATTTTTTTTTTAATATTTCTGCTTGTATATAAATCATTTACATTTTACCTTTTCTTATGAATTTACATGCTGCATTATATGTGGTTTAATGCGGTAACACTGGTTTGAATTAATGGTAATGAAAAAATGATTTTACTTATTTAAATTAAACATACAGAGAGGGAAAGGATTTTTTTTAATTATTATTATTTTGTTGTATAACTCTTCACATCATTACAGCGCAAGCCACATTCATACAAAGAGTATAAAAAAATCATTCGTTGAGATATAGATAGATGGCCATATGGATTGAAATATGACAGTTAGCTCTTTGTTGCTCTTTGGTATCTGAAATGCCACCTTGTTTAGAAGACGAATCGCCTTCAATAAAGGAGAACTTTGGAGCGCTTCTGTGCGGCAATTTGGGGCATAAAATACAATATGGCCCTGGAACATACAGATTTAGTTCTCTCTGAATTCTTAGATTGTAAAAGTAATAATACCAAGAATCCGACATTCCTGTGATAGAGAAATTGATGAAAATTTAATATCTTGTTTAGCATTGTAGCAATTCATCTTCTTACTGTACTATATCAGTTTTCTTGATAATGCCTTAGATGTTTCTAGTACAACGATATTAAACTCCATATTAAATAATTAATCTTCTTCTTTCGGTGCCGTGTCAGGTCCCCCCAACGTTGGCGATCACTACAGCAAAGGCATCTCTATCCTGCGCCACTTGGAACAGGTTCTGAACTCTTGTTATTCCTGTCTACTCTTTGATGTTCCGCAGTCAGGACAGCTGCCTTCTACCAACTCCTCGAGTCCCTCCACTTCACCCATTAATATCAGTCGAAGGAGGTGGTATTAAATAATTAATACAAAAGATAAAATCTGTTTTCTAGAAGTTTTGTTATAAATTATGTGAAACGTGTTCGATTATAAACTATTATCCGGAGGTGTTTTCAATCCAGGAGTGCTGAGAGAGCTAAATCTGTACGTTCCCCATAGTTATAGCAGAGCAAGGGGGCATGTATTATTTTATGCCCCAAATTGCCGCACAGAGGCCCTTCGAAGTTCTCCTGTATTGAAGGCGATTCGTCTCTTAAATGAGGTTGCAGAAGAGATAGACCTCTTTGGATGCAATTATGGCGAATTCGTAAATGCCCTTATGATAAAGGCAGCAAGCAGATAACTGGCTTTTCCTATTCATAAGGTTCTATGTATATTTCCTTTGATATTCTTTTTTTTCACCCTTTACATCGATTTGGCTTGCGCTGTAATGATGTAAGGAGTTTTTTCAACAAAATAATAATAATAATAATAATAATAAATCGATTTCCCGGTTAATCCGAAAACATTAAATTAATCTAAACAAAGAGAAATTTAAAACTGTGCTATATGCACTTACATATACCTACTTGCTTCACACTTTTTGACTGGTGGAAACGCCCGTCAGAGTCTTTTTACTGATCATGCCTTTGGGGCTATCGGATGTTCCCGCAAAATCTATCAATTTTCTCTTTTTATTAATGATGTCCCAAATAGTTTGATCACCAACATTATATTGATTCAATAAATATTTAACGGTTGCACCATTTTCAAACTTTTGAATTGTTTAGAGTTTTTGTTCAATTGAAAGTACGACTCGTTTGCGTTTATCTATTATTATAGACACTTTTTCACAGTTAAATAAAATTAACGCCAATGTTTTATCAATCAATCAATCCAATCAGTTTATTTCATCAACATACATTACAAAATTTATTTTTAAGGCATCTATTGAGAACAGGTAAAATAATATATTGTGTATAGTATACTACCAGAAACGCATGAGAGATGGTTCAACATTAGGAAGACAGGATACTCTCCAGAATTATGAGTATGAACTACACTGCAGGTGCTTTATTGCAAACTTGAAACGACTATAGAGCCACAAACGTATGTTGGTGGTGGCGCAAATGTGAACTTAACACCAAATGTCATTATGACATTTTAAGTACTATTGTGAAATATTTTTGGTTTTATAAAATATGTTTTCATTGACTCAAGTGTCCCGGATAATCCGACCCCAGAAAATCGGGAGTCTACTATAGCTATTTGTTTTGGACTGTCCTAAACAACTCTAGGCTCCTTGTTTGAGTTCAGTCTCTTATATTACACAATCTGTCAGGTCCACATCATCATTCAATCTTGCCCTTTATCATATTCGGATTATCTCAGATTTGTTTCCATGCCAGGATGTGACCCGATTGTTTAAGCCTTTTTTTCTGCTTTACTTAATTTTATGATTGAAATAAATTACCCCACTTTGCTTTACCTATGTACATAAGATCATTTTACATTATATTAATTACTGTAGTGATCGCCTTGATAAAGGTACGGACAGTATCAAAACTAGGCTAACACAAAACGCAATAAATTATAAAACATTGTATAGTTATAATGTGTAAACACAATCTTAATTCCTATAATATCAATAATGTATTAGTTACTTGTTACAGAATATGGTTATATCAATCAGTTTTATAAAATGTTAATTTGTTTACTTATATGTATATAATAAATTTTATACAGTTAAGAAATGTTTCCTTCTGCATGTAGTTAAATTGTGTTCAAATTGTTATGCATAATATAATTAATTAGTTAATCGATTTACTTAAATATATGGAAGATTTTGAATGCATCTTTCATCAAATTAATCTTTTAAAATTACACCGATGTTTGAAATGTTTGACTGTTATAATTTTTGTTTGTTGATTATGAATGCAATTGAAGACTACAGGGGAAAAACAAGGAATGTCAGTAGAAGGTTAATTTGAATAAATTGAGAATAAAGCTAATCAAAGTCTATATATTTCTTAGCAATTAGCAATCGATTATCTGGCCATAGTCGATGACACACATGATTTTTTAATATGAAAATTTTACTGTGAATAGATTATTTATTTTGAATTTTAACTGACATCCTTGTTTTTCCCCTGTAGTCTTCAATTGCAATTCAAAGTCGTGTATTTAATATAATTTATGGAAGTGTTTGTTTTACTTGGTTTTAAAAATGAGACATTTAATGTATCAAAGTAAAATATTATAAAATATGTCACCCCCATAAAATATAATAAAGCTTCTAGAATGTTTTAGAATAGAATATGAATTAATTAATGAGAAACAATAAATCGCTAATTATATGATTAGTACGAATGAAAACATCGAGGATTGCAGCACAATATCCCTGTTTTGAGCTGCTACATCCAAAGTATAATTAATCATGATGTTGTCCAACCTCCGAGAGGAGAACAAGAAGTAGAAGAAGAAAACCGGTATTTCATTTATGTATTGAAATACAGTCGAACTTGGTTATTACGAGGAAGACGGGACCGATGTTCTAAACATTACCTCGTTATATCAGTGAATAGGTATTTTTAAATGCTTACAAAAATATCCATCATATCAAAACATGAAGTATATGTTTCCTCGTTACATCCGAGATCTTACTATTTCCGTGTTCGTAATAACCGAGTTCAACTGTATATCAAAAGCATTACATAATTAGATTATTTTCATTCGTATTAATTATTTAATAAAGAGTTTTACATCTTGTTCAAGTTACAAGGTTATTTTATGTTGACATGTTTCAAAGAAATTACACATTCATCATCGAGGTGTGAAGTGTAGAAATGTATTTTGTTGGTAAATGTTTGCAACATAAAAATAATGCATATCGCTAGCGCAGTGTCATATATCATTTTGGTAATAAATTACACTTGCCTAAATGATGAATTATGAACAAACAAAAAATAATTCTTACATCTGGGAATGTTCAATATTATGCACTTGCATGTCCCCAGCAATATGTGTACCTCTTAAAATACTTTTTGTTCGATTATATTGTTCTCTCGGTGGTATACTACTGTGATCAAAAAGTATTATAAGTCAAAATTATTTATAACTTTTAAAATCTTTATTTATTCTTCTTGTTTTCATCACCTTCAAAGTAATCCCCTCCCGATATAATACACTTACGTCAAGGTTTTTTCCAATCCTCAAAATAATTGTTAAAGTAGATTTTTGGAATGGCCTTTAAAGTGCACAGCGATTCGGTTTTTATATTTTCAATCGTGTCAAAACAGTATCCCCAGAGCGGTAGGGAATAGCCAAAAGTCACACGGTGCTAAATCAGGCGAATACGGTGGTTGTGGAACGATATGAGTTGAATTTTTGGCATTTGAGCATTGTTTCAAAGACTTCAACGCTGTTTTTCCAACAAGAATTGTCTTTTTGGCACCAAACGAGATTTCACTCTTTTCAGGCACAAAACATCTTTCGAAATGGTCTGGACTGATCCAAATGATATGTTAACAGTATCAGCCAGTTCTCTAATTGTCAATCGACAATTATTGAGCACCAAATCTTTGATTTCCTTGACGTGTTGTTCATCAGTTGATGTTGATTTTCGTCCAGGGTGATTTTTCTCTTCAACGCTTTCTCTACCTTCTTGTTTATACCACATGTAAACATTTTTTGTGACCTGTCACCGAAGGCCTTTTGCAACATTCTCAATGTTTCTGCAGCAGAAATTTAATGGCAAACAAAATGTAATGCAACTTCTTTGATCAAAAAAATCTGATATTTTAAAAATCACCGAAGTAACTTTTTGTTGTTCACAAAACACGCCCGTAACTATTGGACAAATACAGATATTTACATGAAATTTGACAAAGATGTCAGTGACGGTACTACCAACCTAAAATAAAGAATTGCCAGAATCGAAGAGATTTTAAATTTTAAAAAATCACCTTACTTTTTGATCACAGTGGTAGATCAAAAAATTTTGAGATAAACAAATTTCTGTGTGTGAAACAAGCAGCGTTATGATTTATTTTAAATCAACAGTTTGATATCCACATTATTCATGTTCATCAAAACTAATATAAGGCAATAACTACATATGTTTTCTATTTATTCAATTTAAAATTAAGTGAGTAAGTTGAAATATTGATTTGAAAAATACATTTCATAAATCATCTATGGATCCATACAAAGCATCTGAATAATGTGTTACTCTTATAGCCTTCATCTGCACATTTCATTATCATCATATTTGATTCAGCATTATTGTTCATTAAAAGTATCTGCTGTTTTTTTTAACTATATATATATATTGTTGATTACTTTCTTACTTTGTATAGCCGTACAGCTCTTGAAGAGTTTTAGCCTCCTTGGTGATTTTATTACAAGCTCCTCGATCCTGCGACTTTTGCTCTCAGCAGTCCATTTCCTCAACCTAGCCAGTGTCAATCAATAAGAATATTATAGCCATCAATAAGAAAATTTTCTGTATTTTTTGTGAATGTATACTTATACTTGTATACGAATACTGGATTTCACCCACCGTGGGTTATCAATTCATGATTTAATTGTATCTCAATAGAGACGAAAGTATAAGTATACATTCACAAAAAACATTGTAATCATATCTGGTCTATTGTTTGGCATATAGATAGAAGTGTGACATCTCCAGACGGCTTCTAACAATGCGCTAATGGCGGGGTAGCCATTCACATTGAGTTAAAAAGATGTTCTGCTTAATGCTTCATAAACATAAATCTCCATAGATGGCGTTAGTATGTAGATTATATATAGAGTAATCTTAAAAAAAGATTAACATATGTAATCAAAACCTTCATAAATGGCACATTGAAACTGACATGTGAAATCTGGCACAGGACTTTAACATATATACAACTTCCAAAAATTTGTCCTACATGGTCATAAAGAAATGTGGAATGGGGAATGTTGTAATTACATAAAGCGTGCGCTTAACCCAACCAATGACAGGTCATAAGTCCTGTAAACACCTTGATCAACCATATTCAGTTTCCAATTTGCGTCTTCGTCTCTCTATTGAGATACAATTAAATCAAGAATATTTTCCATTTGGCACTCTCTAAGTCTTCCTAGAGGTCTTCCTCGGGCTGGTCTTAACATGTAGTGTCTTGATTGCTCTGGTCTTTCCGGCTCGGCATACGTGCCCAATCCATGCTAGACGAACGGCTCTCACTGTGCATTATAAGGAGCTGCTGGGTCATAGTATGAATTTCATGATTGCTCCTTTGCCTCCAAATTCCTGCTGCAACATCAGGTCTGGATCCCGGGATCATTTATAGATTCCTATTCTTCAGTAGATTCTTAGTTGTTCTTTAAAAGTCATTATCAAATCATCAGTTTATTTACTCAAAAGACATTACAAACAGCATAAATGTTTAAAGCATCTATTGAGTACAGGTAAGATATTATACACATACAACATAATACCAGGAACGCATTAGTGATGGTTCGACATTAGGAAGATAAGATACTTTTCAAAGTCAAGAGTATTTGTCCCCTGAACGTACTTTCACTAATACGAAAGATGTCAATCTCCGAGGAGACCATGGGTTATAACCATTTGTCACTACTGGCTTGATGATAATGTTATAAAGATCACAGCTTTGTGTATACTGTTGATTGTTAAAAAAAAATACCAATTTAATTGTATAATTCTGTTTATTTTTTAGTAAGTTTAAATATATTTATTGAATTTAGGCATCATGAATGATTAAACAATAATCTGTGATAAATTATGATGAGCTAATTGATATATTGTATTATTAATGAGATTCTTTACGTGCGTATAATTAAGATTATGTACAAAATCTTCCATTATAACACCAATATTTGTAAACAATTTCACAATGACAAAATATATTGTTATGTATATAATTAAGTCCACACTTTTAGAATTAATTACTTAAAATTGTCAGGGGCAATGGGCTCTTAGATTTTTTAAATAAAACATTAAACAGATTTAACATTTATTATATTTATAGTATCTAATTAGCGCCTCCTGGTGGTGAAAGCTAGAACTAAGATATCAAACATCTGTCAATATTGGAAACAGACAACTGTAATATGTTCTAATATTTGTTGAAATAATGTTAATACTATTGAAAAATAGGTCACTGGATATATTTTCAGTGACATTTGGTTCAGCTATCAAGACAACATATAAATTATCTTATTTTATAGTTGTAAATGAGAATTATCTATTGTTAAATTGATCAATAATAACAGGTTTGCTGCCACTTAAAATTGTGGATTTTTTTTAAATAACCAAATGTAAAAATGGTTTTAGCAGTTTCTTCTTCATTACTTGTTTAATGGCAGTAAAGAAATATGTAAAGAAGTTTTTTACTATCTACAAAATACAATTATATATACCAATATCATTGCACTACACCTTAGCAAGATCTCCACAGAAAAAAACTAGTCCCGATCTAGACACGTGATAGCAAACCTGCCATAATAAATCTGTGACTTAAACTGGATGCAAACCAAGGAGCAGTGAGGCTATATGTATTCACAATTTTATTCCTATTATATTAATAGTATATTTGACTTACCATTTTGAATTCCGGTGAAGTTGTGTGATAAATTCTTATTTCCAATAAATACTTTTAAAAGTCTTTTACAAAATGGAGATTTATAAATAGTTATTGAAAGCAATAATTTATAAATGAAAGGGCAAAAAACCATTCACAATGAAGATCTGGTACCAACCCTTATCTATGGAATGAAGCATAGACAGACTTTCAGATCTTGATATTGTGGAAGGGATTTAGAGCAGAGGAAAGTATTATTAACAAAATTATAAAAGGATCACTGCTTTGGTTTGGACACATAGAACGCATGGATGAAGAAAGAATGATGAAGAAAATATACGTTAACAATTTGAATGAAGTATGGAGTCTAGGAAGACCAAGGAAAACATGGCATGATCAAATAAATCAAATTTTAAAGGTGGGCCATGTTAGAAGTCAGAAGAATCGACGTGTGTGTAACTCGCTGTATGAATGTGGAGGAAGCTAGAGAGGTATGTATGTCAGGATAGAATAGTGTGGATGTCCATTCTCTCTGCCTACCCTTCCGGAATGGCATGATGGTTTGTTTATTAGGAAGGAATACAAGAAAGTATTATGGAAAAAAAATACCAAAGGACACCTGGATGAAGGAAGAATGGTTATGAAAGTATATAAATGTTAATGATATGAATCTAGTACGAAGTCAAAGAAAACTCAAATTGATAAATAAAATTATGTCAGCCAAGCTAGAAGTCGGAAGAATCGACGTGCGTGATAGAGTAATGTGGCATTCTCTCTGCATATCTCTCTGGGGAAACGGTGTGATTATTTGTTTGTTTAATCTAAGGTTAAAGTGATGTTCATAGTTTATTTAGTAATTAATCACTTCCTATATTATATATTTCCTAGATAATTATGTAAATACTAAATAAACAATACTGTACGGGACAGGAAGTGCTCTGCCTCGAAACACTAATTATTTATTTAGGTGCCGACTGCTGCTTGCTTCACGAGATGTTGCTTCTTCCGGAAAACGGCGTAATGATACACTGGGTAGTGCAAAATCGGTGCGGAGTCCGGGGAAGTGGTGGCCAAGGTCCAAATAAAAGCAAACTGTATATGAAATGGCGACGGTAGCAGGCTGATACGGGCGAGTCTTGAGAAAGACTCTCGAAGTGCGTGAACGTGATGTAACTTGGGCGACTGTAGAACGATCTCTGTTTGGTCGGAGAGTCGGCACGGCTTTTATCTCGCGCGGCCGTCTCACAGCGCCGCCTCGCAGACGGAGGCTGCGCCGCGAGTAGGTCCGCGGACAAATTGCGCAACTCTCCGGGTTTCACGTTACGTAACACGCACCTCCAGTCTTTCTCGCCTCGCCCTGTCGCTATCTAACGCCTGCGACCGTCTTATTTATTTAATCTAGATACAATATACATTTATACATATTCCTACGAATAAATCTCGAGATTCGGACATACGGGGCGGGAGTAACATAAATTCGTAAGCCCGTGGCGGGAGCGACCGAAATTTCGCGGCCATCGAAGCGAATGGGAGAATCTCCAGCTGTGACCCTAGAGATTCTCCATCTCGCTCGGCTCGCTCGGTCCGCCGGCCCGCTCTACGAATGTACGAACAGTTACTTTCTCCCCATAGACATCTCCTCGCAGGTTTCTTAATATGTTTATTAAAGTAAATGATATCTTAATACTAAATTCGGCGGCGGGGCGTCGAATGCCGCGAGCTGTCCGCTACAAATACATAATTTGTATTTTGTTACTCTGTGACAGTTTGGTGTATTATTCAATCTTAAAAATTTAATTTTTACTTAGAAAATTCTTGCTATATCAAATTTTGTAATATATTCCATGAAAATATATTGATTCGTAAAAACAATGCTCGTTTATTTCATAGGTACCCAACCTTTTCGGAAACCACTGCCCTCTTTCAAAAAAAATTCAAACTCCCCCGCACCCATAACACATGTACCACACTGCAGCGAAAGCAAAGTGAATGCGAAACTCAGTATAAACGAGCCGAATTCAGTTCGCCTGACGTCCGCAACAAGTTCATATGTGTCAACAGATTTTCGCAGTTTCGTTCTCGTAAAAAAAATAGATAAACTAACTAACCATCACGCCGTCTCCCCGAAAGGGTAGGCAGAAAGAATGGACTGTCACACTTTTACTGATGCGGCATTCCAACCTTCTCTTTTCGCTCCGCGGGAGACGCGGTGTGATGGGTTGCGAACCTCATCGCCACCAATAGGCGTCTCCCGCGCACACTTCGATCGTCCTACACCCACAAAATAGATACAACTGAAAATTGATTTATCTGTCAGAGAGTAGCTATTATTTTTTAATTATAATCTATATTTTAGGAAGATCCTCCGCAGAATCCTCAGACCCATTAAGGATGATCAAATGTGGAGAAGGAAATACAACACAGAGCTCTAAAATGGACCAGGACGTCAGCGTGGTCAAGTTTATAAAAATTAACAGACCGCACTGGCTAAGGCACTTGCACGGCGTGAGGGATCTGTAGCTCCCCAAAAGAGTGCTGTTTGACAATCCAGTAGGGTAAAGAAACGTCGGCAGGCCGAGACTGCGGTGGTTTGATAGTGCCGTGGCAGGCTGTCAGGTTCTGAAGCAACAAGACTCGGGAGCTCGAGACCAAGAGGGTTGTAAGGCCGAAGAAGAAGAATCTATACTCTGTGTAAAATAAATTGTTACCTCGTAAATGCTAAATCCCAATGTGTTCAGAGTCTTATACAACTCATTGGTCCAGAACCAACTCGAAAGTGATATGGTTATATGGAGTCCTCACGAGGCAAGATATTCCTGTACCGGAGAAGGTTCAGAAAAAAATTCTAAGATATATCTCAAAATGAGGTTTACCCAATTTCAAACTGTAGGTTCAATAGCTCAATAGCTGCATGAAATTTTTAATATTATGTAATAAATAAAATTTGCACCTAATTTTAAAATATGGTTAATAATAATAAACATTTATAAGAATAAAACAGGTTTAATTAAAAAATTTACAGGGTCAAAATCTTCTTCTTAAAACAAGAAAAATGGAAACTTAAAATAATGACTAATATCTTCTATCTCGCTCGCTCCTTCTGCGTTGGTCATTATCATATCGGTCCGAGGTCGGTCTGTGATATCGCTCCCTCTCACGTTCACGGTGGCGTCTTTCTCTTTCCTTTTCACGCACACGTTCTCTGCTGCGTGACCGATCACGTTTCCTCTCCTTTTCTTCTTTGCGGTCTGATCTCCGATCTCGTTCTTTCTCCCGTGATCTAGAAATATCGTAAATATATTTATAGGTAGATTGCGGAGATAAAACATAGGTAGATTGCGGAAGAAAATATTTTATTCTGGATAAAAGTGGTGATGAAATATTTAATTTGTAAAAGTGAATGCAGTGCGAATGAAAATGTTGAATGAACAATTTAATGATAGGGTCATTTAAGACAAGATAGAATGGTAGGGAAAGAACATGTGTTTTTTTTTAGCTATTATATTGATTCATATGACCTGTGATAGGTAACAAATCTATCGCCGGAAATCGAACCCGGGACCTTCTCAATGGCAGTCAGAGCTCTTACCACTCTACCACGAAGGTCGTTAACAATGTAAATGAAAGAACAAATAAAGGAAGACCCTAAATCAAAAAATAAATGTGAGCCCCATGAGGCGTTGGATAAATCAATGTACGTGCATTACACGATGTATGAAAGCTGAAAAAATGAGAGAAATATGTTACAAAAGAAGAGTGTTTCTATATTCCCCTTCGGAGAGACAGTGTCATGGTGAAATCTACCGCGGATGTTATTGAAAAAGGTGCCTTCGCTTAATATTCAAGTCAAATGTCAAATGCCGTTCTCTGGACAATGGCAGGCGAAAAGCCAATTAGAGAACAAGTCGCTAGATGCAAATGGCAGTGGATTGGTCACACAGGAGACGGAACCCAGCCTGCATGCTTAGGGCGCACTAGACTGGTCCCTTGTGGGGGGAGAGTTCTTTTCACTATTAAAGATGATAAATCATTGCTGACATGGACAAATAAATACCCGAGCCCTTACTAATTTTATACACTGAGATAAAAGAATAGACAATTTTGTAATTAGCCCTTAAAGGCCGGCTAAGATTTTCCCAAATAGCTCCCTCATATTGGCGAGAATTTTAAACATCGGAACGCACTTGCAAACAAATAAATTACTCTTCACACAAAATACATAAAAAAATAATCAGACTTTTATTGTGTCATGTTGAGTTTAAGACAACAAATAAAAATATATTTTACTTAAAATGTTGTTTATATGAAATGAAACCAAAACATTGTGCCGTTGATAACTAATAATGATGTAAGACCTAACCTAACACACAGTAAAGATCAAAAATGTGTTCCGACACAGTGCGAGAAACCAACGCTTCTTAGCTCGACAGTCACGCAACTGTGTGTGTGATGATTGGCCGCGAGCCGTGATCCGTATGGCACAAGCATCACAAAAAATTAAATCTTTGTACAAAAAGGATGAAAGTTTAACTCTAAATCACAGAGAATACATGAGTGTATATAATACGCATTATTACTTTTGATCTGTAGTAGAAAATTTACGTGATATTACACATTAAACACAGAGAATATATCGCACCGTGAGTGTAAAACCGACGTAAGTGCAAATATACAGTTTGGGGATATGGGAGTTTAAAGATTTCATATTGCTTGGAAAAACTATTTTTTTTAAATAAACCAATGATTTTCGGTTTACAGTAATATACCTATAAACCGAAAATCATTGTTTTTTTTTTTAAAAAAAAACAGTTTTTCCAAGCAATATGAAATCTTTAAACTCCCATATCTCCAAAATGTATATTTGCACTTACGTCGGTTTTACACTCACAGTGCGATATGGGGACTGCTATTGTAGCCAACAGGCCTTTGGCCTGATTTTCTTCAACTGCTATTGTAGCCAGCCAGACTATAATGGTTAACATAAAAATGTGTCTACATTAATTAAGAAATTATTATAGTTTTACACATTGTTTTTAATGTACAAAATCATTACTCGTGCTTTCTTAATGGAAATATATAAGTATGGAACATAGTTACCATTTGCCTAAATCACCAATGCTAAGAAAACCGGTCTCAATAATAACAATAAATGTGAAGAAATTCAAAAATAGTTCCATATTATATTGCAACATGGACTTCCACCACTAAATTCAAACAAAAACATTAGATTTTTTTAAGTATAACGTACCTGTGGCGTCTATCTCTATCTTTTTCTCGTATTCTGACAGATTTTTCTTCCACTCTCGACGGTTTGTGATTCTCCTTCCTTTCTATAACCTCCTTTTCATCTTCGGACTGCACGTCGTCTAAGTCTTCTTCCAGAGCGGAGACTTTGGGGTCCAGCTCATTGTTTTCTTCAAGAATGGTCCTCCTTTGAATGCGCGGCAATATTATATCGCACAATCTCTCTTCCCTCAGCAACTCGTCGATAAACTCGTCCATGTGAACCAGCTCGAAGTGAGCGTCTCGCTTTTGCCGGCGAAGTTTTCTGTTATCGTTGTAGAGAGGTTCTAAATATTTGTAGCAATCCGTGGAGGTGCCAGTCAGGCGCATGTAGTATGCCCCCAACGCACGCACATATTTGAACTCTTCATTTTTAATAAACTCAACCACAATCTCCTTCTCGGGCTGAATTTGTAGCATTTTCAAAATAAGACACAGAAACGGCGTGGGATGTATATGACCGCCGTGCACACCGCCGATATACCGTATTTCCATAGCTTTGTCCACCAAAAGCTCCGAAGTTAGAGCGAAACATTGTTCTTTCCAATATTTGCAGTCATAAATTCGAGATCTGATAATTTTTTCCACTAAATATTGCGGGTTTGTTCCACGGACGGACTTCGCGTCCTTCACCGTGCGATTGGCCATTTTCACGCATCTGACATTTAATAAACAATAGACAATTTTACAGTAAAATATTGCCATATACAAAAAATAACCGATTCTACGAAATTACGAAA
This sequence comes from Lepidostoma basale, assembly GCA_022606425.2. Taxonomy (NCBI): domain Eukaryota; kingdom Metazoa; phylum Arthropoda; class Insecta; order Trichoptera; family Lepidostomatidae; genus Lepidostoma; species Lepidostoma basale. The sequence continues at coordinate 88,581 of JAHDVF020000272.1, read as the reverse complement.
ACATAGACAATAAATTTACTATTTTACAGGGCCGATAATTTTTTGTTATAAATTTAAAGAATTTCATTACAATCCACATGTTAGTTTATGAAGATTCCATATCTAGCACAGAAATCGATAACCCTACTGCCCATTTTGAGCTTTGGGCTCCATCAATCCTAGTCTCCATCAACTCCTCCTGTCCTCCACTGCAACCATCCAATTCTGTGTTTGCCGCAGTTGGATTCTATCACTCTCAACTTCATCTTCTTCCAGGACCCTTTTGGATGCCCTCGGCATTCTTTGTACATGTCCAGCCCATCTCAACCTAGGCTCAGTGTCCGAGTAATGAATGTTGACTTTTTTTATGGAAATAGCCTTTATAGTGGATAATAAAACAATGTTTCATGCGTAAAATGTTTAATAAAACTATTTCTGTTACACAATATAAACATGGCAAATTCGCTAAGTACTACATTATATTACTGTTTAATGAATGGAAATAAATATTTGATGTCTAGAAAAAAAAATACGAAAATAAAGTTTTTTAAACATCGTGAAATTTAAACAACATATCAGTAAAATGTTTACAATTAAATACTTAAAAATATATTAGTATAAAACCTAGGGCGCAATAAAGAGAAATTAGAAAAAGAATCTAAACCTTGATAACAATGTAAGACAATACTGAAAACATTTATTATTTATTTTGATTAAAACAGAAAGAGTAATTATGTATTTCTTTTTTAAAGTGATAAATAAATCAACACTTTTTTTTTAATGAGAGAGGAAAAATGAGTAAATTCATTGACCCTTTCTACTTTAAAGTTAAAGATAAAACATAGTTCAAACGGTCCTAAAATATATTTTATAAAAAAGCATAGTAATCTCACTAATTTACATATTTAAGTTATAATTTTTGTTTTTTATTCTTCTAAATCAAAGCCTTTTTTGTTTTCGTAAACATAACTTTCAATTTGGCGATTACAATAGCGATTATTATCTTTGGATTAAAAATAACAAACTATGTTTGATAAAATCAATTGTGAAAGGAAAACTTAGTAACTTATTACATATTATTTTACAATAAAAAATTGCAGATCGCCTAAGCTTAACTTATAATGTCGGTAAACGTATTTAAAATTTTGAAAAATAAAACGTTTTATTGTTGTAAATAAAATTTAAAAAATAAGAAAAGTTTTTAAAGATTGTATTGGATCCGCCCCCTTCTTGGGACTGCCATAAATCTGTCAATATTACTTCTATAAACTTCTACACTACGTACAGAAACTTCTCAACACGATGGAATAGATGTAAAAATGTAATGTTATTAGAAACAATTATCAAAAAATAACTATTAAAATATGTGCAGTATATTTATAGAAACAACAAGTCCATAATGGAACTTTAGTTATGTGAATGTTAATTCTATTTTTGTACATATTGTCTGGCTTTAAAATTAATAAAATTATATTGTAATATACACTTTTAAAATTCAAATGCCATGTATTGATTTTTTTTCCGTTAATGCATCCGAAATTCATATTTTTACATTATCAATCATCATCGCTGGCATCGACAGACTGGACCAGTTTGTCGATGCCAGCGAACCTGGCGAAACCGGTCGCTGTTGAAATAAAGACAAAAGAGGAAATAGTTAAAAAACATTGTTTTATTGAATTTTAATTTAAAATTAACTTCCATCAAGAGATTTCAGGAAAATCATTTGATTATCTTTAAAATGTTTTATAAACAGTTACTATGTAATAAAGAGAACTGTGTACATTTTTAAACAGTTAACAAGTTTTTGCAGTAATTATAATAAGTGTCAATCTATGCTGACGTAAAAAACTGCTATGTTTACAAAATTTGATAATGAATATAACATTTATTTTTTCTTGAACAATGATGTAAAAAAACTCCATATTAAATAATTAATACATATGAAAACATATGTTTTCTAGAAGTCTTGCTACTTCTTCTTTCGGTGCCGTGTCGGGTCCCCCCAACGTTGGCGATAACTGCAGCAAAGGCATCTGTGTCCTGCGCCATTTGGAACAGGTTATGAACTCTTGTAATTCCTGTCCACTCTTTAATGTTCCACAGCCAGGACAGCTGCCTTCTACCAACTCCCGATGTCCCTTTAATATCAGCATTATCAAATGTATCATTATCAAATGTAACATTATCAAATGTAGCATTATCAAATGAATCATTATCAAATGTAGCATTATCAAATGTATCATTATCATTTGATAATGCCTAAGCATGGCGAAACATGTCATTCACTTCTTCTTCTTCGATGCCCCTATAGCTCATATCAAGCCTTAGCCTCCAGTATTCTTCGCCTCCAACTCCTCCTGTCCTCCGCTTTGACCCTCCAATCTGACACTCGTAACAATTTCGCCCCATCTCTCCCAACTTCATCCTCCCATCGCAGCCTTGGTCGTCCAATTGGTCTTCTACCACCTGGGTGCCACTCCAGCAATCTTTTTGGGGTTCGCGATGACGGCGTCCTCTGCACTCAGTCATGTCTTTTTTTTATGTTTAGTTTATGTCATTCACATCAAATATAATAAAACTTATATAAAACAGACGATTTCATTTGTATTCATTATTTAGTATGAAGTTTTGCATCATTGTTCAAGAAACAATTATGAAACTATATGATACATTTTTTGTTTCACTGATTATAAATAAGAGATTCATTATAAAAAAAATACCTCAGAATGTGGTGAACCCCTTTGTGCTCTAACAAAAACAAAATAATTTTGTCATCAAATCAAATCAGTTTACTTACTCAAAAGACATCACAAACAGCCTAAATATTTAAGGAGTCTATTGAGTACAGGTAAAATATTATATACACATACAACATAATACCAGGAACGCATGAGAGATGGTTCGACATAAGGAAGACAAGATACGTTCTAAAGTCAAGAGTATTTGTCTTCTGAACGTACTTTCAGTAATATGAAAGATGTCAATCTCCGAGGAGACCGCGTTCAACAGACTAATTGCTCTTCTGACGGTTCTGTGCTGTCGCTGTCAGAGATATCTATCTGGGACAAAAAGACGAACATCCTTTAGCACGGCCGAGTTCTCGAAATATCCCCTGATTAATCTAAAGAAATGGGTATGAGATGCCCATCTCTTCGAAGCTGCAGAGAATTGGTCCTGGGCATTCCCAAAAGAAATGCCGTGGGATAGAGCCACGGATATCTACCATACTCCCTCATGTAGACCAGAAGATGGTTGCGAGCTGCCAAAACCGGTCGAAGTCACAAACATTAGTGGATTTTAACTAAATATACATTTTAAAAAGATTTTTTACAATTATTTTTTTTTGTTTCATTAAAAAAAAAACATGTTGAAAAATACAATGCTAAGCAAAAGATTCATAGTTACTTGTACAGAAATTAAATTTATAATTGGAAGTTATGCATGCTAGTGGAATAATCTCCCCTCTGTGAGTGTTTGGATCTGCCTGTCCGGTTGGAGAACTGCGAATAGGTGTCCACGTCCATCGGTGGCTGCATGTTGAGATGCTGGGCGGATCCGGAGTGGGGGTGCATCAGCAGGACTGGCTGAAGGGCCAGAGACTTGCGAGAGCCCGTGATGGAAACAGCGTCTGTTACGTAAGCGTTGTTGACTTCACCTGCAAAAATTAGTCTCTGTTATACTTTTAACAATAATTTAAGGGCAAGAAATGGATTAAATATTTATTTATTGTATTAAAAAGCACTGAATTGATCATTTAAAATAATTATAATAACAAACTAGAAATAGAGGAAGGCCGAGCAAAACGTGGCAAGATCAAATCAATCAAATATTAAACGCTCATCACGTGACGAGTCGGAGAAATTGATGTGCGTGTATGACACAATGTATGAATGTAGAAGAAGCAAGAGAATTGAAAAAAAAATGGTCTCGAACTGCCGCTAGCTACATTTACAGCTCAGACAGATAGTCCTAGTTTATCATAATATTACATACGAATTAGGAGTGAGGAACAGAAGTAAAAAGGCTTATAAAATATATTATATAGAATTGCCTATGTTCCATGGAGGGACCACGTTACAAATGAGGAGGTTCTCAGCAGAGTTGAAGAGAACAGGCACATGTTGAACACCATAGCGGAGGTATGGTAATGTGTTGCGACACAAATGTTTCCTGCATGATATATTGGAGGGAATGGTTAAAGGATCGATTGGCAAAGGACGACCTCGCCAGGAATACCTAGACCAGGTTTGCCCAGATATGGGCTGCACCTCCGGTGCGGAGTTGAAGAGAGTTCCCGAGGACCCGGCGGAATGGAAAAAAAAATACATCGCCTTGCTGCAAACCAATCTTTAGATTGAGACTGGAGAAGCAGATATAGATTATACATTCAAATATGAGCTGCAAATGTAGTCTGCTGCATTTGTACATATTATTACACCATATGTACAAATATGGTGTAATAATATGTACAAATATGGTGTAATAATATGTACAAATATGTTTTAATAATATGTACAAATATGTTTTAATAATATGTACAAATATGTTTTAATAATATGTACAAATATGGTGTAATAATATATAAAAATATGGTGTAATAATATGTACAAATATGGTGTAATAATATCGCACGTTGAAAACAAAAGTGACACTATACAAAAATCTCAATTTTTCAGTACGCTCATTTAAAGTTTTGCCTGCTTATTAATCTAATTAAAATCAACTAGATTCTGATAGAATAATATCTAAACTAATATATAAAACAACAACATAAGATATATTTCTACTCACAGTCAAGTTATTGACCTCACAAAAACTTTAAATGACTGTACTGAAAAATTGAGATTTTTGTATAGTGTCACTTTTGTTTTCAACGTGCGATATGTACAAATATAGTGTAATAATATGTACAAATATGGTGTAATAATACGTACAAATATAGTGTAATAATATGAACAAATATAAATAAATTATACAAAAGCAACGTAAAAAAACAACATACGTAAATTTTTAACTGTTACACTGTTATAATATCACAATTTAGTATTAAACAATTAGAGAACAATTCGCTAGACGCAAATGGCTGTGGATCGGTCACACTCTGAGACAGAACCCAGCCTGCATCGCTCAGGGCGCACTAGACTGGTCCCCTATGGGGGGAAAGAGGAAGCGAGGCAGACCTAGAGCCACCTGGAGAAGAGCCCTGCAGGACGAGGTTAAAGCAGCAGGCCTCACATGGGATGATGTTAGGCATCAGGCATGTGAGAGTCGGGTGGAAAAGGTTCCTTGAGGCCCTATGCACCACGTAGGTGTGACAGTACAAAAAGAAGAAGAGATTGTTCAATGAATTCACAACACAAAGATATAGCGAATATAGAAGAAATGTATTATAATTAAGTGATGTTATCATTATTATATTAAAATAACAATATTTTGAATGTATACAAATACTTGTAGACAAATACTGGATTTTACCCATTGCGGGTTAATCATTTTTATACCTAATCTTAATAGATGGCGCTAGTGTAGATTGAACTAAAAAATGTGAAGTGTTTCTCAACATTGTAGCCAAAAATTTGTCAGACGTGGTGGTCGTAAGAAGGGAGGAATGGGGAATGTTGTTAACATAAAGCGATCGCTTAACCCAAACAATGACAGGTCATAAGTCCTGTAAGCGCCTCGACCACCATATTCTGTTTCCAGAAAACAATTTACATCTTCGTCTCTATTGAGATACAATTAAAAGGCAAAAGAAGGATGAAAGTAGAATAAATGCAGTAGAAATGAGATCTCTTAGACGAATGTGTGGATACTCTGTGTATGATAGAGTGTCGAATGAAAATATAGGAAATGAATGCTGTGCGAATGATAGTGTCATGAACAAAATAATGAAACGATCATTAAGATGGTTTGGACATATGGAAAGAATGAATGAAGAAAGAATGGTAAAAAAATTATATGTTAATGATGTAAATGGAACCAGAAATAGAGGAAGACCGAGGAAAACGTGGCACGATCAAATAAATCAAATATTGAATGTCGGCCATGTGAGGAGTCAGAGAACACGATGTATGAATGTTGAGGAAGCGAGAGAAATATGTCAGGAAAGAAAAGTGTGACAGTCCGTTCTTTCTGCCTACCCCTTCGGAGAGACGGCGTGATGGTCAGTTAGTTAGTTAGTTATAACAATGTTTAACAAAACTGTTTTGCATATTTCCATTGAACTGTTGTGAAATGGAGTTTTAACCAGAGATAGTCGGAATTAGGTAAGCTCCTAAGAATTAGGTAAGAAGGAAGCATGACAGTCTGCAACATTAGTGTAAACGGTGAAAATCTGGAACAAGTGGATGAATTTGTTTATTTAGGAAGTATGTTTACAAAGGATGGGAGGGTGGAGAAGGATATTGAAAGAAGGGTTGGGGCAGGCAACAGAATAAATGATGCACTTAAAGTTGTCATCGCAAACAAAAGCCTATCCAAAAAAGCTAAGATTGCAGTGCACAATGGTGTTCTTGTGCCGACCCTTATGTATGGAAGTGAAGCATGGAACTGGCAAAAGAAGGATGAAAGTAGAATAAATGCAGTAGAAATGAGATCTCTAAGACGAATGTGTGGCAAATCTGTTTATGATAGAGTGACAAATGCAAGTATAAGAAGTGAATGTGGTGCGAATGAAAGTGTTATGAACAAAATAAGGAAAGGGTCATTAAGATGGTTTGGACACATGGAAAGAATGAGTGAAGACAGAATGGTAAAGAAGGTATATGTAAACGGCGTGAACGGAGCTAGAAATAGAGGAAGGCCGAGGAAAACGTGGCACGATCAAATCAATCAAATATTGAATGTCGGTCACGTGAGAAGTCGGAGAAATCGACGTGCGTGCATGACAAGATGTATGAATGTAGAGGAAGCCAGAGACGTATGTCAGGACAGAACAGTGTGGCGTTCCATTCTTTCTGCCTACCCCTCCGGGGAGACGGCGTGATGGTAAGTTAGTTAGTTAGTTAGGTAAGCTCCTATTGCAGAAAGTATTACCGCGGACGGCAATTAGCCGCCGGATGGTCAAGAGCTCTGCGGGCAATTTCATGCCCGCTGGTTCCAAAAGTAAAATTGACTGTGTAACAAGCTATCGTGCATGGTATCTCATCGTTACACGCATGTCATTTGATTAGAATCCATTTAAATTTTTGCTTTAATGTCTTGAAACATACAGGATGTTCTGAAATCAATTGTATATTTTTTTTATTCATTCTGAATCCATTTTTTTTTTACTTTTACGATGTGCTAAATTATTAATACAGTTTCATCACGTCACGCTAGACCAAATTTTATATATTTGTAATTAAAATTTATGCAATTTTCAAAATCATTATAGATTTAAATTTTTAGTTGTATCTCAATAGAGACGAAGACGCAAACTGGAAACTGAACATGGATGATCAAGATGTTTACAGGACTTATGACCTGTCATTGGTTGGGCTAAGCGCACGCTTTATGTAATTACAACATTCCCCATTCCACCTTTGTTATTATGATCATGCATGACAAATTTTTAGAAGATGTATATATACTTCAAAATCCATATCTATCTTCACGTGTCAGTTTCAATCAGCCATCTATGTAGATTTGGTTGCACTTGTGAATTTTTCAAGATTAACCTATACAACCGACCCACTAACGCCATCTATGGAGAATGATTTTCGGCATTTAGCAAACTACCATATTAACATTTATTAACATTAACATTATTGTTAGAAGCCGCCAGGAGTATTATTCCATTCTATATGCCAAAGAATTTGAATATAGATTTACTTTACATTCCATTAGTACATTTCAACACATATTTATAACTAACTAACTAACTAACCATCACGCCATTTCCCCGGAGGGGTAAGCAGAGAAGATGGATCGCCACAATGGCCTGTCCTGGCGTACCTCTCGGGCTTCCTCTACATTCATACATCGTACCATGCACGCACGTCGATTATTCCGACTTCGAATGTGGCCGCCTTTTAGTAATTGATTAATTTGGTCATGCCATGTTTTCCTCAGTCGTCCTCGGCTTCTTTTCCCACACACGCTGCTTGTGTACAACTTTTTAACCATTCTACTCTCATCCATTCGTTCCATATGTCCAAAGCATCTCAGGGATCCTTTTTTAATTTTATTCATGATGCAGTCATCTGTCTTACATTTCTTTCTTATTTCATCATTCGGTATTCTATCATACAACGTTTTCGCACACATTCTTCTTAGTGATCTCATTTCTACGGTGTTTATCCTGCTTTCATCCTTCTTTTGCCAGCTCCAAGCTTCACTTCCACACATGAGGGTTGGCACTATAACTCCATTGTGTACTGCCATCTTTGCTTCTGTGGATATAATATGTCTTATTATCCTTTCATATTTCCTAACAATTGGTGCTGTGGATTCACATTTGAACAACTTTTAAAAACATTGTATATGTGCCGAGGCGACAGTTCAATAGCTTCTCTCACTCTCGTTAAATTGTCGGGTGTTCTTACGGTTTTGGGTCTTCCTAAACCCCTGGGTCTTAGTGTGGAACCAGTTCCTTCTAATGTACGCATCCAAGTCACGATTAAATTACGGTTAGGGACGGTATCACGACGCCCAAGATTGAAGTGCAGCCGAAAGGCCGGATGGGTGGCGATGACAGAACGGCCATTTTCAAGAAACGTGCAGACAGCAAAGCCCCGGTGTTGTCCGGACCAAACCATGGCAACGACTGAAAACGGCAAGACCCTCCCGATACAATGAGACCACTCCCAGGTTTCAACCCCCACCACATGGGATGTACCGACCTTTCAAAACTGCACTGTCTGTTTTGCCGCACCCTGTATTATCACAACATTTAATCCTTTGATTGCCGGCAATTTTGGGATACTTTCTCTGATTCATTCTAATTCTTAAAGCAAATTTTTTTTTATGCTTCTCTTTTAAATTCTTATAATGTAATTGCAAACAATCTGGAATTATATGTCTGTAATGTTTGTAATTTTTAAAAAATAAATGAAAAATGAAATAAAAAAATAAATGAAAATGAAAAATGAAAATTACCTTAAATACTATTAAAAAAACACGCATGAATGGTGAGAAAGCAACTTTAGCTGCTAGCTATTGTATGGAAAATATAAACTTATCTTTTCAAATAGGTTTCATATGTATATTTAACATTGTGATTTCCCTAACAGAAATTTCTTACTAAACCAACAAAGAATTGATTTAATCTATTTACGCAGACCTTCAACTCATATTTTTAAACTTAATTAAAAACTGCATTGTGTTTTTTATCAAATAATGCGACTCTAATAGCTGTTTCAAATAGGACATCACTTCATCTGTCAGAATACTGCGATAAGATCTAACTTTAGGATAATTTCCACAGCTATTAAGAATACAATTGCCTCCATTGCATAAGATCAAAAAACCTTTAACTCGGTACAAACAATATCAATCTGCATTGTTTCATACACATTCCATTTGAGACAATAACCTAGCGTGGGATAGCTTTGTTGCCTTAGAAACATTTTAATTTTACGATCATAAAACGATAATCTAAAATCGACATGAGAATATGTATTCAACTTGTATGTTCTACAAAACAGAAAGAAAAGGGAAACCAATGGAATTTGTAGCAGATCTAAGACTTTCATTTCTATGATACGAAAAACCATTCAAGATGGAATAAATTATTGGTAATTGTATAATTGCATTCATCACAGAAATACTTAGTAGTTATTTTGTATCTAGGGAATCGATAGAGATTTAATAACAGATGAATTAAAATTTTCATGATTAGCGAATTGAGATTTTATAGAAGCATGGAACTGGCAATAGAAGGATGAAAGTAGAATAAATACAAAAGAAATGAGATCTCTTAGACCATAGGTTTCCAATCTTCTCTGGGCCACCCCCTTTACAAGAAAAATAAACGTTCAATGCCCCCCTCCCATAAAAGTTATTCCAAATATTTAGAAACACATAGTTGAATTTCAAAATATTGTAGTAGCAATATTTAAGTTTAATTTGCTTTATTAGTACCTACATGATTAGTGTGTTTTTTTTTAGAAAAAAAAAAAATATGAATATTTTTTTATAATGTAGAATTATGGCTCAGATTATTCCCATATTGTATTTAGATATTGTATAACTTTTGTAATATAACTGCATAACTGGAAGCATTTGAAATGTGGCTCCATCGCCAAATGCTCAGAGTTCCCTGGACAGACAAGGTTACCAATACCGAAGTGCTGAGGCGAGCTAGAGTTGACAGGGAACTGTTATCGACTATCAAGGTTCGAAAGATCTCACATCTGGGTCATATACTGCGTGGGGAAAAGTACCACCTTCTCCAACTTATATTGGAGGGGAAAATTGAGGGACGAAGGGGGCCCAGAAGGAGACGTATGTCCTCGCTGCGAAACATGAGGGAGTGGACCGGCATCCGAAGTGTGGAGGAGCTGTTCCGAGCAGCGCAGGACAGGGACAGGTTCGCCGAGGTGATCGCCAACGTTGGTGGGACCCGACAGGGTACTTGAAGAAGAAGAAGAAGATAACTTTTAGAAATATTAAGTTTTTTTTTTCTCTGAAATATAGTGGAATCCCATCTTGAATTATAAATAATACGTCTTCTTTTTCTAGTCTTGCCGCATAATACGATGTAATATTTTGGTGATTATTTACAATTTAATTATTTTATAAATAATAGAATAAAATATCTTTTAATAATGTAACAATTATAATTAAAAGACCTTTATCCTACAAGAGTGTAAACACTTATTTTGAAAAAAAAAACAGTTGAATCAATAACAATAATAAAAATATATAAAAAAAGGTGAATGAAGCAAAGTGCAACCATACTTCTATTGTAAAATGGACACACATTTTTTATTTATTAATATATCTAACTATATTTAAAAATATTGTTAGTATATCCATTTTGTTTCGCTTGTGCATCATAGAGATTATTTTAAAACAAATAAATAAATAAAATACATTACTTGTAATAAATAATAGTAATGAATGACATTTTTCATCTTACTAAGGCGTTATCAAAATTATCAAATGGTCATTTGATAATGCCTTCTTCTTCTTCTTCTTCTTCATCAGCCTTCATCGGTCCACTGCTGGACATAGGCCTCTTCCCTTCCTTTCCACTCGTCTCTATTTTCTGCCAGCTGCAGCCACATTTCCTCCCCCACGGCAGCAATGCCGTCGGCCCACCTTTTTTGCCGCCTGCCGACGCTTCTCCTATTTTCCCATGGTCTCCACCTTATTATTTTCTGGGTCCATCTATCCTCACTTTGTCTCGCCACATGACCCGCCCATTGCCACTTCAGTCTCGCTAGTTGTTCCATGATGTCCGTTATTTTTTCTAATCTCCTCATTTCTGATTTTATCTCGGAGACTGACGCCGAGCATATGTCTTTCCATGGAATGATAATGCCTTAGTAAAATGAAACATGTCATTCCCATAAAATATAATAAAACTTCTAGAAAACAGACGTTTTCATTCGTATTAATCTCGTTCAAGTTTAGTAAAATACTTTGAATTGAAAATTTGAAGAAAATAAATTGTCTTTAAATTTTTTTTAAATAATACACAAGCGAAAATTGCCCCAAGAAATCAGTGCGTGCTGTACAAATTTTTAGAACCTCAATTTTCAAGACACAAAATTTATATTATTAAATTGAAATTTTGATTTCACACTTTTACATTTGTCACTAAGTGATTCAAAATTATAATATTTATTAAATATTTTTTAAAGCAATAACCTAAAAAAGATTTTCAATTCAATAAATAATGTTTATTTCACACAAAAAAAAAATCGTGCATATTACTAATAATATATAGTTTTAAGAATGATACAAAAATAAATTTAAAAAATCATTCGAAAGTTTTGCATTTCCGAAAAAAAGTGACAGATTTTTTTTAAGAATTGCAAAAAATATTTTATTTATTTAAAAGTCGAATTAGTGCGAATTATGACGTCATATGTAATAATATTATAGTATGAAAATACACAACAAAAATATTGTATTATTCAAAAATCGATTTTTTTTTCAAATTAAAATAAACAGGTCCAATTATGACGTCATCTATATTTTCACAAACAAATGTTGGTATTATAAGGTTCTTACGTAGACAGATTTGATTCTAAATGTAAAATCAAAACTTATTGAATTTAATTATGAATAGAATTTTCAAATTTAGAATCAGTGGTTCTAAATTTGAATTTTCAAAGTGTCTGATTGAAGACTGAGGTCCCCCACACCACACCGACACCTGGAGCGAGATTAGTCTAGGTAAACCTTGGTAGGGCATGTGTATACTGGTGTGGTAGTGCGAGGCATCCGGCTGCAACTGGATATGCCTGGTTGCCAGGATGAAGGAGAGGGCGGCCAAGGTGAGCGCGTCCAGGGTGGCCAGAATAGACAGCTGGTAGGCCCAGCGGATTGTACATCGACCTGAAATAATGGTTAAAAGAGGTCAGAAATCAATAAAATTATTTCAATCACCTTCAGAAGTGTATTTGTAATTGTATATCAACTATGACATATGTGTGGTATAAGTAGTCTGTGCCGTCTTTGGTTATGCCGTCAGTGTCGTCCATGTCATCATTGTCTTCTGTGTCGTCTATGTCATCTATGTTGTTTGTGTCGTCTGTGCTGCCTGTGTCGTCCGTGTCGTCATTGTCGTTATCGCCCATGTCTTTGTCGTCCATATTGTAATTGTCGTTGTCGTCCATGTCATCATTGTCTTCTGTGTCGTCTATGTCATCTATGTTGTTTGTGTCGTCTGTGCTGCCTGTGTCGTCCGTGTCGTCATTGTCGTTATCGCCCATGTCTTTGTCGTCCATATTGTAATTGTCGTTGTCGTCCATGTCATCATTGTCTTCTGTGTCGTCTATGTCATCTATGTTGTTTGCGTCGTCTGTGCTGCCTGTGTCGTCCGTGTCGTCATTGTCGTTATCGCCCATGTCTTTGTCGTCCATATTGTAATTGTCGTTGTCGTCCATGTCATCATTGTCGTTGGCATTCATCTCGTCATTGCCTTCTGTTTCATATGTGTTGTATGTATCGTGTGCGTCGGCTGTGCCATCTAGATCGATCGTGTCATTACTAACGTTGTCTTCTGTGTCGTCTATGTAGTCTGTCTCATCTATGTCGTCTGCGTCGTCTGTGCCATCTATGTCCTCATTGTTGTTATCAGCTGTATCGTCATTTTTGGCTGTGTTATCTGTGCCATATATACCGTCTGTGTCGTCAATATCTTCGTCGTCAACGTCGAATTCATTTATATAATTATCATCGTCATCATCATGATACAGCAAATAATAGTTATTATAACCATTGTCCGTGTTATATAAACAACGACGACATGCAATTCGATAATTAAAAAAATATAATAACTTTAAGAACTAGGCTGTCAAGAAGGTAACACATTCGTAGATGAGAATAAATACATATTTAAAAATCTAATCGGTTGGAAAAATAAAAAAAATAATAGTGTTAAGGTCCATTTACACTGAACAGGCATCAGCCGATACCGACACGTCACGATAAAAATAGCCTTGAATCTCACCGACTCGTTATCTCAAATACTATAATAAAATCGGCGTCGGGGGTTGCCGAAGAAAGCACCTACCTACATAAAATTATCAATATTTTTCAGAATGTGTTTCCTACAGTATATTTCAGTTTATTTTTTTTTTTATCATAAACATTACAGTATATAACCAAAGCGCTTATGACTATACAGGTAGAATACAAAAACAAAAACAAAAAAACTATTTTAAACAGAATATACAATTATGAAATTTAAAAATTACAATATAAACAATAGACAAAAACACAAAAAAACACGAGATAATTAAAAAATGAAGACCAATTAAGTAATTAGAAACAATAAGAAGAACAATACATTATTTAACAGATAGATGTTTTCTGAGGGTAGCCTCACTATCGTGGAAGATGTCCACACCCGAAATCCGAAGAGATGCGGTTTAGAAGGATTATTGCCCTGCCTACGGGCATAACCTTAGGTAAATTGGTTCTACACAGTGGCAGGTAAAATAATCTACTCGTATGTTGCCTTTGTCGCAGAATTCTTTTTTACAGAATACCATTTTTAATATCATTTAAATTCGCCGTGGAGAAGGCGATTATCTCGAAATCGGAATCAGCATTAATTAAAAGTAGCAAGACACCATCAAAACAAACAAAACGATTATTTGCTCAACGCAAACCCGTGACGTGTCGGTATCGGCTGATGACTGTCCAGTGTAAATGGACCTTTACTCTTAACTAAATCTTACTGTTTGAGAGTTCATAAAATCGAACTGACCCTTGAAATTGATTTAGAAACTTAATTTTAAAATGCACAAACGCAACAAAAGAGAGAATTTACGCGTTCGTCTTGTTGAAAATAGATTCCTTTATTCTTAATTTAACCGTTAAGGTAGGTACTAACCTTTATGGTAAAGGTAAAAAATACTTGCGGAGCGATCATTTTAAAAATGGAAGCCGAGTAAAAGATTCGAAAATAATTAAGGAGTAATACTATAACAAATGGCGTTCTCGTACCGACCATTGTGTATTAAAGAGAAGCTTAGAAATGGCAAAATAAGGATGAAATTAGAATAAATGCAGTAGGAATGATATCTCTTAACGAATGTGTGGTAAATCTGTAATATACAAATTCAAAATGAAAAAAAAAACACATTTAAATAATGTTAATGTCTATGATATTGGCTTTATTATTTCGGTCAGATGAGCGCCACGGCTAGCTCGAATGAAGCGCAATCGTGAAGTCCAATTTTCGACAACTTTATGAGTGAAATGGAAAAACGTACTGACTACAAATCAACTGTCAACTGTCAAATTAACAGTCTGTAAAAACAAAGTTGCCAGTTTAAAAACCAAACCTCTAAAAAAAAGCGAATGCAGTGTGAATGAAAGTGTTATGTACAAAATAATGAAAGGGCTTTAAGATGGTTTGGACACGTGGAAATAATGAAAGAAGAAATAATGGTAAAAAAAGTATATGTTAACGATGTAAATGGAACTAGAAATAGAGGAAGACAGAGAAAAACGTGGCACGATCATATAAATCAAATATTGAATGTCGGCCACGAGAGGTGTCGGAGAAATCGACGTGCATGCATGACACGGTGTATGAATGTTGATGAATCAAGAGAATTGTCAGGAAAGAAAATTATAGCACTCCATTCTTTCTGCCTACCCCTTCGGGGATACGACGTGATGGTTAGGTTAGGTTAGCTTTCAACTAGGAATAAACTAATTAAAATTTTGGTAGAATTAGAATTTTTTTTAATTTTAAAATATCTTTTTAGACTAGGTATGTTCAATCGAGTTAAGAGGTTAAAAGATATTTCCGGGCCATGTTCTATCAAGTTAGAGCATTTGGCGTTAATTTTTCCTTTTATAGTCTGGCTCGTCGGCGAGTACCTACCTTCCTATTTACTCCATGGAACGGAGACGTTCGCCACAATTCGACATCCACTGCCTTAATTTGAATTTGAATTTACGTAACGGTTCGACAATTGCGCCATCTTGGGTAACTTTCACCTCCATTGTGGGATTTTTGAATAATCATTACCGAAGATGAATTACGATTTCTAGGATTCTCAGTCAACTATTCCGAAATCGGAACTTCGAAAATTATTACGAAAACTCAGAATGATTGTACCTGCATAATTATAATGATCATTTCAATAGATAAACTTACGGTTTATAGAATAACAGGGCAATAAAAACATACTTAAACTCCCAGTTGACACCCCCACTAAAGATATCTACAAAATACAAAAATCCTCACAATAAAAATACTGCCGCTATACGAAATAGTCTATACAATCAAGCAATTAATTAAAAAATCATTACATTTTAATACGACATTTAATCTCAACAATAGCATACATGACCATAACACTAGACCAATGATACTCAACCTTTTTTGTCTTCGGGCCACATACATGTATTTGTAAAGCTACGCGGGCCGCAACACTATACTGGTATGAAAAAAAAAAATCATGAAGCCCCCCACCCCCCATTTTTTTGGAAAACAATTTGTGATTTAAAAAATTATAAACTAAAACAGAATAATAATAGTAAATATCACTTATCATTATTAGCATACGGTTCCTAAAAATTACAATAGTGAAAAAAGTAAAACTTAAAAGTAACATGTATCAAGGCGTTTATTTCAAAATTAGTGTGATTTTTGACATTGAGATAAATTTTCAACAATTTTAGACAAATGGGGTTTATAATTGCTGCATGCTACCCTCAATACGTCATAAAGGTGAGAATCAGTAAGTCGATTCCTGTATACGTTTTTTTTCATATTTCATTTTGGAATATGATGATTCACAAAGATATGTTGATGCAAAAAACGTGAGGAGCTGGAAAGCACAATTTTTTTACAGTCTTGTATTTTTAAGGAACTTATTTCCAAAAATGGATGTACTTCTTTCCCTCTCTTTTTGTCTTCAAAAATAGCTTTCAGATTAGTATTGTTCATGTATCAAGATATACGAAGTATAGAATGTCAGATTTTGTAAATCATGTCCCTGATAATAAATGTATTGAGGGCCGCATAAAAAGCTTGGCGGGCCGCAGGTTGAGTACGGTTGCACTAGACTAACAACATTCTAAACTGTTTACTTTGGAACACTATTATAATACCGCTATTTATTTAAAATAATATTAAATTTCTAACTCATATTCTATCTTTTTTGTATGAATTATTTCGTGATATTTTCAAAACTCTCCCTACGTTTCTGTTTCAAACCGAGAATTTATATACTTTTCAATCTGATAATGGACAAACTTATAGAGGAGACCCAATCGCTACAACTGGGATATAGGATGGGAGAGCAAATTGTCAATGTGGTATGTTATGCAGACGCGACTATAATCATAGCTGAAAACAATAAAGACCTACAAAGGCTAGACAGACTACATCACGCCTGTAAAAAATACAACATGGCAATCTCTTTCGAAAAAACAAAATGTATGACAAAACACCCAAAACATCCAAAAACACCCAAAACATGTAACCTGGTTATAGAAAATCAACCCATAGAACAGGTCAGGACCTTCAAGTATCTAGGCATAGACCTGATGGGGGAGCTGATCTGCGGGAAGAAATACAAGCCCAAGTAAGAAAGCAGCTGCGATCTCTGGGGCTCTAAAATCCACAATATGGAAAAACAAAGACATGGCCATTAAGAGTAAGATGAGAATCTATAAAGCATGCGTAAGACCCATAATCACATATGGCGTCGAAGCAAGGGCAGACACAGTAAGGACCAAACAAGTTTTGAGGACTTCCGAAATGAAGACACTGAGGACGATAGCAGGCAAGAAACTGAGAGATCGAGTGAGGAACACCATAATAAGAGAGATATGTGAGGTTGAGGATATTATAAGATGGAGCAAACAGCGAAAAAGGGACTGGTACGGTCATGTTCAAAGAATGAACACCACCAGACTCCCCTATATTGCATTGCATAATCAACCTCATGAGACTCGTCGTCGTAGAAGACCTCCTAAAAGATGGAAAGACAGCTGGGAATATACCTCACAGGAGGAGCAACACTCTGGAGAACAGAGCACATAGGTCTACAATAAGGAAGAATAAGAAGACTCTTTACTTCTTATATTTTCATTCGACACTCTATCATACACATATTTTCCACATATTCGTCTAAGAGATCTCATTTCTGCTGCATATATTCTAATTTCATCGTTATTTTGCCAGTTCCATGTTTCGCTTCCATACATACGTTTTTTTAAACTCATCAATATTTACAATAGGAAGAAACCTGATTATTATTATTTTATTTTAATGTAACGAATGCAAAAAAATAAACAATATGAATATGATTACTTGCATTAATATTTTATCAAATTTAAAATTACATTTCCTAGTATTTAAAGAGAGCGGATATGGTTATAATATTATTTTATTTCCGCATACGTAATTACGGAATTGAAAAATTCAAAGAAAACGACATTAAATTATTTCCAGAAATGAATCGGGTCATTACATTTGGAAAATCACATAAATAATTAGAAAATCCATTGTTTTGGCCGAAACACTATGATACTTGAATATTATTAACTGTATTGAGGTTCTAGTTACGACTCTTATGTATGGAAGTGAAGCTAAGAGTTGGCAGAAGAAGTTATTTTTATTTTAGAATTTTATTGTCACGTGAATTCTACACCAGACAAAAGAAGGTGTGAGAATCACACTGTCATCGACGAGAATCGAATCAGGGACATTCGATGTGGCAGTGATAGCTGTTACCACTCTGTCACGAAGGTCGTCATTATTATTTATTGTTTCTATATTGCCTTAAAAGGGTGAAACATGTCATTCCCATAAAATATAATAAAACTTCTAGAAAATTGACGTTTTCATTCGTATTAATTGTCGTCATTATTGTTCATATAAATAATGTAACATACCTATCCCGTACTGGGTAGCATCGGATCCACAAGTTTCTCTGACTATGGAAGAATCCCATCCCATTGGATACAGGCCAACACCAGCTCCAAGAGTGATAGCTGAAAAAAACAAGACATTTGAATTACTTCATTTGAATTTTTCTGGTTATAGAAAATCAACCCATAGAACAGCAGGACCTTCAAGTATCTAGGCATAGACCTGGTGGGGGGAGCTGATTTGCGAAAAAAAATACAAGCCCAAGTATACAAGGCAGCTGCAATCTCTGGAGCTCTAAAATCCACAATATGGAAAAACAAAGACATGGTTAGTATATGGAAAAACAAAGACACCATTAAGAGTAAGATGAGAATCTATAAAGCATGCCTAAGACCAATAATCACATATAGCGTCGAAGCAAGGGCAGACACAGTAAGGACCAAACATGTTTTGAGGACTTCCGAAATGAAGACACTGAGGACGATAGCAGGCAAGACGCTGAGAGATCGCGTGAGGAACACCAGAACCAGGATATTATAAGATGGAGCAGACAGCGAAAAAGGGACTGGTATGTTCATGTTCAAAGAATGGACACCACCAGACTCCCCTATATTGCATTGCATAATCAGCCTCATGGGACTGGTGCTCGTGGAAGACCACCTAAAAGATCTTAAACATCTTAATTTTACTTTCATTATATTGTTCTTAACACTTTTATGTTTTACGTTAGTAAGGCATTATCAAATGTTTGATAATATAATCAATGAGAATAATTTTGAGGAGTAGCAGATATGCCAGGATTAAAGTGGTGCTGAAAGAGCTAAAAATTATCTCATTTAAAAGAAAATTACATACAACGTTTTATTACTAATTCACAAAATTGTAATGGGCACACCTCCCAAAGATTTTTTAAGGAAGATAAAAAGTAACCAACATGAACATCAATATGAAACAAGAAGGAAAAATAAACTAAGGTCCCCATTCGGAAAAAAAACATATCTCAGAATTCCCTTATGTATAAAGCATTTAAAATTTATGAAGATATACCGGAGGATGTCAAAAGTGCGCAATGCATTTTTTTTAAATAGAATTAAATAAATATGTAACTAGAATGGCAGTGCACAATGGTGTTTTTCTACCGACCCTTATGTATGGAAGCGAAGCATGGAACTGGCAAAAGAAGGATGAAAGTAGAATAAATGCAGTAGAAATGAGATCTCTTAGAGTGTGGATACTCTGTGTATGATAGAGTGTCGAATGAAAATATAAGAAGTGAATGCGGTGCGAATGATGGTGTTATGAACAAAATAATGAAAGGATCATTTAGATGGAAATAATGAATGAAGAAATAATGGTAAAAAAATTATATGTTAACGGTGTAAATGGAACCAGAAATAGAGGAAGACCGAAGAAAACGTGGCACGATCAAATAAATCAAATATTGAATGTTGGCCATGTGAGGAGTCAGAGAAATCGGCGCGCGTGCATGACACGATGTATGAATGTTGAGGAAGCGAGAGAAATATGTTAGGAAAGAAAAGTGTGGCAATCCATTCTTTCTGCCTACCCCTTCGGGGAGACGGCGTGATGGTTAGTTAGTTAGTTAGTTAAATATGTAAACAATATGTAACCTTATATTGATGTGTATGTGGATTATTGAATGTTAAATTGTTTTTTATTAGAATATGTGTTGTGTACATGTGTACTATTTCAAGTAAATAAATAAATAAAATATTTGATTTTAGAAAACAGACGCGTTCATTTGTATTAATTGTTTTGAGTGTTTATCTTGTTTTTAATACAGAATCCCTGTTAAATACATTTCTATTAGTCCAAGTAGGAAACGAGAAGAAAACCGAGAGTCTAAGAACGAGCGCCAGAGAGATTTTATGAACGTCTATATAGAAACACCATATAATATTTGTTGAAAATAACTATCTCGAAATAGAAAGCAGAGTAAAAATACACATTTCTGCGAAATTGCATAAAAAGATGCAGTTTGCAGTGGCAACTCAGATAATTGTGAGGCAATTATTCAGTAAATTACTATGTACACCTCGTACCGGTTCGAAAGTTTAGTCCAAGCATTTCAAAATCACTCCAATAAGTAAATCTACAAGTATCTTTACGTTTCGAAAGGTCAAAGCTGGACGAACCAAATATTAAGGGGTTAGGGCAGTCAGAGGTATGAAACAACAAGTATTTTCAATTATTTTTTATGTCAGTAATTCAATTTATTTTATAAAAACAACAATATTAAATGTTTTTTTTTTTAATCAAATTAATTAGAGATCTGCAGCCAAAATGACCTTTATACCGAAGTACGAGAACAAGTCAGTAAAGCCTCCGCCATGTCAGGATGCCTGAAGAATCTGGTCTGAGACACAGAAATCATATCTCGTCGGATGATGAGATCCAGCTGTCCCTCCATCTCTTAGATGGTCTTCCAGGTTGGCGGTATCCGGAGGGGATTTCATAAGCGGCTGTATATCCAAGTCTGTCACCATCCATTCGGGCTACGTGGTCCCTCCAGTATCTTCTTCTGGATGTACTCCACTGAACGATATCCTCTTATATGTTAACGATGTAAATGGAACTAGAAATAGAGGAAGACCGAGGAAAACGTAGCACGATCAAATCAAATATTGAATGTCGGCCATGTGAGGAGTCAGAGAAATCGACGCGCGTGCATGACACGATGTATGAATGTTGAGGAAGCGGGAGAAATATGTCAGGAAAGAAAAGTGTGGCAGTCCATTCTTTCTGCCTACCCCTTCGGGGAGACGGCGTGATGGTTAGTTTCAGTTAATCAAATTTGAAAAAAAATTTACATAAGTATGAAGTTGTCGCCATATTTGTAGGAAATATTTTTTTGTAGAAAAATATAAAGGATTTTATAAAAACGTAATAAATATATGGCGTTTGAGTTGCCGTTCACTCAGAAAAACACAGTTTAAATATTCACAAAATGTCACGGCTGTCAGAACTTGACACAGAAAACACGTTTACTTATAAATGTAGTGGAATATAACTGTGTTTACAAAATATAGTTATTGATTTATTTATTAAAAATTATGAGACACCTATTGACTGTCAGTGAAATATTTTAGAAAAATGACTGTAGCTTTGATAATATCGGTAAATTGTAATATTTTAGTATTTCTTGACCATCCTAATGTATGTCCCTATGTGTTCTAATTTATAAATTATTCCAATTGGATTTGATATTGGCTTGCGACAAGCTCAAAGGTGAGCGCGTATACGCGCTCACCGGCCGGCCTGGCGAGCAAGGAATCGGAGAGCGCGTTAACGCGCTCGTGGCATCGAACCAGTTAATAATAAAATAAAATATTGGACGACAACTGGGAATCCATTTTTTTTATAACCTCGGCCAATCGTCTCGACTGGACGTTGCCGTTTTGTGAAGTCACTTGCCCCTTTGAGGGGGTGCCGATTATCTTGCTGGGGGGAGGGGAGACTGACCCGCAATGCCGGACCTCGTCCTCCTTAGTTCAATTGCATTATTTTTCTTCTCTTAAATATATATAGTATAAACTTCCTATGTTACCTTCCCTATTCCACATATTAAATAAATTTCCTTCTTTCCCCCATCCTGCATTTTGTCTCCTCCCTCCCTCCTATGCCTCCTGCTGTGCATTATTTCTTTTTTATTCTTTCTCCAACATATGTTATTTATGTATCAATTGTGTATTTTCTTTTGCTGTTGTATTGCTATGTGTGTACGGCGGGACATCGAGAGAGAGTAGCGTAGCTTAAATGTGCTCTGGGTCCCCCTTGGTTGCAAAAATACATTTTTTTAACGTAAGTCCCGCATGGAAGTGGGATGGGCCCAGGGAGTGCACGAGTGAAGCTGACGAAAGGCGCCGCTGCACCTATAACAGCTTCGGGTAAGCGTAGGGAGCCCTCTATGGCTCGGCCATATAAAAAAAGCTGGGAATCCACCTCTAAGGAGGAGAAACCCTCTGGAGACCACATAGGTCTACAGCAAAGAAGAAGAGATTCAAGAAACAAAAAATAAAATAATTAGAGACAACCAAAGTATTTTGTATGGTTTGCGATTTTTTTTACCTATTACCATAAATTACGCGGGAATAAATCGACCAACTTAAAATTCCATTCTTTAAAAAACAGCTGAACGATTCGAGATGATTCTTCTTAGTAAAAAATATATTACGCCCCTTTGGCTCTTTGACCGGCCTTTATAGCTTTAAGCGCGGCCATAGATGGCAAGTAATGAGAGAGTGAGCGACAAACTTATGTAGGAAGATCAAAAAGTTTCAGGACTAACGGTATAAATTTATTCATGATTTAATTGTATCTCAATAGAGACGAAGATGCTAATTGGAAATTGAATATGGTTGATCAAGGTGTTTAGAGGACTTATGACCTGTCATTGGTTGGGTTAAGCGCACGCTTTATGTAATTACAACAATCCCCATTCCACATTTGTTTATGACCATGTCTGTCATTTTTTTTTGGAAGTTGTATATATGTTAAAGTCCTTGAATTGATAACCCACGGTGGGTGAAATCCAGTATTCGTATACAAGTATAAGTATACATTCACAAAAAATAGTATAAATTTATGTTTAAAAACTCATTTTGTACTTTTTTGATACATGGACATTTGTAATGTCCATCCCTCAATTTGTATACTTTGGAGAACACAAAAGCAACTTTGTACCAACCCTTATGGAACTTATTGAAATGAAAGTGGCAAAATAAGGTTTAATGTAGAAAAAAATATAAAAGATGAAAGTAGAATTAATGCTATCTACTTTTTTCTTAAGAAGCACTCACGGTTTGATATTTAAAAACAACAACGACAACGCCAACGACAACGACGACAACAACAACAAACCATCACGCCGTTTCATCGCAGGGGTAGGCAGAGAGAATGGACCGCCACACTGCTCTATCCTGGCATACCTCTGTAGATTCCTTCACATTCGTACAACGAGTCATACACGCACGTCTATTCTTCCGGGTTCTAACATGACCAATCTCCAAAATTTGATTAATTTGGTAATGCCATGTTTTCCTCGGTCTACCACGACTCCGTATTTCATTTACATCATTAACGTATACTTTCTTAATCATTTTTTCTCCATCCATGCGCTCCATATGTCCGATCAATCGCAGCGATTTTTCATTCATAATACCTTCTTCAGCTCTACATTGCTTTCTTATATCAGCATTTGAAATTCTATAGTACATCGTTCTCACACATACGTCTTTGGGACCTCATCTCTACCGCATTTATTCTGCTCTCATCATGACATGGTCTTCCACGGCTTCTCTTTCCACTCACACTGCTTGTATACAACATTTTAAGCATTCATTCTCAGGGATCAATTTAAATTTTACTTATGATGCAATCATCTGCCTTTCATTTCATCCTTATTTCGTCGTCCGGTATTCTATCAAACATTGTTTTCCCATACATTAGTCAGCGGTCGAGGAACTTTTTTAACCATTACCCCAAAATATTTTTGCGTAAGTCGATATTACTCCCTTCCCCCATTTTGAAAAGAAGACAATCAATGTATATTTTAAATAAACATTATTTATTGACAAGGATTAATTGTATCTCAATAGAGACGAAGATGCAAATTGTTTTCTGGGAACAGAAGGTGGTGGCCGAGGCGCTTACAGGACTTATGACCTGTCATTGGTTGGGTTGAGCGATCGCTTCACGTTTAACAACATTCCCCATTCCGCCGTTATGACCACCACGTCTGACAAATTTTTGGAACTTGCATATATGGTAGGTTTTTACGCCTATTTTCACAATTTTATGTTGACTCTACACTAGCGTCATCTATTAAGATTAGCATCTAACAATTTGCATCTTCGTCTCTATTGAGATACAATTAATCCTTGTAAAATAAAAATAATTTATCCGCAATGGGTGAAATCCAGTATTTGTCTACAAGAATTTGTATACATTCAAAATGTTGTTGTATTATTTATTGAATTAATTTACACGGAAAATAATAAGAAGTTACATGAAAATAGCAAGTATGGATCAAACAAAAATTCAGGTTCTCAGGTTTCCATTTCAGTTTTTGGAGAAATGATGTTGATTCATGTTTGATACAATTACTTCAAAATTGGGACTTTTTGATGTAAGAGCAATTTGAATACTTAGAAAAATTTCCTTATTACCCAAAAAAAAACATTTTTTCCCTATTTGGGGTAATTTATCCCAATTCCCCGATCGGTGTTCTAAGTGATCTCAAGGCCAGAAGCTTTTGTGCCTTCCTACATAGCAAGAGAACGATATTATTATAATGGACGCGGCGAACAGTAAAGTCTGGTATTTGCCATTGGGTTAAACTAGCGGAACGGGGACTCGGTTAACACTGGATGGATCATCAGGGGAGGAGAACCTTGTATCTGAGATATTTTATTCTTCCCCTGCCATCAGTAAACTTCACTTTTTTTATTCACAAAAACCAATTTAATTTGTTGGTATATATGGTATAGAGGTCGAAGATGTGGTCAGATGGGGACGTCTAAGACGGCGATACTGGCATCAACGTGTAGAAAGAATGAGCTCAAATAGAATACCATACATAGCTCTCCATGGAACGCCAAACGGACAACGCCGACCAGGAAGACCCCCGAAACGGTGGAGAGAAAGCTGGAGTTCAGCGTCTCAAGAGGACCCGTCTGAAATAACAGACTCCTGAGTCTACCAAAAGTGAAGAAGAAGAAGGTTTATTTAAGACTCGGAATTAAATGTGCCATGGTTGGACAAAAAATGTTATTACAAATTTATCAAATATTAAATGTCGGCCACGTGAGGTGTCGAAGAAACCGACGTGCGTGTATGACACGATGTGTGAATGTTGAGAGAAATATATCAGAAGGACAGTGTGGCGGTTTATCCTTTCTGCCTACCCTTGCAGAGAGACAGCATGATGATTAGTAAAATTAAAAAACTTTGTTTTATGTATCACAATTGTATTTTAGTTTACGCGACAGCTATTTCGTCAACCTATATTGTAACACCTGATGATGTCAACATAGGTTGACGAAACAGCTGTCCCGTAAACTGAAATACAATTGTGATTAATAAAATAAAGTTTTTTTTAATTTAACAGTTCATAATGTTAAAGTATCATAGTGTTTCGGCCAAAACAATGGACTATTTAGTTAATTAGTTAGTAAAAAAAAAACAATATTCAAGAATCACTTAGATGGTTTGGACATATGCGGACGATCTTCGTGACCCGAGTGGCAACGGTTATGACTGCCACACCGAAATTCCCAGGTTTGTTTCCCAGCGATGGCAGTGTGATTGTCACACTGTCTTTGGTCTGGTGTAGAATTCACGTGACAATAAAATAGTGATAGATTAACTACTTAACTAATTAATTTTATTTTTTTAAATTACGAAACGTCAAATACTCGGCCGCACACTTCGTCTGCCCCTTGTAAAACTATCATATTTATGAAGACTTGTACTCAAGTGTTGTTGGCACACGCGCGTATCCCTAACAGTTTGTACATTTTAGGTACATTACTTTTTCTCAAGCGCGTACGTGATACGGGATAGCGCAGAATGGTACAGGCACAGTGAACGTATCACGTACGTCCAAATACGTAGGGTGGTTAATGTCATAAAAAACATAAGTTATATAATTTATACCGATTAGGCTCACGCAATAATGATGTAATTCTTTTATTGTTGTGACGAAAATCAATGGTTATGGATCCCTGTAAAATCTCGATACGTATTAGTAATCTAGTTTGAAGGGGTATTTTATACTTATCAAGAAATTACAAATGAGTACTGAGTTATCGAAAGATAAGTTGGTATGGACACAAATATACTCAACACTTCTGTTCTAAATAAGCATAGTAACACTTTCATTTTACTGTCAGAGCGTGAGTTCTAAGAATAACGGTGACTAAAACAAAGTATATATTACTTATTAAGAAATGATAATCCACCAAAGTCCCGACCATGCGATGTTATCACAATCTAAATGAAATAAATATAAAAAGGTAACGATATCAAATGAAAAAAACTTTATTATTTTGCTAACCAACTCAACCCGTTTCCCCTAAGGAGTAGGCAAAAATAATATATTGTCACACACTATTTCCTGACATACTTCACTTGACTCTTCATCATTCAAACAGCGTGTCATGCACACATATCGATTTCTCTGTCCCCTTACGTGTATTACAAAATATACAAATAACTCTCAAAAGAAATTTTATATTATTATTATTATTATTTGAATCGCCCTTTACATCATTGCAACGCGAGCCAAATCAATGGAAAGGGTATAGCAATCATATTGATTCTTATGAAATGTGATAGGTAGCTAATCTACCGCCATTTTATTGTCACGTGAATTCTGCACCATACCAAAGGCAGTGTGACAATCATACTGCCATCGCCGGGAATCGAACCCGGAACCTTCGGGGTGGCAGTCAATGCACTAACTACTCGGGCACGAAGGTCGTCATATTTAGTGGATCGATTAAAAAAAATAAGCCATTTATCGAAAAAAACGTTTTTTCATCGTGAAATTACACAATTTGGAAATTTATTTCTTAAAAATAATATTGTCCAAATGTAAACCCTCGCGTTCGCGGCACTCATTTAGTCAAACAGTAAAAATTCTTATGACGGCTCGGCAGGTAGACTCCATGACTGCCATTTCGTGACGAATATTTCCATTCAAATGAGACGACGTATTAGACGTGTGTGACGTTGCTCCGTCCTGCTGGAACCATTCTTCTTTCGGTGCCATGTCAGGTCCCCCCAACGTTGGCAATCACTGCAGCAAAGGCATCTCTATCCTGCGCCACTTGGAACAGGTTCTGAACTCTTGTTATTCCTGACCACTCTTTGATGTTCTGCAGCCAGGACAGCTGCCTTCTACCAACTCCTCGACGTCCCTCAACCATACTCCCGACTCCCCTGGAACCATATTTTTATAGCCACGAAAGTTTCGCAATTCAGGCACCAAGAAGTCGTCTCAATTCAAATATAAACTTTATTTCGAGACACCTCGTAGTAACACCACGCGTTGATACACATTTTCCCCCCAGTAATATACCCCAATTTCTCGGGTTTCGCACATATGTTAGAATTAATTATGCGTGAATTTTTGTCATCATTTCAATTAATTTTATGTCGAGTCATATTTCCGTACTTTACTCTTTAATGTGATACAGTTTTCTTGCAGTATTGTACATTCATTGCAACGCAATCTCGAGTTGTGACACGGAATGACAGATTGCATATTATAATGACTGCACATATCATATTCTCAATCAAATATAACATTGCTTTTAGAATCACTTAATGATTTTCTTGTTACGATGAGCTCGAGATATGTCACGGATTGTGATCCCATCAAAAATGCATTAGAACCACTATTTATTGTTTGTAAGTTTGTAAGTTTTTTTAATATAAAAATCAGAAGACATATCCACTTGGATACACGACTCGAAAATTCTGAATAATTTGGGAAATATCTAGGGAAAAATATTTTTAGGCAAAAACACTACATATTGTGGATTAATAAATTTTGTGGATTTTACAGTGTTTTTTATTATCCTTCCAAATTTTTAAATAATGATTGCTACAGAACGTGTCAAAAAATATATTATGATATGGTATTGCCTGCAGTTATTTATATTTTCGATTAAATATGTGACGTTAAGTTATATCACTAAAATATTAGTCTCTGGGACAAAGACAATAAAAATAACTTAAGGGAAAACTTTTTTTTTTTAAGTACTCCGTGGTACCCAACGTATTATAAAAGAACTAGAAGTCAAGATCGCAGTTTGGATAAAGCAGAATATTTGAAAAAAAATAAGTTTTTTTTATGAATTAAACACTATTTTTTGTACTTTTGAGTTTATTTTTCTTGACATGTTTCGGAGGCTTAACAACTTCACCTTCGGGAGAAAGATATAAACATATTTACATCGTTCTTCCGATGATGAAGGTGTAAAGCCTTCGAAATATGTCCAGAAAAATAAACACAAAAGTTTAAAAAATAGTGGTTTCAATATTCCGTGGTTTCAAAAACAAACAAACCTAGGGGAAGGCAGAGAGAATGGACCGCCACACCACTCTATCCTGACACACCTTCCTAGATTCCTTAACATTCATACAGCGAGTCATACACGCACGTCGATTCTTCCGACTTCTAACATGAGCAACCTTTCAAATTTGATTAATTTGGTCATGCCATGTTTTCCTCGGTCTACCTCGACTCCGTACTCCATTTACATCGTTAACGTATATTTTCTTAACCATTATTTCTCCATCCATGCGCTCCACATGTCCGAACCAACGCAGCAATCCTTTCATAATTTTGTTCATAATACTTTCTTCCGCTCTACATTCATTTCTTATATCAACATTTGAAAATCTATCATAAATTATTCTATCACATATACGTCTTAAATACTGAGGTCTTCTCTCTACCGCATTTATTCTACTCTCATACATAAGGGTTGGGATCAGACCTCCATTTTGAACGGCCATTTTCGCTTTCATTGATAAATTTTCCGATTCCGTGGTTTCAACTTTCCATATTGTACACTAATTCGAGTAGAGTTAAAAAATACTTAGAACATTATCATATATCGCCTTGTTAGATGATATTCTTAATATCTGGTTACAAAAGTAGCATCAGATATCGCAGTATAGAGATAAGCCTTCGTATTATAGTATACTCGTATATCCTACCGGTTAAATCGAACAGGAATGTTTTGAAGACACACGCCGAACCGGCTGGGTTTGCAACGTATCAAAATTAGAAAAGATAATGAAAGCGAACTCGATAAGTATTTGGGGATATTTTTCGTATAAATTTAAAATTATTTAAACAGCGACCATATTAACTCAGCGAACTTCAAGCAGTGTATATTGTTGATAACAACACTCCTGTACGTCAAACAAAATGGTCAATCTCCCACCAGATGTCCATCCATTCCTCGTTCCTCTTCCCTTCCCAACGGAAACAGCCTCGTTTCTAAAATAATAAGACTAATATACTCTACAATTCAGTTGGGTTGGGCGGCCTTTGGAAAATTACGTCATGTTCACCTCTAAAATACCACAATGCCTCAAGACTTAAGTCTTCAATCAGTGCGTCTTGCCAGTCATGACGTACGGAGCCGAGACGCGGACACTGACAAAAGGTCTAGTCTACAGATTCAAGGTCATCAAACGCGCCATGGAAAGAGCCATGGTTGGAATAACCTTGAGGGACAGATTTAGAAACGAATTTATTCGACAACAAAACGAGGTGACTGAGATTGCTTTGAGGATGGGCGGGCTGAAGTGGCGATGGGCTGGCCATATCTGTCGGAGAACCGACGGCCGATGGGGAAGACGGGTTCTGGAGTGGAGACCGCGTACAGGATTCCGCAGAGTTAGACGTCCCCCTGCCCGCTGGACATCATAGAACGACTAGCGAGACTGAAGTGGCAATGGGCGGGTCATGTGGCGAGACAAAGTGAGGGTAGATGGACCCAAAAAATAATAAGGTGGAGACCATGGGAAAACAGGAGAAGCGTCGGCAGGCCGCAAAAAAGGTGGGCCGACGACATTGCTGCCGTGGGGGGAAAAATGTGGCTGCAGCTGGCAGAAAATAGAGACGAGTGGAAAGGAAGGGAAGAATTGAATGTCCAGCAGTGGACCGATGAAGGCTGATGAAGAAGAAAAAAAACCGTGTCTGTCCAGGGAATTCTGAGCATTCGGCAATATAGCCACATTTCAAATGCTTCCAGTCTGTTCATTGAGTTGACTTTTAATGTCGACATATAGCATTTGATCATTCTCTGGCGGAGTTTCAAATTTATGTTATAATTGCAAAAGAGTGAATTCTATATGATGCACGGTAGCCAACGTTTTATTATTAGCCTATCTACAAAAAAGGCTGCGCAATGTGTCACAATTCCGCAAACGAGCAATGTATGGCATTTTGTAGAAATGAAACAACAGTAAAACCGGTCCGTTTTCTCTATAAGGTTATCATTTATCACCTGTTGACTATGTGACATCATTTATTTACTGTTTATGAAAAAAACATCGATGATCATTACTGTACATTATAAATTATAGGCGTCCCATAAAGCCAATGATTTTCTTACTAGTTCAAACAGTAAACCTGTCAGATTGGTTGCATGTTTTTTTTTATCTTAATAAGCATAATAAATATTAAAGAGAATCTGAATACTTTCTACCAAAAGACATACAATTTATAAAAAAAATACATGTTTAGAAAACATTCATTTTAATTGTATCTCAATAGAGACGAAGATGCAAATTGGAAACTGAATATGGTTGATCAAGGTGTTTACAGGACTTATGACCTGTCATTAGTTGGGTTAAGTGCACACTTTATGTAATTACAACATTCCCCATTCCACCTTTCTTATGACCATG
Organism: Lepidostoma basale; assembly: GCA_022606425.2. Classification (NCBI taxonomy): domain Eukaryota; kingdom Metazoa; phylum Arthropoda; class Insecta; order Trichoptera; family Lepidostomatidae; genus Lepidostoma; species Lepidostoma basale. The sequence goes on along the minus strand of JAHDVF020000272.1, from coordinate 57,644 downwards.
TCTGACAATTTTTTGGAAGTTGTATATATGTTAAAGCCCAACACCAGAATTCACATGTCAGTTTCAATGCACCATCTATGAAGATTTGATTATATATGTTAATCTCTAAGATTACTCTATATATAATCTACATACTAACGCCATCTATGAAGATTTATGTTTATTAAGCATTAAGCAGAACATCTTTTTAACACAATGTGAATGGCTACCCCGCCTGGAGATGTCACTCCTATAGTGACATTCATTTTAAATCATTACTAATCATTTCTATATCAAAGTCTATGAAGCCTGCGTTCTGCCAGTTGGTATTTATGGTCTTGAAACTGTAACATTGTCCAAACAAGTGCCGAGAAACTACGAGTGACCCAAAGAGCCATGGAAAGAGCCATGTTAGGAATAAGCCTAAGAGACAGAGTCAGAAACGATACGGTGAGAGAAAAAACAAAGGTCACTGACATCATCCACTGGGTGGCGACTCTAAAATGGCAATGGGCAGGTCACGTAGCCCGAAGCTTAGATGAAAAATGGACAAGAAGACTGCTGACTTGGAGACCGTGGACGGCAAAGAGAAGTGCAGGGCGACCGCAACTACGGTGGAAGGATGATCTGAACACACACGTCGGAATAACCTGGATGCAGTCTGCACAGGACAGTGACATGGAAGCGAATGGGGGAGGACTTTGTCCAGGAGTTGACGGAAATAGGCTGAGGAAGAAGAATCATTGAAAAAGTACGTGATTTGAATACCTCTTAACTGGGGTAAACCCGTTCTAATGTTACATTTTATTTATTTATTGTTTCTTGAACAACGATGTAATACTCCATTATAAATCATTTAACTTACTAACCACCACGCCGTCTCCCCGAAGGGGTAGGCAAAAATAATGGACAGCCACACTTTTCTTTCCTGACATTTGTACTTCTCTCGATTCCTCAACATTCATACATCGTGTCATGCACGAACATCGATTTCTCCGACTCCTCACGTGGCCGACATTAAATATTTGATTTATTTTGCAGACCTGCGTAAGGCCTATACTGACATATAATATAACATTGAGACTAGAGCAGATACCACAAGAACAAAGGATAAAGTTCGGGTGGCAGAGATGCGGCGTTGAGGATGATAGCAGGAAAGACTCTTAGAGATAGGGTGAGGAACGCGGCTATCCGCGAAATCTGCAAGATGGAAGATGTCGTGAGATGGGGCAGACAACGCAGAAGATACTAGAATGCGCACGTGCAGAGGATGGACCCCACCAGAATCCCACACGCTGTGGCGCATCAGATTCCTGCCGGTTACCGTCCCCCTGGAAGACCACCAAAGAGATGGAGGGATAACTGGGAGTCGACCTCCCAAGAGAGGCCAGCCTGACTACAGGAACAGACCAAAGGTCTAAAAGAAGAAGAAGAAGAAGATGGACTATAATTATGAGATTTCATTTTCCAATTAAGTGGCCCAGTTAACAGACGTGACCATAAAATAACCCAGTAGCCTTTTTTTTCAAAATAAATTACTCTTAAATTAATAACACAAAACAATTTAATAAAAGAAAAATATAATATGAATTACGTGGTTTCATAAATAGAGTATTGAAAATTAAATTAATTAGAACAATAAAATCGATGTCAACTTTCTATACAGACTCTTTTCTATACGTTGACAACTTGTAGCTGGTATCCACTCTTAAACTTTTACCGATTTTAATCAGACGTAAATAATAGTATTATATTATAAACAGAAAAATAATCATTGGATTTCATAATAAGGGTTATTAACAAATAATGTTATGGGAGCAAATACATGCTAACCAAAAGTAAAGTCAAGATATACAAGGCATGCGTTCGCCCCATCATGACGTATGGAATAGAGGTCAGAGCCGATACCAATAGAACTAAGAACCTTCTTAGAGCAGCCGAAATGCGAACCCTGCGCTCCATCGCAGGCAAAACCCTCAGAGATTGGATCAGAAATGAAACGATAAGGTCTGTCTGTGGTGTTGAGGGCATAGTGAGATGGGGAAGAAGCAGAATGCGCTTTTGAAGAGACCACGTGGACCGCATGGAGAATACAATAGTTGGAAAAATTGTTGAAGATGAAAACCCAAGAAGCAAGAGATTATCAGGAAGGCCGCCGAAGTGATGGAGAGATGGCTGGACATCATCATCCCAGGACAGCCCACCGTCACAAACAGGTCATACGACCTAAACTAAGAGGAAGAAGAAGAAGAACAAATAATGATGTGAAGTGTGGAGGAGGTATTCCGTGCGGTGCAGGACACGGACAGGTTCGCCGAGGTGATCGCCAACGTTGGGGGACCCGACTTGACAGTGCACTTGAAGAAGAAGAAGATATACTATGAAGAAATTTACATTGAAATTATTTATATTTTCAATATTTACAATGAACGTCTACCAAGAAATTTCAAATAACTACATTAATATTTTTATTAATAAAATAAATTAAAAACTGTTAAATTAAATAACTATGTTTTTGTATCACCATTGTATTTTATTTTACGCGACAGCTGTTTCATCAACCTATGTTGACATCATCAGGTGTAACAATAATATATCAAATATCAAATTTTATTATTATATTTTTCACCTTTAATATTTTCTCCTATAAATAGCAACTAACCATCTTTTAATTAAAATATTTAGGCACCTAACTAAATTCAGCAAGAACTTCAAAATTATATCAAAGAAATTATTCAAATTGACATAGGAACAAATACACATAAAAATTCGAAAAATCACGAAAATTTTACATTTGATACATTATTGTAACACCTGATGATGTCAACATAGGTTGATGAAACAGCTGTCGCGTAAAATAAAATAGAATTGTGATACAAAAACAAAGTTATTTAATTAACCGGGTGGTGGTCTAGGGGATAGAACGCTTGGCTCCTGATCCAGGGGGCATGGGTTCAAGCGTGGACTCGACCAGGTTCCTTCTTCATAATAATGAGCTATTTTCTGCTCACATTGAAGATTGTAAAATAAATTCCAATATCATTGATATAAATCCTCGATGTTAGTCTTTTGTAAAAATAAAAAAATTAACAGTTTTAAAATGTTAAGGTATCGTAGTGTTTCGGCCAAAACAATGGACTATTTAAAATAATTTATTTTACATTGCTATTGCCACTTAGAATTAAACGAAAGTCATCTACGAATTGTCAGCGTATACACATCAATATTTGCGGTTTATCATTGATTCAAAACAATGGTCGAGTTACAAAACGCTTCATGTTTATATTCTGAGAACTACTCGTGTGCTTTCTTGGAAGACTTTCACCGCAGATATATTTTGTGGTTCCACCTGAAACAATCTAAAGAAGAGGTCGATTTCTATGACCACAATTTTGATGATGATGATACTAACGGCAAACATCCGTAAAGATATGGCAAAATTTATTTCTACTACATTTAAAAGAATAACGTTAAGATTAATGATATAAATGATTATGGATTAATGGCGTTGTGGTTATTTAGTAGATGGCAATCTGTCTTACAATACGCGCATATCAGGGCTTGTTAAGTCTAGTTTCTTCCAACTGAGACAGCTAAAACATATAAGGAAATGTTTACCTGTTGGTGAAGCTAGGACCCTCGTAAATTATTTTGTAGTGTCACGTTTAGATTATTGCAACGGAATGTACGCTGGATTGACAAATAATCAATTAAGCAGAATACAAAGCGTATTCAATGCTGCTGCCCGATTGATTATGGGGCAACACTGTCATATCACGCCGCTCCTGAAGGACCTTCACTGGCTTAAAATCCGAGAGCGAGTAAAATATAAATTGTGTTTGACGGTGTTTAAGGCTCGACACCAGAGAGCGCCAGCGTATATACGGACCTCTGCGTGACACCCATGCCAACGGAAAGGCAACGTTCACTCCGATCAGTAGAACCAAGTGCAAACAACATAGCAATTCCAGTCAGAGCCAATAAAGCATGTTTCTATGATCGTGCTTTCAGCGTTGCGGGTCCGTTGGCGTGGAAAAGCTTCCATGTTAGTATTAAGTATGAGGTTAGTGACGTTAAATTTAAGAAACTTCCGAAGACTGCACTGTTCGGTCAGTCATTTCCTAGTGCGCCCTTGGAGTAATTGATCTTACAAAACGGCGCACTTAAAATACAAGTCATCAGAATAATAATAATAATATGAATATTTAACTTATTTAAATACTGTTTTTCCACTTATGAATATATTTTTCTCGACATGTTATATGACTCTAAAATACTCTAAATGACTCGAAATGACTCTAAAAGAACAACAAAGAATCTACTGCTTTGAGAATAGAATACTAAGAATTATCCTGGGATCCAGACCCGGTGTTGTAGAGTGAACTTGGAGGCATAGAACTAACCAAGAGATCCGTACGATGACCCAGCAGCCCCTTATAACGAGCACCGTGAGAGCCGGTCGCCTAGCATGGATTGGGCACGTATGCCGAGCCGAAGAGACCAGAGCAATCAAGACCCTGTACGCGTCTAGACCGACCGGAGTAAGACCTCTAGGAAGGCCTTGACAGCGCCTAATGGACAATGTTCTGGCTGACCTGACTAGGTTGGGCGAATCGGACTGCTGGGAGCAAAAGGCGCAGGATCGAGGAGCTTGACGAAAAATCATCAAGGAGGCTAAAACTCTTCAAGAGTTGTATGGCCATAGGAAGTAAGTATGTTATAAGACGATAAAAATAAACTCAATAAGTTCATAACAAATAATATATACTTAACTAACTAACCATCAAGCCGTCTTCCCGAAGGGGTAGGCAGAAATAATGATCTGCCACACTTCTCATTCCTGACATACTTCTCCCGATTCCTCAACATTCAAACATCGTGTCACGCACGCTTCTTTTGCCAGTTCCATGCTTCACTTCCATTAATAAATACGAGTACTATACGAGTACATAAATACATTTATATTATCTTCAATGTCTTTCCCGATTTTTCTATCTCTTTTAAATTTTTTTTGTAAACATGCTTCCCAAATAAATCAATTTGTTCGCACTTACGTGCTTAATTTGTCATACATTCTTCCTTCTCAAATACCATCACCTTAGACTTAGACACATTCATTACAAGGTCACTCTTATTGCATGCTTCATACATTTTTAATACTAAAAAAATAAAGAGCTTCTGTCATAATCTATGACGAACTGCCTTATTATTACGGATTTCTGAGGATCTTATTCCACTATAACATAATATTATACTAGCAATAAGTAATCTCCGCATAGTTTAAATATTAGCGTGGCCAAACCATCACAAAGCCATATGCTTATCTGCAAACTGCTGGAAATGCATTGCGAAAAAAGAAAAATCGTTCCGAATCGTAAGACAAATTGACGTTTAGTTAAAATATCACGTTTTTAACCCATTAATATCACAACATTTTGAGTGTATACAAATTCTTGTAGACAAATACTGGATTTTACCCATTGCGGATAATTTTTTTTTTTTAATAAGGATTAATTGTATCTTGAACGAAGATGTAAATTGTTTTCTGGGAACAGAATATGGTGGCCGAGGCGGAAAAATTGGAAAAATAGGCGCAGCATTCTAGCATATATACAAATTCCAAAAATTTGTCAGACATGGTGGTCGTAAGAAGGGCGGAATGGGGAATGTTGTTAAACATAAAGCGATCGCTCAACCCAACCAATGACAGGTCATAAGTCCTGTAAGCGCCTCGGCCACCATATTCTGTACCCAGAAAACAATTTACATCTTCGTCTCTATTGAGATACAATTAACCATTAATAGCAATTAACTTATTCTTATATTAATAGAATAGTAATTTACATATATGTATAAATTTAAACATTTATGTATGAATGAACTAGTTTAATATTTCAGAATAACTTTTGTTTAAATAGAGCATGGAAATAATTTATTAACATATTTTTTTTTATATTCAGCAGGTCGTTTGAACCCAATTACTGTATATAATTTGTTTTTAGCTATTATATTGATTCTAGTGACATGTGATAGGTAGCTAATCTATCGCCATTTTATTGTCACGTAAATTCTACACTAGACCAGCGGTTTCTAACCTTTATGGATTATTTTCCTTGCCTCCCTATCATTTTTTTTAAAGTTCTTATAATCTTTCTCATTCTTGTCCCATTACACCTCCATGGTGCATAGGGCCTCAAGGAACCTTCTCCACCTGACTCTTTCGCATGCCTGATGCCTAACATCATCCTAAGTGAGGCCTGCCGCTTTGACTTCGTCCGGCTGAGCTCTTCTCCTGGTGGCTTTAGGTCTGCCTCGCTTCCTCTTTCCCCCCATCGGGGAACCAGTCTAGTGCACCCTGAGCGATGCAGGCTGGGTTCCGTCTCAGAGTGTGACCGATCCACAGCAATTGCGTCCAGCGACTTGTTCTCTGATTGGCTTTTCGCCTGCCATGATCCAGAGAACAGCATTTGGGACCAATAGGTCTTGAATATTGAGCGAAGGCACCTATTTATAATAACGAAATCCAATAACGAAAGCGGTTATTATAATATAGACACGTTTTAAATAATAAAAATATTATCACAACAAAAAACTAAAAATTACAACTAATTAACGTAGTGTTCCGGCTCCGGAGAATTTTTATAATAGGATGTTTAAAAATGTAAAAAAATAAATAAACATTCGTTCTATAAATAAACTAACTAACCAATACGCCGCCTCCCCGAAAGGGTAGGCAGAAAGAATGGACTGTCACACTTTAACCGAAGCGGCACTCCATCCTTCTCTTTTCGCCCCGCGGGAGACGCGGTGTGATGGGTTGCGAACCTCATCGCCACCAATAGACATCTCCCGCGCACACTTCGATCGTCCAACATCCACAAAAAAAATGTAAAACAAATAATACAAAATAAAATAACAAAATAAATATAATTTAACACAAAATGTTATTTTTAGATGGTACACATATTGTCTATTTAATTTATGTTCCACGTATCCACCGTTTTTTTAAATTAGCAGTAATTAGGCACTTAAAACAAACCAACACTAGCAAGAACTTAAAATTATTTTGAAGAAATTATTCAAATTGTCATTGGAACAAATGAAAAAATTATTTTTACATCTGTCAAAATTCTTTATATTATGTTGGTCAATGATATTTTTTTAAATGTACTAATTGTTTGTATATAAATAATGTATTATTGCTTGTAACCTTAATGTATTATTGCTTGTATGACACAAAACACTCCATGGTGAATGTGTCAAATAAATAAATATTTAAAAAAAATAAACGAAATAACTTGTATAATTTTAACATCAAAACAGTACAAACGTATTACGTGTCACAATTAACTATTATAAAGTTCGGCAAAATACAAATTGACCAAAACAATTCACTTATACACGAAATATCTTCAAATTTACGGGAGTACCACATGAACCAAACCAAATTTTGCCATATGACGCTGTATTTTGCGCTGGACACTAGTGGGTTATTTGAAAATACCAAAGACAGCGAAGTAATGACTTATCGCCGTAAGTAACGGTTGAAGAGGGAATAAAAGATAATAAGATATGCCATGAACCTTAACAGCCGACATTTTGTTTACTCAAGCATTAATAATGTCTTTGCGTGGTGCAATTTTATAGAAAATAGAAAATTCTCTGTGACTAACCCACCCGTAATTGTGCATAAAGTGTAGGTAGAAATACAGGACATAGCTATAGCGCGTTTAACTTTTCTAAAAAGTTGTCATAATTGGAATTAACGTCGCCATCTTGAAAATCAATATACAGATCAAATCAAATCAAATCAGTTAAAAAGATCTTCTGCTTAATGCTTAAAATACAATCTTCATAGATGGCGTTAGTGTGTAGATTGAATATACTACCATGCAAAGGGGGGTGTTGCAGATTAACATATATAAAACTTCCAAAAATTTGTCAGACATGGTGGTCATAAGAAAAAATAAGGTGGAATGGGGAATGTTGTATTACATAAAGCATGCGCTTAACCCAACCAATGACAGGTCATAAGTCCTGTAAACACCTTGATCATCCAAATTCTGTATCCAATTTGCATCTTCGTCTCTATTGAGATATAATTGATTCTTGAGTTAAAAAGATATTACCTACAAACAATTCTTATATTTTAAGACATATATTGATAACAGGTAAAATATAATAAATATATAATACCAGGAACGCATGAGAAATGATTCTACATTAGGAATACAAGATACTCTACAAAGTCAAGAGTATTTGCCTTCTGAACTTACTTTCACGAATATGAAAGATATCGATCTTCGAAGCGATCATATTCAGCAGTTTGATTGCTCTCCCCACCGGCATCACCAGAGGCAGGTTGGTTCTGCATGCTGGGAGATAAAACAGTATGTGCTGACCAGTGGCGGTACTTCCATAGAAGCCCAGAAGCCCGGCTTGCGTAAGAAATTTTGAATCCAACCTCTTCTGGCTTACAAAGGTTCAGCTCTTGTGGCTATTCCTCTTACGTCTGATGGGAACATTGTTGGAAGGTGCTTTGGTGGGTTGTTGGTTTATGCGGGGGCATGATAACTTAGATTTTGGGGTTTTGATTCAAAATTTCTTACGCAAGCTGGGCTTCTGGGCTTCTATAAGAGTACCGCCACTGGTGCTGACGCTGTCGAAGATAACCATCCGGAACATAAAGATGGATAGCCTCCAAGATGACGGAATTCTCAAAGAATCCCCTGATTAGTCTGAAAAAATGGGTAAGTGTGCACCAATCCCTTCTTATCTGTAAACTATTGGTCCCCAGCATGCCCAAGAGGAATGCAGTGGGATAAAGCCACGGATAGCTGCCAAACTCCCTCATGTAGAGATATCTCAGAAATCTTTTCTAAACCCTCTCTAACATGTGCGAGTATTTCGCCTCGTGGGGACTCCATATTAGCGAACCACACTCGAGCCGGCTCCGGACCAATGAGTTATACAAAATTCGCAAAACATAGGGATTCTTGAAAACTCAACCAGTTCGGAGAATAAATTCCGATATTTTCAGTGCAACTCCACATATTCTCTCGATGTGAGCATGGAAATTATGTTAGTATTGCTGAAAACCATTAATAGATTAGTGTTGCCAATGGTCAAATGCTACGTCTGGTCTATACTTTTGAATCGTGGACCTTGAAAGTTGATATCATGTGGACCTGACTTTATGGCTGATTAATTTTCTGTTTTTTTTTATAATAACTAAACTAACAACCCAAAGAATTAGGCAGAAATAATGGACCACCACATTGTTTGATTTGATCGTGCCGCGTTTTCTTCGGTCTTCCTTCAGTGGTTTACGTATTCTTTCTTCATTAATTATTTCCATGTCTCCAAACCATCATAATGACTAACTAGCTAACTAACTAACCATCACGCCGTTTCTCCGGAGGGGTAGGCAGAGTGGATGGATCGCCACATTGTTCTATCCTGAAATAATTCTCGCACATCTTCTACATTCACACATCGTGACATGCACGCTCGTCGTTGTCCCTACTTCGAACATGGCCGCCTTTCAGTAATTGATTAATTTGGTCAAGCCATCTCTTCCTTGGCCTTCCTCGACTTTTTTTCCAGTCACACAACATGTACATATATTTATTTAACCAGCATCATGTATAACCTCATCCATTCGTTCCATATGTCCAAACCATCTTAGTGACCCTTTTTTAATTTTATTTATCACACATTCATCCGCTTTACATTCCTTTCTTACTTCATCATTAGATATTCTATCACACATTGTTTTTCCGTACATTCTTCTTAGTGACCTCATTTCTATGGCATTTATCCTACTTTCATCCTTCTTCTGCCAACTTCCATACATAAGGGTCGGCACAAGAACTCCATTTTGCACTGCCATCTTTGCTGACATTTTCATTTATTTTGTACATGTATCTTTCATTTGTATTTGACACTTAAAAAAAATAGATTTATCCCACATTCGTCAAAGAGATCTCATATATACTACATTTCTTTTGTTTTCTTCCTTATTTGGCTAGTTCCAGGCTTCAGTTCCATACACAAGGGTCGGTACAAGAAAATTATTGTCCACTGCTATCTTAGCTTTTACAACTCCAAGAATAAAAACAACAAATCAGTTGTTCCAAATATTTTAAATTAAAAATATATTAGAACGGTCTTATAACCTTCAAACAAACATCATGTAACTATGGCAATTGTAAAGTGCACTAGATATTTGAAGTGAATAAATGTCAGTGATCAAAAAAATAACGTATTATATCCGAAGGTGAATTTATGTTGAGAATGTCCGCTCATTTCTAAATGGCAACTTAATTTCAAAATTCCTGATTTCAGCCATGGACAAAAGTATTTTTATTTAAATATTAATAATTGCAGCCGTAATAAAGTTTCATAAACAATTATTTTATTGTACACAACAGGTTGTTTGAACTAAATTACTGTACATTATTTATTTTTAGCTATTATTGATTCTCTTGACATGCGATAGGTAACTAATCTATCGCCATTTTATTGGCATGTGACATTTTATTGTCATGGACAAAAATACTAGTGACTTGGAGACCGTGGACGGCAAAGAGAAGTGCAGGGCGACCGCAACTACGGTGGAAGTATGATCTGAACAGACACGTCGGAATAACCTGGATGCAGTCTGCACAAGACAGGGTGACATGGAATAGAATGGAGGAGGCCTTTGTCCAGAAGTGAACGGGAATAGGCTGTGGAAGAAAAAGGAGAAGATGGGCTGGATATATGTAAGACAGGGCAGTATCCGATGAAAATCAGAATACTTCAGTGGAGGCCATGGACAAAGAAAAGGAGTGTCGTGAGGCCACCTAAAAGATGGACTGACGATATTTCCTGAATAGCTGGAACGACCTAGATGCGGAAGGGACAAGACAGGGACGAGTGGAATGCAGTATACACACAGAATCGGAAAATACCAGATCCAAGGTGTATGTTCTGCGAAGACACGGATGACGCGGAGCATACACTGTTCAGATGCATGAGATGGACTGATGAGAGAAGGTCTCTAGAGGAAAGGCTGGGAGAGTGCCTGGAGCCGGAAACTCTAGTAATGAGCATGTGCAGGACGGAGGAGAACTGGAACGCGGCACAAGCATACATAGAGAAGATAATGCGGCAAAAGGAGGATATGGAGAGACAAGAGCAAGCGAACGCGCGCACATAAGACAAAAGTTGCACAACAGGGTAGGTCGAAAGGCAGTCAGACTGACTGGGTGTCCATGATGGATTTCCCCTTCAATTTAAAAAAAAGGGACGAGTGGAAGAAAATGGAAGAGATCTATATCCAGCAGAAGGAATGGAAGAGATCTAGTATATCTAGGAAGAAGACTGAAGAAGAAGAAGCATATAAATTATGAAGTTTTAACGTCCCGATGATGACAATCTACATCACGTAATCATGCGCTTGTTCCATGGAAGCCCGACGATTAGAACTATCCCATTTCGCTGTATGGAAATGCCGTTTCAAAAGTAACGACAGGTCGCTGGGGCTGCTAATAGATACTCTTGTTCGGATGTGAAAGGCGAAGTGAGAAATAGATACTTTCATTTAATTGCGAAGAGAAGGAAATAGCTGTCAGCCTGTCAGTTGTGATGTATCTTTCTAATAAAGTGTATACTTTCATATAAAAAATACAAATACAATATTTTGCAAAGACCGTTTGCCCTGAAAACAAGTACAATAATAAATCGAAACATAAATTAATATTCATATTTACCTTTTGAATATGGATGAAAACTTCAGTTTTCTAGAAGTTTAATTGTATTATATAAGAGTGACATGTTTCACCCTGCTAATGCATTATCAAAACTTTATCTTAAGTTTGATAATACCCCAGCGATGCGAAACATCTCACTCTTACATAATTTAATAAAACCTCTAGAAATCTTTCTTTAAGCAAACGAATGTTTCTGTTATGTTACAATTACAATACAATTTGTAATTGTAACACCTGATGATGTCAACATAGGTTGATGAAACAGGTTTCGCGTAAAATAAAATACAATTGTGATACAAAAACAAAGTTATTTAATTTAACAGTTTAAAATGTTAAGGTATCATAGTGTTTTGGCCAAAACGATGGACTATTTAATTAGATTATTTTTTTGACAATTTTTGAGATTATTTTTCTCGACATCAAATCAAATCAGTTTATTAACTCAAAAGACATTACAAACAGGAAAATGTTTAAGGCACCTATTAAGTACAGGTAAAATATTATAAAAATACAACAAAGTACCAGCAACGCATTAGAGATGGTTCGACATTAGGATGACAACATACTTTCTAAATTCAAGAGTATTTGTCCGAGTGAATTGGTTCCGAGCATTCCTTATACAAATGTCGTGGGATAGAGCCACGGATAACTACCATACTCCCTCATGTAGAGATACCACAGATTTTTTTTCTGAACTCTCGGATAACGGAATATCTCGCCTCGTAAGGACTCCATATCAAGGAACCACTTTCGAGTCTGCTCCGAACCAACGCGTTGTATAGGACTCTGAGCACATTGGGATTTCTGAAAACTCTTCCGGTCCGAATGATGAAGCCCAACATCCTCAGTGCAATGTCACAAATCCTCTCGATATGTGCACGAAAGTTCATGTTTCAAACATGTTTCGAATCAAATCAAATGAAGGCAGTGTATATTCGAAAACATTTAAAATTAGAATTTTAACATTCTATTTTTTTCAATTAACCAATCGTGTTACGTCGTGAAGGAATGTCGGAATTATAAAAGGTATATATTTACCTACATACAATGTATATAGAACATTTTGTTTTAAAATGCACCTACCTAATGTTTCAAGCAGTACTTGTTTGGTTCTTGATTACTTTGTGGCTAAATCGTGACATGCCAATCGATATAAATAGAAAAGTTAAATACAGGTACGTTATAAAATTGTGTATAAGATGTTCTTTGCACATTACACGTACGTACGATATCATATTATTTATTATTTATGCACTAAACAACCGAGTTTCTAACGAGGAAATGTATTTTTTACAGTAAGCAACATTTCAATTTGTAAGCAAAAAAATCGAAGTTGCCAATTATTAAAAATAATCTAATTAAGAACGTGCAAATTTTTAAATGAGTATTTAATCGATTTCTTACAAAGTTCACAAAAAATCTTATATATCCGGTTAATGGTAGTGACGCTTTCGTCTCCCATAATTTTTCTTTTCAAGACTTGTAAAAATACTTCAACGCTAACCCTCATCAAGTCGACCATAAGGAGACTCCGTGTAGCACAAAGGAAACACGAAAGAGCCATGCTACACGTAAGACTCTCAGACTAACTAACTAACTCTCAGACCGGATAAGAAATACTGAAATACGTAGAAAGTCGGGAGTAACAGATGTCGTCGCAAGGGTAGTGAATCTTAAATGGTCATTTGCGGGAAATGTTGGCAGATTGGTAGACGATAGATGGACCAGAAGGGTGGTAGAGTGAAGACCCCGCGAAGACAAACGAAACAGACGGAGACCCCCCACACGATGGTCCGATGACATTTTTTTTTTAAGGAACATAGAAGTTCCCGCCACATACCCGAGGCTGTTATAGGGCGTAGCGGCGCCCTTTTATCAGCCTCGCTCGTACACTCCCTGGGCCTGTCCCCGGTCCATCCGGGACTTACATTTAAATACGGCAACGACAAGGGGGTGCCAGACCACATTTAATCTACTCAATCTCACTTCTATGCTCCGTTGTACTTTATTAAATAAATAAATAAGCATAATATATAATACATGAACATTTGAGGAACATTATATAAAAGATAAATATACACCACAGGAATATACAGCGGGAAGAACAGGAGAGGCAGAGGAGACAAATGCGGGATGGGAAAAAAAAAATAATAATAACGAGTACAGTTTTTGGCATGTAGGACAAAGGACGAGGTTTAAGAAGCATTTCATAATATTAAATAAATAAATAAAACCACTGCAAAAATTATTATTATGGCCAAGAGGGAGAGGAACGAGACCCGTCACAGAGGGGCAACCTCCCTCTCCCAGCTGGAAAACAGCGCACCCTCAGAGGGCAAGAAACAGCACAAATTCCGGTGAATTCCGGTGGGGTAGACAACCGTAAAGACCCCTCCATCCAGGAGTAGTAGCCCCAGCAGCAGTAGCCCCAGCATGACATTACAAGAATTGTTGGCGATTGGATGCAAAAGGCATAAGATGTGCGTGAAGGGATACGTGGAGAAGTATAGGGGAAGCCTATGTCCAGCAGTGGACGACAACGGCTGTCTAAGTAGTAGTAGAAATACTTCATTACTGATCGGTTTCAAATTATATTTCGTATGATTGTTGCGGATATAAATCATCTAATCACTATGACATATGATGCATTACATTAATTTTCAAAATGACACCTATGATGCATTATATTAATTATCAAATATATCAAAATAAGTTGTTGCAGGTATCTATAATACAAAATAGCATAAAAAATCTGCCTCCGGTGATACTTGTAGACAAAACAATTAAACTGGTTAACGTGCACCCGTTTTCAATCCCAAATGCGTACTGACAAATTGATGGACAGAGACAAACCTCTAGGCATAACGATTAAACCTTCGTGGCGGAGTGGAAAGTGCATCGACTGCCACTCCGAAGGTTCCGGGTTCGATTCCCGGCGAGGGCAGTGTGATTGTCACATTGTCTTTCGTCTGGTGTAGAATTCACGTGACAATAAAATGGCGATATATTAGCTACCTATCACATGTCACGAGAATCACTATGATAGCTATAATACCCTTTACATCGATTTGGGTCATGCTGTCATGATGTAAAAGAGCGATTAAAAAAAATAATAATAATAATCACTAGCTAATGTGCATCCATTTTGAATTCTAAATGCATACTGATAAATTGATGGGCAAAGACAACTCTAGGCAGAACAATTAAACGGGATTAACATGCATCCGCTTTCAATCCCAAATGCGTACTGACAAATTGATGTGTAGAGACAATGCTGTACAAAGTCAAAAAGTTTTACGCGTGACGATACGTTGAAGTTTTCCTAGAAAACCAGTACAAATCAATATGGGCTGTAATGCCCCTAGCTTTAAATAACTACTTACCTAACACAATAGGGTTTGCAGGGATAAAAAAAAATTGTGACGTTTAAACTAATTTACCCTACCGCGTCTGTCGAATTTTCACTTATAAATAAACTAACTAACTAACCATCACGCCGTCTCCCCGAAGGGGTAGGCAGAAAGAATGAACTGCCACACTTTTCTTTCCTGACATGTTTCTCTCGCTTCCTCAACATTCATACATCGTGTCATGCACGCACGTCGATTTCTCTGACTCCTCACATGGCTGACATTCAATATTAGATTTATTTGATCGTGCCACATTTTCCTCGGTCTTCCTCTATTTCTGGTTCCATTTACATCGTTAACATATATAATTTTTTTACCATACTTTCTTCATTCATTCTTTCCATATGTCCAAACCATCTTAATGATCCTTTCATTATCTGGTTCATAACACCATCATTCGCACCGCATTCACTTCTTATATTTTTATTCGATACTCTATCATTCACAGAGTATCCACACATACGTTTAAGAGATCTCATTTCTACTGCATTTATTCTACTTTCATCCTTCTTTTGCCAGTTCCATGCTTCGCTTAAATACATAAGGGTCGGTACAAGA
Organism: Lepidostoma basale; assembly: GCA_022606425.2. Lineage (NCBI taxonomy): Eukaryota > Metazoa > Arthropoda > Insecta > Trichoptera > Lepidostomatidae > Lepidostoma > Lepidostoma basale. The sequence continues at coordinate 41,941 of JAHDVF020000272.1, read as the reverse complement.
ACATCATTGTGCACTGCCATTATAGCTTTTTTGGATAAGTTTTTGTTTGCGATGACAACTTTAACTACACCATTCACTTTGTTGCCTGCCCCAACCTCTCTTTCAAATAATAAAATTAATAATAATAATAAATAGAAAAATAAAACAATTAAATAATGCTATTAAGTACAATAATTAGATTGCCGATAGCAAAATTTCTGTTATAGGAATTAGGTCTAGTTTATGACACTTCAAATAAATATTCATTCAGCACACCCAGGCATACAAACACATTTCACTACTAAGCAAGGTCGCGTATGAAATAATTTCTTCAAACAGTCAATTAGGCGCTATTGTTCATATTTAAGAAGCTTTATGCCGTTTCACAATCGCCTCGCAAAACACAACTGGAACGGATTAACAATTAAATCGGCGATTGTACAACTCTATAGTGCGAACATTTAAAATTGGGTACCCACCCGCCTCGTTAGATGAAGTTTGTTAACAAAGACCTTTTCTAAACTAAAACAGCCGGGCGAGGATTTCGCAAATCGGCGGTGTTGCTATTATTGTTTGAATATAATAAAAACGATCGTCAATGTTGATAAGCACCTGGTGCTTAGTGTGAATTTTGCAATCACGAAATGTTGCCATCTTTAAAAAATCATAAATCATAGAAATATGTAAAAAGTTAAAGGGTCAACATAATGATCGTAAAAGTTTTTTTTTGTTACTTAAAACACTTGTTTCTTATTTGAGTTTGATTATCTCAACATATTTTTAAGGTTTTATACCTTCATTGTCGGGAGAACGAAATTAAATTAAAAAGTGGAAAACGTGTTTATGTTATGAAATTCCACATCGTTAAATAAACCCTTAATTTTATTAAATATTACGGAAAGTTTAAATTAATTATGACTTCGAGCATTTAAGTTCGTCATAATTAAAAAAAACTAACTAACTAATCATCACGCCGTCTCCCCGAAGCGTTAGACAGAAAGAATGGACTGCCACACTTTTCTTTCCTGACATATTTCTCTCGCTTCAACATTCACACATCGTGTCATGCGCATCGATTCCTCTGACTCCTCACGTGGCCGACATTCAATATTTGATTTATTTTATCGTGCCACCTTTTCCTCGGTCTTCTCTATTTCTAGTTCCATTTACATCGTTAACATATACTTTTTTAACCATTCCTTCTTCATTCATTCTTTTCATGTGTCCAAACCATCTTAATGATCCTTTCATTATTTTGTTCCTAACACCATCATTCACACCGCATTCACTTCTTATATTTTCTTTCGACACTATCATACACAGAGCATCCGTCTAAGAGATCTCATTCGTCTAAAAGATCTCATTTCTACTGCATTTTTTCTACTTTCATCCTGCTTTTGCCAGTTCCATGCTTCGCTTCCATACATAAGGGTCGGTACAAGAACTCCATTGTACACTGCCATTTTAGGTTTTTTGGAAAGGTTTTTGTTTGCGATGACAACTTTACGTGCACCATTCACTTTGTTGCCTGCTCCAACCCTTCTTTCAATATCCCTCTCCACTCGCCCATCTTTTTTAAACATACTACCCAAATACACGAACTCATCTACTTGCTCCAAATTTTCATATACATATATTTTTTTAGTAATGTGAAACAGCTGTGATTTAACACCACATATTTTTTTATCGAACTAAAAAAAATTTTGAATTTGATACGCTACACTCTACATTCCCATCCACCAATTACACAAACCATTAGGACGCATTCATCCGCTTTACAATCCTTTCTTACTTCATCATTGGGTATTCTATCATATATTGTCGTTCCGCACATTCTTCTTAGTGACCTCATTTATGCTACATTCATCCTTATTCTGCCTGCCCCAAGCTTCACTTCTATATATAAGGATCGGCAATAAAACTTAATTGTGCACTGCCATTTTTGCTTCAGTGGATTTATTTTTAATTACACCATTATTTTGTTTCCAGCTCCAACCCTTCTTTCTATATCTTTCTCCATTTTTCAATATCTTGTAAACATGCTTACAGATAAATAAATTCGGTAACTTGCTCCAATTTATCACCTTCGCACATATGTTACAATCCGTCATACATTCTTCCTTTTCAAATACCATAACTTAAGACTTTGACACGTTCATCACATTTATTGCATACGAGTACTTCGTACATTCTTGATACTATAAATAAATAATTCTAAAAGTAGTCCTGAAATTTTGGTTAAAAAGGATTAAAACGCTCTAGCAAGCGCGAAACCTTGAAATTATAACTAACTAACCATCACGCCGTCTCCCCGAAGGGGTAGGCAGAAAGAATGAACTGCCACACTTTTCTTTCCTGACATATTTCTCTCGCTTCCTCAACATTCATACATCGTGTCATGCACGCGCGTCGATTTCTCGGACTCCTCACATGGCCGACATTCAATATTTGATTTATTTGATCGTGCCACGTTTTCCTCGGTCTTCCCCTAATTCTGATTTCATTTACATTGTTAACATATAATTTTTGCACCATTCATTCGTCATTCATTCTTGTTTTTAATTTAGATTTAGAACAATGTTCATAACACCATCATTGAAATTATAATCATTTTAGTATCCTAAATGACGCGAAAAGGATATTTACAAAAGAAAGTTCTTTTCACGAAAAAACAAAAAAAAAAATTTAACAAAAATAAATAATATTTTTTATGTCGGGAAACAAATATGAAGTACAATCGGTCCACGCCCAAGGCCACTGTCACCGTCCCTTGGTCTCCACCCAAGACCTCAGGCCCTTTCCATGGCCATCCCCTACACCTCCAAACTCCTCCCTACCCGGGTAGTCAGGTCCAAATGTCGGACACAACCCACAACATCTTCCAAGAAACCTTCGCCTCACCATCCAACTATATTCGAACTCATCATCCAAGCAAGAAATTTCCAACATGTGGGGTAACCTTCGGGCTGTTACTACCTAAAAGACAATATCCAAGAAATTAACTGCAATAATTTCAATAATGTTTTGTTTTTCACTCTTAAACTAACTTACTAACTAACCATCACGCCGTCTCCCCGGAGGGGTAGGCAGAAAGAATGAAACGCCACACTGTTCTGTCCTGACATACTTCTCTCGCTTCCTCTATATTCATACATCTTGTCATGAACGCACGTCGTTTTCTCCGACTCCTCACGTGACCGACATTCAATATTTGATTGATTTGATCGTGCCACGTTTTCCTCGGCCTTCCTCTATTTCTAGCTCCGTTCAAGCCGTTTATATTATACCTTCTTTACCATTCTGTCTTCATTCATTCTTTCCATGTGTCCAAACCATCTTAACACATTGTTTTCGGGTATTGTTTTATGCTGATTGCAGCCTGGCGCGGGCGATATTTGGGTTCGCGCGCGAGTTTTTTCAACATTATTTTAAAAGTCTATAACTTTTGAAATATCCGTGATAATTGACTGAAACTTTAAATGCATCTTACCTTATTGTGTCTCAATGATGAAATGATGGAAAACAAACTTTGGAAGTTTTATTTTTATACAAACACAGAATTTTTATCAAATTATAATACTATTTAAAATCAATACAACTATTTAACACTAGATTACACTATTTAAAATTGTCAAAATTACTGTCTAGTATTTTTTTACTGTATGGTACAGTTCAAAACATGTACCTCTGTGAAGAGCCACACCACAGAATTTACACATGTAACAAGTTTCACTCCTTTTTCCTTTAGCAGCACACACTCGACATTTTCTTTGTGCGTATTTTTTTTCCCTTTCCCCTTTATCCTTTCTAATTTATGGACTTTTAGATTCGTAGAAAGTCTGCCTGGAGGATCGCGATTTGGAGTGTGCCGTGTCAAACTTACTGTCGATGTTCCAGGTTCCTCACTTAGTTCGCTTTCAATACTGCTAGTTATCCAATGACGTGCTGTCTCCAATAAAAAAAAATTGTACCTTACTGAGTCTGGATATTTTGCTTTATAAATTACAAAAGCATTAAATAAGGCACAATTCAAGAGATACATGACTACCCTTTTAGTCCATTTTGTAGTCTTCAACAGAATTGAATAATATGAAAGGTATTGATCTGCCCTATCAACACCTTTCGTATATTTGTTGTATTCTATTACGCAATTTGGTTTAATTATATTTTCTCTTATGTGCCAGTCTATATTATGACTTTCTAACATTTCCGCAGAGTGTATGGTGGAAATCATTCTTACATATTTTTTAGATCGCCAAATCTGCATAAGAATGTCATTTTTTCTTCGAAATATTGACTCCCCTTTTTCTAATTTTGGTTTTTTCAAAGAGACGGGTAAGCCTCGATTTTCTCGTATTGTACCACATACTCTTATTTTTTTCTCCAACAAAGCCTCACTCATCAAAACACTATTGTAATAATTATCCATATATACGTGATGCCATAATTCAATATATGGGGTTAAAACTGTTTCCACTGTTTCTAACAATTTTTTACCCTGTGCTGTATATATTTCAAAATTTCCTATGTATCCTGTTGTGGCCTCGCAAACCATGCGTACAAGAATCCCATATTTAATTATCTTAGAAGAATTATATACCCGAAATGATAATCTTCCTCTCCAGGGTGTAATACTTTCGTCGAGGGATAATTCTTGACGAGGATTGTACACATTATTAAATTTTGGTACTAGGAAATCCAAAATTGGCCTTACTTTGCATAATTTATCAGAATCATCTGGAATATCTTCGTTAATCCAGCGGGATCTGCGTCAAGGTTTCTTCGAGCACACAAAAAAATGTATATTTTTAGACTTTTTTTTTTCATTTTATAATTGAATAATAAATCAAAAGTAAAGCCTAATAAATATAAATTTGTGAGTGAAATTATATTGTGAAGTCAGATATACGATTTAGCAACAAAATCCATTTATTACACAACACGTTTTATTACGTTACCCGACGACAACCACCAGAGAGTAAAAAACGTATTTTTACGTTTCCCGCATTTGAGCACCAAACTGAAAAAAACGTAGTTTTACGTTTCCCGACAACATTGTGTTAATGACTCTTTCCTTATTTTGTTTAACACTTTCATTCGCACCACATTCACTTCTTATACTTGCATTTGTCACTATCATATACAGATTTGCCACACATTCGTCTTAGAGATCTCATTTCTACTGCATTTATTCTACTTTCATCCTTCTATTGCCAGTTCCATGCTTCACTTCCATACATAAGGGTCGGCTCAAGAACACCATTATGCACTGCCATCTTAGCTTTCTTAAATGTAGTAATATAAAAAAATATCACCTACCAATCTGCAGAATCCACCTGCCCCAATTTTTATTGCCAATTCAAGTGCTTATGTGCCCTTATAAATGCCTATCTTCGTTGTGTGTTCAATAAACAAATAAATATTTCAAAGCGGAATATATTTATTTATTTATTTACATTTTAACCCATATATCACATTTCCTATCCGACATAGCACAGGCGAAGCCTGTTATGTGACAATTATTCGGAATCATAATATATATAGGCAAAAACCCAGATGTCGTCAAGAAAGAGTACGAGAATATTTTAAATACAAGAGAGCGAGAGAGGAATACTTCGATTCTCTCCGAAAGTAATTCGATAATTCGAAATGCACACGATGCGCATGCCCGAGAACGTTCCTGAATTATGTTGATGTATGAATGTGGAGGAATCAAGAGAAGTATGTTAAGACAGAACGGTATGGCGGTCAATCCCGGCCTACTCCTCTGGGGAAACGACGTGATGGTTTGTTAGTTATTTAGTTAATCCAATGTTTTGGCGGAAACACAATTAAACATTATTAACTGTTTAATTAAACCCATCATTCGCAACCCATCACACCGCGTCTCTTGCGTTGGCGAAAAGAGAAGAATGGAGTGCAGCATCGATTAAAGTGTTGCAGTCCGTTCTTTCTGTCTACCCTTTCGGGGAAACGGCGTGATGGTTAGTTAGTTAGTTAGTTTAAAACACTGTTATATTTGATATAATATCAAATTTGATTTAATTCCTATGAAATTGTCACGACAGCTGTTTCGTTGATTGTAACACCTGATGATGGTTAGCGAAACAGCTGTCGCGACAATTTTATTAGAAATTAAATCAAGTGTGATATTCTGTAACAGTGTTTTAATGAAACAGTAGATATTTTATCGCAATGACACGTTTCGCCATGCTAAAACATTTGATAATTGCATTTGATAATCTCTTAGCAAGTCGAAATACTCGTATGCCATTCCCATAAAATACAATTAATCTTCTAGAAAACAGGCGTTTTCATTTGTGTTTACCTCATATTAGTGTGAAAAAAAATGTTTTCATTCATTTTGAAATTCCTGTCTTATTTTGGTTCATTAATATTTATATATCACACATGTGGCGATATTTATAACATAAAATTATGTTTATAATGTTTATATTCTACTAGTTTGCAACCCGTGAAATATTCAGGGAAGAAAACGAATTCTACATTCAGTTACATGGTTTGTTTGTTTTATTTCATACAACAAAAATAAGAAAAAAATTCAAAATAATCTAGAAACGTTCTCGGGTATGGGATCGTGTGCATTTCGAATACTTCCGCAGAGAATCGAAGTAATCCTATCTCACTCTTACGTATTCAAAATATCCTCGCACTCTTTTTTGTATCCGGGTATACGATATCCAGGTTTTGCCTATGATTTCTATATTATTAATAAATATAAATAATTTATGATTAGTTGAATAAGATGTGTTCTAACCTGAGAGTAGCTGCATCCATCCACAGATGTGAAAAACAGTCGTAGATTTGCAGAAAAAGAACAGGAACATTGTCAAGATAGTGAATAATGCGATGATAACACTAAATCCAACCAGAACGGTCACTATCTGAAATATCATCCCAGGTATAGAGAGGAAATCTTCCAGCTTTCCCATACAAATCTCGCCGCTGTCATCCACCTTGCAAAACTGCCAGATCCCAAATCTTCCGGGATTCTCTGCTTCCAGATCACCTATCCACTCTGGGGTTATGAATACGACCACACTAATGATTGCATAGCATATCGTGAAGATTGCCCACAATACCCCAATCGCTTTGGCATTCCTGACATAATTTGTAGCATACATGTGGGTCGGCTCGACGTATTCAATTTTAGAACCCATTTTTAAAACAAAAACAAATGAACACTACAAAAACAATAGTTTATTTCCGAGTTTAAAAACCTTGAAACTCAATTTTTTATCACTAAAGTAATCTTGGGAGTTTTAAAACATGACGTGTTTGACACTTGGGTTAATTTCGAAGTATTTGCAAGTTCCAAAACTCGTTTTGAGCAAACGAAGGTTCGATCACAACATAATTATGACATCAATATTGTAAAATCATCCGTTTAACTCAACATTTTAATTATATTTTTTAAGTGTTACGCTTTATCTTTGTTTTACACCTTGTTTATACGCGAATGTTTACGTTTACACATTTTAAAGGGCGAATATAATACGTATTTGCACGGTTTCAAAGTTTTAATGCCGCTCGCGAACGCTTAGCACTGCATTTCAGACCTTCGCCGATCACAGCATTCGAGGAAACTGAGCAAAACTGTAACAATAGACTAAACACACCTGCAATTCCTGTACTTCGCGGACACCCGTTTAGAAAGTAAATACCGTCAAAATGTCAAGTATATTTTCATTCAGTGACCGCCTGTTGCCGAAGAACGAACAGTTGCTTTATGAAACCACCGCTAGATGGCGTTAATTTAAAAATAAACCATAAACAAACTTTGGTTCTTACTACAAGACGAACTTCGAACGTCACCGTACTCCCTAGATCCACATCCAAACAGCTATTTTCTTACTCAATTTGTTATTAAAAATTAAATTAACAACTAACAATAAAACGTCTTTTACACTGCTATTTAAGACGAATAACTTTATTCTCAATTTAAAAAAAATAACATTTATTGCATTTACTATATTCTCATGATATAGCAAATAGACAGCCACCACAGAAATATATTATTATAATATATTGTATTAATCGCCCGCCTAAACATTCTACTTCTTTCAAAATATTACTAAAATGTGTGGATATCGAAAGAGTAAAACAAGTTTCTATAAATATTCATAGATGGCAGTATAGTCGAACAATAAATTATATTTTTAATCTTTATCGTATTTTAGTTTTTCGTTAACACAATTTTTTATAATTAATTTTCAACTTTTATAAAATCAAACGAGTGTATTACTTTTTATTTTGATTTTTAAACATCCTTATTGTCAAAATTACTCTCAATCTTTGTGAAAGTATTAAAGAGCTTTTACAAATGGCCAATAGATGTCCAATGTATCGACGTTTACACATTCAAATCAAATTTGCATTATTTTTTCATTCAAGAATCAATATTTTTAAAATAGTTATTATTGAAGGAATGATTTTATACAATAGCGCCGACGCCCGCACATATGCCGGGCGCGACTGTACACGTGTGCGTTTATATTTACGATGATTTTAATTAAAATTGTAGAGAATGCTTCTGTCCATTGCATTCGGGTCCACTACATGTCTCCAAATATTTACATGTCTCGATTGAAGGCAATAATTAAAAGGTCGAGTGGTTATAATGGAAAAAGACATATTTTATTATAATATTGAATGGACGGAGGGCGGGCCTAGAATGCGGCACTTTATGAAAGTCTTTTATTCCATTTTCGAAAGACCAACTTTCAGGGTTTTATTAAAATTCAATCCACAATCCACGCACGCTGGATTTTTTTGTGGTTATTAATGCTTTTTTGTTTTACCAACCTTATCAAGTAATCATGTATTAAGGACAAATAAAGATCTCTCAAGTTATTTTCATTGTTTTATTTATATTTTCCACCAATACTTTACAGAAAAAATGTATCTGTTAATCTATTTATTTATTTATTATAGTTACACATTAATTCCTAATTAAATACTGGTTTATTTACCTATATACAAATGATTCAACATTTAAATGGTTATGGCTTTTAAACCTATACAGTTAAATAGGAAAAATGGTCGTGTATTTAAAAAATATTTTGAAATACATATTACAGAAACCTCATAATAAAATGTTTTATAGGATAATTTTATTATTACCATTATGATCTCGAAATCATCTAAATATTGTTATAAAATTTCAAAATTATGATTTACTGTACTTTAATTCAAATTCGTAGTTATTTTTTCAAATATTATTTTTAATTTGTTTTCTTAAAATTTTAGGCAATATGCATTTTGATGACTTTCCGAATTTTTTCTATAGTATTAATATGTTTCATATGAAACATATTTGCATTGTATATATAATGCAAATATGGTTTCAATAAATACATAAGTTTTTATTTTATTTTTAACACATTTATTTCTATGGATGAATTTATGTATTAACAAAAATATGTATATTTTCAATAGTACCATTTACGTAATATAAAAACAGCTGCAAAGAAATACTTTATTTTTAATATTTAGTTTCGATTTCGTAACAATGTTTTTGAATTCTCTCATATTAGCAAGTTAAAATGTCACTATTTAGATTATTAAATTACACAATTAAACATAAATAAAATCAAAAGTTTTATCATTTAATAAAAGAGGAATAATTTGTGAAATGTATTATTTTTTTATATACCATATATTACATATGTTGTCTTATAATTAATAAATAAATACTTGAATGGCATTTGAATACACATGTTTATTAGGGTAATCAATACAGATAAATACATATATACATTAACTGATATATTTTTTTTATCATTTTTGAAAAAAAAACGCATTTTTTACATTTAAATATTCTAACATTTAATTTAATTTAATTATACATTAATTTCTTTGTACAAATATTTACATGATGATAATTTAATAAATTAATCTATATTTTAAATTTCATAAGTTAAATAAAAACAATTGCCTACGTAATATTAGGTAGATAATTATTTTACCAATTTACATTAAAAAAAAAAAAATTGCACAGCTTGTGCCAATATATTGTCGGAAAAATGAAAATATTAAATAAACGTAAACAATAAATTATTTTTATTTATTTTACACGTAGAATTTTTCTTTTTAATTCAAAATTAGACTCGTCACAAAACGTATGTTAATATTTTTTCTTTCTACTAACCATTTACCATTGTTAGAAATCGGCTCCAAATTCTTTGTATAAATTTTTTTTTTTTTTTATATATTTATTTAAACGTACAATATAAAAAAAATATTGGATTTCCATGATTTAAAATGTAAATGAAATTCATTTTGTATTAACAAGTAAATGCGAGAAAAATAATAGAAACATATAAACTCAAAGCGAAAACACAGTTTCTTCTCTTATATTATGAATGTTATTGAAAAAACTGTGTATCGTATTAATTAATTGCTATTTGAAAAGCTCTGAAACATTTAGATTTAATTAAATACCTACATTGTATTTTCACGAAAATGTTTCGGACTCCAGACGCCCTTCCTCAGTGGAAAAAATCTCAACATTTAAAGGAGACAAAATCATTACTAAATGAAAACGTAAACTTATATTGTAGAATTAAAGGATGGATATTACAAAGGTGCCAAGTGGTTTAAACATAAAGCAGAAAAAATAACCATAAACTGTTTTTTGTTTCATATGTCATGTAAGACGGGTGACATCTTTAGGGCGACGTTTGAACTACACTAAATCATTCAATCATTATGCACTTTTGCACAGTTATTAGCCTTTACTTTTAAGACCAATTGGCATAAAAAACTCATTTTTGACTTTTTGTACGCTTGGCGCCTTTGTTATGTCCAGTCTTCAATTGTATACAGAAATCTAATATTTTGTTTTGTTTAAATATTACCGATAAGACACTGAAGACGATAGCAGGCAAGACACTGAGAGATCGCGTGAGGAACACCAGAATTAGAGAGATATGTGAGGTCAAGGATATTATAAGATGGAGCAGACAGCGAAAAAGGGACTGGTCCAGTCATGTTCAAAGAATGGACACCACCAGACCCCCCTATTTTGCATTGCATAATCGGCCTAATGGGACTCCTCCTCGTGGAAGACCTCCTAAAAGATGGAAGAACAGCTGGGAGTCTACCTCACAGGAGGAGCAACACTCTGGAGAACAGACCACATAGATCTACAACAAGGAAGTAGAAAAAGCAGAAATATTACCGAATTGCGTATTGGAGGTGTTTTGACAGACTTATGAATATTGAGTTTTATTCAAAGTCACCCAACATAGAGGGGACCTGACATAGCGTGAAAACAAAACTCGTACCAAGAAATAGTAAAAATAAACATACGTTTTTTTAAATTACAAAGCACATAATAATTTAGTTTGCTGTGATTTTTTATACTGAATTTAATTATATATTTACAATTTTACAATTAAATAAATTAGTACGGTAATTTACATAGTTTTTAGACCTTTCGAGATCAAACATTTACAGGAAATAACAAAATTATATGTACATTGTTTATACATTCTTCAAATACATAAGCACGTTAGATATTTTGTAATTTTGTACCAACAAAAATATGTAATACAACATTCTACAAGTATTTTTAAACATTTATTAAAATATTTATAAATATTTATGAAACCCTTATGTATAGAAATGAAGCATGGAACTGGCAGACGAAGGATGAGAGCAGAATAAATGCGATAGAGATGAGGTCCCTAATACGGATGTGTGGTAGAACGATGTACGACAGAATCTCAAATGCTGATATAAGAAAGGAATGTATGCGGAAGAAGGTATTATTATTTTTTATTTTTATTTTTTTTTATTTTTTACGTATACAACAGGTCGCTTGAACCCAATTACAGTATACAATTTGTTAAAGCTGATATATTGATTCTCGTGACATGTGACAGGTAGCCAATCTATCGCCATTTTATTGTCACGTGAATACTACGCCAGACCAAAGACAGTGTGACAATCACACTGCCATCGCCGGGAATCGAACCCAGAACCTTCGGAATGGGAATCAGAGCTCTTACCACTCTGACGACCTTCGTGGCAGAGTGGTAAGAGCTCTGATTCCCATTCCGAAGGTTCTGGGTTCGATTCCCGGCGATGGCAGTGTGATTGTCACACTGTCTTTGGTCTGGCGTAGTATTCACGTGACAATTATGAAAGGATCGGTGCGTTGGTTCGGAAAAATGGAGAAAGAAATTAATCAAAGTGTAAAATTTGGGCATGTTAGAAGTCGGAAATATCGACATACGTGACCGATATTTAATATTTGACTGATTTGATCGTCCTACGTTTTCCTCGACCTTCCTCTATTTCCAGCTCCGTTCAAGTCGTTTACATAATACCTTGTCCCCATTCTGTCTTCACTCATGTTTTCCATGTGCCCTTACTATCTTAACGACCCTTTCATTATTTTGTTGATAACACTTTCATTCGCACCGCATTCACTTCTTATAATTGCGTATACAGATTTACCACACATTCGTCCTAGAGATCTCATTTCTACTGCATTTATTCTAATTTTATCCTTTTTTGCCAGTTCCATGCTTCACTTCCAAACATGAGGGTAGGCAGATTAACACTATAGTTCACTGATATTTAGCTTTTTTGGATAGGCTTTTGTTTGCGATGACAACTTTAAGTGCACCATTTACTCTGCATATATGGATACATTGATTATGGTATATATGGGTTATATAAATAACATTTGTGCGAAAGGAGGTAAAAGAAATAGTCGTGAAATTGTGGGACATGGGACAAATAGTGGGACATGGGACAATGGAACACACAGGACATGTCGCCAGACAGGGAACAAATAGATGGGAACACCGAGTCTTATCGTGGAGACCATGGGAGGAAAAAAGAGGCATCGGTCGACTCCAAAAAAGATGGTCTGAAGATTTAATTCCAGTCAGGGGAAGAAGATAAATGAAGGTCGCGCAGAATGGAAGAAAAATTAAAATGTTTTAAGAGGCCTACATCCAGCAGTGGAGAAGTGGCTAGGGAAAGAAGAAAAGAACAAGAATGGGGTTAAGTTGTTATTTCACTTGGGGATTCGGTGACAAACGAAACTGGTCGGCACGTTCTAAATTTAAAATAATTATAGTCATAAATACGGTTGCATTTACGATAGTATTTTTATGCTTGAATGGGAGTAGACGAAGATTGGTTATGACTATTTGATACATCTCTCCTTTGATCGCTGTTTTCCAAAACGTAATTCTCCGTATAACAGCTGTCCGGAGATTCCCTGTAGCTTCTTGGACTCAGACTATGATCTGATGCCGAAGATCTTTCCATTTTCGGAGACTCGATTCTGACGAAAGCGCTGTCGGGGTCGCTCGTCAACAACACCCCACACGGCTGTCTAAGAATCATCGAGTCTTTGTCACTCCTTTCAGGCGTGTGTTTTATCAATTTAGACGGTTTTTTCAATAACTCTTCGATGGAGTAAGGGTTTCTCTTTTTGGCGACGCTGATCTCTGGTTTGACTGCCGGTACTATCTGGACTTCTTCGTCGTCGTCAATTTCTGAAGTTTTATCATACGAATCATCGCTCGCAATAAGAGAAGCGTTGATTTGGATTCTTTCTTCCATTGGCATTGACATGTGATGGGTTTCGAATTGATTTGGATGCCTCTGAAGCCTATTGAAGATCCCGTCCTGATTAGGCAAAGATGCGTAAGGAAAATAGGGTGTTTTTGCTTCTTGCGTTCTGCAGTTGAGCATTACATTTTGCCAGGGAGATATTGGGTTTGGTTTTAGCAGTTGGTTTCCTTGTGACGCCAGGTTCAATTGATGATGTAACCATGATGTAGCCAGGCGGTTCTGAGCATATGCGTGCGCTTGAGTTGGCTCTGTGAGAGACTGAAGTTGGGAATGAGTGAGGGGAGAATGCTGGAAGAACGGTGGCATCCTGGAAGCTGCTCCAGGTACTGGTATGGGATGCGTCAGACCTGGTTTGAGAGGGCCGGCGTAGTTTGATCCAGGTGTTGCTGAAGACTCTGGGTGGTTGCGATTATATCCATCTGCAAGAAGAAAAATATATATTTAATTCGTGTAGTTTCATTGATAACATATGGTGTCAAAGCGAGGGGAGACACAGTAAGGACCAAACAAGTTTTCAGGACTTTCGAAATTAAGACACTGAGGACGATAGCAGGCAAGACACTGAGAGATCGCGTGAGGAACACCAGAATAAGAGAGATATGTGAGGTTGATGATATTATAAGATGGAGCAGACAGCGAAAAGGGGACTGGTACGGTCATGTTCAAAGAATGGACACCAACAGACTCCCCTATATTGCATTGCATAATCAACCTCACGGGACTCGCCCTCGTGAAAGACCTCCTAAAAGATGGAAGGACAGCTGGGAATCTACCTCACAGGAGGAGCAACACTCTGGAGAACAGACCACATAGCTCTACAATATGAAGAAGAAGTTTCATTGACTTTACACGAGCTGCACTTTTTAAAATGAAAATCTTATTTTGCAACGATAATCTTAACCCAAAACTCCGACAAAGAATTGTTAAATTTTATAATGTATATGGTCTGTTCTACTGTATAGCTGTGAAACTTGGACTGTGAAAGTAAATTTAATGAATTTTTCGGTTCGAGGCGTTTGAGATGTGGATATTTCGCAAAGTGCTCTGTATACCGTGGATCGATAAGGTCAATAATGCAGACGTTCCTACTACAGAGAGCCGGACCCAATAGCGAGCTGTTATCGAATGTAAAGGTTAGAAGGTTTCATATTCGGGTCATGTGCTAAGGGGAGAGAAATACTACCTCCTTCAGCTGATAATCGTGGACAAGAGAGAGAGACGCCTAGGAGTTGGCATTAGGCAGTTGTCCTGGCTGCAGAATGTAAGGGATTAGATAGGATTGAAGGAGTTGAGAACCTGTTCCAATTAGCCCTGGACACATATGCTTTCGCTGCAGTGATCGCCAACGTTAGGGAACTCTGACACCGCACCAGAATAAGAAGAAGAAGAAAACAATTTAAACTTAATGAATGCTTCAAATAATACTAAGTAAATAAACTAAATAGAAAATATATTAATGTAATAAATTAAACTGTTAAATTAAATAACTTTTTTTTTGTATCAAAATTGTATTTTATTTATAGGAGAAAATATAATATTAACGGTAGAAAATAAAATAATAAAATAATAATAATAATAACAAAGTAATTAGAGGGAACAATTACACAGAGTATAGAGTCAAAATCGATTAAATATAATAAATTAAAAATTAAAAACGATAAACAATAACAGGAAGTAGATGACATTAATAAGAGTAACAAACCGTTCTTTTAATTAAAATATTTAGGTGCCTTACTCAATTTCATCAAGAACTTCAAAATTATATCAAAGAAATTATTCAAATGACAAAGGAACAAATACACATAAAGGTTCGAAAAATTTCGAAAATTTCAATTCGATATATTATTGTAACACCTGATGATGGACAATATATGGCCCAGTGAGAGACCACAATGGTTGGCGTCGTCGATATAACCGAGAGCTATATGATATCTATAAAGAGCCCGATGTGATCAGATCCATCAAAGTAGGGCGCTTGAGATGGGCTGGTCACATAATCAGAATGGACGACGACAACCCTACAAAACGCCTCACGCTCTCAGTACCACAGGGACGTAGAATACCAGGAAGGCCCAAAATGCGATGGATGGACAGTGTCAACACGGATGCATCGGTGTTGCAAGTGAGAAATTGGAGAATGGGGGCATCAAACAGACAAAAATGGAGGAAGCTCCTGGATTCAGCCAAGGCCCACCCAGGGCTGTCGAGCTTAGGATGATGATGATGATGATGATGTCAACATTGGTTGATGCAACAGCTGTCACGTAAAATAAAATACAATTGTGATACAAAAAACAACGTTTATTCATTAACAGTTTAAAATACTAAGGTATCATAGTGTTTCGGCCAAAACAATGGACTATTTAACAAATAAAATAATTTAAGGATTAATTTTATCTCAATAGAGACAAAGATGCAACTGGAAACTGAATATGGTGATCGAGGTGTTTACAGGACTTATGACCTGTCATTGGTTGGGTTAAGCGCACGCTTTATGTAATTACAACATTCCTCATTTCACCTTTCTTATGACCACCATGTCTGACAAATGTTTGGAAGTTGTATATATGTTAATATCCAACACCACAATTCACATGTCAGTTTCAATGCGCCATCTATGAAGATTAGATTTAAGCATTACGCAGAAGATCTTTATAACGCAATGTGAAAGGCTACCGCCATTAACGCACGGCTTAGATAACGCCTGGAAATTTCTGTTAATGGCTGTTAATGGGAATGTTGTAATTACTTAAAGCGTGCGCTTAACCCAACCAATGACAGGTCATAAGTCCTGTAAACACCTCGATCACCATATTCAGTTTCCAGTTTGCATCTTCGTCTCTATTGAGATAAAATTAATCCTTGAATTGATAACCCGCAATGGGTAAATAAAATCCAGTATTCGTCTACAAGTGTTTGTATACATTCAAAATATACTAACTAATTTACCATCACGCCGTCTCCCCGGAGGGGTAGGCAGAAAGAATGGAACGCCACACTGTTCTGTCCTGACATACGTCTCTCGCTTCCTCTACATTCATACATCTTGTCATGCACGCACGTCGATTTTTCCGATTCCTCACGTGACCGACATTCAATATTTGATTGATTTGATCGTGCCACGTTTTCCTCGGCCTTCCTCTATTTCTAGCTCTGTTCACGCCGTTTACATATACCTTCTTTACCATTCTGTCTTCACTCATTCTTTCCATGTGTCCAAACCATCTTAATGACCCTTTCCTTATTTTGTTCATAACCCTTTCATTCGCACCACATTCACTTCTTATACTCGCATTTGTCACTCTATCATATACAGATTTGCCACACATTCGTCTTAGAGATCTCATTTCTACTGCATTTATTCTACTTTCATCCTTCTTTTGCCAGTTCCATGCTTCACTTCCATACATAAGGGTCGGCACAAGAACACCATTGTGCACTGCCATCTTAGCTTTTTTGGAATATTGTATAAAATAATTTATTTGCATATTTTGAACGCAATGTGAGAAGATTTATATCTCGCGTCGCGTACGGTTCAAGTGTGAGGAACTTGATTTTATGACCAGAAAAACGCTAAAGAATTCACGTCCCGAGGTGTGTACCAAATAAATTCCTATCCGTTTAACCCTTCGGTCACACGCCTTGCTGGTATGCACGTACCTCTGTAAATTGTAAATGAATTGACGAAACCAGTTTTTATCACAGTAACTTATCAGCACCCTGTATTACACATTTATTATTATTGCACGAGCCAGAAACACATACAGCATGTTTCGAAAATATTACAATACATAAAAAAGGTGTTGTAAATTGAAATTACGAAAAACATCTTTTGTATAAGTTTTATTCGTAAACTAACATACTTAAAACAAATTACGTTTACAAACTGCTAAATTAAAAAAAACTTTGTTTTATGTATCACAATTATATTTTTATTTTACGCGACAGATGTTACGTCAACCTATGTTGACATCATCAGGTGTTACAATCATGATGTCAACATAGGTTGACGAAACAGCTGTCGCGTAAAATAAAAATACAATTGTGATTCATAAAACAAAGTTTTTTAATTTAACAGTTTATAATGTGAAAGTATCATAGTGTTTCGGCCAAAACAATGGACTATTAAATTACGTTTAGATAATCCATTGTTTTGGCGGAAACACTTTGGTATTTTAACAGTATTAACCGATTAAATAAAAACACTTATAAAATATCACAATTGATTATATACCTTTTAAAATTGTCGCGACAGCTGTTTCGCTAGCCGATGTAAACATCGTCCGCGGGAGGCATAAAGATGGACCGCCACACTATTATTTCCTAATATATTTCCCCATCGGAGTTGAATTTTTTCCCTTGCAAGAAGTTATCCAAATTTCGAAAAAAATAGTAATCTGTTGGGGCAAGGTCCGGAGAGTACGGTGGATGTCTTAGACATTCCAATTGAAGTTCTTCTAATTTGGTAGCCGTCTGTTGTGCAGTGTGTGGTCTAGCGTTATCATGAAGCAGCAGTGGCCTAGAGCGATTAACCAGCCTCGGTTGTTTAGCAGCTAGCTTTTCCATCAAGGTTTGCAGTTGCTGACAATAGACATCTGCCGTAATCGTCTGGCCAGATTAAAGAAAGCTGTAGTAAACGACACCAGCACTAGTCCACCAAACGCTCACAAGTAACTTCTTTGGAGTCAATTTTCGCTTGGGGCATGGTTTGGCTGGTTCGGCAGGGTTCAGCCATTGCGATGAACGCTTCCGATTATTATACAGGATCCACTTTTCATCACAGGTAATGATTCGATTCAAAATCCCTTCATTATTGTGCCGGTTGAGTAATGCAACGCAGCAGTCAACGCGCGTTTGTTGATTTGCTTCACTCAATTCGTGAGGTACCCACCTTTCAAGCTTTTTCACCTTCCCAATTTGCTTCAAGTGGATTAAAACAGTTTTATCACTAACACCGCAGCCTGCAGCTAACTCGGACGTGGTTTGCGATGGATCCGCTTCCACAATAGCCTTCAATTCTTCATTATCAACTTTGGTCTCCGGCCGTCCACGGGGCTTGTTCTGCAGGTCGAAATTTCCAGAACGAAAACGTTGGAACCAAAAACGCACTGTGTTTTCTTTTGCGGCACCGTCGCCATACACATCATTAATCCTTCGAGCCGTTTCTGCAGCACTGGTGCCACGGTGGAACTCGTACTCGTAAATAACGCGA
Source organism: Lepidostoma basale (assembly GCA_022606425.2). Classification (NCBI taxonomy): domain Eukaryota; kingdom Metazoa; phylum Arthropoda; class Insecta; order Trichoptera; family Lepidostomatidae; genus Lepidostoma; species Lepidostoma basale. The sequence continues at coordinate 23,130 of JAHDVF020000272.1, read as the reverse complement.
TATTTCAAGTTTTCCATTTTGTAAACTGAGTGACGCAAAGAAAAAAAACAATTGAGGAAAAAACAAATGAATTATAATTTTCGAAACACAAATACTTGAGTAAATAGCTGTATAAATTTGAAATTGGAATTCCTAACCAAAGAGAAGATATTTGAGATCAAATTTGCCAGTACGGCAAAATGCCAATTTCGTATGTAAGGACCTAATATTTCTCTCGATTCCTCAACATTCATACATCGTGTCATGCACGCACGTCGATTTCCTACTCTGAACCCTTTGATTAGTGAGTTGTTTAGTTGGTACGATCACATAATGCCAAGGCCTCTCGTCCATGTTGTGAAAAGTTGGCTTTCGGTTTTTACTAAGAATGAATTCAAGTTACTTTTTTCTCTAAAGATATTACTACTACTGATTCTCGGCGCTACATCCCGATGTGGGATTTGGCCTCCTCCACAACGGTCCTCCACTGGTTCCTGTCTCTGGTCATTTCTCTCCATTCCCTAGCTCTTTCCATTTTCTCCTAGTTTTCTTCCACGCATCTTTTCTTTGATCTCTTTTCGCGCGACACCCATCTGGATATAATTTTTAATGCTTTACCTTCTGGCATTCTTTCTATATGGCCAATCCACCGTAGGCGTTGAAACATACGGAATCTACAATATTTAAATTAAGATATTGCAAACATATTTAAAATTTAAGGCATCTATTTGAGAATTGACAGTAAGGTCAATATATATGCAAAACTTGCGGAAGGCTGATATTGACCAATGGCATTGAGACCAGAGCAGACACCATAAGAACGAAGGCTAAGGTGCGGGTGGCAGAGATACGGACGCTGAGGACAATAGGAGAAAATACTCTTGGAGATCACAACAACAACAATTAATTATCTTTTTAATTGAATCTAATCAAATCAGATTATTTTCTCAATAGATATTACAAACAACAATTATAGTTTAAGACATCTATTGAAAACAGGTAAAATATAATAAATATATAATATCAGGAACGCATGAGAGATGAACGTACTTTCACGAATATGAAAGACGCCGGTCTCCGAAGCGATCGTGTTCAACAGTTTGATTGCTCTCCCTACCGGCATCACCAGAGAGCAGGTTGGTTCTGCATGCTAGATTGTTTTACCTACCGGCCACTAGAACCAATCTGCCTGTGGTGACACCGGTGGGAAGAGCAATTAGTCTGCTGAACGCGGTCTCCTCGGAGATCGACGTCTTTCATATTAGTGAAGGTACGTTCAGGAGACAAATACTCTTGACTTCAGAAAGTATCTTGTCTTCCTAATGTCGAACCATCTCTAATGCGTTCCTGGTACTATGTTGTATTTTATAATATTTTATCTGTACTCAATAGATGCCTTAAAATTTTTCCTGTTTGTAATGTCTTTTGAGTTAATAAACTGATTTGATTTGATTTGAAACAGCTGGATCCAAACGGTTAACACAACTGACTCCGAATAACGGGAAAAGCCAAGAATAAAGCAGAAGGCGAAAAGGGTTTTTAAATTTTATTTTTTAAATGAATAATTCTCGGAGATGAATCCCGTTGATACACCGTGTAGTTGTTTATCAGAAGAAAAACCCTTTCGTTTTTCGTACTTTCCATATAAGTGCATTATGCCTTTTTTAAATTCAGCGACATTTAAAAATGAAATATTTTCACCAACTGAATCTCCTTTAAACGTGGAATCTTAATGCATACTAAATGTAAGAGTTTTTGTGTCCCACGAAACCTAACCTAACCTATACGATACAAAAAAGATCAGAACTAACTAACTAACAAACCATCACGCCATCTCCCCGAAGGGGTTGGCAGAAAGAATGGACTGCCACACTTTTCTTTCCTGACATATTTCTCTCGCTTCCTCAACATTCCAATATGTTCCATGCTTCGCTTCCATACATTAGGGTCGGTAGAAGAACATCATTGTGCACTGCCATTCTAGCTTTTTTGGATAGGTTTTTATTTGCGATAACAAATTTAAGGGCACCATTCACTTTGTTGCCTGCCCCAACCCTTCTTTCAATATCTCTCTCCACTCGCCCATATCTTGTAAACATACTAACTAAATACACGAATTCAACCACTTGCTCCGAATTGACTGTCATGATTTCTTCTTTTTCAAAAATCATTACCTTGGACTTATTAACATTAATCATCAGATCATTTTGCATGCATACCTCATACATACAATTCACCAGGACTTGTAGTTCATGCTCGTTGTCTGCAAGTAGGACAGCAAATTGACAGGACAACAAAAGATCAGTAATATAATTAATAGATCAGTAATATTACACAAAGATTTGTAAGGTTAAAGACATTGTCAGATAGGGGAGCCAAAGAACGAGCATGTCTCCTTATTCTTTTCCTTTACGGGTATGTAACTGGTATTTTATTTCATTATTTCATATAACATGTATCGTCGGATGATGAGGTCCAGCTGTCCTTCCATCTCTTAAGCAGTCTTCCGGGTGGGAGGTGTCCGAAGGGGATTTCACAAGCGGCTGTATATGCAAGTCTATCACCATCCATTCGGGCTACATGGTCCCTCCAATATATTCTTCTGAATCTAACGATTTCCTCTATTTCGCAAGTTTTTCTTACGTCTGGGTTGCGGATACGATCTCGGAGAGATTTTCCAGTAAATGATCTTAGGACCTTCATCTCCGATGTTATTAGCAGTCCCTTGGTTCGCACAGTGTCGACCCGTGTCTCTACAGCGTACGTCATGATTGGTCGCACGCAAGTTTTATAAAATTTTGATCTTGCTGTCGACACGCATGTGCTTGTTCTTCCAGAACAGATTCTTCAGACATCCTGACACGGCAGAGGCTTTACTGACTTGTTCCGAATGTGTACAAGATATCTGTGTATATATGAAAGTAGATATGTCTATGCAGGTACAGAATATAGAGACCTGTCCTTCTCTCTCTTCTTATTGTGAATGTACAGATAGCAGTAACATATGTAAGTTCAATGGGTGTAAAGTGATTAATCTGAAGTTTCTAATTTTGTTAATATGCACATATTTTCTCTGTAATGCTAATGAGAGATTTATATTGCAGATTTATATTACTTATATAAATCTCTCTGTAACAATTAATATTTCCCCGTAATGCGCTTTTCTGTAATGTAATTTCTCTATAATACATTTATTTCTGTAATGTACTTCTTTGTAATGTATTCCACTGTAATGTATATCTCCCTAATGTAATGCTTTCAGCTATATTTCTGTAATATACTTCTCTGTGTTGTGTAGTGTAATGCTCTTAGGTAACTCTCTGTAATGTAATTCTGGTGTGATTTGACGAAATTTCTTGATATGTACTTGTGTGTGTGTAAGTGCATTATCATGCATTTAAATGTAAGTGTATGTACGTGTTTGTGTTTTATTATGAATGTGTATGTGAGAATAAGTGTAGGTATATTTTGGATAGATATTGAATATGAATGCTACTAGAAAGACAGTGATATTATTTGGATTTTCTTATTAACATGTATTCGAACTGTGATCATATTTCATACCATCCGCAATTGTGTAAATTTAAAAACTGTATGATATGATGATTTTGTTTAATTTAATAGAAGTTGAGTAGAAATACCTAAATGATATTAGAGATATAGTTGCACTTTTAACATCAATTTTATTAACGTGCAATTGCATAAAATTATTATCTTTATATGGTTTCTGTTTTTTTTTTTTTTTTCATATGGTGAATACTATTAAGTTAATAGAATTCACTATTTAAATCTGTTCTTATATTTATTTTAAATAGTGCAATTTATGATGTATTAAAATGATAAAATAATATGTAAAATAATTGTATAAAGCAACAAAATGTTCATATTGTAAAATGTTTTAGTTTTAAGTCAATTTCTTTTCTGTTTTCTGAAGGTCCATAATTATTTTATATGTAACTTATCTCTTCTGTCCCATAATGAGTTTTCTACTCATGGGAATACAATGTAACAATTGTATGTTTATAAATAAAATAAAATAAGAAATAAAAAATATTTTTTTGTAATTTTTATTTAGTAATAACACGTGCCCCAAAGGGGGTGAAAATTGAACAAAATTAGTTAAATTATTAAATTTTCACAAAAACCTATTTTATTATTTTATAAAATATAAAATTATTTTTTAAGAGCCACCTAATGTCTCCCGTTTGCAAGAAAATGGGATCCCAAAGGTCCCTAATGCCATTCTGTCCCATTATTATTAATAGAAATAATACAATTCGTCATGATTTAATTTGTTAAAATACAATAAAATAATTATTTATTTATTTAGGAAGTATGTTTACAAACGATGGGAGGGTGGAGAAGGATATTGAAAAAAGGGTCGGGGCAGGCAACAGAGTAAATGGTGCACTTAAATTTGTCATCGCAAACAAAAGCCTATCCAAAAAAGCTAAGATGGCAGTGCATAATGATGTTTTTGTGCCGACCCTTACGTATGGAAGTGAAGTATGAAACTGGCAAAAAAAGGATGAAAGTAGTATAATTGCAGTAGAAATGAGATCTCTAAGACGAATGTGTGGCAAATCTGCATATGATAGGGTGACAAATGCAAGTATAAGAAGTGAATGTGGTGCGAATGAAAGTGTTATGAACAAAATAAGGAAAGGGTCATTAAGATGGTTTGGACACATGTAAAAAATGAGTGAAGACAGAATGGTAAAGAAGGTATATGTAAACGGCGTGAACGGAGCTAGAAATAGAGGAAGGCCGAGGAAAACGTGGCACGATCAAATCAATCAAATATTGAATGTCGGTCACGTGAGGAGTCGGAGAAATCGACATGCGTGCATGACAAGATGTATGAATGTAGAAGAAGCGAGAGAAGTATGTCAGGACAGAACAGTGTGGCGTTCCATTCTTTCTGCACACCCCTCCGGGGAGACGGCGTGATGGTTAGTTAGTTAGTTAGTTAGAAATTATACAATTCATCATAATATAATAAATATCAAAAAATAGACCAGCTTATTCCAAGACCATGGTATTTGTTTTACGTAACCGCTACCCACGCCAATTTATGGGTAGGCCTCAACTATTATTGCAAGGTGCAAAATGTTTTTTTTTATATATATCAGATAGATAAAGGTATTTTATACCTAGCTTCGTAACCAGGGTTGAATCAGGAAATATAATAGGCGACCATAAAGTATCGAGACAAATAAAATACAGTTTTTTAAGATTAACTTATTAGAAAGATATCTGCCTGGTGTTGGTGATTATATGATTTATTCTGTATTTTTTTATGTTTTAAAATACATATACGAGTATATTTTTTATGTTTTAAAATACATATACTCGTATATCAAATCGCACCGTGAGTGTAAAACCGACGTAAGTGCAAATAAGAAGTTTGGAGATATAGGAGTTTAAAGATTTCACAGTGCTTGGAAAAACTGGATCTTTTTAAATAAAACAATGATTTTCGGTTTAAAGGTATATTATTCCATGTTTTATTAATTAGTTTTAATTATCTCTACCTTTAAAATTTGCAGTTGCTATTGTTTTACATTTTCAGGGCATAAAAACATTATTTCACTTTCACGTCTTTTCAAATGTATGTTTTTTCTAAATTACAATTTTTTTATATTATCATCGTGTATTATTAATATTATTTATTAGTTCTTACTGTTAAAAAAAATAATTGTTACTACTCACTTATTACAAACACCCCAGGTTAGTTTTCAAATTTGAATTATTGTATCGAATTTTAAATGCGTTTTATATTATTCTTCCTTTGTTTAGTTTTTATTATATTTTTACACCTGAAGATGGAGGTATCCTCCGAAACATGTCGTGTTTTTTAAAAATATTTTTTAATAAATAGTGGATTAAACAAAGTTATTTTAAATTTCCTAAGTATCTTCTTCTTCTTCTTCCTCAGCCTATTCCCGTCCACTCCTGGACAAAGGCCCCCTTCATTTGCTTCCATGTCATTCTGTCCTGTGTCGACTGCATCCAGGTTATTCCGACGTGTCTGTTTAGATCATCCTTCTACCGTAGTTACGGTCGCCCTGCACTTCTCTTTGCCATCCACGGTCTCCAAGTCAGCAGTCTTCTTGTCCTCTTTTCATCTCTCACCGTATCGTTTCTGACTCTGTCTCTTAGGCTTATTCCTAACATGGCTCTTTCCATTGTTCTTTGATTTAGATCGTCACAAATAAAAATTGACAATAAATGTTCTGTATATAAAACATTTAATTAAACATTATATTTATGTGGCAACACCTTTCATGTACATTTCATCTCTGGAATAGAGGTGCTTACGTGGCCAAGTATTTCAAAATTAAGACGGAGGATCCAATATGGCCGGCCTGTTGCTTTGTTATTTCTAAAAACGCATACATAAATTACTCGGAATAAGTCGTTTCGGGGCGATTAACAACTCAATAAAGGCTTTTTTTGTTTCGAGGGAGAAATTTATATTTGTGAGCGGTTATTCCGATATGCTTGGACTTGGGGGAATTCACAGTTCGGGCAGTTTGGTTTACAATCCTTGCTAGGTACACAAAAGGTCGCTGTAAATACTTTGTAATAAAATGTAAATTAATCAGCTGTAAAAATGCTTCAACTCGAAAGTTAGGATTCGTAAAGCTCTCGACTACTGTGATTTACAAACTAAGCAAGCCTAACTCGTTATCTCGAGTACGAGAGAAGCAGGCAGAGAGAATATTTACACGTTGACTGTACCAGATAACGAAGTATTTAAGCAACTCAAACGTATCACATATAACCAAATCAAAAATGTTTTTGCATCTAATAGAGTGTAATAAAATTATTATTATTTTTAAGATAATAAAATAATTTTACTGAAATCTCTTGATGGAAGTTCATTTAAATTAAAAATTAAGTAACAATCTTCTTTGACCGTCGACACGACTATACCGTCGACATCGCTCCCACTGAATAGGACCAGTCTATCGATCCCAGCGAGCCTGGCGAAACCGGTCGCTGTCGAAATAAAGACAAAAATGGAAGTAGTTTAAGAACATAGTTAACTAACTAACTAACTAACCATCACGCCGTCTCCCCGAAAGGGTAGGCAGAAAGAATGGACTGTCACACTTTTACAGATCCGGCACTCCATCCTTCTCTTTTCGCCCCGCGGGAGACGCGGTGTGATGGGTTGCGAACCTCATCGCCACCAATAGGCATCTCCCGCGCACACTTCGATCTTCCAACATCCACAAAATAAATCTCAAACAAATAATATAAAATACAATGATATAAAATAAAATAACAAAATAAAATTAATTGAACACAAAATGTTATTTTTAGATGGTGCACATATTGTTTATTATATGATTTAATTAATGTTCCACGTATCCACCTTTTTTTTTAAATTAGCAGTAATTAGGCACTTAAAACCAACCCACACCAGCAAGAACTTGAAAAGAATATTGAAGAAATTATTCAAATTGTCATTGGAACAAATGAAAAATTTATTTTTGCACCTGTCAAAATTCTTTATAGAAACGAAAAAACTTGTATAATTTTGACATCAAAACAGTACAAACGTATTACGTGTCACAATTAACTATTATAAAGTGCGACAACAATCAAATTGACCAAAATAATTCACTTATACCTACACGAAATTTCTCCAAATGTACGGGAGCACCGCACCACATGAACCAAACCAAATTTTCAAAATCGAACAAAATAAAAAAGAACATAGTTTTATTTAAATATTAATTATTATTATATAAGTCGTCTTAAGACGTACGTGTGTTAGAACGATTTACGACAGGATCTCAAATGCTGATATAATAAAGGAATGTAGAGCGGAAGAAGGTATTATGAACAAAATTATGAATGGATCGCTTCGTTGGTTCGGACATATGGAGCGCATGGATGGAGAAGAAGAGTTAAGAATGTATTCGTTAATGATGTAAATGTTGTACGGAGTCGAGGCAGACCGAAGAAAGCATGGCATGACCAAATTAATCAAATTTTAAAGGTTGGCCATGTTAGAAGTCGGAAGAATCGAAGTGCGTGTATGACTCGCTGTATGAATGTGGAGGAAGCTAGAGAGGTATATCAGGATAGAGTAGTGTGGCGGTCCATTCTCTCTACCTACCCATGCGGAGGAAAGGCGTGATGGTTTGTTTTGTTATAAAAGTTAAAGTTAAAGTTAAAGAACATCGTTATATTTAATTATTAATTATCATTATATAATAATGAAATAAAACTATGTTCTTCAACTTCTTCCACTTTTGTCTTTATTTCGACAGCGACCGGCTTCGCCAGGCTCGCTGGCATTGACAGATTAGAAAGAACATAGTTTTATTTAATTATTATTCAAAATGATCTTCCATCAAGAGATTTCAGTAAAATCATTTCATTATTATAATTGGCGGTGGCTGAGTTAATTTATCGTCACTTTAAGAACAATGATAATTGTTCGTAACATCGGTGCCCGAGTTCATTTCTTATCACTTAAATGTCAATAATTATTAGTCATTTAAAATACTACAATAAATTGGATAATTTATAGAGCGCCATTTTTATGAATTACTCATCTCAGGGTAATTGTTCATAACATCGGTGCCCGAGTTCATTCGAGTCCCTACTTTATAAATCCATAAATCATGAAGCTCATATTTTATAAAAAAAAATATAAATATATTACCTTGATGCTGCTCGTCTCCCCAGGCTCCTCCACTCCTCAGTATCCTATTGACGGAGCTGACTGAAGGAATGCTGTGAGGATCACACACGCGCTGGTTTAGCAGCCTCTCTCGTATCTCCCAAGCAAACATCCCAGGATTTTCTTGCTTTAGCCTCAAAATCTTCTTGACGACTGTAGGTGTTGCCACTTGCTATAACAAAAATAATAACCCACATTAAACTTTGAAATAAAAAAATATTAATGTATAATTTGAAATTTCATTTAAGCTGTTAAATTAAATAACTTTGTTTTTTGTATCACAATTGTATTTTATTTTACGCGACAGCTGTTTCATCAACCTATGTTGACATCATTAGGTGTTACACTAATAAATCAAATTCAAATTTTCGTAATTTTTCGAACGTTTATGTGTATTTGTTCCTATGTCAATTGAATAATTTCTTTGATATAATTTTGAAGTTCTTGCTGAAATTGAGTAAGGTACCTAAATGTTTTTATTAAAAAACGGCTAGTTACTATTATTAATGTTATCTACTTCCTGTTATCGTTTTTAATTTTTAATTTATTATACGAGTATTTCATTGTTTTTACAATATTATTGTAACACTTCATGATGTCAACACAGGTTGATGAAACAGCTGTCGCGTAAAATAAAATACAATTGTGATACAAAAACAAAGTTATTTAATTTAACAGTTTAAAATGTTAAGGTATCATAGTGTTTCGGCCCAATCAATGGACTATGAAATTTCTTTATAGATAAGATATATCAATTTCAATAAACAAACATTACATTTAAAATAAATTATCTTTAGGTGTTAAGACTAAGAAATTAAAAAATTAAATGAAATATCCAACGATTAGCGATCACGTATGGTTTTAGAGGTAATGCCATAGACTGGCTAAATTTATATCTGTCGGATCGTTCACAAGCTGTGCAGCTAGCAGATAAAAAATCCTTATTTACTAATATCCAATCTGGTGTGCCACAAGGCTCTGTTTTAGGACCCCTTTTATTTATCATGTTTACGAATGACGCTGCCAAAATAATCGAATCCTTTGGCCTCCTCTCACATTGCTATGCTGATGATCAGCAACTTTATTTTTTCTGCAACCCTGATGACACCAAACATCTTACGTCAATAACTGTCAACTGCATTGATGCCATATCCAGATGGATGGCATCAAACAAACTTAAACTAAATCCATCCAAAACGGAATTTCTCTGGACTTCTTCCGCAAAGCGTCAACATCTTATCGATCATTCCTCAATTTCAACAGCTGACAATGATATCGTTCCCAAAAACTCCACAAAGCTTCTTGGTGTTTATCTTGACGCAAATCTGTCTCTAAAATCCCAAATTAATAACACGGTCAGCGCTAGTTTCTTCCACCTAAGACGATTAAAATCCGTCAAAAGGAGTATTCCCCATGACACTTTCAAAACTCTTGTAAATTCCTTCGTTGTGTCACGACTTGATTATTGTAATGGAATTTATGCAAACATTCCAAAACAACAAATAAACAAACTTCAATCTGCGTTCAATGCAGCAGCAAGGCTCATTAAAGGCATTCCAAAAAAGTCCCATATAACACAACATCTCAAAGAACTTCACTGGCTTAAAAGTCCAGAAAGAATCCAGTATAAACTCTGCTGGACAGTCTTCAAAGCGCTACATGGAATGGCGCCAAGTTATATATCTGAACTCTGTATAACGAACAGCCTAAATTCACGGAAATCCACACTTCGCTCGGCAAACTCCTCAGCAATAGGAAGATTAGTTGAGCCGAAGCGTTGCCCCAGTACAAATTTCGGGGATCGAGCGTTCGCGGTAGCCGGTCCATCAGCTTGGAACAATCTCCTTTCACACCTTAGATACATAAATGATCCGACAGATTTCAGATCTAAATTGAAAACCCATCTTTTTCATATTTCATACCCAATTTAAACATTTATACTTTGTTCTACTATACTTTTAAACCGATCGTTTTTTAAGCGGTCACATTTAGATTTTTAGATTTAAAACACGTCTTAATGCGCCCTTGAGGTGATTACATCACAAAAACGGCGCTTTAAAAGTTAGCATATTATTATTATTATTATTATCAAAAATTAAATAAATGAAAGATTAAATTATAATTGTGTGATATAATTCATTCAATAATTAAATGACTTGATTTAAGGTTGACATCTGATGATGTCAACATAGGTTGACGAAACAGCTGTCGCGTAAAATAAAATACAATTGTGATACAAAAATTAAAGTAATTTAATTTAACAGCTTAAAATGTAAAGGTTTCAAAGTCTTTCGGCCAAAACAATGGACTATTTATTGATTCTTTAACAATTATGTATAACTCCATATTCAATAATTAATACGAATGAAAACGTATTTTTTATAAAGCGTTCATTATATTTTATTGAAATGACACGTTTCGCCTTAATTAGAGCATTTGTTAATGGCTTAGCAAGACGAACCATGTCATTCCAATAAAACACGTAGAAAACAGACGATTTCATTTAAAAGAATTACTCCCTTACATAAATAAAATATTTTCTTCTGAAATGAAAAAGCTTTGTGCGTAACATATCGTAGCATCTCATCATCATCATCCTAAGCTCGACAGCCCTGGGTGGGCCTTGGCTGAATCCAGGAGCTTCCTCCATTCTTGTCTGTTTGATGCCCCCATTCTCCAATTTCTCACTTGCAATACCGATGCATCCGTGTTGACACTGTCCATCCATCGCATTTTGGGCCTTCCTGGTCTTCTACGTCCCTGTGGTACTGAGAGCGTGAGGCGTTATGTAGGGTTGTCGTCGTCCATTCTGATTATGTGACCAGCCCATCTCAGGCGCCCTACTTTGATGGATCTGATCACATCGAGCTCTTTATAGATATCATATAGCTCTCGGTTATATCGACGACGCCAACCATTGTGGTCTCTCACTGGGCCATATATTGTCCTAAGAACCCTTCTTTCAAATGCTGCGATGGACCTTTCAGTGTGTTTTGTCATCACCCAGGTTTCAGAGGCATATGTGAGGACTGGTTTGATCAGGGTCTTGTACAATAGTGTTTTTGTGGTTCTTCGCAGTAATTTGGATCTTAACTGTTTTTGGAGAGCGTAGTAACATCGGTTTGCTGCCATTATCCTTCTGTCAATTTCTTCTCGGGTGTTATTATCACTGGTAACTGTTGAGCCTAAGTATGTAAATGAATTAATTATTTCAAAGTTGTAATTTGCAGCTGAGAAAACCTGGGGGTACGGATATGTGGTATTAGAAGCAATCATCAATTTTGTTTAACGTAACATCTAATAAAGTATAAATCCCAGTACATGTAATATGCTTTATCTAAGCACGTAGATAGGTTCATAAAGAGTTAATAAAAATCTGTGCAAACCAATCACAAGATAAGCACAGCAATCAGGGCCCTTTGATAAGCTGGTTCAATATTTACCGCCTACCTATTAGTGACAGCTTATTATAATGTGTTATGCTTCTATCTCATGGAGAACATTTCAGGTGATGGTATTTGAACCCAGCGATAAAACATATATTTCAAAACTGTTTTCAAACTGCAAAACTAAACTAACTAACTAACAACATTTTGAATGTATACAAATTCTTGTAGACAAATACTGGATTTTACAAATAAATTTTTTTTTTTATAAGGATTAAATGTATCTCAATAGAGACGAAGATGTAAATTTATCCGCAATGGGTAAAATCCAGTATTTGTCTACATTCAAAATGTTGTGTAAAATAACTGGTCCAAGTTAAAGGCATAAAAATTGGAGAGACATCTTCAGGCGTAATCTAGTACTGTATGATTTGCAGAGACTTTTACAGTTCATTAATAAAGATTTTCTGCTTAATGCTTCCCAATATTAATAGATGACGCTAGTGTAGAGTGAACTAAAAAATGTGAAGATAGGCGCAGCATTCTAGCATATATACTACTTCCAAAAAATTGTCAGACGTGGTGGCAGTAAGAAGGGCGGAATGGGGAATGTTGTTAAACATAAAGCGATCGCTCAACCCAACCAATGACAGGTCATAAGTCCTGTAAGCGCCTCGACCACCATATTCTGTTCCCAGAAAACAATTCACATTTTCGTCTCTATTGAGATACAATTAATCATTTTAAAAATACTCTTGACTTTAGAAAGTATCTTGTCTTCCTAATGTCAAACCATATCTTATGCGTTTCTGGTACTATGTTGTATTTTTATAATATTTTATCTGTACTCAATAGATGCCCTAAACATTTTCCTGTTTGTAATGTCTTTTGAGTTAATAAACTGATTTGATTTGATTTGAAAAGCTTGTGTGAAACAAACTGACCATTAAACCGTTTTTTTTAATAAATTATATTCTACTCGGCGATACATTGCGGTGTGGAATTTGGACTTTTACGTGATAGCCATCCATTCGCTCCTCTTCCTGGTCATCCATCTACAGAGTCCAGATCTTCCTAACCCCGTTTAGGAAGATCTGGAGACTGCCATCTTCTACGCAGTCAGGGCATCGTTTTAATAGTCTACCTCGGGCCTGACCTGTCATTAGTTGGGTTAAGCGATCGCTTTATGTAATACAACATTCCCCATTCCGCCCTTCTTACGACCACCACGTCTGGTAAATTTTTGAAAGATGTATATATGCTAATATGTTGAGGAACACTTCACATATTTTTGTTCAATCTACACGAGCGCCATCCATTAAGATTGGGTGTAAGCATTAAGTAAAAAATCTTTATTAATGCAATGTGAAAGGCTACGCAATCATCTTACATTGCTAGATAATGCCTGAAGAAGACTCTCCAATTATTATGCTTTAACATGAACCAGTTTTTTTTATACCTACAACATTTTGAATGTATACAAATACTTTTAGACAAATACTGGAATTAAACCCATTGCGGGTTAGTCATTTTTAAGGATTTATTTTATATCAATAGAGACGAAGATGTAAGATATTTTTTGGAAACAGAATATGGTGGTCGAGGCGCTTACAGGACTCATGACCTGTCATTGATTGGGTTAAGCGATCGCTTTATGTAATACAACATTCCCCATTCCGCCCATCTTACGACCACCACGTCTGACAAATTTTTGAAAGATGTATATATGCTAATATGTTGAGGAACACTTCACATATTTTTGTTCAATCTACACGAGTGCCATCTATTAAGATTAGGTGTAAGTATTAAGCAGAAAATCTTAATTAATGCAATGTGAAAGGTTTTGCAATTATCATACAGTGCTAGACTACGCCTGGAGATGTCTCTCCAATTTGTCTCCTGAACGTACCTTCATTAACACTTTTGTGCAAGTATGCATGGTGAAGTTTGGAAAGCCCTGATTGAGTTGATTGGCGGAAGTTTTAATATGAGTAGAACAACGTAGTGAAGTGTTTAACACGTTATTATTACAAAAAAACTGCTGCTTTTTCTTATCAACCCCCAAACAGACACGTGCAGAACTCGCCTTTATATTCCGTTAAGCCGCGTACTTACCGCTGTGAGATAACGAATGAGAATGACTACGGAAAATAGAGATTAGCCTTATCGTTTAAAAAAATGTACTTATAAATACGGAGCATACGGTGCTGTGTATACACTACACAATTTTAAATGAGAATTTAAATTTCGAAAATTTTTATATTTATAGAATGTTGCTACATTTAACAACAGTTAATATTATGTATATATTTTTAAAAGTTTCAATCCCAAGAATTGGTTTGCAGTAAGTCAATATATTGAAACGGATATTAAGATGGTTTGTGCACAGGAAATAAATAAATAGGACAAGAATAAGAGGAAGACCAATGAAAACGTGACATGAACAAATCAAGCAAATATTAAATGTGGGCCACGTGATGAGTCGGAGAAATCGACGTGCGTACATGACACGATGTATAAATTTTGGAAAAACGGTTCATACTTTTTGGCTACCATTAACAGCATCAAATTGTTCTCCATTTGTTTTCTATACTACTTTCATATAACAATAATCAGAACAAATTTCAAGATAATCCAGTAGCGTTCTCGAGCATGCGCATCAGGTGCATTTCGTATAACTTTCTGAGAGAATCGGAGTACAACTCTCTCGCTCTCTTGTATTCAAAATATTATCGTATTCTTTCTTGACTATGGTCAAGAAAGAATACGATAATATGCTCGATATATTATCAAATACGATAATATTGCGATATATTATCATATATGATAATATGATAATATATCGCAAGCGCCTCGACCACCATATTCTGTTTCCAAAAAACAATTTACATCTTCGTCTCTATTGAGATACAATGAATCCTTCAAGAACAAGAGGAAGACCAATGAAAACGTGACATGAACAAATCAAGCAAATATTAGCACCGTATGAATATAAGAAGTGAATGCGGTGCGAATGATGGTGTCATGAACAAAATAATGAAAGATCATTAAGATGGTTTGGACATATGGAAAGAATGAATGAAGAAAGAATGGTAAAAAAATTATATGTTAATGATGTAAATGGTACCAGAAATAGAGGAAGACCAAGGAAAACGTGGCACGATCAAATAAATCAAATATTGAATGTCGGCCATGTGAGGAATCAGAGAAATCGACGCGCGTGCATGACACGATGTATGAATGTTGAGGAAGCGAGAGAAATATGTCAGGAAAGAAAGGTGTGGCAGTCCATTCTTTCTGCCTACCCCTTCGGGGAGACGGCGTGATGGTTGGTTAGTTAGTTAGTTAGTTTTCTTGACTACATTCGGGTTTTTGCTTGTTTACATTATGATTTTTCACATGATCTTTGAATCAATGCGAAATTGATATAATCTCTTGAATATTACTTGGTATTGCACTGGACTTTGCTTCTTATTTTTGACGTAACATTTTATTTTAGACCAAAAGCAATTATCGTTAAAATAGATGGCAACATTTTTCATTAATAACAATAAATAAAAAATCCTTACAAAACACTTAACCTATGTAGGTCATTACGCAAACAGAATGTCCGTTTTTCTTTCCTAATTTAAATTAATCTCTTTAATCACTCAGCGAGGCGGTTTTGAGGTCCAAGAGCGTGGAACTCTTTCAAAAATCCCGCCATAATTTGTCACTATTCTACACTCGATAATTCAAATTTGGAACTGGTTTTATATCCATGGAAACATCAACATAGCGTCCGTTTTGATTCGGGACGTTTAATTGGTGAGAAATTGTTGACAAAACGATTTGTTAGGCGGACATGTTGGTGATAAAAATTAAGAGTGGAAATAACATAATTAAGGTAGATAAAACACCCATTAATCGTAAACCATCGGATAACGTATTAATGTACGTAAGTGTTTTAAAAACCTGTTTATTTTAAGGTCTTCTGTAAACCAATATATAATAAATAAAAGGTTTACGTCATTATATTTACCCATGTATCAGAGGCGTGCATTTCATACAACTAACTAACTTACCATCACGCCGTCTCCCCGGAGGGATAGGCAGAAAGAATGGAACGCCACACAGTTCTGTCCTGACATACTTCTCTCCAATCCTCTACATTCATACATCTTGTCATGCACGCACGTCGATTTCTCCGACTCCTCGCGTGATCGACATTCAATATTTGATTGATTTGATCGTGCCACGTTTTCCTCGGCCTTCCTCTATTTCTAGCTCCTTTCACGCCGTTTACATATACCTTCTTTACCATTCTGTCTTCACTCATTCTTTCCATGTGTCCAAACCATCTTAATGACCCTTTCCTTATTTTGTTCATAACACTTTCATTCGCACCACATTCACTTCTTATACTTGCATTTGTCACTCTATCATAAACAGATTTGCCACACATTCGTCTTGGAGATCTCATTTCTACTGCATTTATTCTACTTTCATCCTTCTTTTGCCAGTTCCATGCTTCACTTCCGTACATAAGGGTCGGCACAAGAACACCATTGTGCACTGCCATCTTAGCTTTTTTGGATAGGCTTTTGTTTGCGATGACAACTTTAAGTGCACCATTTATTCTGTTGCCTGCCCCAACCCTTCTTTCAATATCCTTCTCCACCCTCCCATCCTTTGTAAACATACTTCCTAAATAAACAAATTCATCCACTTGTTCCAGATTTTCACCGTTTACACTAATGTTGCACACTTTCATGCTTCCTTCTTTTTCGAAAATCATTACCTTAGACTTATTCACATTCATCATCAAATCGTATCGCTTGCATACCTCATACATCCTAGACACCAGGGCTTGCAGTTCGTGCTCGTTGTCTGCAAGTAGCACAGCGTCGTCCGCATACAACAAACAGCTTACTGAAACATCTTCCATTTTTGCACCTGCTTCCAACCCTTTCAGCTCTTTCATACACTATTCCATATATAGATTAAACAGCCATGGAGACATTACACACCCCTGTTCGACACCTTTATTGATATCAAACCAGGCTGTAAGATCCCCATTTACTCTGACACTAGCAGTGCTTTCTGTGTACAGCGATGTAATTGCCGTGATCAGTTTTGTGTTTATTCCATATTCCGACAATATTTCCCACAGTTTACCTCTATCTACGCGATAATACAAAATAAAACATCTGTTTTCTAGAAATTTTATTATATTTTATGTTAATGACATGGAGATTTCATAATGCCTTTAACCAGTGGTTCCCAAAGTGGTTTATATCGACCCCCATATCTATTCGATTTCGTCGATTTCGACTTACAAGGGGTCTACGACAATTGGAAAAAAATTGAGATTCCATGAGATGTACATGAGTATTCGACCAAGTATCGGTGGGAAGTATAGATCTTATTAATTTTTTTAATAAGTTCCGATCGATTTTTTAAAAAAAACTTTTTTTGTAAATATAAACGCCGTTAGTCATTAATATTTACATTTATTAAAATGCAAAAAAAAAATATCTAAAAAGAAAAATAAAATTCAGCACGAAAGGGTCCAGCATCCACTAATGGCAACGAGCTGCCGAAACCGAAGACACGAACATTATTAGAATACGGATTTTAAGAAAATGTATTATACGAACATTTAAAAAAATACATCAAATTTTTTTTTTCATTATTTACAATGAACCATGAAATTTCAAGAAACCAAAAATTTTAATAGTGTATATTTGGCCAAACACTATGATACTTTAACATTATTAACTGTTAAAATGTTTGTAGTAAGTAACACAAACAAAAACCTATCCAAAAAAGCTAGAATGGCAGTGCACAATGGTGTTCTTCTACCGACCCTTATGTATGGAAGCGAAGCATGGAACTGGCAAAAGAAGGATGAAAGTAGAATAAATGCAGTAGAAATAAGATCTCTTAGACGAATGTGTGCATACTATGTGTATGCTAGTGTCGAATGAAAATATAAGAAGTGAATGCGGTGCGAATGATGGTGTTATGAACAAAATAATGAAAGGATCATTAAGATGGTTTGGACATATGGAAAGAATAAATGAAGAAAGAATGGTAAAAAATATATATGTTAACGATGTAAATGGAACCAGAAATAGAGGAAGACCGACGAAAACGTGGCACGATCAAATAAATCAAATTTGAATGTCGGCCATGTGAGGAGTCAGAGAAATCGACACGCGTGCATGACACGATGTATGAATGTTGAGGAATCGAGAGAAATATGTCAGGAAAGAAAAGTGTGGCAGTCAATTCTTTCTGCCTACCCCTTCGGGGAGATGGCGTGATGGTTAGTTAGTTAGTTAGTTTATCACAATTTTTATTTTACTTTTATTTTTATTTTCGTCATACGATCTTGACATCATCGGCCATGTGAGCACCGGTGTTAAATCAAATGCACGTAAAGGTTCTAAAAATTACAAAGAATATATTTTTACCATTGAAAGAAATATTGTTACATCAGATAATCTCAACATCGCTTGACGAAATAGCTGTCCCGAAAAAAAAATTATCTATAAACTGTGATACCACCATAAATAAACAGAGTTTTATTTTTTAACAGTTAAAATTATTAATATATTTTTTTAAGTTAGTAAAGTAATAAAATGTATTCTAATGAAAATTACACATTTGCTGGGAATAAAATAAATGGCGCACTCAAAGTTATTACTGCAAATAGAAATATATATCGACAGAAGCAAAGACCTTCGTGGCAGAGTGGTTACGATCTCTGACTTCCATGCCGAAGGTCCTGGGTTCGATTCCCGGCGATGGCAGTGTGATTGTCACACTGTCTTTGGTCTGGTGTAGAATTCACGTGACAATAAAATGGCGATAGATTGGCTACCTATCACATGTCCCAAGAATCAATATAATAGCTAAAATATAAAAAAATGTATACAGTAATTGGGTCGAAACGACCTGTTGTGACATAAAAAAAAAAAAAAAAAAAAGATGGCAGTACACAATGGAGTTCTAGTGCCAACCCTCATGTATGGATGTGAAGCTCGGAGCTGGCAAAAGAAGGATGAAAGCAGGATAAACGCCGTAGAAATGAGATCTCTGAGAAGAATGTGCGGGAAAACGTTGTATGATAGAATACCGAACGATGAAATAAGAAAGAAATGTAAGGCAGATGACTGCATCATGAATAAAATTAAAAAAGGATTCCTGAGATGGTTTGAACATATGGAACGAATGGATGAGAGTAGAATGGTTAAAAAGTTGTACACAAGCAGCGTGAGTGGAAAAAGAAGCAGAGGACGACCGAGGAAAACATGGCATGACCAAGTTAATCAATTACTAAAAGGCGGCTACATTCGAAGTCGGAATAATCGACGTGCGTGCATGGTACGATGTATGAATGTGGAGGAATCCCGAGAGGTATGCCAGGACAGGGCATTGTGGCGATCCATTCTCTCTGCCTACCCCTCCGGGGAAATAGCGTGATGGTTAGTTAGTTAGTTTAATTATAAGTCAATACAACAATATCTAAATAAATAAAACCACATTTTTTTAATTATACGCTTTTAACATAACATATATTGGAATCCATTAGAAAGGTATTATTATTTAGATTACTATTTATCGATACGGACCCTTTTTTAAACTTAAAAAAATGGCGGAAGTGACCCATTGGAACCCGTGATTTTATCCTGCGAGAGGTGTTAACCTATTAAGTCGAGGTTTTAGTATAATAATAAGGGTTCGCGGTTCGATGCCTACAGATGATTATCAATTTCCTCGAGCGCAAAGGTGTTATTAACTCCCGGGAGTTACTTTATTGATATTTTAAGTGATTCTGATAAGAAAATTATATGAATCGATGCACGGGGGTAGGCAACATGGAAATTAATCGATTTAATCGATTTTTGGTTATTTCGCATTTCATTAAATATAATCTACATAATCTACATATAAATAAAACACAATCTGGGTTGTGTGTGTCTCCTTCTTTCTCGGTGATTCCTCATCAGATCCTTCTGTATCTTGGGGAATGGACTAAGTGGAATTTAGCGGTCGTCATTGGCATATTTTCGTTATTAATCGAGCTCTAATTAACTTTATAAATTAATCAATTAATTGAAAATTTTCGTAGTGCAAACGAATATAGACCTTAATGTTCGTATCACCGAGTATCAATCTTTTGAGTCTATATTCGTTTGACACGGTCTGGAGAGAATTCAGTCTCCATGTAATTTTGTGTAGTGGCAACAATGTGTTTTGCTTTCTGACAGTCCAATATATTGCGTTTTACTTTGGGATGTATAATACTTAATACGTTTTACTTATTACGTACTAAAATAATTGGTTGTTTAATTGGTACAGTCTATTTTATTGGCCATATTTTAATGTACATTAATGCAACTTCTTAATTTTGGCGAGTATAATTTTTACGCGTCATTTTGAGGTTATGAACGAAATTTTATTTTTTCGTGTGGCTGAAACTTATTCGTTTCTCTTACGTTCGACGGTGATTACTTAATGATATTCGTTTTCTAGAGTTCTAGCCGTTCGATTGGTCACGTGGTCTCTGAACTGTCAATCTCTTTGTACGTCGTAATATTTTGTAGGTATGAAGTTTCGGTACTTTTAGGTTATGAAGTTTCTGGGATTAAAAATATTCAATGATAATTAAATTGCTTTCAGGTTATTTCAAAGGAGGATAGCGAAAATATAATATATAGGACGTCGAAGCTCTACAAGAATATGAAGAAACTTGCTTCCGTAAGTATAATATAATATTTATATTTCTAATTCATAAATATATTTTCAGTTTATTCTATTTTGCTGTTTTCTTTATACGCATACTTTGGTCAGGGAAATTGTCACATTACCACAGCAACGGTAAGAAAGTTCTAATGATATACAATATGAATTACAATATGAATGAATGACACAATTCTTATGACTTTTTCCGTTTATTTCTAGGAAAATAAAGTAACGGATCAGAGATGGGACGAAAATTACCGATGCAGCGTGCAAAATAACTTTGTTAAAATGGAATTAGATCAATCAAACAACGGATGATCAGTGAATTAGATGTACTCTGGAGTGGCGAATGAGAACCGGCTCATTTTTACATTACACAATATCACATTTGCACAAAACATTCATATGTTTAGAGAGAAACAAAACTCTTGATTTTGTTGTCCATGAAAATCACATCAGAGCCAATAAAGTAAGTTTCTACGATCGTGATTTCGCTGTTGTCACATGCACTTTTCATGACTAAAAACATTGTCAAAGCGCCCTTGAGGTGAGCTATTCACGAAAACGGCGATTATACAAATTAAACAAACAAACAAACCATCACGCCGTTTCCCCACAGGGGTAGGCAGAGAATGGACCATAACACTACTCTATCCTGGCAAACCTCTCTAGCTTCCTCCACATTCATACGAGTCATACACGCATGTCGATTCCTCTGACTTCTAACATGACCAACCTTTAAAATCTGATTAATTTAATTAATTTGACAAATTAATCTGATTAATTTAATTAATTTGACAAATTAATCAAATTAATCAGATTAAAAGGTTTTATCAGTTTTATCGTTTTTATAAAGAATTTTGACAGGTGTACAAATAAATTTTTCATTTGTTCCAATGACAATTTGAATAATTTCTTCAACATAACACTACTCTATCCTGGCAAACCTGTCTAGCTTCCTCCACATTCATACGAGTCATACACGCATGTCGATTCCTCCGACTTCTAACATGACCAACCTTTAAAATCTGATTAATTTAATCAATTTGACAAATTAATCAGATTAAAAGGTTTTATTAGTTTTATCGTTTTTATAAAGAATTTTGACAGGTGTACAAATAATTTTTTCATTTGTTCCAATGACAATTTGAATAATTTCTTCAATATTATTTTTAAGTTCTTGCTGGTTAAGTGCCTTATTACAGATAATTTAAAAAATGGACAGATAATTTAAAAAATGGTGGATACGTGTAACATAAATTAAATAAACACAAAAGTCCGGATCGTCCATGTCAACATGTGCAACATTGAAAAAAACATTATGTGTTATTACATTATGTGCTAAATTAAAAAACAGTGGATACGTGGAACATATTATAAATTAAATATACAATATGTGCACCGTCTAAAAAGAACATTTTGTGTTAAATTATTTTTATTTTGTTATTTTATTTTATATCATTGTATTTTATATTATTTGTTTTAGATTTATTTTGTGGGTGTTGGACGATCGAAGTGTGCGCGGGAGATGCCTATTAATAGTAAAAGTGTGACAGTCCATTCTCTCTGCTTACACTTTCGGGGAGACGGCGTGATGGTTAGTTAGTAAGTTAGTTAATTTGACAAATTAGCCTAATTATTATTATTATGCATATAGCATGAACTGCCTTTTATAGTGTCCGCCTTATGGCAATTCAATTTTTTTTTTTTAATTCCAGGGCTCAACATTGATGAATGAAAGATCGGACCAAAGTTGCCGATGCAGCGACTAATGTTTAAATGGAATGGGATCGGTCATAAAGCAAGGACAACGGGTTATAAGATCTTCTGGCCTGGAGTGGCGAAAGAGAAACAGCTACACAAATTCTGGCAGATCACAAGCAAGATGGTCTGATGACATTAAACGAGTGGCAGGAGGTCAATGGCGCAGAGCGGCGAGGGATACAGTTGTGGAAGTCGGGAAGGGAGGCTTTTGTAGTATTATCATCCATATTACTATTCCACGCCAGCGGACTCGCAGTGCCGAAATCACGATCGTAGAAACTTACTTTATTGGCTCTGATGTGAATTTCATGGACAACAAAATCAAGAGTTTTGTTTCTTTAATATAATGAATGTTTTCTGCAAATGTGATATAATATTGTTTATTTGATCATTAAATTTCATATAAAATATTCAAAAAAATGTTTTTCTATTACATTAGTAATATGTATTCAAGTTTATAATTCATTGTATTTTTTGAATAAATATTGGGTTTATTTATGTACTCGAATTTTGCAATAGCGAAGCGTTGCCGGGTCAGCTAGTATTAAATAAGATTCAATTGTA